>OZ010738.1:172802678-174052678 GCA_963932295.1 Tipula lateralis | reverse complement strand
AGAAAATTTGAGATTTATTAGAAATGTACTGAAATTAAAGAGTACGTACTGATATTTTTGAATAGCGAAAATGTAGCAGATCTGCTACAATTGTACTAAAGTGGTAACACTGATTATGAATTCTTTTTGTAACATATAAATTTGTAATTATATATATTTTAGCATTTTGTGGAGACTACCATCACAAGAACGCAGACTATTTTTTTGTAAAATAGAAAAAAAATTACTGTGTGGAATTGTGAAATAGTAAACAAAAATATTTAAATAAATTTTAATTTAAAAGGAATCGATTTTATTAAATTTTTTGAGTTAATAAATAATAATTTAATTTTTTGTAATTAAGTAAGACTATTTTTTGAAAAATAAATTTCAGTCCTAAACTATGTCTGGTGAAAATATAAAAACAATTCGTATTCGCAAATTTTGGATCGTCTGTATCACACGTTGCAAAAACCCTAAATTTAAATGAGGGGACAGTCCGCACAATTAAAAAAAGTCAGAAGGAAATTAGGAGTGCTGTTGTTGCAGGATCTTCGAAATCCGCAAAGTTTTTAGCTCGTCCCCGTGTGCCAATAATTGAAAAAATGGAGAAAACACTCAGCATTTTGATTGATGATAGCTGTCAGAAAAAGATTCCGTTGGACAGTAATATAATTAGGCAAAAAGCTCTAAAAATGTATAACCATCCTAAACAAAATGGAGAATCTTCTGTGTACCCAGATTTTATAGCCAGTAAAGGTTGGTTTGAGAAATTAAAAAAGCGTTTTTCACTTCACAATATAAAAATTCAAGGTGAAATTGCATCAGCAGATCATGAAGCTGCCAGGTAATATCCAGAAAAGTTAAAAAAATAATTGAGGAGCAAGGATACACATCAAAACAAGTTTTTAATGCCGACGAAACTAGGCTTTGGTGGAAAAAATGCCCAATAGAACATTCAGGTATCCAAAGGTCGTGTAACGTTACTTTTGTGCAGTAATTCCTCGGGAAATTATGTGACAAAACCCATGCTAATTTATAGATCTTTGTATCCCCGTGCACTTAAAGGCATAAATAAAAACGCTTTACCGGTTATTGGAAAGCAATTTCAAAAGCTTGGGTAACTGCTGATTTATTTAGAAATTGGTTTTTAGTTTTGTTCCAGAGGTAGAAACTTATTTAAAGCGCAATAATTTAGATTTCAATGCGCTATTACTAGTAGATAACGCGCCTTATGTCATCCTAACATCCAAATAGTGTTTCTACTTCCTACTACCACTTCATTGCTACAGCCTTTGGATCAAGGTATTATTTATACCAGTAAAACTTATCACATAAGATCACTACAATGGATTTTAGACATAACTGATTCAAAATCTATTGATGTAAAGGAAGCTAGGAAGCAATTTTCAATTAAAGACTACATCGATATCATATCCTTATAGCTAAAGAACTGAAAATTACAATATTAAATCGATGTTGGAAAAAGATATGGCCAGCAGTAGTTGAGATAGAAAACGTGCATGAATCAGGAAAAAATGAAATTAGTGGCATATTAAAACTTGCTAGGTCGATCGGAGGAGAAGGGTTTGTGGATATGACTATTGAAGATGTGCAAGACTTATTAGTGGAACAAGAAGTTGGGGAAGCAGATTTGGTAGAAATGGCATCCAAACCCCAAGTGAATGAAATCGATTTTAGCTGTGATAAAGAAAATGGAAATAATAATTTGACACTAAAAAAATTACAGGAAGGATAAGACTTGACCTACAAATTGGAATTATTGTTCTTGGATGCAGACCCTTGCGCTGAAAGAAGCCAAAATTCTATTTTTAATAGAAATAAAGTTTCTTCTGTAGCATTAAAATATTTTTTTGGAACTTAACTCCTGTTTTTGTATCAGTGTCTAGTCTCCTATAGCACGGTTTCACACAACGCACGTCATATTATAGGAACCTATCGACCGTGTTGTAGGAGGGATACCTGTATATGTATATATATATATATATATATATATATATATATATATATACATATATAAATTGTTACGATTTAACCTAGTAGGGATTTTAACCAAACCAAGGTTCGGTGACTGGATTGTGAATAAAATACCACAATTAACTTTTACACCACTACTTTTTCACAATAACTTTCACTTATTAATCCACTGGTTATTCTTTTCCCGATTTTAACTTATCGCTGTTCCAATTGAAACTGAAACTCTACGCTTTCTGTTCGCGTATTTATACTCAATTAGCCTTCTTCTAGTTTTAGTAGAATCGTTCCGTTTCTTGTCATAGTAAAAGTTTCAGCTTCATTTGAATCAGATATGTCGCCCACGTCAATGTTACTCCTCCATCCAAACAGGATCCACTTCTCACTCGTCGATTTCTCTAAAGAGAACCATACTGTCTCGATAAGCATCCTTTTAGTTTTCCTCTAAGACCCCTTAGAATTCGGTAGATTAGATCATCAATCCCTGTAATGTAAAAGCATCTCTTCTATTGTAAGAAGTGAAGCCAGGCCAACAGCTTTTCTTAAGTCTTCTATAATTCCTTTGGATCTTATATCGAGGTTTCACTCTTTTGATTATCAGTTTTATCTCGTTTACTGGCTGCTGTTCTTTGCTTAGTTTCACATCTCTCAACCTCTCTGTAATAATCGTCTTCCAATTCACTGCAATTTTATGTTGAATGTCTTTTTATAGCTCTCCTGACGATTATTCCTCCGCTATTCCATTACAGTTGTAACTAAAAATTTCCATGTAGCTCGCCCATTATCAAACATGAATTCGTTCTATTTTCGACATTATCTGCCACCAAAACTTAATGACAGAAGTACTCAATACCATCTCGTTTGGACACTTCCTTCTTTTTCTTGATTTTTGCACTTTCACCGGCTTACAGCTTGAATACACCTAGTCAATCGAAGCCTTTACTACCTAGTCAATCGAGGAACAAGGATAGATGTCTTGCCGGATTTGGTTGTAGAAGTAAGTTTTATTTCTTTACTGATTTTCTCGTTTACTGTTTGCAATCTTCTCTTCCGATCGCTTGTCATCTTCCGTTTTGTTCGATAACGGTGATGGTAAGCAATCTCGCGAAATATCACGTAATTTGTAGCGTAACCAACACCACATTCTATACTTGCCAGCCCGAAACTTTATTAGTAGTAAGTCTATCAATTACTGGTTTGTCGTAATTTCTTGATTTATAATTTTCTGGAACCGACTTGTCGTATTTTTATCTCTGGTTTTGTCATCTTATAAGCAGTCTCGATCGTTAATGCACAACCGATGGTTTCACCAAATTTTCCTTTCAAAGCTAACACTTCCGCTCGTCTTATTTCTACATCAAAAATACCATCAGAAAATGCATCAATTTTAATTCTTTCCATGTACTCCGGTTGTAATGTTTGAGATGCACCAATCGCCCTATGTCTGCCACAAACTCCTGTTGTGTTTCTTCGATTCTTTGAGATCGACATTTGAGCTCTAATCTGTACAAGTTCCGATTGCATATATGGTACGATTTTAGCAGGTTGTGGGTAGTTCAATTATCTGGAGCCAGTAGATAATTGAACAACTATATATATATATATATATATATTATATTTTATATATATATATTTATATATATATATATATATATATATATATATATATATATATATATATATATATATATATATACATATATATATATATATATATATATATATATATATATATATATATATATATATATATATGTATATATATATATATATATATATATATATATATATATATATATATATATATATATATATATATATATATATATATATATATATATATATATATATATATATATATAAATGGATCATTTATAAATAATAATTAAGTTTAATGTATGCTTTTATTTCCAAAACATAAATATTAAATCAATCCTCCAAAAATTAAAAATTCGTTAAATTTTCAACATCATATAATTTATAATATGCGCAGACCTCACAAGACCACCTACACACATTTCATCAAGATTTCATCAATGTCAGATAAAACGAACAGCATTCAAAAATAATATAGCGAAATTGAAATGAAAGCAAAAAGGCAGACAACTGGAGAGATAAACAACAAAAAAATATATGAAATCTTTCCACAGAATCGCACAGTATCAAATCTGGTTTTGTTGTTGTTTCTTAAATGTAGTGAACCTGCAACATAAAATAATAATATAAGAGCATTAAATTAAATACCTATCAAAATGAAATGAATTTGTTTGGTTTATGTATAGTGTGTGCATGCTTTTACATCTTGAGTTGAAATGAAAGATAACAGATTCGCTCAAGTTATTTTAATTTAGTATATGCGAGCTTTTTACTAAAACTCGCTTATGGGCTTATGACTACTGTGGTTCAATATGAACACAGAATTCATTTTTTGAAGCTTTAAAAGCTTTTAACTTATTTAATATATTATTCTGACTCAGTGCAATATATATATATATATATATATATATATATATATATATATATATATATATATATATATATATATATATATATATATATATATATATATAATGTTGTTGTTGTCAAGACGATCGAACAGTTGTTGTTGTCAAAACTTTAATTGGTTAATTTTCTTATACATTACAAAAGCGGTGGGGTTAATGTTGCTAATGTCTTGTTTGAAACTTGGTTTTTACATCGATGCAAGTTATAAAAATTATTAATAAGTAAGCTTGAAGCTTTTCAAAACAATTTCTGAGATATTGTATAAAGTACACTGAAAAGCTCAAATTGGTTTAAATTATACAGGCATCATTACCATCGCAATTATGTAAATAGTCTCGATGAGCCCGTAAATTTTGATTGTTGGAGGGTGACAGAGTTGCAAAATCTGAGCTGTTACAAAAAGAAACATTCTTGAAACGGGGAAACATATCCAAAAATTCGAAGTCACTATATCATTATATGTCTAACAGCTCGTCGTACAAGAAGCTAGTACAATACTCAAAAAGCTCAGTTATCAAAACTATACTTTTGTGTTTTTCCGTATAAACTCTAGTGCATTATTAATAAGCTTTTTTCATTTTTCAAGTTAAGTAAACTACTAACATGACCATTCATATTAATCGACCAAATCTGTATTTTATAAAGTATTTCAATTTAATTTGTACATAAACGATAGATTTAACATTATTTAGTAAGAAAGCACAAAGCTTTTAAAAAGTTGACCATATTGGTACAAAGGTTAACAATTATATTCTACACTTATTTAGTAGTTCGAGATAGTTTAAGTAAAATAAGTATACAAACAAAGATCAAATCTATGAAAATGTGTGTCCCAAAGCCGAAAGCTTTTACTAAAACTCGTTTATGGGCTTATGACTACTGTGGTTTAAAATAACCAATAAAATTCTTTTTTTAAGCGTACTAAGCTTTTATAGCTTTCAAACTTATTTAATGTATTATTCCGACTCAGTGCAATATTCACATAATGTTGTTGTTGTCAACTCGATCGAATAGTTGTTGTTGTCAAATTATTAATTTGTTAATTCTTTTATACAAAAGAAGTGAGACGAATGTTGCTTAAGTCTCTTATTTTGAACTTTTTACGTCGATCCGAATGATAAAAATTATTGATAAGAAAGCTTGGAGCTTTTTAAAACTTTTTCTAGTATATTATATAAAGTACACTAAAAAGCTCAAAGTGGTTTAATTGATACGTGCTTCATAACCATTGCAATTTCGTCGATAGGTTTTACGAGTTTTTAAACTTTGAATGTTGAAGGGCGACAAAGCTGCAAATCTAAGCTGTCAAATAAAATTAACACACTTTTGAAATGGGAAAACATATCCAAAAGTTCGAAGTTACTATAATTATATGTCTAACACATCGTCAAACAAGAGTCACATTTACTGATAAACTCCTAGGAGATAGAAAGCTAGTACAATAATCAAAAATCTCATTTATTAAAAATATGCTTTTGTGCTTTAATCGTATAAGCTTTTATTGATAAGCTTTTTTCAATTTTAGGCAACTACCAACAAGACCATTAATATGAATCGGCCAAATCTGTATTTAATAGATTATCTCAAACCAATTCTTATAGCATATCAAATTTTGTTGTTGTCAATCCATCAAATAGTTGTTGTTGTCAATCTATGAAATTGTTGTTGTCAACGAATGACCATTTCGTTAGAAGCTCAATATTTTAAAACTATTTGTCAAAATTAATTTCGTTACGTCAGATGTAAAACTATATGGAAAGAAAGCACTAAGCTTTTAAAAAGCTCGCAGTAATGGTATAAAAGCTAAGCTCTATATAAAACGCCAATTAAGTGGTTATAGATCGTATTAGTAAAAAACGTATATAAACAAAGATCAAGACATTGAAAATGGATGTTTTAAGGCCGAAAGCTTGGTTTGGATTTAGAAAGAGCAATGCAGAACACAAGATTCACGTCATAATTTAAAACTCAAACGGTCTCAAGCGAAATCGAGACAGTCAAATTGCTTTGATAATTAAACTGGTATTGTTGTGCCCAAATAATCTCAGACAGTTGACTGAATCTCTTGCCTTTTTGCGCATAGCCCCAATCCTGTACTTACAGCTGGTTTTGAAGCTCTTGTTTGGTAAATTTTTCAACTAGAATTAAAAGCCATGTATTATGGTGTAAAAATATTAAATAGTGATTTTGGTGGCATTTCTTGTGAATCATGGTTCCTTTAAAGCTCATCCCCATCACATTGACCTGTCTCAGTCCATTTGGTAGGACTGTCTTGAAGAGGATGTTGACTCCATAGATTTTGTAATGTTTTTTTTTTAACTAACTTCATACCATATATACAAATGGATGTTAATCGAGTTCATTTTATGTTGCCGTACCCAACTAGGGGAACATCAAAAAGCAACTTAGTATTTTTCTAGAAACAATTTCGGTGCTGATAAGGCAAAAACTCTTACCTCGAATAATTAACAAGAGTAGATTTTGCCCTATTCAAATTATATATAATAATGAAAAACTACGAAGCTTATCTAAGAAATCTTATAAACAAAACGACTATACAATAAAATAAAGCACAAGATAAAAGCTCCCGTAGATTTATAAATAATAATATTTATATTATATAGCTTATCTCTCGTCCATCTTTACAATTGTACGACAATCATGAACCGTATATACCGCACTTCATCAAACCCGGTTCTTCTCAATTTCAATGTCTTTAAGAAAATTAACTTTATAATTCGGAAGGACCCAACAACAAAGCGAGTACATTATATTCACAAAATTGTATTATATTGTTATGTTTGGGGAAGACAATCATCAACGGAAGAAGTACATAACAGACACACAAAAACTAAAGAAAGATAAGACAAAATAAAATTAAAGTATTTTTTTTTAAAGTCAAAGGGCATGACGATGGATATATACAGCAACAACAACAACAAATGAGTATACACAGCACAAAAATGAAATAAAACATCAACCAGACCTCCTTCGTAGTTATAAGAGGTTCCCATTCCCTCAATATATGCGGTATATACATCTGCATACTGTGTATATACGGATCGACTGGGTGCGAGTGTTTCATTTTCGAGCTGTGTAATTTATGTAAAGCAAAATGTTAAATGAAATGAAAATTGCATGTAATTTGGCTCGAATAAAAATTAACAAAAATCGGAATAAGAAATTGTAAAGTTACTTAATTAAATAGCAGATTAAATAATGTATATATAAAAATAACAATGAGTAAAATAATAATGACTTAAGAGATGTTGATGTATATATTCAGCGCCATTGGGGATGGTGGACATGAGTATTCTTCTATTTAAACACTGTCGTTATGGTATGGAGATGTAATTAAAAATTTTGTTGTTGTAATTTTCATGTCGTGGATTCAATTAGCAGAATAATATTAATTATTGTTATCTAGTGGAAGAGTATATAGAACGCTTATATTCCTAAATCCAATGAGGTTTGTGCTATACCATAAAGCTTTCTCAACTGGGTGTTGTACTCGATACGAGGAATGTATCCATCTTTATGAAACGCACCAATATCTCGATTTAGGACACGTGAACTCAGTTAGTTACATAATTTAAGAACGTTCTGAAAACTTAGATAAAGGGAAATCGTTTTCGTTTTTACCTTTCAAACAAGTGTTCACAAGCCAAGAAACGCCGGCCAACATCATTCGATTTCAAGTCGTTTGGCCAAGATCCTTAAGTCTAGGGATTTCGCAGTTATTTGAGGCATTTTAAAATTGCTTGTTGAGTAAATTCCAATAATCGCACTCAATCACCGCTCTTGGTAGGCGAAAGAAACAAACTCTTGGGCTGCTATACCTGGTCTATGTAATTTTTGGTATTGAAAGCATGTAAAATTATTATCCCGGTACTAGACTAGACGTATTTTCATGAAGGAGTCAAGACCAAACGATAGATATTGATAGAATCTAACAAGAACCAATTTTCAATTGGATGTTGGAGGAGTCAAATAATGATCATTGTTCGGCAGAAAACTGTTGATAAAATGATTATGAAAACACATGGTCTGGTGATATCGCCACTTTAAATGCCTTCTGCGAAATCAGATACTATAGTGAAAATCTTTCACTATTACTGGAACTTTGATACGATACCAATAAGCAGGGAAACAAAACTATTTCTACGGATACTGAGCTGAGTTATTCTTATCAATGAGGTCACTTTATAAACGCTTTGTGAACTCCGTTTCATATAGTTCGATAACTCTTAAAAACGAGTGACCTCATTAGGAAATACAACAAAGGTTTAAGGCGCTAGAGTCGACCTTGAATATGTTAGGCTTCAGATAACTAAGATTCGGCACTAACTAATGCATCACGTGGCCAGTTGGATATCCTAAAATAACTTTAAGATCCACACTTGTTAAACGTTTTGTTGCACTCAAATGTCGCAAAATTACACATCTTGGTAGCTCACAGGATATTTGTCCCGGGACACGGTTTGAGATAACACTATATATAAGCCACAAGGCCAACTACATCTTGGTGACTTCTATATATGTTTTGTAGTCCAGTCCAATGCATATTAATGTTTGTTCTTTAAAAGAGATCTGCCTTTTATACCTATTTGATTGGTTATCGAAGTGGCCCAACCCTATTGAGAGTTTTAGAAGAAGAACATGCAAATATATATAGATGGTTATGGGTCAAAGCAGATCGAACAAGACAAAGAGGCCTACCAGCAGAATATTTGGTTCGAACCGAAGTTTTATGGTATCGTGCGATATCTAGTACCAAACTCGCTTAATTCAGAAACCTGTTGCGGTACTGGAAAAAACTCGTTCGTAGAAGATATATATTTATAATATAACTGTGTAAAGTATTAGTTTTAAGGCTTTTTATAATTTTAAAATAAAGCCAACTATCAATATGACAAATTATGTTAATCGCCCAAATCAGTATTCAATAAATTATTTCATCACCATTTGGATAACAAGATGTTGTTGTCAATCCATCAAATAGTTGTTGTTGTCAACGATGGACCATTTCATTAATAGTATTTTAAGCTATTGGTCAACTTTAATCCCAAATTTGTAAATTTAATTTGTTTAAACGTTAGATTTAAAATTAATTGGTAGAAAAGCTTGAAGCTTTTCAAAAGATTGCCACAAAGGTATAATTGCTCCAAACTATAAACAACACCAATTGAGTGGTTAGGAATCATATTAGTAAGATAAGTTACGAACAAAGATCAAATCAATGAAAATGGATGTTCTAGACCCCAAAGTTTGCTTAAGATTCACAAAGAGCAGTGTATTAAACATCAGTACAGTTAATGTCATGATTCAAAGGAATTGAGCTATTTTTATCATATTATTACAGATCAAACCGTTATTGTTCATAAGGACCTCCAATTTTTACCTTACAACGAGCCAGAGTGCATTTAACAAGCTTAGCATAGTTTAAGGGAATGGCGACGTCTAGAAGGTACTTCAGCTTCATTTAAATAACTGCTATTTTGACCGTTCCTCTTAGTATTATGCTACAAGTATATATAAGTGCCGTATTTAGACACGTCCCTCAAAACTAGTTATCTTATATATATATATATATATATATATATATATATATATATATATATATATATATATATATATATATATATATTTATATGTATATATATATATATATATATATATATATATATATATATATATATATATATATAGATATATATATATATATATATATATATATATATATAAATATATATATATATATATATTTATATATATATATATATATATATATATATATATATATATATATATATATATACATATATATGTATATATGGTTCTGGTTTCATTGAGCAATATACTAAGGCTGATTCATAATGGACCACCATTTGTTGTAGCTCTTTGAAATTTGACAATAGAGTATGTTGGCGTATAAGGAAGATTTGACAGCCTTGCACAATAGAATAACTCTACACAAGTCAAGTTTCGGCAATGAAGCTTGACCGAGCGGTTAAAATTTAACTTTGACGTATATTAAAGTTGTGAAACTTCATTTTCACTGTTTTTAAGTATATTACTGTACTATACTTAGCTTCACTAGGGTCACAAAATGTGTGCACCTGAGTATGTTTTTATTTCGCCTTGAAGTCAAATCGTGAAGCCAATTTGTTTCTAATTCTGACAGTGAATCAAATATATTGTGCCATAAATGGGTTATAAAGTCAGGTATTCTTTACTCCCAGTCGATTTTGAGCAGCCCATTTTTGTAAAATAATTTTAAACAAGATAATGGTTGTTGTAAGCCGACCTAATGGATCATACACCTTAGAAGGCGTTGAAAAAAGTTTCAGTCATGTCTAATCTATTGTTGTATTATTTCGTTGGGCGTGAAATGGAAACCGCTATTGCTAATAATACTTATATATTTGAAATTTTAGTTTCACGGCTTCGGTATAACGGTATATTACAGAAAGTAAGAAGACAGTTTAATCATAAAAACATTCATAAGATAGTAAAAATCATTCATGATAGCTTGGGATGTGGCTTCAGTTGCTTTTCGGCTTTCGCACCACTGTATGAGTTGAAAAATAATTCTTGTTCGGAATGCATCAGACTTAACCGATAAATCTTCTCTACATCGGCGGCTACAGCAATGATTGGTATTCTAAATCATAATATTATTGTTTAAAGGTTGGTTTAGATAGTTGGTCCAATTTCAAGAATATTGTTTAGTGATATTCGTGTACTGATTTAGCAGACTCCGTTGAAAATCACTTTCTATTTTGAGGTACTCCTACTAATCTCTATGACAGCGTGGTGTGGTATAAATAATATTTTGCTGCATCGTTCACTGGAACATGAAAATTTAATAAACTTGGAGGTTTATTAAATTTTCGTTCCCAAACTGCCTAATGAAAGTCTCCAGGATCCCTTGAATATAAATCGACATAATGAATGTCTGACGACGAATCGACCAGTAGAATCTCTTGTAATATTTTTCTTCCAAATATCGTTTGCCCAAACTTTTCACCTTATGATCACCATTTTATAGTACCAACGTGAGATTAATCGGGGAATTTAGGTATTCAGGCTAATTGAGTGGTTTTATGATCTATGCAAGACAACTGTACCAAACAATTTTATCTCTTACTTAACAAAATTGCTGTCAGTATAAAAATTTAGTTGGTTTACGACAAAAGAGATGAGCCACTTCAATGATTTAATAATTGAAGAAATTAATGAAAATTTTTATGGTTGTAGTTTAGCAGGTTCATATTCAGCATCAAATGATTTGTTCATTTTTATGAAATTCCTCATCTACCTTATAGCAACTACTCGTCTTACATTTAAGTATACATTCTTTAAACCAATATCTAATAATTTATGAAATTCCAATCAACGCATTCAAAGTGAAATCACTTTGTACTAGAAATGCTTAACAGGACACCACAACCACAAACATTTTTATTAATTAAACTAGAGTCCAACGATATGGTTACTCGATAGTTGTGACCACAGAACCAGATGAGTCACAATCAAGAAACTAATCGAATAGACAATACAAGTAGCCATCACCATAAGCCTACATACCCATCACTAATATATAATTTCGTTTCTACTTACAATATTGCAGAATACATTCATTTGTATTGCCAGAATTATAGCCGCATTGGGACATACCTGTAAACATAAAGAAAACGAATAAAATTATTAACGTTAAGTTGTCCCTGTCCCAATATACTCGTATGTATAACGATAAGTCATAAAAAATTAAATTAAGTAGCAGCGACCAATCTGTTGGATACATTAAGAACAACACAAAGCTCGTAAATTACTTAAATCGGATTTATTAATAAAAACAACAACAATATAAGACTTTAATCTATAATACCGTCAATATTTATGGATAGATATTCGTGTATCGAAGTGTGTGTGTGTCTCGATGGTATATATAAGAACGAACGAACCGTAAACAAAAATTAATTTCAAATCAAAGTATAATTTCTGGTTTTAAACCAACTTTTTTCTTCATTTATACTTAAGTCTGTTATTAAGATGTTGTTTTGTTTCTACTTAAATATTTATTTATTTGCATTACATATTTATTTTTTGTTACATTTAAATTATATAAATACAAAAAAAAACATAAAATTGTAAATAATCATAAATAAAAGTTTTATTTTTTTTGTATCTTGTGCCGTTCCAAGACATGTATTTAAGAATTATTTATTTGCTTTAAATTATAATTAAATTTTTTTTTTTTTTCTTAAATAAATTATCAAAGTGAATAAAAAATTTTTTTATAGAAAGTTTATGATTTTGTTTGCAAGCTTAATTATTTTCGATACACATAAGAATGAGCCTGAATGCAATGAATTTAGTTAGCGTCACCTGAATCTGTTAAGTGTAAGGTTACGTACGAGTAACAACTAGCATGGCAACAAAAATCTGCATAACCGACCAAATGATGCAGTGGTTTAACCAGCGTGGGATGTATACCGGGTTTGAATATCGGCAGGATAGGAGTACAAATGGAGTTTTTCACCATCTGATTACTTCCTGTGCAATTTAGTACTCCATGTTGGAATTGAGCTATGCAATGTATAGATATCCTCGATTTGGCTGTAAAAGAGCTACTCGCAAGAGTTGTAAGTGCTTTGAGACCCAAACAGATTGAAAAGATTAAAAACCGCAACAAACAACTATCTGCCCAGTCATTGTTTTATATATAAAATATGAAGACAACATCATTCGCAGTGCCATCTATTTCAAAATGTTGAATTATGTTATATGAGCGCTATTAAGTTGCATTCGGTACAAACAAAGATCAAAGAATGGAGTTTGCGAGGCGCTACTATACCAGACGGCCTAGAACTTGCATTTCATAAAATCTTACAGGTAACAGCATTCGTTAGATTTAGTACGAGTATAAATTGCAAGTGGAGTCATGTGACATTCCAAAAAACAGCCAGCGTAACAATTTTTCAGTTGTTCGAGTTTAATGACATTTGGCAGGAATGCATCCCAATCGGTTCAGTGATTAATACACTAAAAGAATTGGATCACAACTTTAACTAAAAAGTGTATTATATTACAGCTGCGGTTCACGTGACCGTACAAAACAAAGCAGTTAGTTAAAATTTTGGTACCGCCCAGGTGGCTCAGTGGTTAAAGCTGTGGCAGTTGGAGCGGGAGGTACCGGGTTCGAATCCCGATAGGGGCAGGATGCAAAAGGGATTTTTCACCATCTGATTACGATCAATGGTGTTAATGAACACATCTATGACCCTCTGTTGGAGTGCAGAACTCATGGTCCGACCCACCCATCTTCCATGTCAGTACTGTAGGCTAGCATGGAGCTATGCAATGCGCAGATGGTTCTACGAAAATCGGACCTATAGCCGTACGTCCTCGATTTGGCCGTTAAGGCGTAAAGTAGGACGTAAATAAGCGAACCGCGAAAGAGCTGGGAGAGCCTTGAGCCCCAAAAAAGATAGCATAGAATAAAATATATAAAAAAAAAAAAAAAAAAAATGTTGGTAGCCAAATACAATCAAACAAGGAAATAGCCCCCGACATTTCAGTATGCCTACAGCAGTTCTGAAATGAACTGAATTGGATTCTATCTATCTGAAAATAGCAACATCGAAACGACAATGGAGATATTTTTATCGATTGTTGTATTACAAATCATCAAAAATCGGATTGATCACTTTACACGAAATGACTTGCCTCCATACAAGACATCATGATAATGAGAGGAGCAGATGTGCACAGCGACCATTAATTGATAATAGCAACATTTACAATTATACAGCTGCTATATAGAAAGATACAAACAACCGAATATAGGAGAAAAATGGACTAAGAAATTCAAAGAAATGCTCCAACTTCAATCTTTCTTCCATCAGCGAAACTTGTACCACCGATCAAAAATCAGAAAAAATACAAAACGTATAACAATTGCTAACAGTGTGCTCGACTTACGCAGGACAATTCTAGGAAACCATATAAATTTGAGATAGCCCAATATTCCACCAGGGTACAGTTTAAAGGAGACCCAAGGAATGCCAGTACTGGAGAGGTATCTCACTTTGCAACAGCATAATAAACCAACCAAAAACTAAGAATGGAATAAGCTATAGCTTTAGGCCAGATGTAACGATTGAATCAGTACTACACATGTATCAACATAGAACTTGAATAGGATTCCATGCCACATTTCACTATGGCCACCACGCACCTCTTCACTCATTGTTTCTCGCATCCACATACAAATTGAACCGTTTACTAAAAACCGAGAGTATGAATCAACTTTTTATGAATTCATTGGGACGGCTCATCAAACCTGACTCATACTGGCTTAACCTTGTACTTCTATGGTAGTCTTAGAAATATATATCTTCCAGCTTTATTTGATCCAATATTTTATCGGTAAATTATCAAACCTCCCAATATCGATCAGTATACCTTCTACTTCCCAATATCGTCCTTTTAACTCTATAACATCTACATTCCCTCTTTGATTACTTTCATATTTCTGTTCTAATGCCAGCATTACTATCTCGTATGCTCACGTTATTGTGGCATCAGGCTAAATAATATTAGGTTGCCTAGACATGATGATTTTTCGTTTAAATGCGCCTATTATCTAGTAGTATGGAGAAGCCGTTCAGTGCCCAATACAAAGTCTACTTTTCTTATCGGAAACGGAATTAAATGTGTTGCATTATCTTGGGATGAAGTAACCACTAAAAGCATGAATGAAAAAAGGCGCAAACTACGACCCGAATATATACAGGACGAATTGGGAAACGGGACAAGAGAAGATATGTTAGATATAATGCCTTAGGTAGTTAGTTTAGCGGACACATTGCAAATGTAAGGAATATGGAAGTCGATGATATACAAGAAATATTGAACTCGCGCAATAAAGATATGACTAATACCAAATTAATGGCAACTGATTTTCAGCCAGAATATAGCAGTTATTCAGATGAAGAAATTCAAGAATTTATAGCGAACGAACCATTGCGGTGAAACGTTAAGCATAAGCTATATATATATATATATATATATATATATATATATATATATATATATATATATATATATATATATATATATATATATATATATATATATATATATATATATATATATATATATATATATATATATATATATATATATATATATATATATATATATATATATATATATATATATATATATATATATATATATATATATATATATATATATATATATATATATATATATATATATATATATATATATATATATGTATATGTATATAAATATATATATATATATATATATATATATATATATATATATATATATATATTTATTTATATACATATATATAATATATATATATATATATATATATATATATATATATATATATATATATATATATATATATATATATATATATATATATATATAGGATGAGTTTCCTAATAAATGCAGGGCTTTTATCTCGAAAACGGTGCTAGATATGAGAAAATTACTCATAATGAAATTTATTAAGAGTCGAGGGGGACGTCTTCAATGTGAGTTGAAGTGGTGATCTTCAATGACCTTGAAACTCATTGGTTTCGGAGATATAGGCTAAAGTTAGGTTTTTTTTAAATTAGAACCTATACTTTTGAGTGTTTGTTTTTATTAAGCAATTAAATTAAAAGTTTTTAAATTAAAAGTTCACACATCATCTTTGTAAAGTGTATGATTTCAGAGATATGAGCAAAAATTGATATTCACTAAAGCAATCGAATTTTCCCTAAGTTCTACCAAAGAATATTATATACTAAAAAGATAGTTCAGTCAGAGTAACATTTTAAAATACAAAAATTATTATTCTGGGTTCCGCTACAAAACAAAACAAAACAAAATCGTTCATATTGTAAATTTTTGCTTTGGTTGAGTCATCTTTATGTAAAATAATCTTTGGTTCTACAAATTAAAATAGAAAATATCAAATGTTCTTTGACTTATTATGTAATTTTTTTGTTTTATCACTTTGTGATAAAATTACAATTATCTTAGAAAAAGTTTTCTATCATGTTGTTTATTAATTTAATAAATGTTCAAAATGTCCGCCATTTGATTCCAAACATTTTTCTACTTGTCTTATAAAACTTAGATGAACTGCTTCTAATTCAGCTTCTGAAATATGATTTCTAAAAATATCTTTAATTCTTTGTTTCATATTTTCAGCAGTGGTAGGCCGATTGAAATAGGCTAAGTCTTTCACTTTTTCCCATAAATAAAAGTCCATGCATGTTAAATCGGGTGATCTTGCTGGAAAAGGAGGAGCCCACTTCTTCCAATCCATTTATTCGGAAACATTAAATTTTGTTGTTGTTGGAAAGCTATACCAAAATGGGGAGGCGCACCATCCAACTAACGCCACATTTATTGTCTTACTCGCAATGGAATGTCTTCCAATAAATTGGGAAAATCTTGTAATAAACAATTCACAAATTTTTGTGTAGTTAGTGTTCCATCAAAAAAAAAAGTTCCAATTAGGCGAGATCCAACTATTGCAGCCCAAGCGTTTACACTCCAACGATGTTCATGGTCAACGGAACGCATCCAACGTGGATTCACGTCATTCCAATAATGTAAATTATGCCTATTCACATTACCGTCGCTCTTAAACGTTGCCTCGTCAGTCCACATGACAAGATGAAAGAATTCTGGATTTTCGTCAATTTGTTGCCTCGCCCAAAGACAAAATTGAATTCTTGATCTAAAATCATTAGCAGATAACTCTTGCAGCAATAATATGTGGTACGCATGGAATTTATTTTCTCTTAAAACGCGAGACACGGTCGTTTGAAATATTCCTCTATCTCGTGCAATATTTCGTGTTGATGTGTGTGGGTCCTGTGATACTGCAGCTAGCACATCTACAACAATTTCCTCAGGACACTCACGACCTTTCCTTTGGTTTCTTATGCTTCCGGTAGTGCGCAGCTAATCTGCTAAACGTTTAAATACACCTCTTCTAAAGTGCCGACGATCTGGATGTCGTTCAGCGTATAATCTAATCGCCATGCTTTCATTTTGTCGACGGTCACCGTAGATCATCATCATTTCGAATGTTTCCTGGTTAGTGTACAACATGATAGAAAACTTTTTCTAAGATAATTGTAATTTTATCACAAAGTAATAAAACAAAAAAATTGCATAATAAGTCAAAGAACATTTGATATTTCCTTTTTTAATTTGTAGAACTTAGGGAAAATTCGATTGATTTAGTGAATATCAGTTTTTTCTCATATCTCTGAAATCATACACTTTACAAAAATGATGTGTGAGCAAAAAGTGTTTACTTTTAATTGTTTCATAAAAACAAATTTAAAAAAAACCTAACTCTAGCCTATATCTCCGAAACTAATGAGTTTCAAGGTCATTAAAGATCACCACTAGACGTCCCCCTCGACTCTTAATAAATTTCATTATGAGTAATTTTCTCCTATCTAGCACCGTTCTCGAGATAAAAGCCCTGCATTTATATATATATATATATATATATATATATATATATATATATATATATATATATATATATATATATATATATATATATATATATATATATATACTTGCAACACTAGAAATGCTTTCGTTCATTCAAGAGATGTGTTCTGCCCTGGCTTTTTGAAACATTTGTTTCACTACTATTGAATACAATGTATTGTTAAAAACAATCTTGTGCTGCTAATTGACTCCTAGTGGCATACTTCGTTATTAATATTTCCAAATGGTCCACGGATTAGAAAGTTTCGGTTAAAAGCAAAATTGCAGGCAAAAAACTTATCTGCATCAAATACAAGCAAAGGACCAAATAAAGACCATTTTGTTCCCTGCACGCATATAGGAGAAATAATATCACTATTAATTGGCATAGAGTAAACAGTTGAAGCTTAAAATACATCAAGCTCTAATTAGGAACAGAGCTTTTATTATCTAGAGTATTAAAATGTATGGAGACGACTTCACTTAAAGATTAATTGGTATAGCAACATTTGGGCATGACAAAATACTAAATAATTGATAGTGGGCGAAATTAATCGTCCCATCTTTTGTATAATGAAAAAAAAAATAAAGAAATAATTAAGCAAATTAATATCCTTACATATTATATAATTACGTAAATTATTTATTAATACGTTTTTCAAGAATAAACAAATTTCCGTTTCCAATTTAATAAAAACAAGAAGAATCTTGCCTACCGACATATCAATAAAATAATAATAATTTCTTTTAAACAAAATTTTTTGTATTAATTTTCTTTGAATTTTCAATTTCTTTTCTAATCAAACAATAATAAATTTTAATTAATTTAAATTTAAAAGATGAAGATAATAAAATATTTTCGATTTTCAAAGAATGTACATACTTGTATCATAAAAGATATATTGATCTGTTTATACATACGTCATTTGCTAAATATCCTCATTACATAAATGTTTTGATTATTTTTCAATATTGGATATCGATAAACGATAAAAGATAAAACAAACCAAATTCTGGATGTTATGTATAGGTACACTCGTATATGAAAATCATAAATCATATTATGCATTATTAACCCCCCATTGATATCCTCTACTTTTGTTACATGAGTACTATACTACTAACTATATGGTACAATCCAATAGATCGACACTAGTCCAAGTGTGCGTTCGTTACCAAGAAACTAGATGGCTTAAAAATAGTTGTCATGGTCTAAATGAGCATTCGAGTACCAATACGTTTCAATTCACATATGGGAATACATACTGGTACATTTGAGGTTGGTAAAACTTGGTTTATCTATTGGGTTCTCACGCTGTGATTCGAACTGGGTGGATTACACCCATGCAGGGTTAAAAAATATTTTCCATTAAGTACAGACGAACAATGGTTTCATAAATTTTGCTAATAAAAATCTAATCAATATATATATATATATATATATATATATATATATATATATATATATATATATATATATATATATATATATATATATATATATATATATATATATATACAACACTCTCCCGCTTTACGAAGTCTCTTTTTACGAAGTTTCACTACAACGCACTTTAGAAAAATATCACAGTCTTTGCTAATTAAAGTGGCCACAAAAAAGGCCATTAGTTTAGATAAAAAGCTGGATAACCTATGCAGTTGCAAAATTAGGAGAAATTGTAGCAATACTAGGACTTGCGCCATCTACAATTGCAACAATACGCAGCAATAAATTTAAGCACAATCAGCATCAGCAGCACTAAATTAACTTGCAATGGAAGTGCTATAATGGAAAACATGGAACAACTTTGAATATTGTGGATCGAGAATAATAATCAACCTATGAGGAAAATGACTATAGACGTGGCAAAATCACTTTATGAAACTATATAAAGAAAGAATTTATAAACGAAATAGTTTCGTTGCCAGTAAAGACTATATAGTCTGAAAAAATTACAAAGTGCTCCGACCTTCATACTTTAAAACTAAAGTGTCAGGCAGCCAGTAGTGATACTGTAGTTGCTCGTAAAAACCCATCTTTTCTAACCAATATTATTGAAAATGGAGCATATGTTCCAAAATAGATGTTCAACGTGGATGAGACGTGGATGGAAGCGTATGTCTGACAGGACATTTATTTCGAGAGTAGAAAACACAACATTTGGGTAAAAAGCGGTGAAAAAACTCTTCTCCTGATGTCAAGCATGTTCGAGGAGTTGTTCAAGAATTGCTTTTGCGTTCGTTAAAATTACACCTTTGAGAAAAAAATCTAAGCAGCAAGGAGTTACTTTTGTTGCACAATGCTGCTGGTCATCCGAAAAATTTATGTGACTTATCTGGCAATGTTAGGGTAGAATATTTACCAAAGAACACATACGCTTTGATTCATCGTTTTCAATTCAAAAGTTTTGGAAAACTTATAACATTCGAGTTGCTGTACTTAGAATTGGTGAAGTATGGGATGAAATGTCTCAAAATGTTTGGGAAAATATTTGGCCCAACAAAGATAAAAATTCGCCTAACGAAATTTCGATATACGTTCAATTTTTTAGAACGAATTAATTTGTTAGCGAGGGATAGGTATATATATATATATATATATATATATATATATATATATATATATATATATATATATATATATATATATATATATATATATTCCGGAGGGGGAGGAAAAACCTCGCTGTGCCGGACTCTTACCGACTAAAACTCAACTCACCGCCCTTCCACACGGCCGGTATTGCAAAATTTGCATTACTTCAGGCCTTGTACTTCCTCTTCTTCATGTTGTGTTTTAATTTTTTGCGGCAAGATAGGATGTTAAGGCAATAACGTAATAGGTGGCATACTATATATTATGAAGGCTGCCTCTTTTGAGACTGTCCTACAATGCTCGAATCCATACGGGTACCCCATACAATATGGGCGCCAAATGCAACCGATTAGTGCAGAGCCATTTGGAGATGACTTCAACTGCGGCTTCTACTCGATCTACAAGTTGGTGTACATATTTCGCCGATACAATAAGTGCCAGATCATCGGCATATCCCACTATTTTGGAGTCCTCGGACAAGGAAATTATGAGAACACCGTCATAAAAAATATTCTAGTGGTCCTTAAATCGAGCCTTGTGGTACACCACTCATAACCCCATCCGAGTATTTACGCCCACATTCTACAATGATTCCTCGTTCACTCAGACAGCTCTGAAGAACCTTCTTAGGACTCAGGCTCACTTGACATTCCTTAATCCTTTGTTGGATTAACACCCAAGTAGCACTATTGACTATTGACACCTACTCCATTTACAGTCAAACTAGCATCTGTTCTCAGACATAATTTCAGCGATAAGGGTATTATTCGCTTATTAAATTCCTCCATATTCATACAAATAGTAAGGATGAAAGAAGCAAAATACGGACCTCTATTGACTAAACTCAAAAATATATCCACATCCTTAAGTGCAATGCTAGTTCTATATGTTGGTTTGTACACCATCCTAATATGAAGCTTAACCAACATCTCATTTATAAAATTCCACAATAAACAGTGCTTATCAAGTACCCAGTCATCCATTTAAGACCACAAAGTATATATCGGGATTGAACAAATCGCATCCAATACTCCTCTGCAACAAACAGTTTCCACTTTAATCAATGGAATGCTCTTTTTGAACCGTTTCCATACACACTTATACCATGAGACATACTAGTATGAGTCAAACCTGATCGGGCACCCTTCTTAGGTTTGCCCACTGTCTTAATTACTTATCTGCCAAAACTTGCTGGTGCTTTGCGAAATTCAGGCGCCAATCAATCCATTTGGATTTGTATTTACCCAACCTAGTATTTTATTTTTACAAGGACTCGTATAACCTTGGAAACAATTGACGAGCAATCCCTGTATAATATCACTGAATCATCCTAACTTCACTGCGAAATCACTATTTTACTGGCGATGGGTAGGCAGTAGCAGCTAAGAGTCCCAAAATTCTCAGTGCACCCCCACAAAGACCGACTTTAAAGCTCCGTTCTATTCCGGCAAGTGCAAGGTCTACTGGCGTTAAGACGAGAAATTTTCCAGTGCAGTTATTGAAACAGCCTCATATGGTGGCTGTTCTTTCATCGCGTAGGCTGGGATATCGCTTGATGATCAAATAAATCTGGTTTTTGTACCTGGAAGGTCGTACAGGAGATCTGGCTGCTGAACGATATATCGAGAAGATTCTCTTGGATTATGTAGCGAGTTCCGAAGGGAAAAGATTTCTTATTGATTATGAAAATGCCTATACAATGCGTTATACAGTTCCTACCACCCGGCAGTTTAGAGATGAGATTGGATACAAAACTTTATTGTATATCCACAAACCTAAGCGAGTCGAAAACTAGGCAAGGATCGCATTTTAACCGATATTCGTTTTTCATCTAGCCTATCTTAATACGTTCTGTGTACTTACATCTCTGATGGTAATAGGGACTTGAAGTGTTTTTTGAATTTTTTGACGGTTTATCTTCTTCAAAACCTCGCTGATTAGACAGTCTTCAAACCTTCGCTGATCAGTTCTCATCGTTTTCTAAATCAACTTACCAAATCGTTTAAATTAGTATTTGATTTGATTGTTTCCGTTTCTCAAGACGTTTCTACCTCTTATATCTATCTGCTGAACTTCAAAAATGAGAGTCTCCCTTTTTACTCGATGAACATTATAAGAAAAGACGGTTTAACCGGAAGCGTTTGTTTGTCCTTTAAACCAAATTTAGATTGCAATACTGAACACTGCCGGTAGACAATTGAGATTTCCAAACGAGCATTAATTGGATTCTGTCAGTGTTCAAAAGCGCACATCAACACAATGGGTGCATCACTTGGATGCGTAATAAAGTTCCTGAAGCGTCGCAACCTTTCTCAATTATATGGACGATGTCGTTAAATTCATACTTTAATAATGATGCCGTAATTTTTCCTAAGAGGCCAATCTCACTCATAGACTAGCTAAAGGTTTATAAAACCTCCAATCACACTTCAATTACTACACCATTTTAACATACAACCCTTTCGCTACTATCCAAATGAATATTTAACCAGTAACCAAATTCCGAATGTCACATTCGAATTTATAGAACCATCACGAAAGTCGTTAAAACGTAAAATATTTTCCCGCATATTTAATTGGATTTCGTTGGTTGGCAGGAGCTATAGGTTGTGTTATTGATTTTCCACCCTCCCCCACCTAAACCCGATATTTATTCCGATATGTATGCGATATGTAGAAACGTAATTTCCGGTATCTGGTTATTCGTGTGGTGCGACATGAATCCCGCACCTATAAATTCCATCGAATTCTTTTGCCACCTTCGTTCATTCGTTATATATGTACGTACAATCAAACATACGTGTATCTTTTGTACACACACACACATAACGAATTTAATTTGATAATTGGTGATATAAATTATGTGCTTGATTGACAAATTATTGATTTAATAGGTACGCGTAATTTTTTTTTTGTTCATTCATTCGGTTAGGGGTTGAAAGTTTCGTTCCAAGTTTACAAATGTCGTGCTTGTCGAAAATAAGTTGTGGTTGAAATATAATTATATGGTGTTTTGTGCGTATATAAACTGTCAACGGTGCGAGTGCGATATAAACTGACATTGTTGTACACAGTTTTGAAGGGCAGAATTTTCATTCGCGTCAACATTTCAAACACTTTTATGAAATGTGTGAGTGGCAGACGGTTTTCCACATAATAAATCCTTTACATTTGAGTTTTTATTCGTTGTTGAATCAATAATATTTTTTTTTATATTATTTTCAACAAATAATAGTTTTTAAAATAAATAGAAACTGTTTTTGTACCATTTACATTGCACAGACTTTAAATAAATTTTTCCAAATGGAAAATTTTTCCAAACCAAATCGGACGCATCTAAATCAAACAGGAGAGAGAGATAATAGTAATGTAGCCATGTATACATGTGCACGCTGTGGGTGTGGGGGATAAATTTTATATAAATTCTAAACGATGTTGTGGTTGGTGGGCACGTCTGCATTGTTTGTTTTTAGAGGGTGGTAGTACAAAGTGATTATTTGGAAATTGATTTGCAATTTAGATAAAAAAAAATTAAACATTGTATTGTGTAATGTTTTATCTAAATTTGTATATAATTGAAAATTATGGTTAAATAATTTTTGTGTCTATGTAGATGGTTATCTTAATGGCGGTTTTTTGGCTAGACTCGGCAAAATCGAATTCTAACACTTTAGGATCGTTGGGAGTCCCGAAACTAATCGATTGATTTTGTGAAGTAATACTGGCTGAATTGAAGGTGAGGATATGACTCTATATACGTAAATCGGATTGGCATCGATTTTAAAATCGGACCAAAAAAAGGAAGATAGTGCGTTGAACCCAAACATTGTATTTAGAGTATACGTCTAAATATTGTTACAAAATAAACCAACGACTTATAACACTTCCTGTTTTTTCTCTTGGAATTTGGACTACAACAATAACATAGAGGATAAAAATTGATTGTTTAATATTTTTACGCCTGGACTGAATGTATACAAAATATCTTATATAACATTCATTTTGGTTATCCGCCATTGAAGATAGCATAGAATGCCAGTCGGACTGTCGAAAGCCTAATCAAAATTTAGATTACTAATCATATGTGTAGGTTGTTTCCGATTTTTATACATACATTCCATATCTGTGTGCGAGAAGCACCATCGTCGCATCCGCAAAATACCCTCCCTCTTACAGTAAAAACAATACTGGCGTGTTTATTTGTTCCAAATTGCAATTTTCAGCACTCAATAAACAAAGGTGTATAATACAAAGTCCTGTAAAATATCGCGATACGTAACCACCCTGAATACCTTGAATAAACAGTTCAGAAGGTCCTCGTGCAAAATCACAAGATTGTGATTGCACAAAATGGTAGAGCTTTTATGATATATTCTATTCAAATGTTCATAATCGAGATCATATTTTACCAGTACAAAATTTCCAATATCCTATCAAATTTGCTTAGAGGCCAATCATTTTCTTAAGTAAAATATTTCAAGTTTACGGAATCGAATTACAGCTCTCAGTGATTTCATTCTCAATTACATATTGAAAACTTAATGTGAGTAAAGCAATTGCGTCAAACGTTCGAAAGATATATATTCATATAAAGTAATCCGTGACTTAGAGGCGTTGGGTTATCTGGCCTAGTCTTGTAAATCTTCATATACATGGTACTCATATACATGGTACCATAAAAAATAGAAGACGAAAGATTTGTGAGCTCAAGTGAATACCGACAAAGAATTCTAATCATAATTGAATCAATATATTTAAGCTACAGCAGCAATAAATCATTGTTAATTCAAAAGGTCGGTCTACAAGGCAAAATTGAAGAACTGTAGTATCGCAAATTGACTAACTCATCAATTCAATAACCACGAAGCTTCCCAAGCACTAATGAGGTAAGCAAAACAGGATTAATACCCATACGGAGCTTGAAACAGCATAATTCTAAATTCTAAACAATTGCCAAATTATCTTTCCTGAATAAAACAAGGAGTGGCGTAGGAAAAAACCGTTGAGTCATATAACCAAAGGTATGGGACATGTAACCAAAGGTAACCACTATGAACCATTCGTGGTTCGGGAAATGCTTTCGAGTCATCCCAGAAAATATTGTTTATGTTGCGATAACTCTAAAAATTATACCATACAACTGATAAACTTCAAGGTTTTCACCATATGCAAGAATACTTAAATGTGTCAAATGTGCTATGGGTAGAACACTTGCTCAGTAAAGGAAATTAGCATTAACATGTACCTCCAAGAACTGTACTTAATTAGATATATCAAGCTTGCGAGTTGGCTATAAAATTAGGGATAAGACAAACAAAAATCTTGAACATTTCATCATAAATCGAATTAAAGCATATAACGGCCATTAAAAGCAAACACTTCGACTTTATCACTTATAACAGTTTTTTGCAACCATCCAGTTACAAGATTTTCGATATATCTGATTATGGCATTGCCTCACTTATCATAACTGACCATACTGAGTAGTACAACTGAGAAGCTTTACTCAAAAATTTTCTTTTATGTATATATCGAAAAACTGTTATCAAACTATTCGATTTAAACACTTATAACAATTTATAACAATCACCTTGCAACAAGATTTTTTATATATTTGATCTAGACATGGCTTCAGTAATCATAACTAATCGTATTAAGTGCTGCAGCTTATGTACTTTATTTTGAAATCGACGTTTAGGCATATAACAGCCATTTGAAATCAAACACTTCGATTTTACTACTAATAACAATAAATAACAATCTTTTTGTTAAAAAATATTCGATATGCTTCATCGAGATATGGGTCAGATATCATAAATGACCATATTGAGTGATGCAATTGTGAAAGTTTGTTCAAAAATCAACTTTAATGCATATAACGAACATATATAATCAAACACTTCGATTTGATCACTTATAACAATTTATTACAATCACCCTGCCACAAGATTGTTTATATATGTAATCTAGACATGGCTTCAGTTATCATAATTGACTATATTGAGTGGGGTAACTGAGAAAGTTTGTTCAAAAATCGATTTTAATACATATAACGAAGATATGTAATCTAAAACTTCGATTTGATCACTTATAACAACTTATTACAATCACCCTGTCACTATATTTTTTATGTATTTGATCTAGATATGACTTCACTTATCCTAAATGACCATACTAAGAGATTCAGCTCATGCACTTAATTCAAAAATTGACTTGTATGCATATAACAGCCATTTGCAATCAAACACGTCGATTTTATCACTTATAACAATTAATAACAATAATCCTGCCACAAGATGTTTGATATATTTGATTTGAACATGGTTTCAATCATGCATATAGCATAGCCATTTGAAATCATACACTTCGATTTAATCACTTATAACAATTTGTTACAACCATCTAGTAGCAACATTTTTGACATGTTTGATCTAGACATGATTTCAGTTATAATTGTCTGTAATTGGTGAAAGAGCTCATACACTTAATTCAAAAATCGATGTTTATGCGTATAACAGCCATTAGAAATCAAACACTTGGATTTGATCACTTATAACAATTTATTACAATCACCCTGCCACTAGATTATTTATGTATTTGATCTATGTAGATATGACTTTACTTATCATAGGTCATTTATAACTAGGAGATTCAACTCATGCACTTAATTCAAAAATTGACTTGTATGCATATAACAGCTATTTGCAATCAAACACTTCGATTTTATCACTTATAACAATTTATAACAATCACCCTACCACAAGATGTTTGATAAATTTGATCTAAACATGGTTTCAATCGTGCATATAGCAGCCATTTGAAATCATACACTTCGATTTAATCACCTATAACAATTTGTTACACCCATCAAGTCACAAGATTTTTGATATATTTGATCTAGACATGACTTCAGTTATCATAATTGGCTGTACTTGGTGATGGAGCTCATACACTTAATTCAAAAATCGATTTATATGCATATAACAGCCATTTGAAATTAAAACACTTAAATATGTTCGATCTAGATTTGGATTGTACCATGATGGACCATAATGAAGGGTGCAACAGAGAAAAATTGTTCAAAAATCAACTTTAATGCATATAACGAAAATATGTAATCTAACACTTCGATTTGATCACTTATAACAATTTATAACAACCATGTGGTCACAAGATTTTTAATATATTTAATCTAGAAATGGTTTCAGTTACCATAATTGTCCGTATTAAGTGCTGCAGGTTATGCATTTAATTCAAAAATCGGTTTTTATGCATATAAAAGCCTTTTGGAGAAATACACTCCGATTTGATCACATATAACAATGTATAACAACCATCCAGTCACAAAATTTTTAATATATTTGTTCTAGACATAGCTTCAGTGATCATTATTGACCGCACTGAGAGGCGCAGTAGATATATTTTGTACTGAAGTCGATTTTAATAAATATTACACTTTAATACATATTTGATCATCTGTAACAACGTGTAACAACAAAGTGATTTTTAATATATTTGATGAAGATATGGTTTTACCTACCATTATTGACTGTAATAAGAGTGCCTCTTATTTACTTTCATTGATAGGGTGATTGTAGTCAATTCTTAAATAAGATCAAATCGAAATAACGATAGTTGATTTTATATGTTTCTCGAGATCGACAAGTGTAACAAAAGTGTTACTTGTTGTACCAGTGTGAGCACTCATCCACCCCAGCAGACAAAAACAAATCGATCATCCGCTATACTAAGTACATGGTCGCATGTTATTTCCATCGTTACATAACTACTTTGATTTAATTTTCTTTCTGTTTGTATATGAAATTTTCCACTATGACTACAGTACATTTGATATAAACGACGATGCCGCGGTATTTATCAATACTATATGGATATGTTATAAAGAGGATATCGTTACACTCATATTAGGAACATTTATCATTTATACATTGCTGTTGCTGTTGTGGTATTTTACTCGTATATATCGGAACAAATAAATACAAAACACTTTTTGCCTTCGATTTTATGATTTTCCATTTTATTATTATTATCATTATTATTATTACTATTTCTATTTTTTTCATTCCAAATGTGGAAAACATGCATTAAATTAAAAATCAAATGGAAATTTATTGAAGTATGTTGAATATATTTATACATAATACAGTGTGTTTGTACAATAGACATGCTCGCATTGATATGATATGGTTTTTTATGATTATGAGGATGAAAAGCATTCAAATGGAAATTTCTATGTATACGAGTATGTATGTATGTATCTAGAATGAGATTTACTTAAATTTTTTATTTCCTTTTTAAATCACAAACAAGATGAGCCTGATTCGTATATTTACGCTAGTATATAAAATTATGTAGTACATATATGTTTGTACATCAAAGTTTGTTCGAAAATTATGAGCAAACAAAATCTGCGGTTTTCCCCATATTAATGTTTTGTTTTTCATTCCACTAATTGATTTACATAAATTAAATTGAATTTTTTTTTGAGATGAGATAAACAAAATATTTTTTTTTAATCTGTCAAAAAGCGTCGGACAAAATATATATAAAATATAATAATTGCGAGAGGGTAAAATTTTGTTTGGTTTTCGTACGAGATGAGGTGCCACGTATAATAGTATTCGGTTTCAAATTTGTGTACAGTCCAGGGACTGAAATCACTTCGGAATTTTATAGACCTAATTCCAGTACAAATTTTACTTTTACAACCAACCAGAATTTACTCTTTTACTAGAAACAAATTTAACTGTATATAAAAAGCTCACAGTTCATAAATCGAAAAAAAAATGAAATTTCGAAAGAATGGAAGAGCTTTATACCGTACAATGATGTACAACTAAAGAGTGTGGCTGTGAGATTTATGAAACTCGACTGTTTTTGTAAGCTTGAGATAAAGAACCATCTTTATAAATGGAATTCTTTAACTCAAAAAGCCTTAAATAACCGAAGTGATGAGCTGTTCGTCTACAAGTATATGAATAATAGGCAGAACTACTAAAAATAACGATATAAAAGCTGGTTCAGCTTTGATATTCTTGACTATTCTGAGAGCTTTCAAATCCGGGTTCGAATCCTAATAGGGGCAGGATGTAAAAGGGATTATTCAACTTCGATCGCCTGGGTGGAGCGATCGGTGGTGTGAATGAACACATCTGAGACCCCCTGTTGAATTAAGAATTCGTAGGCCGTCCCATTTTCTATGTCAGTACAATAGGCTCTGGCATGGAGCTGTTCAATGTGCACTTGGTGTCTACGCAAAATCGGACCTATAGCCGAAACATCAAACTAAAATGTGGGATGTCACAATGGGCCAACTAAGCGTGATTACCGATAAGAAAAAAAATGTACGAAGTTAATCCCGGCACATAAGTATGAATATCTTTTCTGATCCAAAATAAAGGAGGTGGATAAAAGAACAAATCTAAAGTTGATGTTGTATGAAGAAATTGGTTTAGTCAGTTAAGACATTATATTTCTAGTGTAGTCAATTGGTCGAATACATTCTTGTACATTTCATTCTTAATCAGGTCACTGATCAGTTCAATTTGTATCTTAAATATGTCCAAAGGTATTTCAATACTATGAGGAGCATTAAACCAACAAACTCACTTGACACAGTTTATAGGTACCAACAAACAAGTTGTAAGTTATAACCTGATACAGTCTTTGGGAGTGATACAGTCTAATAACAGCATTTTCTAATATGATTGCTATTGTCACTGACACGATGAAATTCTAATTTGATTTCAAGAAATGCCGTTGAACTATGAAAAACCTCTTGAAATGTAAAAGAGATCCACTAAGTAGTCATCTTTTAAAATAGTGATTATCTAATAAATCTATGATAAAGCTTATACATTGCTCTTGTTCTAGAGCCAGAGGTAAAACAGTTTGTATTACTCTTTCGAACGTTAAGCACTGTTTGCATATAAAATTAGCCATCCTATCAATTAATGTAGGGTCGTTGAGAGATGTTAGTATATCTCACAATACCAACATTGATGGTAACTTGAAAACTTAGGCATCAAAACACCAACCTATTTAACAAAAAAACTAACACGGTTCCTTACTCTTTTAGACAGTATGTTCTTTGTCATAATAAAATCCAGATGTAAATTGTTAGATATCTGTATTTGACGTTGTCATTTTGGTTGGTAACGAAATCCACCTATGGTTATTCAACAAGTCTGATAAATAAAAAAAATTAAAGAGCATTAGGCTATTGCGAGTTTTGTTTTATTTTCCTCAGGCTTAATGGACCCATTCTGAAATCTCCTCGACGTACGGGTTTAGGTCTGATTTATGTACATAGAACCATCTACACATTTCATAGTGCTATGCTAGCATATAGTACTGACATGGAAGATGGGTTGGCTCATTAATTTTAAATTCGAAAAGGAGGTCACAGATGTATTCATTCACACCATCAATCGTAAGCAGATGGTCTTTGCATCCTGCCACTATCTGGATTCTAACCCACAAGTTAGTTACTAGTGAGATTTGATTGGGAAGTGTTCAAAACGTGGTTATCGCCCAACAGTTCCTCACTATAATGAGAGTCGCGTGTAAATTCCAAAAACTACAGACACGAGGTATGTACCTATATCGTACGAGCACATTTATTTATCTGGGTTTGAATTGATTAATTTAGACCTCTTTCAATTCAACCAAAAGAGCCACTTAGAAAAGAGCGTTTTCATCATCAGCTGGTACGGTGTCATACTATAGTTAGAAAATGCTGTCACAATGAGAAATTTAGGATGGGTTTAAAAAACGGTCTCAGCGATGATACTTTTGCGAATTTCAGATTCATTCAAGTAACTCTAACTACTCTCCAATTTGCGAGATAAAACTAAAGTATATAACTCATTATAAGTGGAATGGCTTTTCTGCGACCTGTATTTTCCACAATCGCAAAGGTATACAGAGGTATAGTATTCAGAATTCTAATTCAAACAAATACTTTTCGGAAATACGAAGCAGACGAAGAGTTGGCCTGATTTCCGGTTTTTAATAGATTCGGAGGCTGAAAATATACAAAAAATTGCAATTAAGCAAAAGTTGTGTGAGATAGGTAATTCGTATTAGAACTGTTGGAAGCTGTTTAAACGAAATAAAGAGGATTTGTGTGTCAAAACGAGAAGAACAGGTGAATCAGGTAAGAAAGGTTTTGGCTTCCGTATTCTGGAAGACGCAAATCGTCAAGTATTAACAGCATAAAGAACGTAGTATCACAACACCAAGAAACAACATTTTCTTTCCCCAATGCAAATACTAAATGCCACAAGAAGTCCTACGGTGGAAAAACTCTGAACTGGTGCTCCACCCAAAAAATAAAATGTTTCGGGAAAGAAATTTCCGTCAAATGCTGAGTCATGCTGAAATGAACATTGAAATGAATTTTTAGTCTGGTTACTCTCGAGACGTTTTGGGTGACAAATCAATACCATCTACTTACCCCCCGTCATGTTATATGAATGTATATTTGTGTTAGAACCAAGGTACAAAACCGATTTTATATTTACAAATTGAGAATAGAGTTACCACCCACCTTATACACATAAAGCATTTTGGATCTAAAATTTTCGGTCTTGATTAAATTAAATTTAATTAATAATTATTCAATTTTCTTGAACCCAAAAAATGGCAAAATAAAACCTAATTAATTTTTTCCCTCCAAACATCCCTCATCATAAATATTCCGGAACCCTTAAATATCAACAAAAAAAATCATTTTCTTAAACACACCTCATTATTATCGGCACAATTCAATTATTCTAACATTTTTAATGAGATAACATCTTATATCAAAAACAAAACGTCTTAGAATATATACATTTAATTAATATAAGTGTTGGGAATTAAGGTACACGATTATGTATACATAAGAACAATCTCGTTTCAAAAAAGGTACTTTGATTATGCTTTAACAATAGAGTCTGAACACAAACACTATTCCCAAAACCACTGTACCTCACTTGTCTCATATATACACGATGAAGTACACAGAGAGTAGTGAGCAAATACAAAACAAAGTTTCTGCATTTTGAAAATTTGAAAAATTAAAAATTATTTATCCTGCAATAAAGGCTTAAAACACTCTATTGCATAATACTATGTACTAGGAAGACTACTATGTTTATGTTGAGTAGTGTAGGGTGTACCAATCGTCGTAACAAAGCTCCAACAACATTCAACTATACCAAATATTGTTACTACTTTAGTAAACACAAGATGAAACTTAATTTAGAACAAAAAAAAATTTCTGCATGCAGAATAATTCTAGTTAGTGCAGCACAGTAGTAGTGTGTTTATAAAAGATAAAATATATAGCATAAAAGGAGTAGCATAAAGAACAACAGAAAACTGTAAATTCATGCAAGACGCACTTCATTAGTTTCTCGAAGGTTGCTGCAACATAACCCGAATGGCGGCATTACGTTGAACTTCCAAAATCCATCGCACAATCACTTCCCTCGATAATCTGGGTGGACTTTTTCGTGCCAGTACCCCGGGCCATACCATTTGGGCTATTGCAACGTATTCAACGTATTTCCAATTCGTACTAATGAGTTGCTGACCTTGATTGTTATGTTGTTAAGCATTTGGTAGTCTACGCAAAACTCGGTCAAAGCATATTTTTTCTTCATTAAGGTCAATGATTTGAATTGTACGAACTTTTTGGTGGTTTAATAAATTCATTTTCTTAAACACACCTCATTTTTATCGACACAATTCAATTATTCCAACATTATTGATGAGATAACCTCTTATATCAAAAACAAAACGTCTAAGAACGTCTAAGAATATATAAAGTTAATGTATGTGTGTACATAGCAACAATGACGTTTCGAAAAAGGTACATAGATTGTTTATGCTCTAATAATAGTCTTAACACAAACACTATTCCTAAACCACTGTACCTCACTTGTCTCATATTGTAAACAAATACAAAACAAAGTTTCTGCATTTTAAAAATTAAAAATTATTTATCCTGCAATAAAGGCTTAAAACTATTATTGCATAATACAATATACTAAGAAGACTACTATGTAGAGTTTATGTTGAGTAGTGTAGGGTGTACCATTCGTTGTAACAACGCTCCAGCAACATTCAACTATACCAAATATTGTTACTACTTTAGTAAACACAAGATGAAATTTAATTTTTAGAACAAAAAGTTTTTTTTTTCTGCATGCAGAATAATTCTAGTTAGTGCAGCACAGTAGTTGTGTGTATATAAAAGATAAAATTAACAAAAATTTTCAAGTTTTTCGATGTACATATACACAATATGTACGTACTCGTACCTATATTGCTTTTCAAAATTATTATTGTTGGAGTTTGCTCTATATACAGTTATACAATAAGATACTCTTATAGATTTACCAGAGCAAGGACTAAAAGTTGGTCGTACATGTTCATTGTTAGGATACTCGAACAGGTTTGCTGGTAAACATATAACGTGCACTAGGCGAACTAGTCAGTCTGGAACCGAGCACACAACGTGTGTAAAGTGCCTGACTGTACCAACCCCATTTCAGATTCTAATGAAAACTTATATATTTTGAAATAATTTCTAGAACATAAATATTTTTTGTTATTATACTTGATATATAACAGAGATAAATAAATTAAATTTATTAAACAAATTAAATCCTTTCAAGCATGTGATTTATATTTATGTGTTTGTGTATTCTTAAGATCCTTACTAATTTATATAAATCAATATTAATTTCTTGGATATAAAAGTGTTCAGAGTGTTGAAATGTATATATGTATTCGTAACAATAATAATAAAAGGATATTTACAGGCCACTGCTGGTCCGTACCGTGTCGAAAAAATGTGTACAATGAGCCAGGTCCTTGCAAACTGGCAAAAGCCAGATCGTTCTCTTCATCATTGCCAACTTGCTCCATTAAGAAATTTGTATTAAATCCTGATCTCGTGATTGAAAAGAAACCAGAATATCCGGTTCTTCTTTCGAATATTAGAAGCCATCTTTGGTACTCATCGCAAGCTATCAAGTTGAATATTGTTCGAGTATTTCTGTCATTCAAGTCGATCAAGCCGCACAGAAACCAACTATACATTAGAAAGAATTTGATCGTTCCAAAAACTAAGGTCAGACATGAGATTGAAAAAGTATTGGACACCTTGTATAACAGCATCTGTCAAAGTGAGTAAGCGTTAAGCTGGGGAAAAGATTAGTTAAGAACTTTTCTCATATCATCCAAGATCGTATAATTGAGCCTTAGAATAACAAACATCCCGTCACCGACATGCCCGATTCTGACCAGTACTGATAGTATCTACTTTTTCCTATCAAGTAGATTTAATAAGAGGCATTATTGACCTGTGGTAGTTCAAACTGTTTCCCCGACTAAAATAAGGGATATAGTGAAAGCCTGGGAAAATAGTGAAAGAGATGGCAGGTAAAACCTTAAAACGTACCGTCAGTATCCGATACCAGAGGATTATCGAGAAAGCGGAAAACGATGCATACAGCTCTAGAATGGATTCAGAAAACCCCAAGCAAAGAACACTACTGCACAAACCAAGGGATGAACTCAGCTTATAAATCAATTAAGCAGAAGATAAAAAGGAGGATCATTAATAGTTATTGTGAATAACAGAAAATTGCAAATTATGCAGCACGCACTTCCATAATCCAGCGCCTGTCATAAACGAAGTTTTTCCTCGATCATCTGGATGTCCTTCCTCTTTCCAGTACCCACTCTTCAGATCTATCACACTATACTATTTTGCCCGTTACAATGTATTCAACATATTATCAATTCGTGGTAGTAAGTAGCTGTCATTGATTGTTATGTTGTTCAGCATTTGGTGGTTCACACAAAACCGTGTCGAATCATAATTATTCGTCACGATAAGTGGTCTGAACTATACCAACTATTTGATGGTTTAATGACTCCAAAACTTAAAACTGGTTGCTCGATGGAGGAGATTATTCTCGAGGTTTATTTTATGTCGGATGACGTTTGTTCTATCAACATCTTGAACCTCTTAAGCAAAAACTCTGCTCATTTTTGTTAAAACTCTCGACTCACAAAAATCAACACTCTATTCTGCGACCTGCAATTTATTCTCCAGGTTTTGGGATTGGCTCTATCACTCGACTGTCGGTACCTCCACTAAATTTATGTCTATTATATTTTCTCCGAAGTTGCACATCGGTGATTTAGAAGTCCTGAAGCACATACGATTGCTTGTGATCTTGCTGAAATTTCGGCTTCATTTTCATTCAGCACTCGACGATACAAGCGAGAAAAATAATCTCAGTTCAGCTTGCATTTCTCAGGATTGAATTTCATGTTAGAGTTTCTAAGTTCTTACAGCTCTTCCTCCAAAATGCTAAAATATTCCCTGAGTGTATGACCAAGTCTGATATCATCAAGAAACTCTTGCATATTAATTAAAAGGATTTGAAGACATTACAGTGCTTTTCGGTTTTTTTAGGTGATGTGGTTGCTGATACATAATCCGAATGGCATTCCCCGAGTTTTGAACTTCCATAATCCATTGCTGGTCCTGAATAATGTCTCCCCTCGATACTATGGATGAACTTCTGATTGCCAGTAACCCTGACCATACCATTTAGACCATTACAACGTATTATCAATTCATAGTAATGAGTAGCTGACGTTGATTGTTATGTTGTTCAGCATTCGGTAGTCCGCACAAAACCGGGTCGAAGCATATTTTTTATTCAATAAGACCAGTGATCTGAATTGTACGATCTTTTTGGCTAATCTTTCCTTGGTTCCTATCGGAAAACGTTCGTTATATCAACTCTTTCGAGAAAATGTTGCTCATTTTTGTCAGAACACTCAACTCAGAAAAATCAACACTCTATTCTGCGGCCTGCAATTTATTCTCCAGGTTTTGTGAATTGGATCGATCACTATACTGTCGGTACCTCCTCTATATTTCTATTTGTTATATTTCCTCCAAAGTAACACGTCAGTAATTTAGAATTCCTGTTGTTCGGAAAACTGGTCCGTACGGTTGCTTGTAATCTTGCTGAAATTTTGGCTTCGCTTTCATTGAGCACTCGAAATAATCTCAGTTCAGCTTGCATTTCTCAGGATTGAATTTCATGTTAGAGTTTCTAAGATCTTACAGTTTCCTCCAAAATGCTTAAATATTCCTTGAATGTATGACCCAGTCTGATGATGTCATCGAGATACACTTGCATGTTAATTAAAGGATTTTGAAGGTTTTTTAAGTGATATGGTCTCATGCAAGACCAAGATTTCTGAAAAGTATTTGTAAATTCATTCATTATGGCTGAGTTTTTCTGTCGAGAAAGTCTTGTGGTAGAAATAAATACAGTTGGTCCCTTTACACAGGAACATGATAGATAGTTAAATATGTGCGTATGCCTTGTTAATCCATGCTGGTTTGCCACAGCTCGACACTCCTTGCTAACTTAACCATACTAAAGGTCTGCTGCATAAAATTCCAAACGTAACGAATTCATTTTCAACCAACTCCAAATAATTTTTTTGAAGTCGTGTGACGCGATTGGTTCATTTCGTAGAACTTAACGATCGTGTAGTTTGTGATAACTTAATCGACACAGAATTCTTATATAAAGTAAGAACACATTATCTCATTGGCCAAATCAGCTTCACGTAAACTCGAGTTCCTAAATAGATGCAGACGGTTTTTTAAATCGCATCAAGTTCTTCAGATATATAAAACCTTTATTAGACCGTGTATAGAATATTGCTGTAAAGTTTGGGGTGGAGCATATGGCACTGCTCTCCAGTTGCTGGATAGAGTTCAGCAGGGTGCCATACGAATAATACGAAACTCCAGATTTACGAAAGATCTAGACAGTCTACAACACCGCAGAGATGTTGCAGAGCTCTGCGTGTTCTATAGATTGATAAATGGTAAACGTTCTGCAGAGTTACAGGAGAAAATACCACCATTTGTTACGCCAGGACGGGTAACACGAGGAACGGTCAATGCGCATAGGTTTACGGTGAAGCTGCCGAAACCTCGAACTGAAGGTACAAAGCGCGAATTCATTCATCGAAAATCCAGGAAGTGGAATTCGTTATCAGGTTTTCAGTTTCCGTTTGAGTATAAAATGCACAAGTTTAAACCTTTACTTGAAGGGCCGCGCGTTGGGTGCAGGATCTCTGACAGTTACAAGGAGCTAGGACTGTGTAAAAGTCCGCCCTGCACCCAATTAAAGCTACATATAAAAAAAAGACCTCTTGAAACCTTAGAATGCTATTACGTCCATTACTTCCTGATTACTAGATGTACATTGACCACTGACCATGAAATGAGCTTTCTACTGAGCTCTTTTTACTCTCGGAAGGTTGACTAGCGTGTTTTTAGAAACCCATAGTGTAACAGCCATCTCTCTATAAGCAAGATTATCCATGTAATTATTTGCTGCTTAGCATATGTATGTAGAAGATATATATGAGTGATATGGATCTCTTAAGTTTGAAGCTTTAATGATTTTAATTTTGTGGCGTATTCGGTAGGGTCGTTAGTTAATCCTCACAAAACGAACCGCGAACCAAAACAACGCAGTTTTTTTGCATTGTTTGAATTCTTATTACAGTGGTCTTCTCAGTTCTTAAATCGGCAGAAATGAACCACTTTAAGCATGGAAGTTATGCCAATGGAGATCATAGCACTGAAAGACAGGTTACTAAACACATCAAAAATGCTTCCAAGACAAATTTTCTTTATTGTCTATATTGTCAATCAGATTTCTGGTGTAAATGGATGGGGTTTGCTGTCAGTACAATATCGTTAAAATATATATCTACCAAACACTCTTAATATTTGAGTAGAAAAGAGGGCAGACTTATAGGTCGAAAGCTCTTGACCTGGTCATATCTAAGCCATGAATTGTTCTGGATGAATACTACTCAAACCTTTCTCCACGATTTTGGAACGTATCTCAAAATTAAACTGACTCTCAGATATAAAAAGTGATCAAGGGTCCGGTTTAGGTATTTTAATCTTTGAAAATTTTTTGATGCTCCATCGAATTCTATTTAAAGTCACCACCTTGGCTGCCAAGTTCTCGCGCTGAGACTTGAGAGTTGGTTTGTGAGATGATATCCGTCTTGTGATTTTGAATCCTCATTTTCGGATGTACTACAGTTGCGATAGTGACCTTTACATTTCCACAAGGAACTCTTATAAGTCTTATTATAGTGAAAGATCTCTAGGCTGATGTTTTTCTACTTCGAATTCAGTTATTGTACTCGCTTTGAGAGGATCTGCACAAGCTTTTTTTTCCAAAAATTTTTGGTTTTTATGGTTTCGCTGAAAAGATTTTTGTCCGTTTCCTCAGTCTCCCCAGATCTGTAATCTACCATAATGAACCAAGATCTGTAATCCACCATAGTCTTATTTTAATTTTACTAAGCACGACAGTTGTTGTTCCCTCACGTTCATCACCACTTAGAGAGAAAAAATATAGTGATGGTCAGGTCAGAGAGTTAACGACTTTCTCACTTAAACTAAGTAACACGGGTAAAGTCAATTATTTCCTGCCTTTAGGATGTCATAAAGGTTCGTCTTCCACATTTAGAGTTGTTACCGATTAGGTACAGATAGCTATTCCAAGAGAAAGACGCCCTCTGAATCGATATTACAGCAGTCCTCCCAGTTTGCGAACTCTACAGCTTTAATAAACTCTTTAGTGGGAGGATAAAGCTCGCCGAATAATAATAGAGAAGTAGGCAGAGATCAATAAAGAATCTTACGCTTAATGCATTATCTCCTTACTTGAGTAACAACTATCGTGAGGTCATTCGTAATTCATCGTATTGCTAGTATAGAGGCTTTAGTTCTTGAGGAGGTATAACTTACCACAGAATGGGGCCTAAAATACTCTGATTTAATCTCGATTCTTGAACCAAGAAGACATTATTGACAGACTTCCTAGACACAGCGTTACCTTACATTCCGCTTACGTATCATTACTTCAACACATATATCTTTCACTTATAGCATACAATGCAAGTGCATGTCTTAACTAAAGATTTTAATAAATTAATTAAGAAATCTTAATTACTTTATTATATCGTATATAAGTATATGCTCGAGCAACTAATTACAATTTGTGTGCTAAGTTTCCCCACAAACAATAAAAACATGATTCGGATGTTATATACCTGCAAACACTACTTTGTAACGAAACGAGTATGTTCATACACTGTATAATAATAGTGTTATAGCATCCCCCTTATATAGTAAGAAAGGGTGGAGGAAGATTTATGTACTTTATAATTTATTGAAGTAAAAATTATAAAATAATTACTTTATTAGATTTTTTGTTCAACACATACGAGTCTAAACCATATATGGTATATCGCAACACTATATATATATATAGTATGAGATGTGTGTGTATACCTCGTAGCTGCACACTACCTAATAGCATGTAGCATTTGGATTTTTATTCAGGAAGTTCTTTAAATTGATTTTTATTTGTAAACAAAATACGTGCAGAGTACATGACGCTAAAAACACCTAGATGAGTATATAGGTGTATCTAGCCGCATATATATCTCGTGCACAGTAGGTAAAGTGTTATATAAAACTTCACTATATATGTATAATGTTATATGTAATTATCGATCATTTGCATACAACAATTATATTTTGTTGTTGGTCCTGTATATTTTTGCACTCGGTATGTGGTAGAAATTTTAACCGAACACACATCATCATATCCGCATCAGATAAACATACATATATGTATGTATGTACACCTTAGTAAAATCTAATGTGGTTTTTATAAACTACAAAAATAATAATTTTATGTAAATTATCTCATATATTTTGTCTGCAAACACTTAACGTTGGTATGGTATCGAGTGTTTGAAACTAATCTATATATAGGATGCATATAATCAGTGGTGGAACACTTTTTAACCACACTACCGGAGGGTGATAAGATCTACTATCGGAGGGTGATAAGACCTAGTGAGTCGTTTGATGAGTTTATATCGATTGAGCATGAATCGGATCATCCGTGTCATACAGGGCTACACAAGCCAGAACAAGATGGGATCATCAAAAATCTTCCACGCTTACAACTTGCCTCTGAATCGTCTTCCACCCAAAAGAACCAGCTGATTCATTGGTGACATTAATGTAATTCCATGAATATGTTTTTCAAGTCTCTCATGTTGAGAAATATCAGAAATATACGTATTATACTACTAAGACTATGCCGAGGCTATAAACACCATGCATCCGGTGAGTTGTTTTATTTGCGGCCTATCTAATTGGTAGACAAGAGGATTTTCATTTTTCGAAAAAAAACGATTTCTTAAAGATCCTTGCATCAATAGGCCAGTTCTTGCAGACCGTAGATGGATCACGTAGTATATATCACGAGCTTTAAATTCAATCACTTTGTTCGTTTCAAAACTTACTTCAACATTTTATAAACCATCAGCAACAAAAAGTAATTGGAGAGCAACTTCAATTAGGCTATATATCTGCATCTTTCATATGGTCAAAAAAATATCTATAGATTAGAGAACTTGTGATGATATTATCGCAGATGAAATGCTTTCACAACGCCTGACCATTATACCCGATCCCACAAAAACAAAATTTCCCCATTGCAAAATTTTATCCAAGATCAATCTCGTCAGAGTATACCATCTCATTCCCGTATAGCGCATGAAGAAGTTTACCAAACGACTGTCACGACCCTGTTTGACTTATTTGAATTGACACGCATGCGATTGGGACCAAGTAATGCAAACTTGCTATTGGCTTTGATTTCGAATTCGTCTACACTGACGACATCATTCGGCCTCACCAACTGAGGAACAACACAAACTCAATCTGGTTAAACTTTGTCAGAGTTTTGAAGAGTTTAAAATCAAGAGTTCGAAATGTGTATTCAACGCAACCACTTTTGAATTCGTAGATCACAAGAAAAAGTCAAATGATTTTCTGCACTCGCCAGAGTGATATAATGCTATTACGGATTCCTAGCTCTAACATCGGTCAAATGCAATCGGAAATATTACCATCGATGCATACCAAAATTTTTTGAAACGGTCCCTATAATTAACAGTCACTTGGTAGCTTCACTCATGAAGACAATAAAGAATTTTAACAGGCTCAACCAGTGTCAACTTGCATTCGTAAAACTAAAGAGTTTATTCATAGAAGAACGCCAGATTCATCGTCACCACTAATGCAGCAAACACAGTTGTCGGAGCTTTGCTGCAAAATAACAATATTTGGTAATTCAATCTACAACTGAACTCTATCCAAGACAAGAACGTCACTTAGATTATATAATTTACCACGGGCATTGAACATGTGCACGGTAACCACGATGTGGTGCTGAACTATCCAGTACCACAGAGAGCGTAACGGCTACAGTCGATAAGGTTATCAACAACAACATAATTATCTTAGCCCAAAAAGTGGGCCTCAGATTTTATTTTCTGGTTACAAGTGTGCTGTCTGCAACCAGAAAATAAAATCTGAAGCTCTAGTTTCATGTGGCAAATGAAGTCATTTGCCACATGAAACTAGAGCTTTTCAAACTACTCGGCTTCGAAATCTATTGCGAAGCATCAACAGACACTTATCGCCCATATAACAGCCATTACGCCGTACAATATTCCACACTCTATACACAATATCTCACAGCCTGGACTCCATGCCACACATAAATTTAAAATTTGGAACAATATTGTTTATCCTACCAACGAGACCAGAGACATATACGAAAATGGTTTAAGGACATTTTGAGCCATATATAGACATTTTGGGACTGGACGATAGAGTCACTCGATAACCAGTGACGTATGACATGATCTGTTGCCATCACGTTAACACATAACGACATATCGTTTTAATAAATATAAATGAGTCCTACCTTTTGGCAGAATCAACCAAACTTGTAGCCTCACGCCGAATGACAACGTCGTTTGATCCGCAAGCAAATGGCATATGGTTAAACATTTCCATCGCTCCAGATAATAAAACCTGCTTTCGTTGCGCGAGGCAAAACTATGCATGGGAGTTCAAAAAATCCTCTGAAACGCTCACCAGCTAAAAGGTTTATGACCAAACCATCATGCTACCCGGTGAGTTTTTCGTGAAAATAATATATAATTTGCCTACAATCGACACAGTGATCGACCAGCTGTACACAATCCCACCGCAACACGACAAAGCAATACGATTATATTCATCCAAAATCACTCACTCATTGAGATTTTGTATTTGTCAGGATCGATAGGATACGGACAGATAAACGTTTAGACTGTAGATCATCATATCGCCACCGGAGAGGTAGGAAGGGCGGTTGTAGTCCGTCTAGGACTGACATTCTACGGTCAAATAGAATGTTTCTGCCAAGTAGGCAGTTTGCTGTTTGCGCTGCACTCATTTTGATCCAAAGGTCAAGCGGCAGCAGAGCTACCTCAAGAACTGCTGTAGGTGTTGTGTGCATCTAGCTCCCACAATACTCAGACAAACATGTCTTTGAAGACTATTTAGAGGTCAACCTCCAACCCCACTTATTATTATAGGCCACCACATAAGTACGGCCATCGAAATTATGGGTCTGATCACTGTAACGTATAACGAATACACGCGTATGGAAGACTCCATGATTTTCTAAATGACTCTTTGAATTTCCAGTAAATCTTATATGCTTTAAAGCATTTACCCTCTTTATTTTTCTGCCAAGTAATCCTCCGATATAACCAGATCACCAGGTACTTGACTTCCGAACACATATTGATTTTATCAGGCACAACCTACAGTAAACTTATAGCACTTCCACTTGATAAAATCGAGCATAATGTAAGCCCCGCCCAAGTCCGAAAGTTGTTTAGAATACCCTGATTCACTAAAATTAACAACCGTTGTATATGTGACATTTGGACGACTTATTCTAGAAGATGCCCACCACTCGGCGAACTGCCATTCGGGATCAGGATGGAAACCTCCGTGTTAACTTCTATGTGGTACTCGATTCATGGAGTCAACATGTCCCAAATGTATCACAAGCTGAATTTGAATACCATCAAATACAGACCACAGAAATGTTCATTGAGGATCCATCCTAATTTTCAAGAAAGGTGATCGCTTGAAATGCTGTGTAAAATGAAAGTAACGCAGTCACAATGCTGTGTTAAAGTTGAGAATAGGTTATCGAGACCTTTTGCAATAATTCAGGTGTACAAGGAGATGCGTTGTCCCCGATATTATTTAATGTGATGTTGCAATACATTCTTCGTAGAAATGAAACACCTCAAGGCCATATATTATTTAGGCCAACTTTTTTCATATCCAGATGATATCTGTGGGATTGGAATAAATAACAACGGAGTGAAGAAGAAACTTGATCTACGGGAAAGGGTCCAATACCAAATATCGAATCTCTGGTTGTCGAGACAAAGACAAGCTTCATCTAGTCGATGGCAAACGGGCTTTATATCCTCTACGTCTACTTCTGAAATCAAAATATCTTGCTAATACGAATAAGCTGAAACTATACAGAGTGTTGATCAGACCCGTTGTTATGTTGGGATGTGAGAGTTAGACCTTGACAGATGAGTTACGAAAGATGGATTCTAATATTCGAGAGAAGAATCGTGCGTGTGATATATGGCCTAAAACGCGACGTTGATGGCACATACCGAGTTAAATGCAAATTCCTGATATCGTGCATGAAATCAAAGGACGGTTGCTCGGTCACGTTCTGTGTGCTGATCTGAACCGAATGATGCACCGATTTTGGAAGAGGAAGCCGCCTTCAGTAGGCAAAAAGGTCACTGTCGGCGATGAAAACAAAAATGAGCCAGTAATGATCAAACCGCAACGATCAGATGGCCACATCACATGAGACCGCTAATCAAGCGATTATCAACAAAAATTATAATAACAAACCGACAAGAAGTAATTCTCATATTTCAATTCTATATACATAAAAACTTATTTAATTAAAATTCATTTTATCGAACCACCGTTTTGACGCCCGCCCACCCACAACGCGAACTTTTCGCAGCATCTTCTTCCACCACAATAACGAACTTTTTTTTAAATAGTTTTGAATCATCAATATTCATATCTCATCATCATCAGCTCCTCTTCTATTATTCTATTATTATCATTGTTGGTGTTGTGTATGCTATCAAAAACGGGGAAAAACTTTTTCATTTTCACGAATTGGAAAATTAAATTATTTTTTATTTTTTTTTAATAAATATTTTATAAAGTTTGATAGGCAACACACAAACAAAACACAAAAAATTCATTAATCAAAAAAAAAAACTGTGTTGTGAAATGAAAAGAAAATCTGTTTTTATCTTGGAAAAATGTTGGGAAAATTTTATAATAAAAACTGAAGTGAATATATAAACTCAAACTCAACAAAACAGAATAATATTTCATTTGAATTCTATCTGTTTATATATACGAAGATGTTGTCAGACGTATAAACTGTGATATACATATGTCAGTCGGTGTGCTTTTGGGTATAACTAAAACGTTTAGCTTTTTGTTCGTACCAGGATTTCGTTGGAAGGAATAAAAAAAAACATATTATTGATGATTCAGCATTTTATTGCAACACTTTGCAGTATCTGTGGGTGAAGATGAGCGCCCATCAGCAAAATACTCGAGCGAATCAAATTTATGATTTTGATCAAAATTTGTAATATTGCAATAGTTTGCAGAAAACTGACACAAAAGTCAAAGCAGTTTATTTGAACCTCTTGACACAATAAAATCCTGTAAAGGTAGATATAAGATGGATACAGTAATATGCATGTTTTACCACTTGTTGGTTGCTTGCCTACCCTATATAGGTACACACGATAGTCATGAGTTGGCACAAAATTTTAAAAATGGGAATCATCGAAATTATCTGTCAAGATGAATCGATAGTAAGGTTTATGTTATTGATTATTGCAATTGATTATTGATAAATGATATTTAGACCTGTGGCATCATAAAACTAAATGTTATTCTTCTTTTACAAAATTAAGCGTGCCTCACACTCTTTGGAGAACACCCGACATCTAAATAAAGAGGTGAGTTGTTTCTTGAGTATTTTTTAAGTTAAGGAAGGCATAAGGAAGAAGGTGCAGGTACCTTAGTTGGAAAGTTATATTCTACTTTCAACCTGTTTATATAATTGATATAAGCACAACGATACCTTTACGGCCGTAAGGCTATCCATGATGCTAACAGCTCAATGAAGACGACTTCAGTCAGGACACTCATAACTAAATTGTTTAGTGAAGCGCTGGTAAATCTTGATTACACTTGACGGATTTTGACGATATACCTCTCCAAAAAAGCCTGGAAGAGCGTGAGGGCACCGGTAAAATATCATGTTTGCAATTTTTTATGGATAGCTCGACGCTGGATGGAAGAGTAAAGTAGGGAAGTTTTTTATGATAAGCTCGAGGTGGACATGTCTGTTCAACTTGATTAATGTCACATATATTAAGCTGTGCTGAGGTTAGATGAACAAGCCAGAAATGATAAAATATTGAATTGGTATTGAAAAAAGAGGAATAGTATGGCCGATTGCAGCATTATCAAGTCTTGGGCTTCGACGGACGATATAAATAAACTGAAAAAATAAAAACGGTACTTGCGGTTTTCAAATACGCTATTTTGGAACGGTTGTATGAATACTGGATGTCGTATGTAATATAACTTTTGCATCAACTGTAACGACGCTCGGAAATCGAATGTGCGACATATTTTACACCTTATTGAAAGCTCAAACTGATTTATGTTGAGGAATAAGGAGAGAGTTCTATCGTATCACAATGGACTGATACCGGTCTAAGTAAGCGCAGGAAACTACTGTAACGACTAAGCTATAGATTAAGCAAAACTTAATCGCTGGTATTTTAGAAAATTTGAAGGAATAAATACATAATAGTCGGTACACATAAGCCCGAATACTTCCGCCCGAGAATGAAATGTGATAATTTATGAAAAGTGTTCTTTTAATTAACACTATTAGGAGTGAAACGGACATCAAAGAAAGAAGTGAGTCACTTGAGTATTTATTATTAAACAACAACACTTATTTGCAATGTGGAATAGAAATCCACACGTATCACAAGAAATTTAAAAGGGGTTCTAGATGATACCCTAGTATCGAACTATGCGTCAAAAGGCCAGAAAGTGTAAGGTAGCGCGTAAGAAACTTTATTTTTACTCATAGTGTATATGAGTCCTGGACAAACTTAACGCATATTTTTTTTTTGTAAAAAAAAAATCTCGCTGGACAATTTCAGTGGAACTGGTATCAAACGATCCCAAATTTATAATTTTCTCAAAAGAGGCACAAATGTGGCGTTATGGAATTATGGCGGCTATTTTTCATTGCAAAATGTTAAAATGTGTCGAACTATTTTTTTTTTAATTTTTAAAAGCTGTTTATAAACATTAAAACTACAATTTAATTTGATTAATTTAATAATGAGTATTTCCCCCCCGTGCCCCTATTACAGCTTCCATTCTTCTGGGCATATTAAGTAGAATGCTTTGTATCATTTCTTGCGGAATGAGATTCCACTCTTCTTGCGCAGAGGATTTCTAGATCTAATACAGCGTTTTAGAATGTCCCACACGTGTTCAATCGGATTAAGATCAGGACTCATTGGTGGCCACTTAAGGGCACGAATGCCAATATCTTGGAGATACTGTCGTACCGTTGCAGCAACGTAGACTGGAGAGTTATCATGCATTAACACAAAACTGTCATAACCTATGAAGCCCACATACGGTAAAACGTGATCACCAAGAATGTTCCGAGCATACCAGTCTGCATTCATCCTCAAACCAATCTCCATCAGCTCCATTCGGCCCTCCCAACTGATTCCACCCCAAAACATTATTGAACCTCCACCAAAGCCCTCAGTATGCACCATGTTACACGGTGCGTAGCGTTCTCCAACTCTTCTGTATACAAGATCACGTCCATCTGGTTTCCATAATTGGATTCTGGTCTCATCTGAAAAGAGAACAGTGGCCCATTGATCAGTTCCCCAATTTGCATGAGCATGAGCAAATTCTAAACGGGTGGATTTGTGGCGGGGAAGAAGCCGTGGAACTTTTACGGGCCGTTTTGGAGTTAGGTTCACTTCTTTTAATCTTCGTCTAACTGTTCCGACACTAATATTCACTTGACGCGGCTTAAGTAACTCATTTTTGAGTTGAGTAGAAGTTCGCATTCGGTCTCGTAACGAATTCATTTTTAAAAATCGATCGTCATGCTCGGTTGTGAACCTTTTACGTCCTTGTCCGGGCTTTCTTTTATAGTCTAAGGTCTCACGATACCGCTTAAGTATTCGTGAAACCGAAGACTGATTAATTCCTAATTTACGTGCGATTTGTACTTGTGTATAATCTTCCTGAAACAATGTGACCACTTTAACCGCCTCCAGCTCTTGAACGGGTGCCATATTACAATGGATTTTATATTAGGTGTTTGCTTTAGAAAACATTTACAAGAACTAGTGGTACTGCATTTAAAAATAATTGATATGCAATGGAACAAAAGCCGATCGTTGCGTTGGATTTCAAACACAATGCACTTTTGATTAAGCATTTTTGAAAAATTTAATTGATTGGCTTGCAGTAAACTATTCAAGGTGGTTTCTGATAAAAATATAAATGTGCTATCATTTGGCACTTGTAGTATTAAAATTGACCAGCGGGATTTTTTTTTATTATAAAAAAAAATATGCGTTAATTTTGTCCGCGAGTGTATAGGTAATCATTGACATAACCGATCTGAGAAACTTTAAATCCCTTATAGGAATCACAGAATGACCTACGACCTCGATAAACTATAGGAGTCGACGTACTACTGTGATTTTGGTCAAAAAACAAAATTTATTATACCGAGATGGTACTGACATGGACCACACGGAGATAAAGTCATGACATGCTGCTTCTTCAAAATTGGAATCGAAAGCAGTCCTGCGCAATGGTAAACGAATATTGATTTAGGTTTTTTAACTCACGGCTAAACTCTTCCGAAGGAGAAACAAGATATATATATATATATATATATATATATATATATATATATATATATATATATATATATATATATATATATATTTATATATATATATATATATACATATATATATATATATATATATATATATATATATATATATATATATATATATATATATATATATATATATATATATATATATATATTATACGATGGCCTTGATTTCATTGAAATACTAATCGAATTTAGTCACCGATCACAGTGATTGTTGATATAAATATACAAGTTTTGACATAAGACAGTTTGTCAAGTTTCTTAGGGGTATAGTTGGATTCCGATCTCCTCACATTATAGAACAAATATAAGATGAGGAAAGCCTTAGACCGAAACCGATGTAAGGATCTAATATTGTGACTTCTACTATGTCTTTAACAGATCAGGTAGAAGAAATGTATGTATAGAGCGTTAGGTTTATCAGTGGGTTCCCAAATACACTTGTAAGTGTTTATCGTTTACAGAAACTGAACTGCATCCAACTTGGTCTATATTTTACATAACTACTTTGACCTTAAGGCTCGATTACAGATAATTGTTATGTTATGTAGATCTATCGTAAAATATTACTCAAGCCAGCATGCCGGTTTCTGGTCTGACAACACTGGTATTTTCCTATAAAGGTTATCTCAGGGCCGTAATACCTTCTATACTTGACACATCTCACATGTACCACACAAATATATTATAATTGAGAAGGAGGGTTTAACCAAATCTTCTGATACAACACTAATGATCGAAATACGATGTCCAATTTTGTCAAATTGTTACAATTCATCAGTTTCATTATCTAATTTTACACTCTCGAATGTCATATCCAATTATCGGCGAACATATATAAATTCACATATCCAATTGGGAATTATAACTACATACACGTTCTAAACAATTTAAAACTCTCATCCACCATTAGTGAGGATATATATACAGAACATATCCTGTTTAATAGGCTTATTTCGAATACAATTTTTTTTCCACACACAGCATAGATATGCTCGAACCTATACTATGCAAGTATGTTCATTTTATTGTTGATAAATTATTCACCCTATATATGTACATGTATGCTGCTATCTCTATATATGTACAGTAGTATAGTATATATGTAGTTGGAAAATAGTTTTGATAACGAATTTTCGGTATGTTCATATATACCAAAACTCAAGAGTAAAAATCATAAATCAAATTAATTTCCTGTTCTCGTTTTCGTCGAAGAAAATTAATTTCTACCAATGAATTACACTACCTCAATGACTCCTTTCAACATTACAGTGTTTTTTGGTGTAGCTATTTTCCAACTCCCATGGGTACAGTAATAACATTTCTGCCCAATATATTTCTGAATATATACTCGTACGTAAACATGTATATATGTACGGATATAAACCCTTAAAACAAACGAAACTATGTATGGATAATAAATTTTTGTTGGAAAATTTGAGCACAAAGAAAAACAAAATTGCACAGATGTTCATTTCATTTATCATCCCGGTTTTTATAATATAAAGAAGCAATTTTTCCTGTCAAAAATTAAATCAACATTTTCTTCGTTATGTTTCTAATTTCCAACCCACTTATTATATAACCTTTTTCCCGCCCTTTTTTCATTTTTAAGCAAAAAATCATACAAATATATTCCCTTGATATATTGTTGTTGTGTGTAACAGTTGTATGATTACAGTGAAATTTACAAACTTTACGTCACTTAATTAGATTTTCCCAAAATTTTTCTTGTTGATTCGTTTTTGTGTCAAATTATATAGTTTCAACACTCGGCTTCAATCAAAAAGTGTCGGATACCATTAATTATGTCGAATTATCGGTGAATACTGTTATGATAGTGTGTAATTTAGGTATAATAAACGGCGATGATGGGTCATTTATTATAATACTCGGATGTGCGTGATCGCTAGTGTATATATATACATACCTGAAACGAAAAAGAATAGAAAATTGTCTTAAAATAAATATTTTATACTAAACAAGAAGAATAAGTTAACGAAATAAATAATTTACATTCCACAATTTAAGAATTAGGTTCCACATGGTAAAAAGTTCGGGTGCCATTATTTACATTAGGTTCCATAAATCAAAGAATACAAATAGACACGAAAAATATAAGGCTGTTTTGAAATAAAATCTTTTGTGTGGAACCTAATCTGCGAATAATGTAAGTAATTAGAAATTCAGAAAAAATAAACTTTGTAAATGAAAATCAAGATAAATATAATGATTGTGCTATAACCATAGATCCCAAATCACACTTTAATTCCTAAACCAACTTTACCCCAAGTGCAATAACAACAATAAAACAGCATACTATCAAAGAGGTATTGGTACAGGAAATGGTAAAAAAATATATAAAATTATTGCACAAGAACCAAATACAGCGCAAATTGTAGATTTACATCTGCCTCCAAATAAATAAAACATCAAACGATATCAAATATATTAGGTTCCACATCCTAAAAAACATTAGGTATCCACATCATTCCACCCAAAAATCATATGCAAGGGATCTTTTTCAATGCTTATTTGTAACCTAATATGTAGAACTTAAACTTAGTAGTGGGACCTAGCTTTCTCAAAAATCATCAATAGGACTTAGAAACAGATCAATAGGATTTTAAGTTAAGGTTTTAGTATTTTGATTACATGACGAAATTCGACTGCAATGATACAAAGAGTTGCACATAAGGGTGCTACCAGTCGGCTAAATTAGAAACAACATTTTTGGATTTAAGTTGTTTCTAAACTAATCTTAAATAAGTAGACAAAATCATTCGAATTGATTTCATTTACTTATTTTGACAGAAGATTTACTTTGACAGATATAACTGTCAAAAAATTATGACAGTCACTTTTGAGTGACTTCATTCGTATAAAAGAATAGATCAAAACATATTGTATTCGGAAATGATAATCAATTTAGAGTTTTTTTCCAAGAAAGGCAAAGTTACTTAGCCAGCATACTTATTTGAATAAATTAGGTTCCATCAAATAAGTAATCATTTTTAAATAGCCCTAGTGTAACTATAATGTCAAAAACCATTCACATCGTTTGTGAAACTAATGCCTATTTGTGGAACCTAATTTATTTAAATATCCTAGCCAGGTTCTTATTTCCAGTCTTTCTCTTGTTCATTTTTTTTTCAACTTTTGTAAATAATATATATTATTGATCGCCCAATTACCTTAGGTTCCACAAATTAGTTTGGTAACAAAATTGGTAAAGTTAAATCATTAAAATTTTTGCATTCCACATGAATATTCTTATTGTAATTATTAAAGGATTAAATTCGGTTTGAAAGTCGTATAGAACGGCAAAACACTCAACGTACAATAAATTTTACTGATTAATTGAAATGGATAGTTCCAACTTTCAATAAGTCCCACAACTTTAAAAACAAATATATAGTTAAAAATAATATTGTTGTTTATCAAACTAATTTTTGAATATGACATTAATGAAATATGTAAATTATGTTCCACAAATAGCCTTTATCACATTTTAGCAGATGATCTTGAGTTAAGGTTCCAATATTTCAACAAAATTAGTTGTTACTATCATTCACTGCTTAAATTAGATTCCAAAACGAGAAATGCAAACAAAATAAAATTGTGTCCTACAAATTTTTTAGTTTGTTTTGATGATTGATACCCAAATATGATGATACAATAATATTTCCTATAAACGGATTTTAAATTCATTTATGAAATTAGAATATCAGGTCCCTGTTACAATTAGGGAACAGCTGATGAAAGTACAAAATTAGTACACAAACTGGATATTGATTTGCATTTTAAAGACTATAATCCAAACTTTTCGATTTATTATGTACCATTGAGCACTAACTATACAACATAGTACTTACAAAAAAATTAATTATAGAATTGGCCTCCAAACTGAAAGTCCCATATCATACTTTAACTCCTAAGCCAACTTTACCAACTAAAAAACCATCAACTATGATATTAAATAAATTAGGTTCCACATCATATGAAACTCAACCTTTTACATCATTCCACAGTCCTATTATCTACCAAAAATTTCATGCAAGCGATCCGTTCCAATACTTATTTGTGGATCCTGATAAGTAGAACTTACACTTATTAGTAGGGTCTAACTTTGTGAAATAAACCACTTATTCGAAATAACGATTTATTTCACTTACCTAAAATTAAAGATACAGATCAATAAAAGTTATAATTAATATTTAAGTATTTCGATTTCTTTGTTTGAATGACACGATTTCGTGCTGTCCTAAAACGTATACATATAAACTATGCTCATATCGTTAATATTAGTGTTAGCAATGTCAAACTTGGATCGAGATGTTCATATATAGAGTTGCACATTAGATGACTTGTAGTCGGATAAACTAGATACAACATTTTTGGATTTAGTGGAAGTATAATGCCAAAGCTTTTTTTGGTGCAGGTTCAGTTTTGAGACGTCAATATACCATACACATCTTTCTGAAACGAAAGCTTATTTGTGGAACCTAATTTATTCAAATATCCTAATGAGGTTCGTATTTACAATCTTTCTCCTGCTAATTTTGTTCATTAATAATATATTTTGTGGTTACGCCCTCTTAGGTTCCACAAATTAGTTTCGTTTGAGAAACAGTCCTTAGCAATAAATTTGGGTCTACTTTTATAATATTAGACTTTCATTTAGTCTAATTGTAATGTCTCTTCGGTTGCTTCATATGGAACATTAGTTAAGTTAAACATTACTAAAAAGTTCAAGAAGCATAAATTGGATTCCACATGAAAATTTATTATTGTTAAAGATTACAAGGTTTCAAAGTGGTATAAAACGGCAAAACACTCAACCTACAATGAGTTCCACTGATTAATTGACATATGTAGTTCCAACTTTAAATAGGTTCCACAACTTCCAAAACAAATATTTACGTAAAAATGGTTTTGTCGTTTATCAAACTAATTTTTTGAATATTACATTAATAAAATATGTAAATTATGTCCCACAAATAGTCATTTTCATATTTTGGAAGCTCATCTGGATTTTGGTTCAAATACATCAAGTGGGGAAAAATAGGGTTCCACATGAAAATTCATTATTGTAATCATAAAGGATTAAATTTGGTTTCAAGTGAAAGAGTGGTTTAGAACAGCCAATCACTCAACCTACAATGAGTTATACTGACTTATTGTAATATATAGTGCCAACTTTAAATAAGTTCCACAACTTCAAACAACAAAATATTTATTTAAAAATGGTTTTGTTGTTTATCAAACTAATTTTTTGAATATAACATTAGTAAAAAATGTAAATTATGTTCCACAAATAGTCATTTTTAGATTTTGGGAGCTCATCTTGGATTAAAGTTCCAATATTTCAACAAAATTAGTTGTTAATATCACTCGCTGCTTAAATCAAATTGCAAAACGAATTACGTCAGTAATTCACCTATAACTAAGTTGATGATTTGTCCTTATAAGTCAAAACCCTTTTATATAAAGTCCTCCATTCAAAATTTTATCGAGGCTTGGCACTATTTATCAAATTTCATAACATAAAAGCTTTGAAATCTTCTACCTCAATAAAGTAGTATACGTCGTCACTAAATTTACTTGACTAACATATTTTACGCCCCAAGCCATGTTGCTACTTTCTTATTGTTTTCGTAGTTGCTGGTTTTAAAATTTTGCTAAGTGACCTGAAGGTTCCACTTTAATACCAGAATTTTGAACGTGTATTCACTTTGTTGGGATAAATACGGCAAATTTCACTATGAAATACTGATCCTTTCTAGAATCGAGATAATCAATCTTTCTTTCGCATGTGAATCGCTTTGTAACGATTTGCCTTATGTTGTCCTTATGTTAATGATTTGTCCTTATATAAATCAAAACCCGGAGCTTTCTTAGCTTTGAGATAGTTGATAGAAGTTAATTAGTCCGAATATAAGTTTACAGAACTTATATTTGGACTCCAATTATAAAAGTTTTTCCAAACTCTTATTAATCTGAGTTCTATATAGTTCTATATTTAAGTTTTCTCGGTCGTGCTCTTCTAAAGCTTTCGGCATCAAAACGACAATAAATCCCCGAGACACAAATTTAAAATTTAACCTAAATTTATTTTACAACTAGACCATCTGGGTATGTGAATGTGTGTGTGTGCGATTCGATTACAAAACCAAAGTTATTTTTTTGCTTGCTAACATATACACATACACACGTACATTGATTGTTGGGGCAAAGTTTGTAAAGCGATTATCATCAATATATATATCCTAGCAACTCGCATGTGTGTCCTTTTTTATATATACAATAAAAATAAAAAAGATTTAAATCCCCTGTAATTTAAACGAATCAAACAAAATGTCATGAAAATATCTTCTTTCGGCTGTACCAAAAAAAGAAAACAGGAAAAACTAAAGCTTGTTTTATTATATGTATATTATTATACAACTTTATTTGTGCTCCCTCCGCACCCTCAAACAAAAGCTCCCTCATTTTTTTGTGTACGTTATAAATTTAATTTTATTTATTTTTCGGAAAATCCCCAAAAATTAAAGTCGTAAAACAAATGTCATAAACCTTTTCATTTTTATTTCGGTATATATGGTTGGTTCCCCAGCACACTGGGAAAGAATTTCAGAAATAATTACTTTGCGGTATGATTCCGCATTCTCTGTGTATTATATTATACAGAGTGTGCGGTTCTACACACTAAAATTAAAAGTTTTTTAGTGGTCGATCCATAAGTCTGTACAGTACACCAAGCACACTTTTCTGTCCAACATATGGAAAAAACACAACAATAAACTGATCTTCATTGTGTTTGTTATTGTTGCTATTATTATTACCACTATATACAATTATTTTATTATTTATTACTGCTGTTATTGTTTTTCCCCATTTTCATATGCGATTACACATTACGTATACGTATATACAGAAGCAAAAATTTTGTTGCCATAAAATAAAAATCCATCCAGACAATTTATGATGATAATACGAAAAATTTAAGGTATACCGAACGTACATCCACTAACCCCATGAGGGGGTGTTAACTCAATGTACATATAGGGATGAGCATCTTATATCCTTTTTTTACTACTCCTTGTTGTCTTTCTATATACAGAATATATATTTATCGTAATATTGTTCGTCTTCGTTGTGTTTAAATTACATTTGGTTCGTGTGTGTGTATGTGTGTGCTTTTGCTGCTGATCAAGAAGATGTACAAAAATTTTCTTATTTCATGCTTCGATTAGAAATTTTTTGTTCATTCGAAGAAGATGAAGAAAACGAAATGGTATAAATTTAAGACGTCTGGTAAGAATACTATTATTTTAGTATAGTATTTGGTCGTCCGTTTCGAATACAGTTTGCGGTGTAACAATATGATATTTCTGCTACAGTCAAAATTCTTGAGGAGATACGATGTCTACAAAAAATAAATGAATGGGTTTTATTTTTTGTAGACATCGGAAAGGGTTCAAAAAATAATTTCTTAAGGTTAACGTTCCCTGACTTGGTTATATTTCTATGGGTGTTTAGAAATAGTGAACAGTGGTTCGTAAACCATAGAAGTGGAGATGATCTTGAAGAAAATTTAGCAATATCGAAAATATCTCCTATACCTAGATCCAACTTTCAGTTAAATAAAATAATGAAACAACGTTTATGGCCATGGTTTATGGCCATTGGATTACGATCGATGGTGTGGAGAAAACGATAGTGGTCAACACTTGGAATGCCATGTACCCCGGATGACAATCATGTAATTATAACGTTAGCGAACGCTGTTTCAAGAAGTAATGGTTGAGTAAAGATTTGAGCACGTTATATTTTTTATGCTCTCGTATAACTAGATCATCACAGATTATATCAAAAGCACATGATCAAATTATAAAATTTAGGATCGATTAATCCTTTCTTATCATGAAAGGTTATCAATTTATCAGAATTTATGCAGATGAAATGGCTGTAATTTTTGGATCAAAAGGTGTGAAGCATCAACAGCCGATCGCTTACAAGGCAAAGACAATCTTCTAAGCCCTTCTGAACACTGTCAAATATATGGTGGCCCAACACACAACTGCCTACATGCCCGCGGACACTATAGTGACGAAGCACGTCTTATTTTGAATAACTATTACCGGAAATCACACATGGGACTATAATAGCCCATCCTACCTCTCCGGTGACGGTATGATGATCTTTACTGACGTATCAGTATGCTGTAATCTAGCTTTTGCCGGGTAATATACATAAAAAATCTCAAGGTCCAATTATCTATCCTCCTTGGTAGGTATGCTACTTCTTTCTCACACGCTGTTCTAAATGCGATTGGTTCCAATACTGTTTCATCGAAAATTCTTTTCGACACGATAATTCCCTTAAATCGACTGAATAAAGTCTGAATAAAGTTAGACTTCACTGTATACCCAGTGAATAGATATCAAAGGATATATATTGGCTGATGAATTGGATCGTTTGGGTGCAGCTTCCACTTTTGTGAGGCCTGAGTCCACTTTAGTGGTGACGTCATTATCTATCAAACAAGAAATTGACTGTCAACTGCATCAAAAGAGATGGGATAGCCTTATCTCTTGTCGACTGCCCAAAATATTCTTTGGATCAACAAATCAGCATAGATCCCAGTCCTTATTAAATTATGATAGATACACTTTAAGGATCTTTCTGGGCACTCCCCCTGAATAATCATTTGTTTCGAACAGAAATTCGGAACATCAGAATCCTAGAACAGTGTAGAGAGAAGAAGAAACTGTTGAGCCCTTCTTGTACTCCTGTTCTTCATACTCTTCCTATAGACTGCACTGCTTTGGGTCACAATTCCTATTTGAGGATCAACTGACGACTAGATATTTTGAACTTCATACAAGAACAAACAGATTTCGGCACTGGAAGTGTATGTCTGGGAAGCGATGTCACAATGGGTCTGAGTGACTGGGAAAAAATATTTAGGAATAAAGAGGATTTTATATAAAAGCATCCATTCATAATTTTAAGGTGCTGGGCTTCATATACTAGTCTGACTTCGATATTATTGGGGCTTGATGAAGAGTGCATTTTTACCATTTTCGCTAGCAGATCTCAACATAAATAAGTTTCGACCACTAGATTGTGGATGGTAATTTATATAATCATTTTCGTCTTTCCTTTAATTTCTGCGTTTTTGTCGGTTCTTGTTTGCAATTTGAATCCTCAAATTGAATGAACCTCATGCGTCAAATTAAGTCATTCCACACTATCGCCCGTATTGCTCTTGTATCTAATGTTATCACACTCCATTCTCCATTGATTTTTTCACTTAAAGTCAAACTATCTCCACCGTTTGCCAATCGGGAAACAAGGATGAGGATCATAGCGAATTTGGTTGTAGAAGTCAGCAATCACTACATAAAACTGACTCTTACAGGAATCTCTTTTATTCTGTTCTCATTATCCGGTATATGGGGGACAGTGTTTTTGCTCGATCAGCTCTAATTTTCAACAATCTCACGAAATATAACCTAATTGGCCATATATATACTGCTGCTACTGCTCATATTTTCTGTCGGTTTATTATTATTTCTATAGAGGTAAAACTACTACTCACTTCAAATTGTTGGTCCACTTTTCATATCAAAATTTTCGGGTGTGTTCAGTTATAGGCGTTACAAGACCAACCGCCACAGTATTTGTTGGCTATTTTTCTTCTTTATCCTCTTCATTTGACGCCCCAGTATTCGATATTTGATGCCTCGCCTGGATCCATGTTTTCTTCCAATGAATTTTGTTTCAGCATTCTTTGTAGCTCAGATGTATTACCCGCCAGCTAATCTTTAACTACGGCACTTTCAATTCCAGAAGAGTTCTTTCCCCTTTATTCATAAACCCACTACTGTCAAAAAGTGATTCCAACAGAAAAAAAACTTCGATTACTGGATTGTGATAAAAAATGTAATTTACTTATCTTTACTCGAAAGTTTATTATTGTCACAATAATTCACTCATCACTATTATTTCACCACTAGGTTTTTTCACTATTATTTCACTTTTTTGATTCTTTCCCCGATTTCAAATTCAAACTGACTCGCATACGCTTTCTTTTCGCTTACTTATATCCAATTCACCAGCTTCTATGACAACGTATAAAAAAGGAAAGAGATCAAATGGATCTAATATAAGACAAATATGGTATGCTGGTAAAATCGCTTCGTGAAATCGAGAAAGCTCATCTCTCACACTAATAACAACTTTGATTTACTACTACTTGATCGTTCTTAATTATCTTAACGGTAATCTATCTTTCTAATCAGATTAAAACACCTACATTAATTAACATAATTCTAATTTACGTCTATATTTAACTACCTTGGCTTGTGTAAGATTTTCAATCTCACCCGTGTTTAAAACAAAGCAAATAAAATTGCACTTTACCTTCTTTGTGCTAGAATTTCAATATTTTTCATTCCACTGTATCTAGGCGATGACTGACGAGCGTTAAATTTTCCTTTTTTTTATACAAAAAATTTTCTACGTCTTACTATGTATAATGGAAAAACTGAAAGTAATGATCTTAATGTATAGACGAGTACAAGTATGTATATACATACCAACACAGCCGTGTTCTTTGTTTTTGATGTATTGAAGGTGTTAGGTACAAATATTTATACAAACAACAAAAATGGGAAAATTTAATTTCATTATTTTTCCAAAATCGCTTTTAACATGGAACAGTGAAAAATTGGAAATTACAATGTTAACACCGATATACACAACAATTTTGCTACACATAATAAATACGAGTACCGCATGAGAGTGTGAGAAAAATAATTGATTGGATTACAAAATAATAAAATAAAAAAAAAAGTTTTCCATTTTCCGCTATTGTTGTTGTTGTTATTATGTTTCCATGCTATACATACATATATACACAATGTGCTTATTAAAACCTCAATTATCTCGACAACATGTTCTCGTAATATTGCCAATTCAGCAAAAATAATAAAATCTTTATTTTTTGTGCTTTCTTCGTGCTTTTCTTATAACCAAACATACATACAACGTTTTTCACACTCCTTTTTCTCTCTCTCGCTTTTCTGCTTTTTTGTGTTGCGTCGACATGAAATTGAAAATGATAGATGAATGGACCCAGTCAACACTTCGGTGTAATACATAATATATTTGAACACGAAAGCTAACCGAAAATCCGTTGTTATGCAATAAATCATATATGAGGTACAAACCGTTCCGTTTTGTAATGATTCCCAGAATTGATTTTATTATTCATCCCCCCCATCCTATACATGCATACATACACGAAGCATAAAAGATTTCCCAAATATATATTTTCATACATAATAAAAGTGAAAATGAATATTTAGATCGTATATATACAGTGCGCACACACATACACACGCGGTACAGCACAGAAATTTAAATTTTTATTATTTTTCCCCGGCAACAACAAACAAAAAATCAATGAAAATTCGTATGCTATATAGAGGAAACAAACAATTTTCCTGGTACTAAATTTTCATTATCGCGTACATGCGTTTTTTCATATACATACATACATACACATACATACGTACACAAAAGCCCAATATAAAAAATTGATATTCATCTAACGTCCGCTTCGGGATGAGAAAAAAATTGGAAATTCAAGAAAATTTCGATTTATCTTATTCGTTTGTTTCGGGTGCAAAATGGTAATAAAATCGCCGTCGAATCATAAATTTATATTAAAGCTCCTGTGTGAGTTAGAGCTTTGTTGTTTGTTAATTCGTTTATTTATGATATATACGATATACGCTTCGAGCAATACAGGCACATACAGACATAATGGAAGATATTGATTAGACTTTTGGGATTTACAACTCGAAACCGCACTTAAAAACACCTTTATTGTATGTAAACCCACCGCTACCCCATTCCCTTTCCCAATCCACAGGACATAATAATAACTCGACGTATATACTAAAAGGCAAGACCAACAAAAAGAAAACTTTATGCGTTAAATCAAGCTTTAGGGGCCGTAATTAGATGCAGGCAATTTTTTTTTTATTATTAGGTTTTAAATAAAATTCCTCCGACTCCCGGGTTCCGGATAATTCTTCGTAATGTACTTAAATACAATATAAAATAAAGATATTAAATTCTACTGTAGATGTATGTACGTTTAAATTGACTTTTCCTGTTTTTATATTTAATTCTTTTTTAAGGATAAATTGTGCTAATAAAACTGGAAAACTGGAAATAAAGGCAATAAAACTAAACGAAACTTATGAGTTTCACGGGCCCCCTCCATTATATTAGGGCAATAACTTTGCTTTTTATTATTTGGAATGATTTAAATTTTATTTATGATTTGCTTATTATCTTATCAGGATATATATATATATATATATATATATATATATATATATATATATATATATATATATATATTATATATATATATATATATATATATATATATATATATATATATATATATATATATATATATATATATATATATATATATATATATATATATACATATACCGGGTGTGTGGCGTTCTTGAGCAAATCTAACAAATACAATTAAAATTATCTCACGCCACAATTAATTAAAAAAAATATTTCGAGTTAAGTTCTTGTAATTCACTAGTACTGTCGCGTCACAACTAAACATATATGTATATATACAAATCGCACTGTACGAACATAAGGTCCGGTAGCATATGCCTGATGAGATGGATTTGATCTTTTCGATCACACGGTCATTCAATGACGTCATCATCATCAGATCGAAACTGGCCTAGTGGATTACAAGATACAAGCAACAACACGGAAGTACAAATACATTCAAATTTTACATTAAAGCTACACGCACGCTTTCTTCATCTGGTGATCTGGCGGGCCAATTTATCGGACCCAGCTCTACCGATCTAGCGACCATTGAAATCACGATCAAGTATTTCACGTGCCACCACCGAATAGTGTGCAGGACAACCATCATGTTGAAACCACATTTTCCGTCTCAATTCTAAGCTCAAATTTTCAAGTAATATTGGCAGTTCATTTTCCAAAAAGTTTCGGTATATTTGACCATTCAAGTTGCCTTCAATAATGTGGGGGCCTATAAGTTTGTTGCCAATTATTCCACACTACACGTTGACAGTCCAAGGACACTGATGTTCAACTTAACGAAGCCAGTGCGGATTTGTAATACTCCAATAATGCATGTTATGTCGATTAACCGTTCCATGGTTTGTCAGAGAACATTACGCAACGAAAAAAATTGGGCTTTTTTTGTATTTCTGTACGTGCCCATTGACAAAAAGTTACCCGATTTTGGAAATCAGCACCATGAAGAACTTGGTGTAAAGACACAGATATGGATGATACTTGTGCCGTTTTAAAATTTTCCAAACACTGGTGAGGGACAATCCGGAATCGTGAACTATTTCTCGTGTACTAACATGAGGATTATGAGCCACTGCTGTCAATACAACAATTTGACTATTTTCTCCAGTGATTGTTGCTCTACGGGTCCTCTATTTCGGTTCAACATTTCTGTCAGTAATAAATTGGTTGATAGTACGACCAAATGAAGCACGTGAACGATTCCTATCCGGAAAACGTTGAGCGTAAAAAGCAACAGCATTTTCAAGATTTCTGGCAGCTTCTCTATAAACCAGAACCATTTCAATTTTCTCTGCCACAGTTAAACGTTCCATTCTAAAGTATTTTATCGTTTATTTTGCAATTACGAAAAACATGAAGATAAGAAATAACACAAACGTTATGTGATTTACAATCGTCTCAGTTTAAAAGAAACACCCGGTATATAGATAGAAAGAACTATTGTACGGAATATGCCCACTGGTCAAAGCAGTAACCATCGTATAAGAGTCAATGGTCGACTGGTTATATTATTATATTACAGAGATTTATGTCTTTTCGATGTCTCAACCAGTTAAGATAGTCGCTTTCAGTTTGAGAACTAGTAACGACATGATAATACTATACAACAAGCGAATCAAGATTATGAAAATGCAACGAGTGATACATTCTAGACTACAGAATGGAAAGATCGAAAATCCCTTTTATTTTGTATATATACCGTGTTAAATCACCGTATCATATAAATCGTATTGTAACCAATTTAGTGTTAAATTGGTTAAAGTTTAGTGAGGACTATAGTTACATAGAATCATCTGCACTTTGCATATAGCTCCATACCACCCTATAGTACTGACATGCAATATTAGTCGAAATGTGTTCATTCACACAACCGATCGTAATAAGATGGTGAACGATCCCTTTTGCATCCAAACCCTACCGCGGTTCAAACCCGGTACATCCACTCTAAACCTCTGCACCATTTAAGCGGTAAACTCTTCCCATTTTCACTGATCACTGTCACAAATACCACATTGCCACCCTTTATAACCGATGAAAACATCTAGGTGTCTTAATATAAGAACATATTGTACTCGGATATATAGACTCGCCATATAGCTTGGCAAACATACCATTGGTTTAACCAGGATAGTGCAGTATAATCCAACAAGATGACACAACCCATTCCAGATGGCTAAATACATTATTGAAATAAATCCACATATTTCGTTCCTTGACAATCTGCAGGGTTATCAAACTATGATCCGCTAAAAACATGGACATACCGAAATTTTTTTAAATCCCCTCTTCCTCCTATTTTCCGGGTTCCAGATCCGCATGTTATTTGACAGCTTAAATTCTGTACCGCTCCGATAGACTTTTGACTACGTTTCACATACGTTCAACAAAGTTGGTCTGGTTCCTAGAGCTACTTAACATGCTGCTTCATGGCAGTTGTCGAAAAGCCCCTATCCACATATCTAGTTGTGTCCACCATCGGATCATTAGTCGTTGCACCTTTTGGCCCACAAATTCGAACTCCACAAACTTCTCTCATTGTGGTTGACACAATCGTATTATGATCGAATATAAGCTTTAACACGACTACACTATGCTCCATTTAAGAAAAGATCAGTTCATCAACTACATCAGCCACCAGAACTTCATTAAAAAATTGGTTTCGATTTGTATAGCAACCTCATTCTTTTCCTTTATAATTGTACTCTGGTCAGTTGCCGTTTGAAATTCCACTCCTTATTAACAGCTAGGATAAATTGTCATTCGGTTAATCTTGGGAAGTGCAACCCAGACGCGTGTATTGGCTATAGTTCTGGATCTAATTTTTTCTAGTGACCTAAAACATATAAGCCTTTGAACCACGTTAAAGACTTCTTCCTGAGATTATACAATATAATAATGTTGAGAAAAGCATTCTATTGGTTACATATAAAGTTTCAAAATTACCGTATCTGAAATTTCTGTCACCAAAACTCCAACAGTCTTTGGTTGTCTGAATGAAGAGTAATTGAATACCTATAGTCACATGGGTGTCAAATGAAACGTTGGCCAATATCTTTTGTGAGAACCTCTTCTCATAAAATGAAAAAATAAACCAGCAAAGAATCCAGTTTTTCATGATCTATAAAGTACACTGAGAGTTTTGCTACGTATTTGCACTGATGATCAACTAATGATTGATTAAAAATCGAGGAAGCCTATTTTCAAATACATTCAGGTACACAAAATAGATACTTATATATCGAAAAAAATTGAAGAACATCAACAGCCAATGTGCCAACAAAACATGTCACAGTTATCAAACACAAAAAATTAAGAAAATGGTAAGATGTGTTCGTAGATAACACACTGAACATATTTTTAAGGTAGCGAAAGAGGCGAACATTAGTGCGCACATCTACATCTATCCATACGACAGTGAACTTAAAAATTTGCCAATTTTCCATCAATGCTGGATGAAGTTGCTCATATCAAAACAGTACGTTAATAATTCACCAATCAATCTGAAAATCTCTACGCCACTATCTCTAAATTTTTTGTGATATGAACTTCGGACATTTGTATCAAGATTAAGCAAAATTGTTGCCCCAACATAGAAAATCTACACGTAACCATCGAGCACCTGATGCAATGAGCGACTGTTTGGTGTGGATTTTGCACCAGAGGCGTCTTTGACCCATTTTTTCCAAAATGCACAAGGAACCGTATAAAAAGTTATTAGGAGGCGTTACCTAACAATAAACGAGTTTTTGTTATCCAGAATTCAAGAGAAAGACACACACGATATTTGGTTTCAGCCGAAAATTATCAGCCGAAAATAGGTAACTAAGCGGAACTTGGAGTGGTTTAGTATGAGTGTTACACACGCTCATATAATCGAAAATATTGTTGTTAGGGTACTGTGAGCCAGCCGTGGGAGTCATTTCAATGAAATTGTGTTTCCTTCTTAATAATATTCATTCATCTTTGAATTTAAACCCAAATTAACTTCCAAACATTAAATGGGCCACAATTGCCGTAAACAAGTGCTTAAACGAGAACAGATGAAGATTTAACCTACCGAAGTCATTGGTGTTGGTCGAAAGAGGATACTGATGTGCTTCTGCGGTACCGATGAGCCCCACAAACAAGCAAACCAAACCAATTTTGATCGCTAGCACAATGAAGGAAAAAGGATGTCGTATGCCCCCAAATCGGAGATAAAACGGGAAAAACGATCCAACAAATTGTTCAAATTCCATTGAAATCACATTAAATCAGATTCCAATGACGATAAATTCTAAGATAACACTGATAGTTCCTCGATTAAATTATTTAACATAAATAACAGTTTGCAGTCATACACGAACAAAAGATGTATCAACGAGAAAGCATTGTCTTATTATTTATGTTCGTAGATAAAATTATGCTGTTACGTATAGAAGCAACATAAAACATAAAATAAAAATATGTATTATGCTTATTTGTGTGCTCAAAAAGAAACAAAATCAATTTATTTATTTTTTCTGAATTGTCAGGAGATTTTCTTATGTACCAGAATTATTGTTGTTGTTGTTGTCAATTTTGTCTGTGTTTGTAAAAAAAAAAAAAAAATCTTTTGCTGAACTTTACAAAATTTTCTAATATAATTCTAACGATATTCGATGGTAGCACATAACAACATGTCTATCGATTTTGAATTAATAAAATATAAAATACATTTTTTTTGTCTTACAAAGCCGTATCGAATAGCTGTAGAGAATTGTAACAATAGCAGATTAATATAGAAAACAAGAAAAAGAAATCGTCTGTCGGTCTCCTCTGGGTGCCCTTATTTTTAATAACATTTCTTATTGCACTCAGAATCAACGTGTAATAAGAATTGGATAATCACTATGTACATTGTTTACTTATTTATTTACCGCCGTTATGCCACCAAATCTCAGTAGAGTTTATATATATGTACATACATACACAGGTATATAACGTACCTTAATTACATTATAAAGTCGTTTCGTATATTATGTGGAGGCTTTATAAATCTCGATTTAGGAATTGACTTCCAAAATACATCCCAATTGAGGTATTGTGACCCAGTTACATATATACACGTTCTGTGTCGCTTCAGCGATATATAAATGATGAGAACATTTTCAATTTAACACCCAATTTGAACGTGGATTGATTGGTTGTTTATTGAATGAAAATATAATCGGAAAAATTAATTAATACAATTATGAACACCCAAACGATTGTTTGTATCCATGACTGGGTTATATATAAGCTCAAATCCAATTATTATATGATTAATGCTATAATTATATTATACATGGTCGTTGGTGCTAACCTGATTACACTATTTATAGTTGTTGTAATTATGTGTTTATACTAGTGAGTAGTGCTGCATTAAGTCCTGAAATCTGGTTGTTTCTTCGAATAAAGAAACCGATCACTCGATTTGTTCCCACTGTAGTTCTATATTGATTTCATCGTCGTTGGTTTGGATCCGGAATTTTAGCGCATTTATTGCTTGAGTACGTTGCCCCATTTCGTCCACGGTCTGCTGCGATAATAAAGCAAAGCTTCGTTGCATGGAGGTATAGTATAAGATCCCTACATCGCATAGATAAACCACGATCAAACCTAACAGTGACACTTGTAGAATACTGGACTGATTAATTATCTCCATCGATCACAGATAAACATCTTACAGCTATCTCTCTTCGCACCTCGTGCAACAAGCATTTCACACCTCGGATTTTTCTTGCCAACCATAAAAACTCGTAAAAAGACTCGTAAAAGTCTGTGAAATACCACACTTTAATTTTTTTTTAATTTTTTACTCATTTTTATTTTGTCCCTGCCTTCGCTCCAGTCTTTTATTCTAGGAGTGTAAAGGTTTGACTTTGAGACTCAGACTTATCCGTCAATTTTTTGTTTTTGTTGCTGTGTTATCTGTCACTCAGGCTATATTGGCCCATTGCGACTTCAAACTATATTACTTTACGTTCCGGCTATAGGTCCGATTTACGTAGAAACCATCTAAACATTGCATAGCTCCATGCCGCAGCCTATAGTACTGACATGGACGATGGGACGGCACACGGATTATAACCTCACAACTGGGTCTCAGATGAGTTCATTCGCACCATTGATCGTACTTGGGCGGTACACGATCGATGGTTAAAATCCCTTTTCGCATCCTGTCCCTATCGGAATTCGAACCCGGTACTTCCCGCTCCACACCACAGAGACCACTGCACAACCTGGGCGGTTTATTCCAATTACTTCAATTCTCCTTTAATAACAAATAACTGTCAACGTTTATCGATAAATCAGTGGTTGTCCCAAAGCTTCATATTTTGGATGGCACGGTCGGATGGGTTTTCCAATAATTCTAATCATAAACTAGTTCAAGGTGATTTAAGATCATCTGGAAGTTGTGGTTCATAATGATCGGTGTTTCAAGGGGAATTGAACCACTAACGTAGTATTGTGCGATTAAAACTATTAATCCAGAATATCACTGAATTGTAATTTATACAAACAGTAAATTTGTTCTTAATTCGTTGCAAAATTCACTAACTACTTCCAAACAATAGTGTAACGATTATCTATAGGCAATTATCCACATAAATAAGTTCTGCGAACGCTATTAAAACGCAATGGAACAAGGACGATGTATTCGTTTAGACTAGGGAGTGATACTAATTTTAGAGTTTTAAACATGCCAATATGTAAGGTCGTCTTGTGAACCCAATTGATTACGGTTCAATAAATGGCTGTACTGCACCAGGATGAGTCAGCCAATCACTGACCTCATTTTCACCTAAACCTCGGCACTCATACAAGAGTTTTCTTATTAATATAGTTGCTAGTTAGAGATTATAATCTTTTAACAGTCCCAAAACAGCTTAGATAAGCAAATATTTTGCCCTTAATGTCTTTAAAGTTGCCTGGCAGTTCAATATAATACAAATCATTGCAGTATTTAGTCTGTAGTTTCGTTAAACCAGCCTTTACATATAGTTCTATCACAAGAAGTTCTAGTGGAAATAAGGTGGCTTATATCTCTTTCCCAACGTCAATCTTTGACGCATCCGTATTCCATTCCACCGACCTCTGTTCTATCCACCGACCTCTGTGGCTCTCCTCGTCTCCCTGTCAGGGAATACTCCATCAAAAGGCTTGTGGAATTCAATTTTGGTTGGAATACAGTCGAAATACATGTCAGTGGGAAGGTGGCCTTCAAATTTTTCCAGGATTTTTAAATGACACCCAAAAGATTGCATTTTCAGTCGGATATGCTTGTATTGATTCAGAATAACTAATGGTCTGATAATGGTTAAATTTAATCAAACTTTGGTGCCAATCCCCAAGTAGTACTATAAAGCTTTTAAGAGGTTCAAAAAGTACCTGTGGCTTTGTTTAACACCTTGTTGGTATGTTATTTCCATGTTACTTTCTAGGATTAGGCCTAGATATTTGAATTTTGTATTCAATAAAATTGTGAACATCCAAATGTGGAGGTTAAGATCGGTAAGGACTTGAAGTTTTAAACACGATAACTGAAATATTGGTTTTAAGAATCTGTTAATTAATGAAAACAAAGCAGCTGTCTAGTTTTTGATGTTGACCAATCTCAGTTTTTAAACTGTAGGTCTCATTAGTAGGCTAGCTGGCCTCTTGGTTTAAGTACAGGACATTTGCAAAATAATGAGAAAATGTTCACAAATATTTAAATATTTTCGATTTGGCCACCCTTAGCCACGATTATGGCCTTCAAACACTTTGGTATATTTTTGTCCCAATCTTACTCTTCAAAATACCTCAAACCGAGAAATATAGCGGATTTGCATCCGGTGAATTTTGTGTAAATGAACCGTGGAATGTTTCTCAGGAAATCTTGATTGATGCGCCCTCTTGATTGAAAAAACCTTTTTTCTACAATGGAATGAACTGTCATTAGAATGTAAATTTGTCTCTGTCATACCTGGTTTGACAGCAATGATAGTCTATGAGTTGGTAACACTTCGTGTCAGTTTCCTTGTAGTTAAAGCAACCCCATTGAAAGTATTGTACTGGATACAGCCAGTAAATTTGTTCTTAATTCGTTGAAAAATCCACTGATCACCTCTAAACCGGTCAAAGACTATAAACATGTTATTCGCTTTTTGTTCAAACAGTAGTGTAACGATTATATGGGCAAGTTTTCGCATAAATAATATCTGGTCTTAAAGAAAGATAATCTGAACATTTTCATCATGGTTATTTCAGAACACAATTATAACAAATGGAGAGTCCTTGTAGATAACTATCTTGCGATGTATTTATCTGAAGCTGTCCAATTTTTGATGTTGCTCGATCTTAGTTTTCAAATTAAAATAGATTGCTTGGTTTGAACCTTGAATCACTTCTAATGAGACACCATATACAAAACTGGAGATTAAGATTGTGATACGTACCAGACTTTTTAATAATTGAACTGTGCCATCTATGTGTCAGCTTCGGAACTGATTTAGTAACATAATCTCCTTTCCTCTATTTTTGGCAAAATTTTAGAAAGATTGATCACTCGCTTTCATGGAACAGTTTCTTGTCGATGCATTATAATTTTTTCGATGCTGACTAGGAGGAATTTTCAAATGACTGAACAATAACTAAACATATGTTACTTCCGCATAACAACAACTCGTTGAGCATATATACGATACCCCGCCGTTTATATACACATTTCCATCCTCGAAAATTTATCGCTTTTTATTATCAAAATAAATAATAATAATAATTTTAATTTCCACATAAATTTTAATTGTTAATTTTTCTTCCTAATTTACTGTTTTTAATAAATGTATTCTCCTTTCAAAAAATAATTTTTTTTGTTTTAACAAAAATGTTAAAAATTTTCCCTTTTTCCATAATTTATGGCTTTAAAGCACATAATACACTACTTAAAATTTATGTATATAGCACAGTGTTCACCAGGGACGTAGAATATAAACATCCAACATTCAAAAACACTCGAACACAAATTGGCAACCATGTAGGTAGGTGCACATATGTAGACTGCTCATTTATCAACCCCTTGCATTATGCATTCACATTATTTTTTTGCACCTTTACGAAATGTAGAAAACATTTGTTTGTTTTATAAAATAATACCATCTATTCACCACTTCACACACCAAAGTGTATACACACACAATGAACATATGTACATATATGTATTAGAATAAATTACACATGAGATGATTTCAAAGAAAAGTGTTTATGTTTCAAGTATGTGCGAACTAAGGTGATATATCGTTATAGACTCTTTTGTATTTCACTATACACATAATTGAGTGTGTAAATGAGTGTTGGATTGTAATTAGTGCCATTAAAATAATCCACATGCGTGTTCATATCACCGATTGTAGTTAGTAAATCGTTTTAAGAACTGTCCCAAAATGTTGGTGTTGTACTCGTCTGGCATAAATTTCAAAGTGAAGAAATTAATTAGAAATTCATAATTAAGAAATTTTTAATTGAATTTTTATGTAATTTCTGTTTTCATTAGCTTATTCATTTTTATGAAAAAGAAAATGATTTATTATATTTTAATTAAATTATAAATTTGGATAATCAATCTCTTATGTATAAAGACGAGTACTGATTTAAAATCTAATCAATTTTCGAGGGCGATATATCATCGCTTTAATTGATACAATCGAAAACAGGGTTTCAGAACACTCGTATTTAATTGAGTTTAAACAATATTCCCAAAAGCCAGGAAAAATGCAAATGGTTCTAGTTATAGCCGCTAGGTGCACCATGATATCCCTTTCATGAAGTTTTTCCACAACAGTTTTTTTAATGGTTTTTAAGGGCCATCAACAATCTGACTCTATCCGATTCTATTTCGAGCCAGCTCTTCATATGACAGCTCCCTCTATACAGCGTGACGGATTGCTCTCTGCACGCATAATTCTTCTCTGAAATGTTAGAAAGTATCTCTCGTAGTGAAAATACTTGATCAATAACAAGACAGTATGTTTCATGGAAGACAACTATTATTTCGCCCGAAAGCTCGAGATAGGTACCCCTCCGAATATCAACAGCTCTGAAATAATGTAATCGTCTCCAGGTGAATGATTATTCTTTTGTCTCTGCATGACCTTGGTGAATTCCTTATATAGGAAAGATCCCAATGCATGTGAAATATTATGAAGCGCAGTATAATATTCACGCGATTAACACAGAGGTTCTTATCGTGGTCCTAAATGACAGTATACCGAGATTTAAAGAAATAGTTTAAACTGGTCTATTCTTTGAAGAAACCACGCGAATTGCGCTCATTGCTGAATTATTGTACCAGTTCGTATATAGGTCTTCTCCTAGCATTTTGGACCTAGTGTTCATTATATTGATTGCTGGACGGCATCGACAACCGAGGTTTGTTATACTTCTCAGATAGTGTTTACTTCATCAGACTAGATCGCAAAATCTAGATATTTCAGTTGTCTTCCAGCTCCAAAGTCGTCAATTCATGTTAGAATTACGGATCAATGATATATTCAGCTCATATTAGATATGAGTCTTTATCGTGAATCAATCAGTGATTGCTAGCGGAGGACTAGAACATTGCCTATTGATCCGTCCAAGACATTTTGGTTAATGATTTGGGTATCCGTCGAGTAGCAGCAAAGTTGGTGCCGAAAAAGACCTCAATTTAATGCAAAAATAGTCCGTGTTGACGTCGCAAAAGACATGATTTGCGAGGCTGAATCCGATCCCACATTCATCAAAAGGATGCTTACTGGAGACAAGACGTGGGTTTATGAGTACGTCATGCAATCCAGACATAAGGCAAGTGAAAGGCGTTCACCAAATGAGCCGAGACCAAAAAAAAGGCAATGCTCACTGTTTTCATGGATTACAACGGTGTAGTGCATCATGAATTTTTCCAGAAGGCTAGACCGTAAACAAAGAGTAATATTTGGGCATTATGAGACGTTTGCGTGAAACAATTCGTCGAAAGAGACCAGAATTGTGGGCATACAATTTTTGGATTTTTTACAATGATAACGCACCGTCACACAGTGTCATCATTATTCGTATTTTTTGGCGAAAAGTGCAACAAATACCACTCCAGCCACTGAATTCGCCTGGTTTGGCTCCCTGTAACTTCTTTCTGTTCAATCGAGTTAAAAAACCATTACGGGGAACGCGTTTCAGCAGCCGAGGCGAAATAATGGGAAAATCGCAGGAAGCACTGATGGAGATACCGAAAACCGAATATAATTCCGAGAACTTTTTGACCAAGGGGTATACCATTGCTGATATGAGAAGTTAGCAGTTAAACTATATAATGAATGGTTTTCCATGGAAAAATGCACCATCACGATTCTAGAGGTCATCTCAATTGGACATTGTGTACATGTAACTACTTTCCATTGATCACACATTCCGACACTTAGGTGGCTTCGTATTAGTTTGACAGTATTCGATTTAGACTTCCACGACAAACACAGGTTACTGCATTTGATTTACAGTGATTTTCTTCGAATTAGTTCAAATTAAATCTTTGCGGCTTTCAATGCGAAATATTCATGAGACCAACCAATTTTAGTTAGCACGCGAACGATGTCTTGTACCCGATTACCTCAAAATATAAGAGTCTATCACGTAATAAAAATTATTAAATCATTTTGGCAAACCAGAAAAATATTCTTTATAACGACATCAAACACGTGATCAAATAAACGAATATAAATGTTTATTAGCAGCAGATGCTCGTGCTAGTGAATTCGAGCTATTTCAGAAATTTTTATTTCATTTCTGATGATTCGCAGATGTTCACAACTTTTTATCGAAGTTTCAAAATAAAAATAATCATTCCAATTAAGGGTGCTGATGAATGTAAATGTTTCAATTTGAACAAAAGGGTTATCGACGCTGTTTGTGTAGTCTAGATATAACACACGAGTTTAGGGTGTATTTTAACCTATTTTCCAAACTTAACGAAATTGTGGTCGGATCTAAATTTAAACAAAGTACATTCCGTTTTATGAAGAGCCATTCACTTGTAGAAAAGCTCGTTGTGTTACACAACACTAGGATAGACAAAATCAAATAATCACACGAGTAACCCAAATATAATAACCATCCGGTTCCAAAAAAGTATTTTTAAATAATGTTTTCCTTCCTCTTCCGTACGAACAAAAAAAGAAAAATTTCCACCCCACCTTTTCCTCACATAAAATGAAACGAGCTTTTGTTATATATACAGTCAGTGTTGTTTTCTACATACACAATCAAAATGTGTTACAGTAATACCCCCCTTCCTTATCGTTGAGTGTGCCAACCATCAATGTTCTTCACTTCGAGCACACATTATACCATATACTGTATACACGAGTCGAGAATGATATGGTGACCCGTTAGTACAATGTGCTTTAATTCGACTGTTCTGTTTTGTTGGAAATGGGTGGAAAAAGCTCAGCGCTGCAGAGTACAAACTACTTTTAGCCATTGTTTGTGTTATGTTTAGTCTACAAACGAAAATTGTGGTCCAAACAAAAAATTATGTGCATTAAGGGATGGGATATTGATGTTGGGTATCATATCTGTACATACCATATATACTCGTACGTTCACATTGTGGTACACAAAATGTGGAAAATGGTTTTATTTTTTATGTCACTAATTTATTAATTTATTAATTATTTTGGCATATACGACTTCAAAATTTATAATATATATTAGCTACGCTTACACTATACAATGGGCTGCTAACAGTGTGAACACCCATCACAAGAAACTCACCTGAAATAAAAAGAAAAAATTATCTAATCTTCAATAATTTATTTTTGGTTTATGGAGTGTTAGCGAATTATAAAAAAATGTTCGAAATATAATAGCTGAATAAAAGGTTACACAAATATATCGGGCAAACATTCAGAGATAAAGAGGCAGTTTCGAAGCTGCCAAGAAGCTCTCACTGACTATTACACATCCATGAATTCAGCCATTCTTCCAAGCCGGTTAATATATAGGTGTAAACCTGCACTATATAGGTGTAAACCTGGTTCATATTTAGTAGATTCTTCAAGGTGGGCTTAAATCACGTTTGCCAAATTTTGTCTTTGAAGCTGCTTGGCAGTTCAATAAATAGAAATTATTGATGTATTTAAGTATGTTAAACCAACCTTTGCATATAGCTCTATCGTAGCTTATATACCTTCTCCAACGTCAATCTTTGACTTTCCGTATTCCAGTCCATAAATCCCTGTTCCAATGGTGGCCGTGCTCGTCAACAGTCACCTCTGTCAGAGAATAAAACACCAAAAGGTTTGTCGAATTTACAATTTTGGTCAGAAACATGTGAGGAAACATGTGAGGTAGCAAGCGGCTCTGAAATTTTTCCAGGAATTTTAAATGACTCACCAAATTTCCTTTTTTTTAGTTTCTCTCAGATTGCATTTTCAGTCAGTAATACCAATGCAAATTAACCGTTGGACTACTGCCTTTGGTCACCACATCAAGATAGCATATGTGAGCTTGGGTCTGATAATGGTAAAATTTGAAGAGACTTTGGTTTTAGTCTCCAAGTTCTACCATAAAGCTTTTTAGAGCTTTTTGTTATACAGCTTCTTGTTCGTTTGATGTTTCCAAGTTAATTTCTGATCTAGGAATTAGCCTTGACATTTGACTTTTTTATTTATTATAATTGAAAACGAGGTTCAGTTCGGTAAGGCTAAAAGGGTGCAGCATATACATTTGTTCATTCAAAACTTGACCAGATACAGCATCTAAAATAACTAACTGATTTGTGCTTGTATTAAATTAAATTGAATTATCTTGCGGACTGTTTCGATACGGGCTAGTGGATACCAGAGCCGCTGTCTCTTATGTTCCAATATCATAATATTGTTCCTTTTATATAAGCTCGAGTTCCTATAGACGAGGTGAAAGCTTAAATTATCACTTTTACACAGTTTTGATGAATGTTATTATTTTATCTCCTCCAGTAACATTATCACTGTATACTGACGCCATCACATCGATTTCGGAAATAAGTCCGATTTACGTAGAACCATCTGCAACTTATAGCTCCAAGTCAGCCAATAGAAATTTGATCGATCCATAAATTCTGCACTCTAACAATTGATTTGGCATCGAGCACTTATCGGAATATAAACCCGGTACATCCCACTCCGACTTTCGCAGCTTTTATCACTGCGCCATTTGATCGGTACAAACAACAATAAAAGTCGGCCATGAGTACGATTTATGTTATGAAAAGTATTCTTTTTTGAGGACTAATACAGGACCAACGTAGACTGCGGACTTAGTGGTCATCCCATATATTTATCCTTTAGTAAAATGTTTTGTTGCCATGCTTTGAAGGAAATATCATTCTGAACAGCTCCAAACCATATGAATTTTGAAAAAAATGGTCGATAACGAAATGGGTACCCCAAGTGGTAATGTGTGGCGTAATTCCCGCTTAAAACAGGGCAACCACAATATTTATTTATTTCTGTTTGCAACTACAATATTTATTTGTTTGCAACCATTTTATTAATTTTTTTGTATAATTTAAGAATGTTAATATAAATCAGTTTTGCTCGACGTGAGAAATATTTTTATGAATTGGGAAATATTAAATGTTAATTTTGTGTATAAAAATATATATATGTTACAATCGTTTTTGTTATAAATCTACATTTATTTTAGTTATTGTTTAGTTCATCTATCGACCGGAAGACTGTGTTCCGATCGGTATTATTTTGTATATAAAGGAGATACCTTTGTTTGAATTCCTTAGAGTTAAAATTTACATTGAATTGTAAGGTTTAGATTACAAATAATTGTGACAGTAGAAGTGGATTAAATCTAAAATAAATAATTTATAAAATGTGAAATTTGAATTTATGTATAATAAAATAAAAAAATATAAAAAATAAATTTAATAATAAACCTCAACTTAACAATAATTTAACTCCAAAATTGGTGACCTCGATAGAACAAACAATCAACTAAATTTTTAAAAAAAGGGCGTTAAAACATCCGGAAATTTCAAAGGAGATTATATATCGTCGACACACAAAAAAAATACAAATACGAAGTCCATAAGAAAAGTGGTGCAACTCACACATAAGCAGCAGATATCGTATGTTCCAAGCCAAATCCAAGCCAGTCCGTGCTGTTGACACTACAAGTTATTTTGCAGTACGAGTAACAGAACAACCCGATAGCAAAACAACATCAGCGGCCAGTAATAAAATCCAGTCAAGAATGTAAGAAGCAAAATTTATTCACATACAACTACCATCCAATCACACATCAAGATAGAAGACACCAATCAACTCATAATTGGAAACTATTCTTAATTAAGTGAGTATCCACATTATTTTGTAAACTGTCACAAACGTTAGGTTTTATTTATTATTTTTTAAGATTCGTAATTATTTTTTTTATTTAAAAAAAATTAAAATTTGAACATAATTGTAAATATCTCTATACACATTTTATTTCTCATTCTTAAAATTTATTTCGTTATTTTGTGTCGAGTGTCCGATTTGTATTAAAGTTCTTTTTAAGAAGTATGTCTGACGTCGAAGAAGAAACCAAATCGATGTTTAAAGTATCGGTTAAAGCTCCTTCATTTAATAGGGACGATTCAGAAATTTGGTTTCATCAATTGGAAGCCCAATTTGAAATTTCCAATATTAAAACGGACCAAACCAAGTATAGTTATTTACTAGCTGCAATAGATAACGACACAGTCAAATGTGTGAGAGAAAAAATATTAAAACCTCCCGAAAAAAATAAATATCTCGACCTTAAGCAGGCAATCATTGAAAGATTGAGCGATTCTTCCAAAATAAAATTAGATAGATTACTCAAAGGTCTTCAATTAGGAGATAGAAAACCATCTCAACTATTAAGGGAAATGCAAAGTCTTGCAGGAACCCAAATTCAAGACTCTGTTTTACAGAATCTATGGCTTCAGCGCTTACCTGCTCAAGCTCAATCCGTGTTAACTAGCTTAGAAGAATACAGTCTAGATAAGTTAGCATCTACAGCGGACAAAATTTTAGAAGTCCAGAGAGTTTCAGAGGTTTGTTCTGTTGTCTCAAACGACTCTTCAACTATCGACAAGTTAACAAAACAAATTAATATTCTTTCAAATCAAGTAAATAGTCTTTTAAAAGTTCGTAATAGAAGTATTTCACCAAAACAATCTAAACATTCATACCAAGTTAATAATTCGTTTTCGAAACAGCTTAACAATGTTAAGCCCCGATTTTCAGTATGCTGGTATCATTATAAATTTAATGACAAAGCCTGTAAATGTATTTCGCCATGCAATTATAAACATCAGATTAAATCTGAGGACACTACGGAAAACTAACTGGCACGTCGTTGATGACGACTAGCGATGTTTGCCTTAATAATTGTCGTCTTCTTATTATCGATTGCTCCAGCAAAAGACAATTTCTTGTTGATACTGGGGCAGATGTGTCAGTTATACCTCCTACCATGTCGGACAAAATTAACAAAAGTAATTTCAAATTGTTTGCCGCAAATGCTACTCAAATTACTACGTACGGAAATAAAATTTTAAAATTAAATTTAGATCTTCGCAGAGACTTTATCTGGAAATTTATAATAGCCGACGTAGATAAAGCAATCATTGGTGCAGATTTTTTAAAGCACTATGGTTTATTAGTAGATATTAAAAATAAAAAGCTCATTGATCCACTTTCAGCTATTTATGTTCGATCTAAAAATACCATTGTAGGGCCATCCTCTGAACTAAAAACGATCTCATCCGAGTTATTAAATCCAAAAATATTTAAACTTTTAGAACTATATAAAGATATAACTATCGATAAATTGAGTAACAACACAAAACTTGAAGTAACTCACGTAATCTCAACAACTGGTCACCCTTGCTTTTCAAAAGTTAGGCGATTATCCCCAGAAAAATTAGAGATTGCAAAAACAGAATTCGAAAGTCTTTTAAATCAAGGAATCTGTCGCCCGTCCAACTCAGAATGGTCCAGTCCACTACAGCTAGTTAAAAAAAAAGATGGATCTTGGCGTCCATGTGGCGATTATCGCTCTTTAAATGCACAAACTAAACCTGATCGATACCCTATTCCATTTTTAACAGATTTTTCTTATCAACTGCATGATTGTAAAGTGTTTTCTACTATTGATTTAGTCAAAGCTTATCATCAGATTCCAGTTAGTGATCAGGATATTCCAAAAACTGCAATATGTACTCCATTTGGACTTTATGAATTCACACGAATGACTTTTGGTCTTAGGAATGCTGCACAGACATTCCAAAGATGCATTCATTCAGTGTTACGCAATTTAAGTTTCTGTTTTCCATACATTGATGATGTACTCATAGCATCGCATTCTATGGAAGAACATTTGCAACATCTTAAAATCATTTTCAAAAGATTAAAAGATGCAGGTTTAATAATTAATGTCAATAAATGTGTTTTTGCGGTACCAAATGTTACGTTTTTGGGACATGACATCTCAAGTAATGGTATAAAACCTTCCATCGCAAAAGTTGAAGTGATAAATAGTTTTCCTAAACCTGAAACTATAAAAAGTTTACGTAGTTTTCTAGGTATGATAAATTTTTATCGGAAATTTATTCCAAACGCTGCAAATGATCAAACAATATTAAACGAATATCTAAAAGGTACTATAAAAAATGATAAGCGCAAAATAGTTTGGACTGACGAAAGTTCTAAAGCCTTTGATACATGTAAAGCAAAGCTAAGAGATGCAACACTATTAGCACATCCATCTTCTGAAGCAGAATTGGCAGTTATGGTAGATGCTTCCAATACAGCCATCGGTGCTGTAGTACAGCAAAGATCAGAAGATATTTGGGTGCCTCTTAGTTTCTTCTCAGTTAAATTAAATGATACTCAACGAAAATACAGTGCATATGATCGTGAACTTTTAGCAGCTTATAGTGCAATTAAACATTTTAAACATTTGCTTGAAGGTCGTTCATTCACTCTTTTTACAGATCACAAACCTTTAGTTTTTGCATTACAACAAAATTTAGATAAAGCATCTCCACGTCAACGTCGCCATTTAGATCTTATAGCGCAATATACTTCTAATATTCAACATATTTCTGGTAAGGATAATGTAGTAGCTGATTCCTTATCAAGAATAGAAGAGATAACGCTTAGTAGCTCAATTGATTATAATGCTATAGCAAAAGAACAAGCATCGGATCATACTTTAACGAAACTGAGGGAAACAAATAAATCTCTCATATTAAAAAGATTTCCTTTATTTGGTTCCGACAGTGAGATTTTTTGTGACATATCTACTGGTTCTAAAAGACCTTACATACCAGAAAAGTTTCGAAGAGATATTTTTAATTCGATTCATAACTTATCACATCCCGGTATACGTACCTCTATCAAAATGGTAGCAAGAAAGTTTGTTTGGCCAGAAATGAATACAGATATTAAAAACATGGCTAAAGCTTGCATATCATGTCAAAAATCAAAAGTTTCAAGACACGTTAAAACCCCATTAGGAAATTACACAATTTCAAGTAGACGTTTTGACGATGTTCACTTGGATATCATTGGTCCACTACCGCCATCTGAGGGAAATAGATATTGTGTAACCTTAATAGATAGATTCACACGTTGGCCTGAAGTTATACCTGTATCAGATATTAAATCGGAGACTGTAGCTAATGCTATAATCAAGGATTGGATCAGCCGTTTTGGTGTACCATCTAGTATTACAACTGATCAGGGGGCACAATTTGAATCAACACTATTTTCCGAACTTTCAAAATTTTTAGGATTCAAGCACAAACGAACCACCGCTTATAATCCAGCTTGTAATGGGATGATAGAAAGATGGCATCGAACTTTGAAAGCCGCTATTATGTGTCACGATAACAACCAATGGACAAAATCTTTACCAATAGTTTGTTTGGGACTTCGAACAGCATTTAGAGACGAGTTAAACTGTTCATCTGCAGAGCTAACTTATGGCGAATGTTTACGATTACCAGGTGATTTCTTTGAAACCCCTAAATCAAATACAAGTCCATCGGATTTTATAGTTAAATTACAAAAATATTTTAACTATATTCAACCTACTCCAGCTTTAAGACATAGTAACAATAATCTATTTATTTTTAAAGAACTCAATAGTTGCTCACACGTTTTTATTAGAATAGATTCAGTTAAACCAGCTCTTCAACAACCATATGAGGGACAAATATCCTATTTTAAAGCGTAATGAAAAATACTTTACACTAAAAATTAAAAACAGAGAATCAAATATATCCATAAACAGATTAAAACCATGTTTTATGGAGCAATGTAAACCCAATGATAGCAATTCTCTTTCGTTAAATCCAGTAGTACCTAATGTTAATACAGTACCCCAAACCAAACCATCAAATAAAAAAGTAAAATTTAGTAATCCAATAGAAATTCCTCCACAAACATTAAACCCAACCAATTATACAAAATCTGGTAGGAAAATTAAATGTCCAGTTAGTTAGAAGGAGTAGCGTTTGCTTATCGCTCTCTCGGAGGGGGGTAATGTGGCGTAATTCCCGCTTAAAACAGGGCAACCACAATATTTATTTATTTCTGTTTGCAACTACAATATTTATTTGTTTGCAACCATTTTATTAATTTTTTTGTATAATTTAAGAATGTTAATATAAATCAGTTTTGCTCGACGTGAGAAATATTTTTATGAATTGGGAAATATTAAATGTTAATTTTGTGTATAAAAATATATATATGTTACAATCGTTTTTGTTATAAATCTACATTTATTTTAGTTATTGTTTAGTTCATCTATCGACCGGAAGACTGTGTTCCGATCGGTATTATTTTGTATATAAAGGAGATACCTTTGTTTGAATTCCTTAGAGTTAAAATTTACATTGAATTGTAAGGTTTAGATTACAAATAATTGTGACAGTAGAAGTGGATTAAATCTAAAATAAATAATTTATAAAATGTGAAATTTGAATTTATGTATAATAAAATAAAAAAATATAAAAAATAAATTTAATAATAAACCTCAACTTAACAATAATTTAACTCCAAAAATGTACGGAAATTTCAAATCAATAGACATTGTGAACAGATTGCAATTAAATTAACGACAATAATATTCTTATTTTCTCAAGTCTTGTATGTATAGATGATACTCGGATATACATGAATCGGTATAATTTAAGTGTGTGTGTACGAACATAATATACACATGTACAAGATGTAACTCTAATTAAATTTCCTCTGCTTCGTTAAATATTTTCTCGTTTTTCCATGTGTATCCTTAATCTTTCGACTCGAGCAATTAAATTAAATTCCTTTGAAGTTCATCATCGTCTTTAATTTTAATGGCTTTGAAAATATCACAAAGAGGGGGAAACCCGAAAATGTCTAAATAAAACAACTTTGTAGAATTTTAAACCAATAATGTACGTAGTATGTGTGCGTGTGTGTGTGAATGTGTGGTACACGTCTAACAGAAAATTGTCTAATTTTGATTGAAATTTTTATCAACTTTATCCATCAGGATAAGTCTTTTTTTGTGTTTTGTGCTCTTGTTTACTCAAAATCCACTTCCGCCTTATATACACGTTGCTACATACTCGTATATATAAAGAAGAAAATCAAGTCACTATACAAGATGTTATCGAGTAAAATTCATTCCACCGTTTATAATTCTATTAAGGAATTTTGGGTGAAAGTAAAGTTTTTGTATCTCGAGTATGCGGATTATGTGGGAAAAGCTAGCGTTGAAAAGATCACTCCCCCTATACGAAAAAGCTAATAATAATGTCACAATTGCATCCTGTAATTTACCAAATCGAAAAACAAACGGAAATTTTCAGTTTTCTTTCCTTTTATTCGTATCCCGATGTTCTGTCCCGCCTCCCACACCCATTCCATCCCAATGCCTTTATTCCGCACAATATCGAGAAAAAAAAACAAAAAAATATTTTTGCTCTAAAAATTACGCCATTCTATGTATGTGTGCGATCGTGTGTAAGAATGTTTTTCATCGTCGTTTTGTTGTTGGTACACATTTTCATATATGCTCGGTATAAATATTGTTGTTGTTTGCGTTCTTTTATTGTATGCCATAATGTATACAGTCGTTTTGCTCCAGAGAGATGAATAAAAATAATTTTTATCCGATTTCATCCTTTATTTTCCTTTAAACCCCAGTTTTGTGTGTTTTCCGTATTTATTTTTTTAGGTATGTTGTTTAACTCGACTGCGGAGTACATTTTTCCACCACCCTTAAGTTAACCGTTCTCTTCTTTAGACATACATAAATATTCACTAACAATAAAAATTAAATGAAATAATTTTCTTGCGTATATCGAGATAGAATACGAAATGAAAATAAGTTGCGGATGAATGAACTTTTTTATGCTTTTACGAAGAGCACACATACCCCCAGTCTCATCTCTTACATACCGAGTACACATGCAATTTAAAATGACATATATGTCAAATTCGATCAAAGTGAAATCATGTCATTTGAAAAGTGGGTAAATAAATGAGAATGTGTTCGAATTTCTGTGTGAGTGCATACATGTATTTGCACATACGTTGCTATTAAGTCAAATATTATGAAGGAAATTAATGAAATCTGTTGTACTATATTGGTGTTGTTGTAAGTTAAAGAGATGTGTACATAAATAGATATTAAAACGGATGGAGTGTTGAGTTTATTGTTTGCCTATTATCTCACGGTTTAGAGTATCGTACCGTAATCTACCACACAAATAGATCCTACCAAATAATATTTTAATACTTTCCTTACAACGTTTTGAACCACTTCACCAGAAACATCAAGAGATCACAATATTTCAAAAAATGTTATCAAAATCAGTGTTTGGGAAACATCAACGAGAAAAAACTTTACCATAAAAAAAATCAATATCAAAACAATATCAGGTTATTGGTTGAATTAAATTCAATTATGAATATATTTCACGTTACTCACTTTAAAAGTATTTTCCAAAAATGTATTTTAAGTTAACGTTTCGATTACAAAAACGTCACTTAAACATTTTATTATAAAAAAATTACGAAAAAAAGTTATAGAAAAAATTTTGTAAAAAAAATTTTACATGAAAAAGTAATTCAACATATCACGCTGATTCAAAATAATTTAAGACCCAATATTCAAAACTGAAAAATTATACAAAGAACAAAAAATCTAAAATATAACAGGTTATTATTAAGTTATGTAAATAGAATCTTAAATAGACTTAATATTTCTTATAACAAAAAAATATAATAAAATATAACAAAAAATTTAACCTTAAAAATTATTATCATTAATAATTACAAAATTTATTCAGGTGGAAATTCAACGTTTAAAAAAAATATTTGAATTGTTTTTTTAATAAAAACAAACCTAAAAATTTTATTTCTGTAAAAAAAACATGTGAAAAAGTTTCAAACGACAAGTTTTTTATATAAAAATTTTTTTGCTGTAAAATAAATTTTATGTTAAAAACTTTCAACATTTACTAGTTATTTTGTAACAAAATTGTTTCATGTTGAAATCAAGATCTGTTAAATTTTTAAAATCGTCGACGTGAACATAATTAATAGGAGAAAAATATTTTCTTTGAAAAGTAAATGTTCATGTAAAAATAAAATTCAAAATGTATAAAAGAAATATGTCTTAAAATGTTGATCAAAACTAAAATATTTTATCACTAGTTTTTTCAACAATAATTTAAGTAAAAATTGAACTTTAAAATTTTTTTCCACTAAAATTTTTTTTAAATTAAATTTAATTTAATTTGTTATTTTACAAAGAACGACTCCAAAATTTTATGTGTAAACATGTTTTTACTTAAAATTTTTTATTGGTTTCATTGAAATTTTATGCTTGAAAAAAAATCAACAAAGTAAAACATATTCCCCAAAATTATAACAATTTGGCTTAAAATATTAATCAAAACTAAAATATTTAATCAATTTTTTTTTCCAAATCTAATTTACATAAAAATTCAAATGCAAAATTTTTTTCCAGGAAAATTTTTTTACATAAAATTTGATTTAACTAGGTGTTGACAAGACTTCCAAATTATATATGTAATGTTTTTGCTTAAAAAATTATATCAGAAAACAACATTTCATTGAGTAAATTCTTAAGTGAAAAGATAGTTTTTGCTTGAAAAAAAATTAACCAATTAAAACATATTTCCAAAAGCACTACCACTACTTGTCCTTAAACTTTGATCAAAACCTAAATGTTTAATCACCATTTGTTTCAAAATTAATTAAAGTAAAAATTCAAATGCAAAATTTATTTCCAATAAATTTTTTTTAAATAAAATTTGATTTAATTATGTGTTATTTTACAAACCACGACTGCAAAGTTCTATATGTTAACATGTTTTCCGTTAAAAAAATTTATCGGAAAAAAAATTTTTTTGATTAAATTTTTTAAGTGCAGAATTTTATTAACATATTCCCAAAAAAATACCCATAAAAAAGACAAGCTATAAATTAAACTGTGTGTACAAGTGACAGAAGTATCCCCTTTTATCTGACTTCACCAATTTTTTGTTCAAACCACCCTCTATATATAATTCGTCACACTCGTCAAACGAATTTTCCTAACGCATTCACATAATTTGATTCCATTTTTAATTTTAATCTCTCAAATTTTGTTATTTGGAAATTTTTAATAACCGTACGTACAAAATGTTTAATCCCACAGTTAAGTCACGACTGTAACAAAAGGATCAATTGAATAAATAATTGCATTGCGTCGCTTCTAAATAATTGTTAGCACTATAAGCCAGCCAAATAATTAATAAAAAAAATAGTTAATCTATTTTCACCCCTCACCAATGCCACCCGAATATAATATATGTATACGAGTATCATTTCGATACAGAGGTACGCGAGACACAGGCATCCAAATTCGATGATAATACAGATTAAATTATTGTATATATATTATATAGATTTCATTTTTATTTTCAACTGACAACTGTTATCCCTATATTACATTGTATATACGCGCACACGGGTACGGGAGTATATAGCTTTCAAATTTGTCGGGTGATATTTCATCCGGTTTGTCAAAGTCAAATTTTTCCGTATTTTTCGGTTATAATAATTTATGAAAATGCTTTAAACACAAAAACAGTCTAATATTTCATTTTATATATACATTGTATGTACGTGTGTGTGTGTAACCAAAATCTGAATATTTTGCCAAACTAATTTATCTCTTGATGCCGTATATATAGAAATATTTTAGCTGTTCTGATAACACAAAACTGAAACATCATACCAGAATACTATGTGACATCAACAACAAAACTTTAGGATTTTATTTTATTTCTCGACAACACAAAATAATTTGTCATTTTCTATGTGATGCTGCTACTTGGGTGTTTTCTTACTTCTCTCGGTATGATGCTCTGCTGCTTGATGGCGATGTTATGATGGTGGTGGCGATGGTGGTGCGGAAAATAGAAACGAATATTGGTAAATAGGAGTGAAGTACAAAATAAAAGGAATGTTCCAATTTCACACTCTACCGATTTTAAATCATTTTGTTGTTGTTGTTGTTGGGTACAATATTTGAAAAGTACTCGTTCAAAACAGCATCTCGCACATAAAGTATAAAATAATACTTTGAGATGCAATTTGATTTATAAATGACATTTAATTTTCGAAATATTTTGAAAATTGTATAATAAAATGGGAAAATTCAATTATGATATACGAGGATATACGAGTATATTGACAACGACAAAGTTGTTGCCAGTATATAACAGATGACTGTAATTTATGTATATACATTGTACAAATCATTTTCAAATCCAATTCAGATTGTTCAGTGAGTCGATTAAAGTATATACAATGATGTGTGTCGTATTTGAAATTATAATTAAGGACCATGTACCATGAAGACCTGGTGTTTGTTACATCTCGCTGGCCTTAGGAATGTATCTCCCGGCGGATTATGTAATCACTTCCATGGTGAGTAGAATTCGGTAGTGGACTCTATTCTAATTATCACTGGACCAAAGCTGCTAGTTGAAATTCGAAGCTCCGTGGACATATTTCGTAGGAAGATGATAGTCAAACACGGTACAATGTTTTTGGTTTTGGAAAATCACATAAGCAATCATTTGGATTTAAAAATTTGTAACCGAAGAATACTTGTGTGTAAATGGGGGTTAATGTTCACACACAAATTTTTAACATGTGTTGAGACTGAACGAGGAACAATGATAGTAGAAGGCAAAAGGATCGAGTTTAAAATTCAAATTTGGCATGAACGTCTGGGGTATGCAAACGATTCTATCGATAATGCATATGAATTTAATTCTTACATCGACGGTAAACCAAATTGTTTGTGTTTTTTTAACGAAATATGGCAAAATTATAGCGATGAGTACACCAAGCCCATAGAATGGTTTAGCGATTGGCGAGAGTATTTGTTCAGATAGACCTCGAAATGAACCGCGCAAGAAATACCTCACATCACTACAAGATGCAGAGAGGAGCAGACATACACAGCGATCACTAACTGATAATAGCAAAAATTTCAAATCAAGTCAACAGCATGTGATACTCTCAAAGCCAACTAAGAGGACATATTAATGATACACACGGGGACACAAGAAACATCTGCAATGAAACGCTCCAACTCAATCTCCATGAATGATGCCATTGTATAAAACAAAAATGAAACCAAACTGAAGAAGCCTACATCAAGACGGCCACAGAACTACTCGGTTAATTGGAATTCTGAATTAGAGATCATATAAGGAAAAAGGATTGAGGCAGGCCGTGAAATTAAGCTTTAAATGTACCAACTAAATCGTATTTCGAAGATGTTATTAAGCTTACCGAATATCTCTGGTTATCAATTGACACCAATAACAAAACTATCAACAACTATCCATTAACGGACCGGACAAAAAAGCCGTTGGACGGCAAGTACAATCCAAAAAGTGAAGTTCCGACAGAATAACACAAAAATGGAGGGCTTGACAAATACAATCCCCAATAAGAGACTACAATAATTGGTCAGGTAACACTATCTTTAACACAACAATAAAAATACTCGCAATGATCTTACCTCACAGAATTTAATCTACGATTAACGCAAAATTAAAAAACAAACAAGCTGACTTAAGACCGGAAAATTTGCACGGTTCACACCAACTCAATCCGTATCATCACTTAACAATCCAGTGACACCTGCGCTTCGTCGATTTCGAAGGCTCATTTAACACGAAGAATAGGAAAGGAACATGGCAGACACATTGTTAAATGGGCAACGCAAAAGAAATTGATTGAACTCATACAATCGGGATGCTTGTTACCGCGTTCAGTATGAAGGCAAATAAAGTGGAAATAGTATAAAACTCAAAGATTATGCCAACGGTTCGTATTCTCACCAAAGTGGTTTCTTATCGTATTGGATAATATAATGTGGAATTGAATGTCACATCTCCTAATGACATACAATGGCAATTAACAGGTAAACTCAATGCTCTGGACTATGCAGATGACATATGCAATAGCGAAACGGGTGGAAAAATTTGAACTGTTGGGACAAGTTAGTGATGAAAAGAATCAAAACCACGTGAGTCGCTCAAGAACAACTGAGAATATTGCTGCTGTAGCCTGTTCGATAGGTTGGTCGATTCCTCATCGATCTTTGGAATTAGATATTTCACAAACGACATTACACTGTATTCTGTATAAAGACTAAGGTCTTAAGATTTTTAGGGTTCAGTTAACACAAGAACTCAAGCCGGTAGATCAACATAAATGTCGTATTTTCACTGATTAGGTCCTAAGCAGAATTATCGCATTTGGGGCTCAGAAAATCCAAGAACCAAGTTTTGAAAAGTCTCTCTGTCCTCAACGTGTCACTGTTTGATGCGGTTTTTGGGCTGGCGATGTGATTGTTCCCACGAAAATGAGGCTGGTCCAACTGTTAGGGTAAAAAGATTGCGCGACAGAGCTATAATTAATAATTTTTACTGTGGGAATCGGAAAATATTGATGTGAATGACGTTTATTTTCAACAAGACTGCGCTACGTGCTACACAAGGAACGAAACAATCGCAATTAAAGTTTTCTGACCGTGTTATATCTTGAAAAGGTGATCACAATTGGCCACCGAGATCTTGTGATTTAACACCTTAAGACTTTTTCTTTAAAGCCACGTGAAAGATACTAATGTACGAATTGATCATGGAAAATTTAATGAAGAGGATATGGTGCTGCATGCGTAGCCGTGGCGGTCATTTGGCTGGTATTACCTTGGGCGAATACTGAAATGATTCTGACATATATAGAGACAAAAATAAAGAGAAGAAAGTGGAGATGAATTGGCCTGGTCATACTCTGATGAAATCGCCAAGTAATACGATGGGGATATCATTGGACTGAACCCCGCAAGGAACAAGTAAAGTAAGGGAAAATGAGCTCAAGATATATGATCAGACTATGCACGCAAAAAGGATAAATCGACCAGAGGGTACAAAATCTACGAATAATCAAGAACATATACAATACAGGCTCGTTTGATGGGTTATGGTACATTGGTTAAATTATTCGATCAATTTGGGCTGTGGTGGCGGCAAAAGGTCAATGTGAAGAAAGCCTTTTTCTATATATGGTGACATCAATGAGCTGGATATAATGTGGTTTTAAACGATCTGATAAATACATCAGATGTTTTGGTTTCAAATCAAGTGATGCAAAAGTGTGTCTGTTCGGCTTAAAGGCGGTTATGAAATCATTATGATTATTTATTGGCTTGAAATCAAATGATTATTTGAAATCAAGGACACAGTTGTCTAGGGGGTCGAATATTCGATTTTATTACAAATGCCTCTCATTCAAACCTATTAACTTAGAAATTAGCTATTCATTATCTTAAATAAGAATGTGTGGGTCGAAAATGTCTGCCAACAAAGGTTTATGAACACTATTTATAGTATCATCTATAGAAATGTCACCCTTAATTAGACATTTGCATCAATATATATAATTGCACAAACTATATCATTTTTATGGTTGGTTAACTCAATTTTAAACACAAACCAGACAAAGCAACGTAATAATCCTCACCATCTGGTAATTATGTGTGGTACGACAGATTTTTTATGGGGATTTCTACATTTCTACTGTATTAATGCTTTCAACCATCTGCTCGAGATACATCATTTAAATAATAGTTTTATAAATCGATTTAGGATTTTATATAACATCATCGTTGTCGTAAAATGGTCCGAAACTAAAATAAATCTATATTTACATTCAATTGTTGTGATGCTGCTGCTACTGCTGCTGTTTCTTTGCATTTCGTAAACAATAATAAAAAATTCATATTTTCTTAACAAATTCTGAATATCACAATCAAATATGTAAATTTATCTCAATATACACGAGTATACAGCATCCTTAATTTTATTCATTTCTTGCTTGGTGTAACTACACTATATATTTATGGTTTGAGTTTATTATATATAAGACGCGATGATGGTGAATTTTAACCTGAAGGTTAAACCAGTGATTAACGTAGCTCGCAGAGTTATGGTACTCCGGCATAAAAATCAATATACACACTTTATACATCGACTGGGTACGTATTGGATGTATATACACATTATTATTGATCAATAGCGGCAATATGTTACATTTAATTAAATTATTAACTTTATATGTGTATCGGGAGCATTAAAAGTTCTTCGTTGTGTTACTTTATTACAATCTTCTATTGTACCATACCCATATTGTGTAATATAATTTTTAAAAGCTCTTAAAGTTTGTTGTTTTTTTATTTTTACTGTATAATAAAATTTATTGAAGTTTCATTATAGTATCGAGGAGTACGAGAGAGCAACACAAATTAATATTGGAATTCATTGGGGTATTACTAGAAACAAAGTTTTTTATAAATTACGTATTATTATTATTATTATAGTTTTTGGCCATAAATTTTGTTATAACATGAAATGAACTTTGAGAAGCTCTCATATATTAGATAAAACATTGAAAATCGAAGTGTTAGTCCTAAAACAACATTGGTTGGTAACTATATGTCATTGCTACTTTCTATACTCAACAGCCACGAATGGTCCGTTTTCGTTCAGGTTTTTGCAACCTCATTCAAAACAGTCTTATTCGAATTGGAATATCAGCCAATCGTGAATTTCCAACAGTTTATTAATCAACAACCATTGTTGGATTCCATTGGAACTAAATAACACTCAAACCATGTTTCTATATATACTAAAATTCTCACCTACAGAGTCATTAAATAAGTCCGTATATATAGATGGCGTTACAAGATTTTTTTTTCCATGGCAGAGAAATGGATTGCTGAATTTAAATGTGGTCGTACCAGCACAAATGATGCGGGTACCAGCACAAATGATGAGTGGGCGCCCAAATGAGGCTATTATTACAGAAAACAACAAAAAATCCACAATTTGGTTAAGAACGATCGCAAATTGAAGCTGCACCAACTAGCTAGCATTGTAAAGATTTCAGATGGTAGTGTTTTTACCATTTTACACGAACATTTGGGTATGCGAAAGCTCTGTTCACAGTGGGTGCCACGTGAGCTCACAGTCGACCAAAAACAACAACGAATCGATGCTTCAGAGGAGTGTTTGGCGCTGTTAACCCGCATTGAAATGGAATTCTATCGAAGATAGGTGACAATGGATGAGACATGGCTTCACAATTATACACCTGAATCAAAAAGACAGTCAGCTGAGTGGACAGCAGGCGGCCGGTAAGGTAATGGTGTCTTAATTTTGGGATGCGAACGGAATAATATTAATCGACTATCTCCAAAAAGGAACCACCATCAACAGCGACTATTACGGTGCACTTTTGGACCGATTGAACGCTGAAATCGCAAAGAAACGGCCACATTTGAAAAACCTTGTTTTATTTCACCAAGACAGTGCACCGTGTCCCAGATCGATGAAAACGATGGCAAAATTGAATGAATTGGGCTTCAAATTGCTTACCCACCCACTATATTCTCTAGATTTAGCCTCCAGACTTTTTTCTGTTCTAAATCTCAAGAGAATGCTTACTGGGGAGAAATTAATGTTCAATGATGAAGTAATCGCTGAAACCGAGGCGCTGAAGAGAAATCGTAATATAAAAGTGGTAAGGAAAAGTTGAAAAATCGTTGTAACGCTCTCGAAGGCAACTTATGTAGAATAATAGAATCGAGTTATGTCAAAATTTTGTGATTTTATTACTTATCCTACGATCTTATTGAATAATCTCTTAATCGCCAGCGAAAACGGACTATCTTAGCTCAGCTTTCTGCAAACTCATTCAAAACACTCCTATTCGAGCTGGAAAATTAGCCCATCGCAAATTTCCTCTAAATGTAGTATTTCTCTCAATATATTGTTCCTACAGTTTGTTAATCAACAACCATTATTCGATTCCGTTGGAACCAATAACACGCTAAGCGTGTTTCAACAATAATTCCCACCTATACTAAGACGCAATTGATTTCAGTAGTGGAAACCACACGTTTGAAGGAGTGATGAGATTCAAGTATCTTGGATCTCTCATTACTCCCGATAAAAGTGTGGGAAAGGATATCAAGGTTTGCCTTGCTGCTGGCAATCGGGCCTTGTATCCTCTACGTCCACTGCTGAAATCAAAATATCTTGCAAATACGGATAAGCTGAAACGGTACAGAATGTTGATCAGACCCGTTGTCATGTATGGATGTGAGAGTTGGACCTTGACGGATGAGTACGAAAGATGGCTTCTAACATTCGAGAGAAGAATCATGCGCGTGATATATGGCGCAAAACGCGACGTCGATGGCACATACCGAGTTCTATTCAATCACGAGATCAGGAATTTAATGCAAATTCCTGATATCGTGCATGAAATCAAAGGACAGCGAGTACGTTGGCTCGGTCACGTTCTGCGTGCTGATCCGAACCGAATGATACAACGATCTTTAAAGGGAGAACCGCCTTTCGGTAGGCGAAGAGGTCGCTGTCGGCGACGATGGCTCCACGGCGTAGAGAGCGATCTGGCAACTGCAAACTGTCTACAACGGTTTGAAGAGCTGGCTCGTGATCGAAACCGTTGGAGTCAGATTGTTGACACGGTACGGGCCAATAATGGCCTGTAAAAACCGAAAAAAATAATAATAATAATAATATGACTGGAAACTTTAGCTACAATCAGATACAGTCGAATTGTCATATATTTATATGACCTTTGTTCATGAAGGTCGGCATTCATCGTATCTTTCTCTGCACTTCGTTGTGTGTCTGAACAGATCAAAACAAGAATGATGTGGTCAAAACAAGAACATTTGAAAAAAATTCTAATTTTGATCTTTTTGATTTTAAATTTCGATTCAGATCGAAATTTGAGGCATCTCGATTACGATGAACGTTAGCGTTGTTTTTGTTCTGCAACTATCAATTAAGCGCAGATGCAGCCGTTTGCTGTGTGCGCAATATGCATAAAAATTATATATGGCCAAGAAGATTCTTGGAATTCAAGCCTATGAAATTGACATATAGGATTTTTCCAAAATCACTGTATATTACTGTCGGCGGTCTAAGGGTAAAAATCGCATGGCACACAGAAACAGCTGTCAAGGGTGTAATTAATTATGACCAGGGTGGTGGTGAGTCGTCATTGGTGAAACTGGGCCATCATGAGTGTGAAGCACGTGATGAGCAGAAACAATAGCTGTTATAAAAAAGAGTTCAAGTTTTCACTTTCCATTATAGCTACGTTAGCATAGTTTCACGAGTATCTACGATCTAATTCAAGCTTAGGATCTCAAACTACATCTAATTAAAAGTTTGAAAATAAATTTGAAGATTAACTAAGAATCACACACAGCACGTAGTAAAAGTAAATTAGTCTTTATCGAAGTTTCAGTATAACTGTATCCAAGATATAAACTTTAAGTAATACATTTTAGTCAATTGCTCAGTTTCACGACTAGCAAATAAAATACCGTTGCGTTGGTTTCGCTGACAGTCCTTTATCACACCTATAATTTTCGGAGGCGTCCACTACCCTGGAAACTCGGAGAACGTCACATTTTCAATGGCACAGAACGTTGCCTGAACTGACATCATCTTCTCATTCAACTCTTTAAAGCCTTGTGTCATATCATTGGAAATATCTAGGAGTTTATTAATACTGTCGCAACTAGTTGCTTTCTACTTGGATGCTCGATGACTTTGCAAAAACGACAAATTAGTGGTCTATGTCGAATTCGAATATATATTTTAAAAATATAATTTATGCAGTGCCTTGTGTGCCACTAAGTGAGCGTATAATGACTGACGATTATTCTTCACTTTAACATAATATTTCACATGAAAGATTCCCGTTCAAAATTGATCTCTGAAATTTTGGTAGCGTCATAGCTGCTACGGCAACTTAAATTGTTGCATTGGTGTCGTTAATCTTCGCCGCTAGCGAAAAATACAAATTTTCAGTATTTTTAGCTCATCTAAAGTTTCAGGAGATTCGACCGTTAGCTTTCTAGCACGTGTTCTGTGCAATTCTCGATCACTATATTCTGAAACCAAAAGGAACTAATCTTTTGACAATAGTTTTGAAAGCCTGCTTTCCAAATAATGAATTTAGTAATCACTTATCACAACAAAATCCTTGGTATAGTTAATTATTCCACTGACTTTCTTAACTTTTGTCGATTGTTTGATTTTTCTAACATTTTTCTAAAAAAATATTTAATTTTTGGCAGGTTTCTAAACACGCTTTACGAGAATTAATTGTAATTTCAAGTCATTATCGATCGCTTTTCACCACACGTATGAATGCACAAACTCTTAACATTGCCTAGAATAAACTAATCAGCATTTCCTTCTAAAAAAATCCCGTATTCTATGACTTTTCTCTACACTTGTATCTACACTTGTCTTATAGTGGAATCGAAAGATGATAAACTAATAACCCGGAGATGCATTTTGCTAGCTTTATTTTGGGAAAAGCTTTGCTTTTTGCAAATAATCCTAAGAAGAGTGATTGGTTTTAATGGTAAATTTGTTGCCCACGATGTATTGATACAACAGCATTTACGATCTCTAGTTCCTCTTTTTAAAATAGGGTTGCTACGAATTTGTTAGAGGTTGACTACAGAACGCTTATAGTTTTCTACCCCATTTGGAAAAACACGATTGTTAAACAACAGTTTTAATATCATTGAATATATCTTAACCACATGAACATTCTGTGCATTTTTGAGGTTAAATCTGGCAAAAATTAGAAGTTATAATTTATCATTCCACAGATAGCACAAATTTCGAAATTGCCTTAACAATAATCCTTTTCCAGACACAATATGATCTTACTAATAAAAACTGTCCTTAAATAATTCACATTTTTCAAACCAGCGTCTAACAATCTTCAAAACGCTTGGTCTAAATTTCTGATAAGTTCTTCTTTAGTCATACACCTCATAATAGTATCATCGATTAAATTTCAATCCCGGCAGTACCTAGTAAAAAAATTTATTTTATTTTTGGAATATAGTGGCTTCCACATAGTAAAGGTCTACCAAAAACACCTCACGATGAGTATTTCACCATGAACGTCATTAAAGACTTCTTCAATCATAGGAATTGGGTGAAAGGCTGTAAACGACTCTTAACCACGCCTTAACAGGGACCTTACAAATCATTAATATACGTTTGGTGCATGTTGTAGGTTGGCTTGCCCGACATATACTCTTACATACAATCGTGTTTACGTTATCTGAAACATATTAAGTTTTGGTCATTGTCGAGAATCGAACTCGAGAATGCAGCGTGATGAAACTCCCTTAACCACTAAGATAGACCCGACGGCTAAGTTCTATATCCACCTTGTTGAAATTTAACTTGATTCTTAACTTGAGCTCAACAGATTAAATTGAGAGGACACGATCCCAAACTTTGATCAAAAATCTCTATCGAGTAATGCTGGAGTATTTTGTTTTTCAGGTCGTACAACCAATAATGGAAGATCACGTGTTCCGTAAGTTAGCGACCAATACAAAATGATATTTTTCTGATATATGATCAGGGGTGTACACCGAGTCGTACTATTTAGTATTGTTTAATAGTTTTAGTACAGTATCTTTTGTCGTGACTATGTACTGAAGTTTTAGCTACGGTAAAATAATATTTTTGAGTTCTAAAATTTCTGAGTCACTGAATTTTTAGTGACACTTAACAAAGGTTGCCATTTAACCGCAGTTTAAAGTCACGAAAAATCATAATCTAGGGGTAGATACCACAAACTGGTCTGATTGAACTGTATCTTGATTAAAGAATTCGTATTAACGCGACATTTTGCACTACGCGATATATTGACTCGCACGATTTTTTGAAACGCGACATTTTGACCTGAATCCTTTTATTATACATAAGAACAAAACAATTATGGAAGCTGTTTGGAAGGTATGAATAGTTTAATGAATAAGTCGAAAGAATCATGATCTAGATACCCTACGTCGGGCATTGACAAAGTGAAATAAAAATTTTCGATATTTCTGCAAATTGATTGGAGGTGAATTATTAGGTATGTCCAATATTGGACAGGCGAGTGAGTCAAATGCTTTCAAACCAATCTAATTCAATTTCGATTGCAACGATAAATTGTAATGTAAATAAAATAATTAAAACTTAATTTAATTATGGTTGGGTGTTTATCTGCATATATAAGAAATCGTTTACAACAACAATGACGATAATAACAATAATAATGATAATAAAATTTTACTTCAATCGCATTAGAAAATATTCTGTTTTCCCTCATCATTTCCTCTTATATTCTATAGACGTACGATAGTATTATGGGTGTATACTATGTGTGTGTGAGTGTGTTATTATGTAACTCACGACACATATTATGTCAAGTGTATGTACTCGTCGTCTCGTACGAATATATATGTTTGTTTTTCCATCACTTCACACTGTGTACTCGTATATAGTGTATACCGAGGATACATACGTTACCCAAAAGTATATAGAGAGTATTTTGAATTTAATTTTATTTTTAAGGTTTTGTACATAAATGTGTCGTTAATTTTCACCCCCAGGAAATGAACACAAAAAATGTGTAGAGATGTACGTTTATCTCTTTATCCCGAAATGCTCGTAATAGTAAAAAAAAAACTATTAAATATTCAAATAATACAATGTATACTAAGAGTGAACGAGAGTACACATTATCATATATAGGCCCTTCGGTGTGGCGACATTTTGTCATATACGATAATTGCATTGTTTTGTAATTAGAAAAATTCGTTTCGAAGACGATACACATATATAGAGATGAGGGATCGAAAAAAGTTACTCGTCATCATCGTGAAACGTGTTTTGTGGTCAGATTATATACTATATAACCCTTTTGAAAATATATACGGGTGGAGGAATATATACCCTTTCGAGATTTGCGTACACACATAATATATGTATATGGATTATAAACGAAAGGTTAAATTTAGGATTTTAATTTAATTTATAATGACAGATATCGTTGGTTGTACCATGACATTCCGGACAAGTACATATTATATATTTATATGTATATATGTTGTTAATCGACCCTTTTTCATAATTTATACATGTATACATACACACATATGTGCGTGCACATATCAATCAGAATTAAAATTGCAATCAAATTGATCATTTTTAATTAAATTTTGGGTGTCAGTTGCAAACGGTTGTGTCTCGAAAATAAAACGATTATAAATATTTGATACTATATAAAAAGCACAATATGCTGTAGGTTGGAATATTATTGATCGGTTAATTGTTTAGGTGTCTGGTATGATTAATGACGTCAGTACTTGATTCGAGTGTCAATTCATCGTCTTTGCCGGCTATAAGGAAATGGATTGGTTCTATGTCGATAAACTAGGCCACTTCTTCATACATATCCTGAAAAAGGTGAAATGTGTTATGGTCGAAAATTGTTAAAAAGTGGACTAACATACGCACTATAGAGTATTCAAATTCAAACAGTGAAAGTTGATGGAAAGCACGTATAAATCTTTACTTGTTAACAATTAATATTTAAAGCAAAAGTCTCCAAATCTGTTTGTTCTCAAAACGAGGGCCAATATATTCGATATCTTCATCACAGTTGGCCGTGTATATTACACGTGTAAACTAACGTTTTTTACATTATATATGTAAAAAATGATTTCATGTTAAAAATGACGCGCCATCTCTCATCAAATCGAATTGTAGCTAAAGCACCATCTGTTAAAAAATCCTCAAACTATTTTACGAATAGAATTTGTGAAAGAATTAACTGTGTACAATTTAAACAGGTATATACTCTTAATTGATCTTTATAATTTATCATGATAATGACCAAACCGATAATTGATATTTTAAAATACATAGATGGCACTGCGAAAGGTTTTTACATGCAATTTACCTTTTTTGTAATTTAAAAGTGTCAATACAGAGTACATTATAGCCTATAGGTATATCTTGGTAGAGTGGATTGTTGGCGATCAATTTACATAAAGGTAGAGTGTTCAGCACTCTCAGTTACTAATGTTAAAAATGTTTTTAACAAGATGCACTGTCGATGTGTTTTCATCGTGATTTTTGCATCTAGTATATTTCAACCAGATTTTTTTTTCTGTTTTCTTCTGCGCTTTATGTGATGCAGGTGATTACAAGATGCATACTGATTTCCAGTCAGTAAGAACGTGGTATTTTTCAACTTCAAAGCGTTTATCAGTTTATATTATATATAATGTATTTATCTCTACTTCAACACAAGATACTCCTGTCTCAAATATATCTTGAAGCTCAACCTAGCTCTATCTTTAGTTCACAAGGCGTCAATTGTTCTTAATGGTTTTGTGAGACCTACTATTTCATAGACTTTCTCATCTGCCAGTTTATCTCTTACCTTATTATTATTAACATTGGCTGGAGCCTTTAGAGTTTCCGAACTCACTGCCACAAAGGGCCCATGGTGCAAACCTAGGATTCCTCAAAGCGCACATGCGCGCTCTGCAGCAAACTGGAGCAGTTTGAACCAGGGCAGAGACAGCAATTGATTTACAGGAATAATCCTGGAGTTGAACACAAGGGATCTAATGCGGTCAAAAGCTGGGCAGCAGCTGATGAAGTGTAAGCTGTCATCCACATCCTCTAGACATTCATCGCATACGGCATCATTATCAAGTCCCATGCGATGAAGATGACTTTTGAAACGGCCATGGCCAGTAAGTAAAGAAACCAATATTCATGAAATTGTCCTTTTTCAATTAAAGAACGCATTTGGTCATCTTCGAATTTAGCCCCCTTACAAAGTATTTCGCCTTGCGGCAAGAAGGGGTGGTTGACCACGCCAGCTTTAAATTCGATAGGGCAACGGTTTTAATTGTTTGTTTCACTATGTGAAGAGGTATAGGAGCTGCTGGTTCAGGGCCTACGAATCATAAACGAGCACCACATTTAACCAAACTGTCTGCAACTTCGTTGCCATTAATGCCACAATGAGCAGGAACCCACATGACCTTTTACCTAATTAATACAACCAAGTGGGTTTAGCAATTTTTTACAATCACCTACCAGTTTAGAGCTGGTAAAAGGGTTGTTTAATGAGTTGAGGACAGTTTTACTATCCGTACAAAATAAGATCTCTTTGTCGTCAGCAGCGAGATTAAAAGCTGAAAATACGCAGTGAGTAACCGCAATTAATTCCGCCTGATGAACAGTACAGTAAGACCCCAAACTGCCAGATATTCTCAAATCATGCGATGGATAGTAGTAACCAAAGCCAGCACCCTGTCTGAACAGACAGAGCCATCTGAGAAGAATACAAGTGATTCGGATATCTGTTTGAGCAAGTCTGGTGAGAACAACATATCCCTGGATGGATAAACCATCTCATATGATATGTGGAGGCAGAAGCCAATTAGTAACCATGTCGATTTCTGGTATAGCTCGTTAAAATTCGTTAAGAATTGATCTATGACTTGAAGTAGTGCCAAAAGCATTCCACGCCCCAGCATTCCTCAAGCGAAAGGCTGACGAACAGGCTGTGCCTAAAATGAAAGATTGTAACTGATCCTACCTTATAGATTTTGCTGATGTGTCGAGGCGGTCACTCTACTTGATATTTGCTGTTAAAACTCACAATGAGTTATATAGGTTGCTGTTGGTCAAGGAGTTCAACCGAGCTCTAAATCCGGTACTATAATTATCTGCAACATCCTGGATTTTGTGGCTGCATAACAAAAACACAATCATGTGGATGAATTGTTCTACATTTGTTTTTGTAAATATGGTATGGTGGCCTATTTTAAGTTTACTTCATGAATCGTTCTTAAATAAAGATCAGTTTACGGTACAAAAGGAGAGGTGTGAGGCCATTATGGGTGTGATTTAAAAGAACAAAGAATATTATTACGTGAAGCAAGAAAGTTTAACGCATCGTTCATCGATCCGTACAATTTGATCGAAGTGTTTAACGTTGTGTTGATACCACGCTTTAAATTTAAAGCCGAATAATTATCAATTGTTGAACGTCAACAATATTATAACAAAGAGAATATTTTAAATAATAAAAAATAATTTTTATACGAACTTCACTCCTGATTCCAAATGTCATTAAAAAACTCGAACAACCCGAATGTCAAATGGAACCAGTAAAATCTGATCGAGCATGTTCGTACTAAAGGTAATGTAGTGAATATGCAGTTACCAGAAAGTTGATATATACAGCCCTGGAGATGTGATGCTAGATATCGATCTGGAATGGTTACGTAATTAAACGTTCGGCAATCTCGATGCGGAACAGTTTCTTCTTCGTATCATCTTTTCTACTCTACTCTGATTTCACAAGAGATTTGCCCTTCTACTCTGATTTCACACGCACCACCCAACAAGTTTCGTGGAAACAGTGTTTTAGTCAATTACAATTAAAGCAACTTGTATATGTCAGAGAAGATGAAGAAACGACGATTCCTTGTACAACAGTTGTTCTTCCGAATGACAATAAAATCGAATTGAAATTCACAAAGAAATCACAAGAACTTTAATTTAATATTATTTAGTGTGAGATGAGAGTGGTCTACCGCCACAAGGTCCATAGAACATGCGTCATGATCCGACTCTTCTTCCATATCAGTACTAGAATTTCATGACATTTTGATCTACGATTTTAATCCTCAATTTGGCTGCAACAGAATGAAGTATAAATTTGCCCTATTTCAGGAATCGACTATTTTAGGAAGACACAACCCCATGTTGTTTGTAGTTTGCATAAATTTTTAATATTTGAGTTAAACGGTTTGAAATAAAGGACCAGAAATTCCTGTATCCCATCAATATAATAATACAACATGTCGCCTTGAGTTACAATATAAAATAAGTGAGTATATAGGCGTCTGCAACATTAAAACTGACGAGTGCAATATTAGATCGCCCACACAAACGTTGACTTTTGAGTGATTCTATTTTCAGTGGCTGCAGTAGGCATGTGGCTAGAAATGGAATAACCGATGTAAAATTTGTAAAGAGTATTGTGAGTTCTTCAGCTGGAATATCACGCCATACAAAGTGCTGGTAATCCCAATCACTAGGGTTACTCGAATATGACTATACATCTGTTCATTATAACGTTTTATGGCGACAGTGGCAATTTGATGAGTGGAAAATTGCACCAGGATTATAATAAGGTCAGGGGTTGCAGTGTTGCTCTCACTAGTAGTTTTGAGTTCAACGAAATTGAGAGTAATGTCATATCAGAGCCGTTGAAAACTACATAATTAAGCGAACAGTGTTACTTACGAATAGAGAAGAAGGTAACAGTGTTCAGTGTTAATGTCCAATTCTACAGATTAGATTTTCTACATATCGTTAAATTTTTTTAACCCGTAACTGCACGTTGCATTGAAATCCCCATTCAAGAGATCTCGTAGAGTTATTAGCACGTGGCAGTCACAATAAATCTACCTATCGAATTTCTAGTGATAGGTTGATGCGAAAAAATATTTGCAATATTTATGGTTGGGTGTCAAAATTTCTTGGACTGTAAAGATACATGTGGATTACGTTTGAATTCTCCTTTGACACGATGCAATGTGCTGAGTTGTGAGTACCACAGGATTTCAAGGAAATAAGTTGCTCCTAAAACGATGTTCATATCGCGATTGTGCTTTTCAGGTTATTTATCTAGTTGCTACGGTTGAAATTTTGACCAGCTAGTTGACACTGATTTGTGATAAACTTAAAGTAAGTATTCATCGAATACAAACACCTCGACTCGGGTAGTAAATTCTGGTTCTAAGCGAGATGTAATGGTGATCTATAATCATTTGCCGCTTTGTCCGGATCTACAATAATGATATTTTTCCGACCAGTAATGCATATCTTATCGCCATTACCATGTTTGATGATGCAGATGATTGACTCACGATCACACCACCCAATTTTTGAACATTCTTCATCTCACGTCTGTTCATTGTGATGGCAGGTATAATTTTTCTAAAACACAAAAAGCATCGGGGCTCGATGGGCATTTGCGAGACTCAAAGTCTTTATATATAAAGTTGAAACATAGACAACCCGAAATGAGAAATTCCTGATTCAGCTGAATGATGATTATATTCATCAACCATGAGCCTTTATCACTAATCACTAAGTTATCACTAAAAACAATTTTTTCTTTTTTTTGTTTTTTATCTAGTATGCCTTCTAGTACCGGATGTGAAAATTTACTGTCCAAAGTCCTTTATACAAGGGAATTTAAGGTATTGTTTAGTAAACACTGGTGTTTGAATCTATAAAACTTTAACTTATCCTTTAGTACGGCGAAGAAGCTTTTCTCCCCCCCATGTATGTTTGTCGACTTATTTGGCCATTCGATTACGGTCATCGATAGTGACAATTTCAATATCATAGTCCTCAAAGTAAACAAATCCCTTTATTTACTAGCTTCATCTGGATGTTAATCTCTTTCAGTGCTGTATGTTTCAGGAAATGTTCCCGAGTTTCGGCTCCAATCCTATTACCAAGGTGTTGCTATATGTTGTAACCACGTATGAGCATCAAATTTAATGGTAGCAGATTTCCCAGACCATATGCACTATACTAAGTAAGCCATCACAATAGGAACGCCCATAAAATGCTACACGGAGTAGTGTTTTACCCCTAGGGTATTAGCTACCCACCCAAATACCCTTTATACATAATGTATTGGTGAACAAAGCCACAAAATGTGCTATTTTTGGTTACATACTATAAAATTTAATTATAACAAATAATTAATATAATTATATTTCAATTTCCATTAATTTTTCCATTTTCTCTTGCTTTTCTTAAAATTATTACACCAACAACAACAACATCAGGAGCAGCAGCAGTGTATAGCAAGCAGCACACCATCAAGCTGATTGTAGATACACACACACACAATAATATTCGTATTTAACTGTAATGCGGTTTTCCATTTCCCGGTCGGGTATGTATATAATACACAAATTAAAAAAAAAAATGCATAACATGAAATATTTATTAGGGTAATTAGATAAGAATTGGGAAAATTTGGGAGTCTGTAAAACACAAGAAAATATATTAAACACGTGACACAAAAATAATTGTATTAATTCTCCTCGCACTGATGTGTTTGTTGTGTTCGAGGGTGGTAAATATTTTCACAGAACACAAAAGGGTGTTATTTTAACATTTTTATTATTATATAGTCAGAGAACAAGATACCAATCCTTATGATGATATTCCAACAAAAGCAGTAAATTCTCCCATTTTCCATATATCGTTTCTTATATGCGCATACATATACTGTATAGATACATCATAAAATTAACATGATTTTGTTTGTGAATAAGGCACTTGGTTCCATATCAAAAACCCATGTACGACACATCCCCGACATAATTAATCATAATAGAAGTGATTTTCGGTCGTTTATCATGATTTGGGAGTGTACACCAATAAAATTGACAATTTTATACAAAAAAAAATTAGTTGATATGTTGAATTTGTACGTTAATCAGATCGTTGGTACAATCTCACGTCGATGGTTAAAAAACAATATGGCCAATTCTTGTTTATATACTCGATATTTAATCGTTCTATGGCATTTTACTTTTGGGTATATACTCGTACATAGACGAGATGTATACAGATGCGATGCCATGCAGAAATTAAAATTTATTATTCGAACGTGATATCTCTAAGCCAATGGTTATTTTAACGATTAACCACCCTCCGTGAATGGTTTATACCGCAAAAATGTATTTCCTGTTCGTTAGTGCTGTTTTTGGTGCTTTACAATGGTTTTATACGTGTATATTGGTATACTATTGTGTAAATTATGAAAAGTAAAGTATAATTTATATGTGTTTGGTCGGGAAAGAGAAAGATTTTTCACCTCAAGATGTTTGAAGGTGAAACAATCTATAATTTACAGGATGCGGTATATTTTGATTCGTTATTACATTCAATATTATCTGTTAAGTGTTAAGCATTCGTTCTTGATCATTTGGAAGAAATGAAGCGCAAACCAACCGAATAGTACAGTGGTTAATATTTTTAAACCCATCTCAGGAGTGTAGGCTGGCATGGAGCTACGTTAATCGGACCTTTTTTCGTACGTCCTTGATGTGACTATGTAATGCCGTAAAGTAGGACAGAGAGACAGACAGAAGTGAAGCACCAACAGTGACAATCACTGTTCATTCAGTTCATCAGTGACAAGCACCAACAGTGACAATAAAGTTCGTTGGAAATATTGCTTCTGGAACTGAAAGAATCAACATAAGAGCACCTCAACCCAACATCGTTCACAAAAATTCAAGGCAGTTGACCATCCATTCGCTGCATACGAAGCTTACTATCATCTGGGTCGAATTTTTGGTATTGAAAATCCGCACGTGACATAGAAGCCAATTCACCGAAAGTTTGGGGCAGAATGTAGTTCAAAGGCTTCATCAAAGTTAATCACGACCGTTATTGATACTTTGATTTCCCTACAATTGAATGCCTCGCTGACATTTGATTTTCTCAGTACAGTGTCACTGCTTAAATGATGGATAAATGGTGTGCTACCCATCCAGAGACAATTGAGGTTTAAAAAGATGCAAGTAAAGTGACAGTTGGTGAAATAGGGGCTCAAACGATTGAAAATCCAACCAAAAGTTTCGTTAGTAAAATGTTCTTAAACCCTACGTTCCTGAATTCGTTAGTAGAATGCTCTTAAACCCTACTACTGCTACTCTCTATTTCAGATTTTCCATAAAGCTATCGGTGTCTGTCAATGATTCGAGCTTAATCAGCTGTGCAGAGTTCTATTCACTATTCTCTCAAGGTTTTGTTGTCTACTATCAGTATCGCGATTATATTTAATCTTATCAATGGAATTAACCCTCATTGTACTCTTATTCTGCCCATGTAGAAACAAACGACATGAACAACGGACAAGAAACTTATCATGGTGAGCATATAGTTTAAAACTGCTGAGTTCCATGTTCATGTCAACAGTTTCAGCGGCTTATCCGGTGGTTTAGACAAGAAGGAAAGACCTGGCTGAAAAAAATATGTAGCTTTACCTATTTGTAGCTAGTATCGTGTCTGGTAAAATATGAAACTGAATCATGTTATCATCATTCTCTATATTGTCGTCTACACGTGAGGATAATGATGGAATTACACTATTTAGAGTACATGACATAACACTAACGTTGAGTATATGAAAAACTCGTCCAAGTGTAGTCCAATAAAACACTTTTTATACTATTTGAACAGCTGAAATACGTGATGGTTGGGTGGTGCAATATACGAGTGTAATATAGCGACTAGGAAAAACCCATCCTCAAGTGACATTTCAATGGTGAAAAACGAATCACTTTATCAATCTCACCATACAAAACTATTATTATCACTTTTGTGGTCACCATGCATCTCAAACACGAATTGGAATGAAAGCAAAACTATGTATTGATGTATTTTAATTTTCTTGACAGTCGTTACGGCAACCAAACTAATTAAAACTAGTTTACTAGTAAGTCTCAACCTAATCTGAAAGTAACTCACATTTATTTTACTAAATAAAATGATTTCAGTACTATAGTATGGATATGGCCTTAACAGAACCGAATTTTAAAAAGCTTTATGACTAATATAAACAGAAATTACGTATGTTTTATAATCCCAGTAAGAATGATCCATCGAGTTGATTTTGGAACAAAAAATATTTAGAAATTTATGATCCAACATATGAATCTGTAAGTTGGAACGAATAACTTTTAAATCTTTGATGAAGTTAACTACTTGTTCTTTAACTATAACCTCAGGCCTTAAAACCATTTATACAACTTTTCACTTTTATGTCACTTTTGTAACAACACTGCATTACTAACACTGCGCCGGGATTTTTTTTTCAATTCTTTGATGTAGTTAACTAATCGATCATCAAATTACACCTCAGGCCTTAAAACCACTTATACAACTTTTCACTTTTATGTCACTTTTGTAACAAAATTGTATTACTAACACTTAACCGGGATTTTCTTTTTTTAAATCTTTGATGCAGTAAACTAATCGACCGTCAACTATAACCTCAGGCCTAAAAGCCACTTTTACAACTTCTCACTTTTATGTCACTTTTGTAACAAAACTGAGTTAGTAATACACTTAGCCGGGATCTTCTTAGTAATTTTTTAGATAGAATTTTGCATATGCAGCTTTGTGGCAAAAAAAGCGATAAATTGCAATATTTTCCCCAGGGGTTGTTCAGGTACAATATAATCATATAAAACTGGTAAGGTTTTCAATTTCGGTATCATGATATAGTTGCAAAATTTGGCATGAATTAGCATAGATTTTTAAGTAAGTAATATCACGATGATTGGGAAGTATTCCAGAACTCAATACTACTAGGACCTACGGTGTAATCCGCCTTCACACACAGTAACTCATCGTGATCACCACCGAGAATTGGCAGCCGAGACCTGCGAATGACAGAGCAAGCACACTTCTTTTCAATATAGGGTCACTATACAATGTTTTTAGATGACGTTTCTTGCTTCAGCATTATCCAGTAGCTCAACAGATGCGGTTCCGAATGTTTGTGACCTTCGATCTTCTCGTTAAGGTTTTGTTTGATATTCTTCAGTCTTTCGCATAGTTGTCTTACAATGAACCAGTTTTGAATTGTATTATAAACTGGCCAGATGATAGAGGCTTCCAAGCTATATAGAATCTAGCTATCAAAAAACCCATATTGATTATGAAAACAGATGTACACTATGTGATAACCGACGCCTAATAGGTTAACCCGGTATAACGACTGACAGAACAATAGAGTAATTAATTAAAAATAAAAAGTTACGATGATCACTGGAAGAGAAGATCAGAATGTCGCACTTGATTCCGCAGTTATAGCTACCCATATTATGATCACAGTCAAATCGACGTAGCCGATGGACTGATTAGTGGACATCATCCAATACATCAAGCAAAACTAAAGTGCCTTATGTGCTCAGCAAGGCTCTCATAATTATGTGTCCTGCTCAAGCGATCTAAAACTGTACTGGAATCGAACGTCTGAGAAATCGTTGTGATTGGCGACGAATTTAGGTGAAATGAATTTCGCATACCATACAACAATAGTGACTTTAAGAGATTGGGCTCATGACTAATAAAACAAATTATACAGCTTTTCCCCAATTACATTGTATGCCCTGAAGTTCTTTTCCGTTTGTCAAAGTTCCAATTGTATCATATCTGTTACCTCTTGTATGTATCATCAAAATCAACTACCTTTATACTCTATATCAATGGGTTAAGATAAACAACAGTAAATCGTATTAAGCTTATAGGACGGAAAAAGCATGATACAGTATATAATGTCAAGTTGTTACTTTTTTATTGATTAAATATTGTTTTCTTCCTCCACACTCTTCTCTCGAACAATCAGCATTTTATAGTTCATGTGCTGCTGTCATTGCTGCCTTTTATGTTTTATGTATATAGAGTGTAGAACACTACATTATCTAAACTATGTATAAAGGTGTTGAAAAACTTTGTTTTTCTCGAGCTTTTTTTTTATACGTTTCCAAACCAAACAGGAGGTGAAACGAAAATATAATTTAAAATTCTTAGATAGTTTTACTATAAAGGTACGAGTACATACATACTCATACTCGTGTATGTTTATATAACCAGAGATATGATCGAGTGGTTTGGGGTATTTTGTTATATTATTAATAGAGAAATGAAATAACCGAAAGATGGGAGGATAAGGCAATCCCACTATTTACTTCACCGAGAAAAGACAAAAAACAATTTTATAATCCATCAATTTGGTATTGTGTGCACGTACTTATATACCACACACACTCACAACCGTACCGTTCATATATATAAACTTACAAAGGAAACTTTTCTTTGTTGGTTCACAATTTCCACACAGCCAAGAAAAACTATATACCTTTAGGAATGGAAAAAAACGTTAAAAACAAATAAAACTTTTGGAAAATGTGTAATGAAAATGTAATTATGAATATTTATGCTTCGAGTTAGGTTTTGTTATTGTTTCTCGAGCAAAAATGTTGTTTTATTAGATTTTAATGACTTCAACATGTGACGGGTTGTTATGGTACTCTGAGAGATTTATATAACATGTTTTTACTCGGGTTCCAAATTATATTACATTTAACTATTGTACTGATGTGAAATTCACAATCTGTACTCATTCTTGAGATCATTGTGGTAGATCGATTTCAGATTGCTGAGACTGAGTTCAATTGCGGTTGACTTTAATCAATGCAAATACCAGTGAAAATTCAAACATGCCCTGTGAAACATTGATAAAAAGGATCCAATGAATTATTTCGGAAAATGAATCAATAAAGGGCCATGCGGTATGTCAGCACAGCTATACCGTGAATTTGGCCAGCATCGTATATGAAACTTCGACGTATCCGATGGACCGTCCTTAGTATAAAGGCCCTTTCGAATACAGACATCATATTCTGACGACTAAATTCCATGTTAGTACTATAAACTACCAACTACAGTTTTGGTGTATCTCCAAATTAAGGACTAGTCCGAATGCTGATTTCAAAAGATATACTGGTTGTGATAGAACAGATCCAGATGACTTACTTCGTGTTTTTCATGCATGCATTTCATTTAGCACTGTGTCACAATTTTGAAGCCAATTCAGGATTATCTTAATTCCAGAAGCTATTAAGTTTTAGTTCTGGATATTAATGGAGCTGGATAAGAATGGGACCAATTCTTTTTAAAAATTGGTCCCATTCTTATCCAGTGGATATATGCTTAAGTCTCGCGTTGTCGAGACTGATCTTGTTTTAACAATCTCAGGTAATTATCTGAGTATGTTATCTGATTTCGTTATCATTGAGACATGGTATTTTAAGAATTCGAATGAAGGAATAAGGTGGCGATTGTTAACGGTTACAGTCGCAAAATAAAAACCCCATTAATTTCTTATGCTGTTTTCCGACTTTTGATGGTTTCTACATTTATTCTTTATGTCAGTATACTATAGACTAACTCCATTCTAGTATATAACACTGACATATAGAAAATTATTCGGATTGTGAGTTATGTACTCATATTATGTGTATTCAATTTATGACACTAAGCTTCCGGATGGCTATGCACATGGAGTGCACGCCTCTACTTATTAAAAGAAGATTAACATACTACAGACTTAGGAATAGCTTGGGAACTGTGTAATATCAGCAGTGTACTGTATTCCAAAACATTTTTATATTTTATACTATGCACAATCTGGTTTGGGCTCAAGGCTCTCTCAACTCTTTCGCGGTTCGCTTATTTACATCCTACTTTACGCCTTAACGGCCAATCGGTTTCGTAGAACCATCTGCGCATTGCATATCTCCATGCCAGCCTATAGTACTGGCATGTAAAATGGGTCGACCGATGAGTTCTGCACTCCAACAGGAGGTCATAGATGTGTTCATTAACACCACCGATCGTAATCAGATGGTGAAAAATCCCTTTTGCATCCTGTCCCTATCGGGATTCGAACCCGGTCTCCCGCTCCAACTGCCACAGCTTTAACCACTCTTCCAAAGCATGCTAAAATCACCACAGATCATAGTTCATTTTACCCAGTTGGGTAATAAATTCCTTACAGATAGGGGTAGAAATACACAAACAGAGCTTGATTATCATATAGTCAACCTGCCTACTGGCCTGCAAATGAAAAGATAATTTCTTGATTTAATTGGTCTGGTTTAATGGATTCTCAGGTAATAGACATATTGACTACTCGTACCGATGTTATAAAAGCAGAATCACCCTTCTAATAATCAAGCGCATTGAATGGGGTTAAATTAAGAGGCTAGTCGAAAAAGGTTGTTCACTAGCTGATATCAGCTGATACTAGTTAGGCTGCAAACAAAGACATCCTGAAAATTATTTCGTTATTTAAACCAATTCAAAGCTTTTTGAAAAAATTTTCTCAAAGCTTTTAGGAAAAATGTTACTAACTAAACGTAAAACTGACTATAACCAGACTATCAATTTGGATTCTAAACAAACAAGGAATAAGCGCATAGTGTATATACCACCAAATACTCCTTTGAGTCTTTCTCCATGTACCACTAATATTTGAGAAAGTTTGACATGATGGACTCAGTTCTAAAAAACCATTTTCATCAAATAACGTAAAATAAAACGGCCTAATTGACATAAGTGTATAGGCGTTCCACAAGGCAACGTCTTTGGATCAATATTGTACTTGATAACCTATTTATCTATTATTAACAAAATGTACGTACATGATATTCACCCCATTTATACACCTATTCTGAATTGTGAAAATTCACTAGCCATTAAACGGATACAAGCAAATATTGCAAATGATCCATGGTATAATACAATTGGTCTGAGATTCGAGTCCTAATATCACAAAACTCGAACAATTCACAATGTACTATTTTTGGTAGGTCACGTAGCTTCAAAGTCAGCTTGTGGAATACTTCTACGAAATCTACGGTTACCATAAGGCTGATGTGTAAAGTCCTCGAAATGTGATCTAAAACGGTTACATTATATTCAATGTCACATAATACTCGTGAGGTCTCCATTCTTCATTTTTTTTTTGTATAACGAAATAGACAATGTGCAGATGGTACAATTTTAATTGAAGCTATACATTCTCGATTTGGTTGTAATGGCGTAAAGTAGGATTTAAGAGGTTAGATTGGCATGAATTTTACACTGAATTAAACAAAGATTAGAAACATACAAACAACCGAGTTAAGATAACACAGGTTATCAACGTCCAAAATGAGCTAATTTTTGTATATAATTTTGTAGGTTGTGAAACCCTGGTTGACACCATTGTTGATTTTGATTTTCCCCAACACTCAGCTTGGATATATGTATATGTAAAATCCGTCTCTTAAGTAATATGTAAACAACACAATACGCAAGCAACAACAGCAATCGTAGCAAAGTAAACACACGAATTTATTATGATCTCAAAGTTAAATATCTTAATAACAAGAAAAGTCTAAGATAAAAAAAAATCAATCAACTTATTTCGTCTTGTCTTGTTATCAGTACAACAACAACAACACATCAGCAACATAGAAAATCATATAAAGACGAGAAGAAGCACAAAATTTATTTGTATTAAGAATCACAAATACGATTATTTTTATATAAGTTCTGTGTGTGTATTGAAAATGACAGATTTTCTTATTCTTTTCCATTTTCCACCCATTTGTGTTGTGTGTTATCCCCACAAATCGAACGAAGGAAAATATATAAAATAGGAATTGGTTTTTGATTTGTTCAAACACAAACGAGCATACAAGGATACATACATACATAGAGAGATGAAAATGATATACGAATTTTCATTGAATGATTGTGAAAATTCATTGAAGATGAAAATTGGAATTTATAAAATTAATAATATTGATAAGACGGCAGCATATATACATAAAATCATATTTTTTTTCGATTCTGGCTTTTCCACTCAGATTAAATGATAATATTTAAATCATGGAAATTCGTAAGAAAAGAGGAAAATTGTTTACGGTTATTCACAAAATTGATTTATTAGATGATGATGTTGTTAATCGACCAGAGGTTTTGGTGAGAAACGATCGATATGCTGTATCGTAGTCGAGTGTGCAAAACACCGAGTTCTGGTAAATACAATCCTTTCATTCCCTCTACTAGAATCGTTCGTTTACACGTTTCATCTGGTGGGCCAACTTTTATTTTTCCTTGTGAGTCCAACTAAGGCTAAATCCTGAGAGTGGCTTCTACTGTGAAATTTAAATCCGCTCGAAAATAAAGAGCTTTTAAAAATTCCTTCAGTGATAGTCCGAACCCAAACCATAACAGATTTGAGGTTCTGCCTCCCGGCAACACTAAAACTTATTCCGGAAGCTGACGGTTTTGACTAAATATGGCTACATCATAGAAAACCATTTCAAGATTCCAATAATCTTGCACTACTTTCTTTTGGACTATTTGTATTCTACCACAAATTTTCAAAATGGCTCCCAACAGAAATGGCTATTGATCCGCGCTTTTGGTGGTTCAATGAATACCAGATAATACCATTCTAATGTGGAGGTTGCGTTCTTTTTTAGTATAACCAATCCGTTTCCATTTGCATTGGCTTATTTCGATCCCAAAAATTGTTTCGATAACTCAGTTTTCGTCGAAGCTCGTTGAAGATTTTTGAATTATACTTAATCCTTAATATCTCAGTATCGCAATTTTGACAAAACAATTAACTGAAAGGTACAATCCACTCTAAATAGAAGTCTAATGGGAATTTTGACGATATTTTTGAAAAAATTCAAGTTGTAAAATATAAAATCCTTAATATCTCCGTAAATACTTGTCCTATCGCAATTTCGACGAAATTTTCATCCAAAAATTTTACCGTTTCAACAATTTAAAAAAAAATCCGGAGCCGACAGTCTCAACCGGCAACAAACCCGCTCACCAAATCCGAGAGCCTCACACTTTTGAAATGTAAGTATTCCGGATCAAAGCAAAGTTAGGTTGTTGTGGCTGCTATTGCACACTTAGATCGGCGATCGGTCCGTTGTGATACCACTTTGTACGGCTATAGATCCGAGTTTTTTCGTAGTACCATCTGCGCATTGCATAGCTCCATGTCAGCCTATAGTTCTGACATGAAAGATGGGTCGGCCTATGAATTCTAACCACGACAAGGGATCCAGATATATGTTCATTTTCACACCGATCGCACCGCCCAAACGATCGAAGGTGAAAACCCCATTTGAATCTTGCCCCGAATCGGGATTCGAAGCCGGTACCTCCCGCTCCAACTGCCGCAGCTTTAACCACTGCGCCACCTAGGCGGTGGATCAAAGCAACGTTGAATCACTTTTGCGATGTCGCACACCCCACCCCGAAAGAAAGGAGGCGAGTCGATATGACTGTGAGATGAGGGTGTGTTAACTAACACACACCCCTCAGACAGTCATATCGACTGGCCTCAAGGGTGTGGGTGATGCGACATCGCTAAGTGTTTCCAACATTGCTTAGACACATGCAGATACAATTCAGGGAATATATAGTATGATTTACTTTATCTGGAATGTAAATTCGAAGTCCATAAAGAGTTGGTCCAGTGAAGCCGCTAGGTTGAAATAATTTCAATTTAACTGTTGGTAAAATTGTTTCCTCGAATATCATTCCTTATACCCCTATGCTTGTATTGAGAAGGTTGAATTGTGGTGATGTAGTGCGCGAATGTTACCGCGCAACGATCAAATCTGGGCATTTCCTCATCAGAACTTAGGAAAGAAAAATGCACTCGTATTATAACATATTTGATTTGGACTTTGCGACACTCTTCTGAGTTTGGGTGGTTGTTGCAAGCTCGAAAATCTGATCAGTACAATAGCAATTCATCACAAGAAACTGCTCACTGAGCTAGAATAGATCTTTGTGTATGCAGGCGTCAAAAGAGAGATTAAATTTCTCGACACAGTTTCATTACTCACTACAATTATTCTATTTCGGTATAGTTCTAAACCCAACTACACAAAACGATTATAAATGTTATTGATCTAAAATTGTTCATGTGCCATAAATTAATGTCATGATTTATAAACGATTTGCTAAATGTTTGACTGATGGAATGACACAAATAAATAATACCTTACGTACCTGGCACGAATCTACATGTTATAGCAATCTTACAATAAAACTATAAGCTTTGAACTATTGATGTAGCAAAATTAACGTTGCGATGGGCATATACATATGATATATATAGGTTAAACTGTCAAATAAAATTGGATTTATAACCAATATTTGAATAAGCTTTTGTGTCCTTGATTTACTTAAGAAGCTTTTATTGTGGTGTGAGCTATCTGTCTCCATCCATTTTTTTTTTAAATCTTTTCGAATGGTTGAAGACACATGCAAACCCATTCATCATATACAAGTACATGTATGTAATTTCAACACACTTGAATCTCGTTTATCAAACTCGGTGGTCAAAAACTCAATCACATAGAAATTTAGCACCAAGTAGTAGGAATAATAAATAGAATAATCAATCTAACACCATATTGTGCATATCCCAAATCTCATAACTGAAGCCACAAACGAACGTTTCATTTGACTTTGGAGACTCCAATGAGCTGCAAGTTTTCAAGAGGAATGGTAAAAATATTATCTAGCACCAACGAGTTTATACCCGTATTAATACATTGTTCATTTAGGAAGAACAGAAAGTTGTTGCGCCTAATGATAGAGAAGAGTACAATTCAAAACGAGATGTGTGGCATTCTTATCTTGATAAACAAACCTTCAGTGCCTATATATAGCCCATCTAGGTTGACTTCTTGATATCTTAACCAACTCAATTTTCTCAACTCAAATTAACTGTGCACCTACAGTTCTTATATATAACAAGAGTTCTCAACCGACCATATATGTAATATGTACATCCTGTGGATTGGTGAGGAATTTTCCCAAACCTATACAAAGAGTGCCCCACACTATTGTTATGACTAATAAGAGATCCAAGATATACTTCAATCACAACCTTCTCCCAAACATAATATCTCTAAAAAAAAGAGAACAAATATTTGGTTTTGGGCTCATTGATTTTGAAAACGAGTATCTCTTACATTTCATTGCAAAGAATTGCACGGAATCGTCCATTATCTCACTGAGAATGACTTCTGAGGGCAATGATTGTGAACAGAACGTGGCCATTTATGTCACACTTGAACCATTTTATTATCAGATCTCCTTGGCCTTTGTACAAATCCATCACAGAATGGTTCCTAAAGATTTATTGTGAGCTTGTTCCTATTTCAAATAACCCAAAAGAAAATTTTCGTCTAATGATCATGATTTGGGTAGCTAATTCTGATAACCAAAATAGAAAATATCGCAACCAGGAAATTGCTCATGTAGTAATTGAAATGTTGCTCGGACACAGTTCACAGTCACACTTATTGAAACCAAAAATCGTTCACATCAATATTTTAAAGTTAGGCGACAAAAACCAGGATTATCATGAAAAGATATGATAGTCGTTTGAAAATGCCTTCACTTGAAAATCTGCACTAAACTGGCACATAGTGTATGCACTAGTTTTCTGAACACCAAATGCAAAAATGGCGACGATTACGAAGCCGCTAAATTAGCATCGACTTGCTACTATTTCACCATCCATTAGACAAACTATCTCCTCTTTACATGGACAGTAGGATTCAGTTCTTGAGTAAATAGAATAAATCAAGATGCAAATCTATCATAAGAGTACACTAGAGAGACCTTTTCAAAACTCACAATTCCTGACCACCTTCGGTAAATTTTGAGACACCCATTATTTTGAAATTTTGTTGATAGTCAGGTTAAGTCCTCTCCTACTGTACTATCATGAATTTAAATATAAAATAGCCATAACCTATACGCAATAAAAAAATTTGCCTCAAACACAGCCATGGCACAAAAGAAATCCACTGGGATGGAAATCATTAATTTAAATCGAAAATTATATTTATGACTTAAATACTTAAAAGACTGTTCGCGCCTCTACCCCACTCCTTCGAATAGCGTTTGGGACTTCGAAATGCGTTCAACGTACATCTCACTACATGTACCGCTGTGTCAGTTGAGTACATCCGATCGATGAGAAATTTTCCACCAACCTATATCGTTTTTTCTAAACGAAAGTGGTCCAATCTCTTCCATATCCAATTTGAACAGTTTTCCTACAGTACCATCAGAACCAAAAAATTTATCTAACTACCATATTCAGAAAAAGATTCCTATTAGAAATGTTATCGAGAGCTTTTGTACCATTTATGCCCTCGCATAATTGTAATATTTTTAGCAAGCCATCGATTTCAAATTTTTCCTCATCTATAGATTTTACATATGCTTCGTGTCTCTCCATTGTAAGTAACCATATCTGGTACTCAACACGGGAGTTAGTATTCAAGTCCAAGTTATTCTTGACTTACTGCAAAAAAGTGCACTGACAATTTTGGGTGGAATCATTCTTGCTATACTCACTGATAATTTCATCTTAGTGGAATGTTTTGAACATATCGTGGCCATTTTTTTTAATAAACTGGCCATTTGTAAATTCATGAGTTTGATTTCAGGAAATCCACTCTTTCCATATGTAGTCACATTATACGATGCTTCCTCCACAGCGGAAACACCAAGAAATTTAACAGCGTGAATTATCGTAAAGCTAATTCTGCTCGCCAAAACGGAAAATTCAGCGATCAGGTAATTTGCTCATGACTCATGTGATAATTGGGTTGTTACTCCAACTGTATGAATGTGGATCGTATTGGAACCACAAATCATCGACATTTTACAACTAAGGCACAAAAAACAGGATTACCTTGTCACGAGATCAAATTTGAATGGGTTGCTGGTGCCACCCCGTTTTCAACAACCTATACACTAGTTTTTTCAACCCTACGTTGAAAATGTTCCTCATATACCTCAATTGGATGCAAATTTTCCGTGAAAGCATACTATAAAGAGCTTTTCAAAATTTCTAGATCACGGTGTGAATTGTTTGCCTGTCACTTTTCTATCACCTCGTATAGATTTTGAGGCATTCTTTACTTTTTTGATAGTCTGGTTAAGGGACCATTTAAATTTTCCTAATACAGTGCCATGGAACAAAAACAAATCCACACTCGCAATTTCTCTCGATTGGTTTCGGGTGGGATGTTAATGGTTCGGAAATTTGTATGTTCGTCGCATTGAATTTAATTGATTTCAATCGGAAATTATTTTCATCACTAAGGTATGTGTGTATTTTCCATATTATAATAGAATTGACATAATATATGCTCTAGTTTATACTCCTACATTCACCCTTAAACCACCATCGGTTAAGTACCAGCAACAACAAAAGAAGAAACCCTGTAATTCAAAAGGCAGAAACGAAACGTACATAAGAATAAGAAAAATTCAATTTCGTTTTTCTAAATTACATCTCTTATCGCTGAACAATCATCCATTTATATATTTTATATTTTTAAAGACGAATTTATACCATCTTCACGTTCTTCTTCGTTTTGTGCGAGTTTCGAGAATGAATTGAGTGAAGTATTTATATTCCGCGTTTATATTCTATATATACACTGCCTATGTTCAACCCATTGCTCTCCACGCGTGGTTTTAGTTAACCCGTATATAGATATAATGGTAGGGTGGGGGTAGGTGAGTATGAATTAGCATTTCTGTTTTATTTTGGAAAATTCGAGGGTGGATTTTTCCTATTTTTCCTATTTTCGTTGAATATTAATCATAAAATTATGATTAATTTTGTGGAATTTAAAGATATTAATTTTAATTTTTTTTTTTTGTTACGGGAATGATAACACAATTGTGTATCAAGAAGTATTTAAGAAGAACAACGTTTTCGTGCTGATAAATTTTAATTTACATTTTGAGAAGCGAAAAAAAAAACAAACAAACAACAAATGAAATTATATTCTTAAACTATGTACTCTTGATTTATTCAGGCTTGGGTGGTATATACACGAGTATAAGAGCGAGCTTTTAAAATAGAATTTAAGTCAATTTAATTTTTGTCCTTTTTAAGCGATTTAACATGACTGTTGTGTTTAGTTAATAAGAAGGAATATATATAAGTCGAGTAATTGAAGTTTGTTTTCTTTATATCGCGAGGATTAATCTTTTCAATTTTCCTTATTTCGCTTTGTTTGTGTCTATATAGATATATAAGGGTGTGCAGCAGCAGGCAAAACAACTTGACTTGTTATTAATTTTGTTTATTGTGAGCGGAAAATGGTGATAATTAATCTTATGTAATTACTAAGGTGGGTATAGTGACACATAACTATAAAATAATGTTGCATGTGTTCATATCTAAAGGTAGTATTGGTTGAAATGTTAAGTTCAATAACCACTATAGCAGAAGATGCCAGAATCGTTTTCTATGTCGTGGAACCTCTTCCAATACCAAAATGTGGCTCCTTGAAAATCACTTCATCATTCGTTTTTGATTCGCACGCTGTCGCTAATCTAAAAAACTTCAATCTCATCAGTCTCCGGAACAAGTGCTTAAGAGTACTGAAATCAAATTTTTGGAATAAGATGTTGTCTTGAAGTTTGCAGTCGTTGCCTTGATCAGAAGTGATCAGTGGATTTACACATAAGGTAGCAATTTTCAATGAACAATAAATGAGGGCGATAAAAGACGTACAGACTACGAGTTTGTTCAGATTTTAATAAAAACTAAATGACCTTTTACGGCTTGGCATGGAGCACGTTATCGGCAGTGAACTTATATCATCAAATTCTGAAAAAACTGAAAATTCAGACACTCATCATTCAGAGACATCTACTATCGAAATTTTAAACTAATAAATTCAACAAACTCCATAACGGGTGTAGCAAAAGTCCCGCTACCTTTTTAATTGCGCGCCATCTTGGTTATGTGTCGTTCCATTATTGCCACTCAGTGGAAATGTCAAAAATATCCTAATCGTCCAGTCCTAACAAAACCATAATTTATCATTACATGCGAATTTTTGTCTAAATTGATAATGAGCGATGAAGCCCATTTTCATCTCAGTGGCGACGTCAATAAACAGAACACTCGGTTTTGGGGAACACAGAATCATCAACTAATTCATCAAACATGATTGCATCTTCTTAAAACAACTATATAGTGTGCTGTGGTATTCATGCTGGAAACATCATTGGTTCCTAGTTTTTTGAAATCGACCAAAGTGTTAAAGTTACTGTTACTGCCAAGACATGTTTCGAAATCAAGCAAGGACTGGAGGACATGTGATTTCAGCAAGATGCACACACAGCCAGTTCAACAATTGAATAATTGAATGAGGTTTTTATACACGAAGACTAATTTCACGAAATGGCGGTTTAGCATGGCCAGCCAGATCTCCGGATTTAACAGCACCAGACTATATCACATAAACTTTTGAATTCAACATCTTAGAGACAATATTCGTCACGAAATTGAAGAAATTTAGCCTGAGATGTTGCAGGATGTCATAAAAAATGCCTTGAAAGAGCCGAAAGTCGCATAGTGAATCGCGGTCACCATTTAGCCAGCCGAAATAATTTTCCAATCATTACGAAAAAAAAATGTAAAGACCAAATAAACTTTTTATGAAAACCAAAACTACTTATCTTTTCTTTGAACAAAGTTATAGGCAATCAAAATGGTAGCGAGACTTTTGTCCCACCCTGTACAACTAGCTTTCATATTTTATACATTTGTTTGTGTAAAGTATTTGCGTAAAAATAAGCAATATTGTTGTGATGAAGGCACTTGGGTTGGAATTATGTACCTCAGTCACCGAGTACTACGTGTGGCCTCGGTAACGATAGGATTTTGTACGTTTCAAATCAGATTTTCGATAATGTATATACGGTCATTGAGTGAATTATAGATTATTTACTCTAACAGGACTACAAGAGGTCTTGCAGGAGTCATCAACACCAATCATTTCTGAAACCAAACTTAAGTACTGCGGATTTTAATGCTATTCTGCTTTCTACTGCTCTAACTGAAGCTGCATTAAATACTGCGCCATTTGAGGCTGCATGCGCCAGTCTATATTACTGACACAGATAATCCTCATTTATACTTACCCTCAACAACTTATCCAAAATATCATATTGTCACATCCTCATCTTCCAAACCTTAAAAGGTGATTTGTTGTTGGAACTATAAAGTAAATCTCAACATTTCTATATCAGCTAGAATCAGCAATTGAAGAGACAGTTGTTAAAGTGTTGATCTGAGTGTTGTTGAGGATCAAGGATAGAACTGACACATCGACATACCTAAGACATGCACAAATGAGACCATTTATGTATTCTCTGTATTCTCGAGAAGGAAGTTGAAAATAAAGGCGTGACTGGTAGCTTTAAATTAAGGAAGCACAGAAAATGAAGGTCGTTTAAATCATTTATCATAGTGAGGTTACTCATGATCGCTTGCAGCAATCAGTTCGGGAAGTTGAAGCCGATGTTGCAATTGTGCGTGAGAAATAAAGAAACCTAGACAAGCGTACATGGATATCGGATGTATAGAACTGAGCAGCTGTATGGATTTGTGGTAACTACTCGTTACAGGAAATTGGTGGTATACTAGCGGCAGAACAAAGGTCAACGCTATTCACATTTATAGTTGGTGTTTATGGGTTGACGCTCATCCCATTGCATCGATTAAGAAATGTAAAGCCTTAAATGACCAACAAATAAACGACACGTGTAACCGAAATCCACTGCTGATAGCTTCAATGCATTGACTATCGAATGGGGCAGCCGTGAGACGAATATCACAGGTACTTTAGTTGAACCATCCACTTTCGGTCGGTAATGCAACCTCAATAATTAACTTCACGTTTAGAAGCAACTGTAGGGGCGACAAAGGAACAATATGGAGCTGCTACAAAAAAGGCCAGAAAAGAACCATGGTGGACAACCGTATAAAGCCTGTCTTTAGAGAGACGAAGTAAGTGTTTCAAACCCCGAAAAATTACCTACGAGCCCGTTATTTGGAAAGTGCTGCTCTGGGGCAAACGTATAGTGACGCTAGATAAGAATTAGAGGGTAACTCAGTAAGCAAAAGTGCCCTTTTTGGCCCTTTTTGTCTCTTTGAGTGTCCATACGTTTTAACGAGGGATGAGAAATATTGGATGCCAATGGGGTCATCATATAACGCCAGACAACGTTATTGGTTTTATGCGCTGAATCATGGATTGGGAATGAGGTGAGATGTTTTAAATAAGCGGACCGCGTACCGAGGCAGGATGCATCGTCTTATTAGAAATCAAAATTTGGCGATAAATATATTAGAAGCGATGGCCTGCAAAGTCGTATACAATTTAAACCCCTTTAAAGAGTTTCCAGAAAAGTTTAAGGTTTGTCTTGATAATTTTTTTGGGATCATATATATAAATGTATGTGACATAGCTTACGGATTGGGCAAACAAGACACTTAAGAAAGTACATTGATCTTTATAGAAATATTGTTGACATTTGGAACAGTTATGTTTTTATTTGGATACGGGTTGCAAACTCAGCGACCCAAATTACTTACACTTGGCTACACTTGACTGAGCCAAGTGGGTTTTTATTGTAGTAATAAATCATCGGTTCACTTTTTTGGTTTAACTTAGAAATAAAATAGAAAATTTGACAGCTGGTGATTATAGTTTTTATGTTATTTGATTATAAATTTGCAGAACCTAAAGTAGAAAAACCTGTGTGTATTTTATACACACATATGTTGAAAGTACTCATTAATATTGTTTCTGATAAATTTTATTAGTAACAACCATTAACTCCGAATTTACAACAAATCACCTCATTATCGTGGTTTTTGTACATATATAAATAGACAACTAGGGATCCAAAATTGCATTATACAAAGTATTTTCGAGGTGACATCAGTGTCTTGGAAGTTACAAGTTTATAATGAAAAGCTTCATTAGAACTTCGTTTTTAATAACATTATTCTGGGTGTGTTGTCATGCTCATTATAAGTTTATTAACTATTACGTCCATAAAACGGATGCCAATGGGGTAAATTAAGACAGTCAACCTGTTCGCATCTTTTCGGTTCTTTAACAATATTATTTTGAAATTTCCAGAGTATTACCAACTTTTCGTATGACCCAGCAAGTCCAAATTCACCAGCTCATTGGGTACAGTTTGCTCCGAAATGTGGCGGCAAATCACAAAGCCCGATCAATATAAAAAGTACCAGCAAATTAATACAAATTAGTAAACAATTTGGTGAACTAAAGGCAAACAAGTGGACGGAAAAACCAACATCGATCAAAATCGAAAACAACGGCTTCACTGTATCATTAGTGTTTCAGTATGCTGATCAATCACCCCCAACAATTCTGACAAACAATGTCGTTTACGAAATGACTCAGATGCATTTTCATTTTGGTAAAAATGGTCGATTTGGTTCGGAACATCGAATCAACAATCGAGATTACGCAATGGAAGGTCATGCAGTGTTTTTTAACAAAAAATATGAAACAATCGAAAACGCGCTAACACATTCAGATGGTTTAACCGTGATCAGTCGTTTATTCAAGGAAGACAAAAGTCACAAACGTAAAATTCAAGTAGATTTTACGTTTCTCGACAGTGTAATTTCCCCGCATGAAACATATACTATCGATAAGAACGTAGCACTGTTTTCGCTTGATGATATTATGGGCCCGCTTACTATGCCATACTTCATGTATCATGGCAGCTTAACGACTCCCGGTTGTAACGAAGCGGTTACATGGCGTGTTGGAGCATATCCATTACGAATTTCGAATTATAATTTATCTAAATTTCATAAGTTGATGGGGAACGAAGGATCACTGGCACCAAATATTCGTCCACTACAAAAAAGAAATGGACGAATGATTTTGTATTACCGGGGTGATTGAAAATAAATGACTTGCGTTTGAACCATTAATCTCTCTTGCTATTGAACATTAATTTTGCACCATGATCCACTCTCAACAATATTCAGATATTAAATATATGTAGTAGAATCAGAAGGATTGGTGCTCTGTTGGCCCAAATCTATAGTATTATATAAGACTGAAGTAACGAATGATTAATCCTAGATGGTTGTCAAAAACACAAATCATTTTCTCCAGTACTGCTAACGCATAATTAAACATTTCACTGACGAGCTCTGTGTTCTTGCTCGAATGTCCACTAAAGACGGTTGAACAAAAAACATGGCGAGAGGTATAACCATCTTATCCAGTTGCTAATTGATCATGGTGCAAATAGGTAGTCAAGCACCACGATACATGGGCTTGAGTAACTATTATAGTATAAATGAAGAAAGAAAGAGCCTTTTAACTCTATATCTCTACAGTCACTGTGACCGTTTCGCTTCACGTGTTTAAATGTAACATATAAACAAAATAATGGCGGTGCGATAATGAAAACATTCCATTGTTATTACTGGAGACTTTAGTGTATAAACCTAGGAGTCAGGTAGTAAATACACCAACAAAAGGACATACCAGCACCTTACGTATAAATTTACAGAAAGCACAGCTGAGTAAATATAAACCAACTTTGGCTATGAAAGTCTAACAGACAATGTGATGCGTCTATACTAAAATGATGGCTTATTTATGAGGAGGAAACCCGAGGGTACACCGCAAAAGAACACCTCCGTCATAGGAAACTTTAACAAACACTAAAAATCATCCAGTTCGATCACAAAAACACGAGCCCGAAACATAAATTGAACCCTTGAGACAATGGTTTGGTCGATACAAACTGTAGCGGAATCTTCAGTGATGATAGAAAACAAAGGAAACTGTCAAAAGCACCAGTAATATCCTTCAATGTAAAGCGATCTGTAAATCCTTGTTTATGAACTTCACGAAGAGTGGAATAGAGCCAAAATACGTTTATAGTTTGAGCAAGTCATGCCCAAGGAGGTTATCAATCCATGCGACAATTCAGCAGAAAAGCTTTATCGTCACCACCTGTGTTATACGGTCTTTGTGCCGAGAAATAAACTGTAACGCAAAAATTCGAAAATGACTAGCGCCCATGTCATAAACTGAAGACGATGGCACACCAACAAAATTAAGTGAGGGTTATGCATCTATTGTCCCATCTAATGTGTTGGTAATATTAAAGGATTTTTTTTGTAGTTTTTAAACTTGCTAGAATCTGGAAAAGGCAAACATTACTTACTGTACAGACAACAAATTCACAACTCAACTAATAAATACCCCTTTTAACCATCTCTAAAGTACTGAAGCGTGTAGCTTGCCGTAAATTTGAGTGCGTTGTTCTTCCGAGTTGTTTGCTTGTTCTTGTAATCCACTAGGCCGGTTTCGATCTGATGATGACGTCATTGAATGACTGCGTGATCGAAAAGATCAAATCCATCTCATCAGGCATATGCTACCGGACTTGATGTTCTTACTGTGCGATTCGTATATATACGAATAGTCATGACGCGACAGTACTAGTGAATTACAAGAACTTAACTCGAAATATCGATTTTATTAATTGCGTGTGGCGTGAGCTAGTTGTGAGTTATTTTTAGTTGCTCTGGTCGCCACAGTACCATGATCGTGTGGGTACTGGTCCATTAGAATATTACAGGCAACGAGATAGCTGACTCTTTGACAAAACCAAGCTCACGAGTAAAATACATCTGTTTTGAACCAACGGTTTTGCTCATGCATATAACAACAGCCAGAACGCTCTCACTGACCTTGTGTTTCACGTCTTTACGAAGGCAAAAAACTCTCTGATGAACCTAACCAACGATTAAGCAAGTTTAACTCATGATCAACTACATCAACTCGGCTTAGCTCCGGAGACATTATGTGATAATTTTCTGGATGGTACTAACGAGTACATACCTTCTGTGTACGACTGCCTGGCTTTTATAAGAAACTGATCAACATATCTTGGCAAAGACTGCAGCAAAATTATCACCTCTTCAGTTTCCAAACAAATTTAGCCCGTTTGGTTGGCGAGTCTATTGGTAAGTTCTACTTGGTGATGTAAGGAATGTCAATACGAGCCTTCATTAAATCACAGAGGAAGGTCAAGTATACGTGAAAAACCTAAAGTTTTTTGTGACCCACAAAGAGCCACTGCTATACATAGACATGTCTATATAGTCCAGCTGTGACTCCTTACAGGTCACAGTGCTGGTATTGGTTTTTTGAAATTTATTCTGGGGTTAGATAAGAGAATAGCTGTTTCGCTTCTGTTTTATTCTTTTTCGTACTTCGAACTACTAATTAAGAGTTGATGGGTCAGACCAGTGGAACTAACAAATTTAGTTCTGCCTGTTATTATAAACTATATAGATTTGGTGATGACCCTTTCCCCAGCCATTTGTGTACTCTTCGACGGAAGCATCCACAAATTCAAGTCTTGTTGGCTACATTAAAGTCATTAAAGTGTATGTCTTATGGTTAACGATTAAATCGACCAACGTTAAGTATTTACAAGTACATAAATAACAAGTTTTGTGTACTTTTGCTACGTTCAAACATCGTTTTGTGTTTCGTTTAGGTTGTTTGTGTAATTATAGAGCAAAAAACGATTTATTTCTCTTTAGAACGGAAAACGTTGCTCTATTGATTTTTATTTTTTTAGTTGAGTTGAGGCGAGAGTTGAGATGATAAGTTTATATTTTAAGTAAAAAATAAGTTTGACCTTAATTTGAAATAATTTTTTGTTCATGCTACTGCTGCTGCTACTATCCGATGCTCTCTTATGTACAGCAATAATGAATAGAACTGTGTTTTTCAATAGTTTTATCTGGATACACAGGTACTTAATATAAAGAAATCCGTCACACTTTCAAATCGAATTGTTTTTGTTCGGTTTGAAATTGTATTTCAATATACTTAAGTGGAATGAAATGTGTTTTTCATTTTCAATCAGGTTGATACGATTGAATTACGTTGATGAAAAGAAGACAGTTGTTCGGTCTAATATACAGACGATATACACGATTAAGCCATGGCACATATTTTTTGCATATTGTGCCGATGCATGACGAGGTGTATAAAATTCGTTTTTGGGAGGTTACTTCGGTGTTTTGCAATATTTTGTATATACATACAATGAAGGTGGATCAGGCAAATAATTGTCTTCGCTAAAACTGTTGAATCAATTAAAATTCTTAACGGTTATTTATGCACTCTTCAAGACATTATATATTTCTTGCGATGATTTGTTATGGGTGTCTGTAACGGAACGAAATTTAAAAAATTAAGTCAGGGTTTTTAAAAGCCAATGGCAAATAATCTGTTACGTTGATGTTACGATAAATATTTTTGGATATAATTTTTTTCCTCTCCCTAAATCGATGGTCATCATATGTCAAATTTCATCGTTAACATGATCTGAGACACGGTTTATATTCGTGACTATTCCATTGACAGTGAGTGAGTACCGGCTACTACACGATCGTTTCTAATGTGTGCTGATCACCAAATTTTGATCGGTTAATACAGCTTTTCAGAGGGTAGATCACTCAGTATACGTCGGGTATTGTTGGTTTGAACATATGAGTAGGTGTTGATGATTCAGAAGGTCTTCTTATGCGATACATTCATGTATACGCCACCTACCCATATTAAAGTTGCAGTGGTACAGGTAAAACCTTACCACTGCAACTATAATAGAAAGGTGACGTGTAAGAGGATGTAGGTATCGCACCGACTCAGTTCAGTTTTTGGGTTGTAGAAGATATTTTGGTATTGTCCCATCCAAATTTCAGGTTTTATTAGGTCATGGCATTTTGGCGTACTGGCTCGCCAAGGTGCGATGTTTTCTCTCTTGGGCCCATACCCAATGCCAATCACCACCAATTATTAAGTGAAATGGAATCTTCCTCTTTATGAGGCAACCATTTTGTAGCAATAACTCAACTTTCTTTGATGTTTTATTACACAGAGTGAAAATTTTATAAAATTAGGTCGAATAATTACCCGACCATCCTCCAACCCAAAACTAACCCTTAATTATAATATGGACCATGTAATATTTGACCAAAAGAAAAACGAAAAAACTTAATTTTTAATTTTCCAAATCAAACTATAAACTTTTAATTGCCAAAAGTACTAGAGAGTATTTAAAGTAACCAAATGGAAGGATAGAATATTAAAAAATAGTTTTTCAAAGTTCATCCTTAATTTATTTTATTTTACGAATATTCATTTTATAATTTAAAACTTTAACTTCATTGATGTTTAATTTGCCGTAAAACAAATTATTAGAGATATGAACTTGGTAAAGTTTCAGAAGGGTTTCTTCTTACTAAAAGACTGTTTGTTGCTTATATCCTTCCTTAAACACAAATATTTTCTTTTGTTAATTAAACTATTTACGCATGGAACGACTTCCCTAACACAACTACAGTTTTGATTGGTATAATGATGAGAAGAAGACACCGGAAGGGAATTCGATCTAGTCCGGTTCAACAATGGCCGCATATTTGTTTTGGAACACACTCTTTGAGTATATAAAACTCCGGAACAAGCGAGACTATGAACTGATTTTTGCAAGAGTTTAGTCCTTATCGGTTAGAGTGACATCTGTGATGTCGAGAAGTAGCTTTGTTCTGAACATGGTTAACCACAAAACCAGATGTCATTATAAATGTTTTTACTACTTGATCTATATTTTAACTTAACGTTTTCGTTTCAACGGTAATATACCATCTCCATTTTGAAAGAAATTCGGGTACGGTATAAAGCAGAAGTAAGTTGTAATTCACACAACTCAGTCATTCAGATTATACTCTACTCTACGAACAATAGACTGAGGAGTATACTGAACTCTATGAACACCTTAAGAAGGATGTTATTTGAAACAAACACACACACACACATATATAAATACACATACACACACACACACATATATATATATATATATATATATATATATATATATATATATATATATATATATATATATATATATATATATATATATATATATATATATATATATATATATATATATATATATATATATATATATATATATATATATATATATATATATATATATATGTATATATATATATATATATATATATATATATATATATATACCATATATATATATATATATATATATATATATATACCATATATATATATATATATATATATATATATATATATATATATATATATATATATATATATATATATATATATATATATATATATATATACAATAATCCATTCATTCAAATGATTTACAAAGATTTTAAATAGATTTTTACTCAACTCCATGAAACATTAATGGAAGGATCGACAACCTTAGGATTTCCACAAGGCCTGTAAAAATTTCGTCGAACAAGTCTCAATTTCATAATTATTAGCATAGCTTTCCATTCCGTAAACCGCACAGATTTCAACAGAAATGTTTGCTATTCCATAGAACTTGTGATTCTTTAAACGCAATACATTTCTATTAGAATCGTTCCTACGCCATAAATTGGCGTTTGCCATAGAGGCCAAACTAATACCAAGAAACCTTTTATTTAAACGTGATCGTCACAGTCCAAGTGCAATTTGGTTTTATGGTATTGCACTGAAGGAGAGAGAACATCGTTTAAAATGTCTTTCATCATAATGTGTTCGATATCATTTCTAAGAATTGTTCTTATATTTCTCAACCCTACATGACAGTAATAGAAGTCAACCCGAAATCAAATAATTTTCATAACCTATAACTTATAAATAAGTCGTTCACACTAGCAAAAAAAACTGGCACTTTAATTCTGGTTTGATTATACATATTCCAACTTGTCATCGACTAATTAACTGTCAGGGCAGAGTTGTTCTGATACAATATCACCGGAGATCAATTTACCACATACGTCAGTTGGGATGACGATGCAGATAAAGATAGAAATCTGTTTCTTTTATAACAGATGATTTATCTACAGCTAATTTTCTCAGTTTTGTTTTCAGGTAACTGGTGCGATTAATGTCAAGTTATAGGCAACATAATCGGACTGGAATACAATCGAAAAGTTTGAATCCCAATTTATAGTACTGGATAGTACGCGACTAAATAAATAGACCACGTCCAGCTCGCAGGGAAGAAAATATAGCGGGGGTAGCGAGAAAATAAGCAATGATCGTGATTGATTGGTGCGATTCGACACCGATTTTAATAGGGATTACATGAATTGCTAATCATGTAAACTTGATGGATTTTTGACCTTATGACTGTCTCAATTAGCAAAATAACCGAATTTGGACTGAAAAGTAATCCAACGAGTTTCAATACATTTAGATAAAAGTTTCTTCAAAACTGAGAATGGCCGGCAGGTCGCATAATGGAAACGGCTTATTTGCTTATGTGTTCTCGTCGTTATTCGATTCCAATAAAATGACGCTTCTTGCAATACAGCACATGAAACAATGCACTTATTGAGATATTACGCAGGTCCAGATTTTTTTCTAGGACACGTTGAGTCCAAATTCGATAAATAAGCTACATTTTAAGTGTCATTAGCCAGATATCAGTCTAAATGCTTAATGTTTAAACGTATCACCAAGAACCTTCATAATCGAAGATTCTGAAGTAATATGTGTGAAGTAATATTCAATTTAAACAGTTATTGCTTTCGAATGATAACATCTAGACTCATTCTACTCGAAATTGGAATGTCGTTTCATCAAAACTATATACAACACAATAACACATAGATGTGACCGAACCGCAGATCAAATGTTTGTCTATAATAATCTAGACATATTTTACATAAATAAGTTGCATTATAATCCTCAAAGATATTCAAATCTTGATTCCGTCCGAGGTTTTACAGTACGGCGCAATCCGGTAACTCCTTAAAGGAGCCACGCTAATTATGGGCATTGCTGAGCTGTTGTATACTCTTCTTCCTCGTCTTTTCAAAAAATGATTGTAAGCACAGCCATAAGGATAAAAGTCATTTCGCAATAGCACAGGTCACGCAACAATGGTATTCCTACTAAAATCGACTTTAACTCCACGTCACCATCCTTTATGATGAAGTTTTTGACTGGTTTAACATTCAGGAAATACTGGTTTAATGATGTAGTCATGAACGCCTTGATTTTTAACTTCGATACGAACAGTTTAAAAATGAATGGAATAATAAGGTGTATGGTTTGTAAACCTCTCGTTCCGTCTTATCAACTGTTTTTCAATCTGAACCAATAACGATAATGGAAGCTGTGAAGTGGTTAAGAAGAAATAGTAATTCACCTGGTTTACATCTGTCAATGCGCCAACGAATTAAATATCTGGGAACATCAATTCTAAATAACCTGACGGATCTCAGTGGGAGTGACGTCATGGATGTTCAACGTAATTATAGACAACCTTCCATGACTAAACTTCAATCTCATTTTGTTTTTTCCCCCAGCCACTCAAGCTCGATCACCCAGACGTACACTCTCAGTCCCGAAATCTATTTGTTCTTCTAATGAAGTCCAAAATATCTGGTATCGTCAAGGTCGTCAAAGAGTATGAACAGTTTCTTCTTCTCCTCCCTCACACAGTTCGCAGTTTACGATGTTCCGAATTTTCATTCGAAACATATGATTATTCAGAGAGCACTATAGCGTGAGAAGGTCTAGATCATCAAAGTACGTATATCATAGTTTAAGAAGGACTGGGATCTTTCCTGTTTTGTACCAAAGAAGATTTTGGATAGTCGACAAGAAAAGAAAACTATCCCTTTTCTTTTGGTGCAAATCACCAAAGTGATAGTCAATGTCTCGTTTGAGAGATAATGATGTCACTCCTAAGGCGAACTCAGGCCCCACAAAAGTGGAAGCCACATCCAAACGGACCAATATATTTCCTTTGATACCCATGTGACTGGGTATCCAGTGAAGTTTGACTTTATTCGCAGTCAATAACTCGATTTAAGGCAATAACAGTCTCCAAAGCGAGCTTCGATAAAACAGTATTGGAACCAATTGCTTTCAGAGCAGCCTGGCTGTAATTTGGTTTAAAATTATTTTCTCATCTGCAAACGAGATCACTTTGACATCCATCTCTTGTGATGATAGATGGACCAAATATTGACTCGTATATAACGATGAGGTGCCGTCTGGATACAAATGAATGTTGCCGTAATTCTGAAGATGTGAGGCAAGGGTATATTTACTTGTTTTACACCTGTAAAGACTCGAACCTGTATAAAATATCTGGGACCACCAATTCTAAATAATCGGACGGATCTTAGTGGGAGTGAGGTCTTGGATATGCAACGCTTTATCAAATTCAGAGGGTCGTTCGAGTAGGAAAAAAGAGGGATTATAGTTTTATGTACTGATCGTTAATCTTGTGGTTCAGGAACTATATTATTTATTTCATTAACATTTTCAACAGATGGCGTTTTTTCGGATGCTAGTCGGCAACTCAGCGAAATGTGAAATATCACAACAAATGAAAAGTCGTAACTATGTAGAAATTTACTGTTTATTCGATGGAATATGCGATGTAGGAATTTTAAAGTTATTTTAAATTTATTTTAGACTATAGTAATCGCATTGCTTCGAAACGTCTCTGCGAGTCGGGCGGTACTTTCTTATCTTAAACTTCATACCAATATTGTTTGTTATTTTTGTGATGTTGTCAAATACTTCACAACTATCACTATACATACATACTTATGTACTATATAAAATTTCAAATCAACATTGTTCATCGTTAACAAAAATAAAACGTCAACTCTTCAATCATGTCTTATATATCCGTATTTATATAAGATTTATCGTGATATAAGATTTTCTGATAGACACATACCAACATGTTGTCGATTGTTTTTAATCTGATTTTATATATTAAATTTCATCGGTAGTCTCACTGTAATAGCTCGAACAAAAAAAATCCATTAAACGGTTCCAAATTTATCGTTCACATCTTAAATATTTGGCATGTTTTCGACGGGCCGATTCGATTCGAGTATATATAAGAAATTAATTTAACAAATAACACAAAAGGAACTACACATATATAAATTTGCTATTATTAAATTCCAATAAATTAAATTGTAATTATTTATTGTTATAAGTAAACTCGGTATATATATGTATATAGGAAAAACGAACTCACCATTGAACATTCCGGTTCTTGTAAACATGCGAAATCCTCGGTAGCAAACTGAAATTAATAACCAAAACCATTATTAAAACAACATTAAACAATAATTTTTTTTTTGTTTATAAACAATCGTGTATGATTATTATCATTTAACAATGCAATAAAATATTTAAGTTTGGTTTTTGTTTCGAACAACAAACAGTAGTTTTTATTATTAAATAAATATTTTACTATCATTAACTTAACCAACAACAACCAAAAACGAAATTTTATTATTATTTTTTATCACACGAATTATTTATTTTTATTTAAGAAATAAATTTTTAAGAAATATTTGTTTTTTTTTTTTAAGTCGAACTTGTGTTGACAATACATATTTCTTAAAAATAAAATGTTATAAAAAAAATAAAAATATTCTTCTTATTTTTTATAGATCACGATTTTCTAAATAAAATAAAAAACTTTCGTTCCGTTTTAATTTTATTTATTTTTATTTTACAACTTTAAGTAATTTTTCTTAAAAATGTTATTTACTCGAATTCTCCAATTTCAATTGTTTTGTTTTTATCAAATTAAAAATTTCAAGTAAAACATCGTATTCCCAGAATTTTACAACATAGATATGTTCGCCTATTAGTACTTTAAATAAATATCACTTTATGGGTCCCCCCACCTTCCTGAATCCCTATAATCAGAAACAAAAAGCTGATTTGAAAACTACACATTCCTAAAATAAGGCAAAGCAAATAGATAATTTTATGTCAAACTAACGCCATCTCTAATCAAATCTATTTGTAGCACCATCTATTAAAAAATAAGGACTTTTGAAATTCAAGCCATTTTTGACTGTTTTTCGATTCTAGAATAAAATTGTCCTATGTCGGAATTAATTATTTATTAAAACATTTCAAACTAATTATTTTAGTAAAAATGCACTAGCAATATTTACACACTGCTGAATGTTTATTGGTCCTCACCCTCCCGAATCGGAAACAAAAACCCGAGTTGAAGATTTTATAATGAGTTGGAGCAAAACGTTTCGCTTGCTTAGTTGTGCTATCCCAAAATATATAATCGTTTAATTTTTGGACACTAACGCCATCTCTTATCAAATCTATTGTAGGCTAAGCACCATCTGTTAACAAATAACGACTTTTTAAATTTATGACTGTTTTTCGATTTTCGAATTCAATTGTCTAATGAAAGCATTTCTGATCGCAAACCTTCAAATAAAACCAATCCGATTTACTGATTTGTCGAAGTTTTGATAAACAAAAGTTATTTTTCGGCAGAATTAAGTATTCACTTTTCCAATGATTCAGTCAAAACTTTCATTTATTACGATCAAAAATATTGAATAAGCGATAAAATCATGTATTTCTGACGACATATTGTTTAAAAGTGAATATCCTTTCATACAATGGTAGCATGTAGAAATAACCTTTTAAAAATTAAAAAAAGATCTAGCCGAAACTTTGGAAATGGTGAAATTAAATAAGAAAAATTGCTAAATAGGAGTAATTGAAGGCAGAGTGGTCCATACTTTCAAATGTTCCACCTTTAACAAAAATTATTTTTGTGCTTTAAATAAAATCACTTTAAGGAACCTTAAAATCCGTTGTGATAACCCTAAATCTTTAAGCGAGAAACAAATGTTAACGCGTCAAGTATTCCCAAATTTTATTCTAAAACTACAGAGTGGGTCATGCTAGTTCTTTTTCTATTTGTAAGTAAAACACACATTCTGGGATCAACATCAAAGGTGGTTTTATGCCATTTATGTTTGAAAAACAATCATACGATGCAAGCATGTAGGCTTTGTCTAAAAGCGGGTCAGCAACCCCAATGTTAGCCCGAATGTTGTCTTTAAGTTATTGAATGGTTTGTGAATGACAAGCATAAATCTTATCTTACCAATAACCCCCCAAAAAATAAGTGGTGATAAATACATGCTTTTTGATGGTCAAGAAACTTCACAATTTCAAGTGTGATGAGTTATCTCAGGATTCCATCTAAAAAAAATTAAAGTATTGAATGTTTATCAGGTAATACTTAGTTCATCCCATCCCAGGACTTTTCCATGCAAAAAGTGAGTATTCACAATAAATGACTTTGACAATACAGATTCAAGTATTTGTAGAATTAAATGTACTACATCCAAAAGTATGTAATTGTTATTAATCTTACCCATAAACCATAGGAGTTATAAATGATCCCATAAGGCGCAAATTTCAATATACGGCTGGTCTTGTAGTTTTGCTCGTAGCTAGTGAACATTATATCAATTCGAAATCACATGACATCCTTCATATCTCCAATGGTTTCTTGGTACAATCAATAACAATTTCTTTTGGATGTATTAAATTTTATTCCACAAATACTTAGATCTGCATTGTGAATTTCATTGATTGTGATTCCTCACTTTTTGACTAAAGACAATAGAAATTAATTCGACCTTGGGTACTTATTTCCTGAGAAGGTTTTATAAATCCTAGGATGGGATGAAATTAGTATTACCTGATGAACATTTTATTTTTTTTCTGTGATGGAAACCTGGTTTAACTTCACACACTTTCAATTTCTTGATATTATTCGATCAGCAAATTTTGTTGATAATAACTGGATAACTGTGTGGCATGTCGCTCTGTCTTGTTGAAATCAAAGGTCGTTAACATGCAATTTATTCTATTTAGCCACAAAAAACAGTTAAAATGTATCGATAACAATTCTTTTTCAATGTTAAGGAAAGCTCCTGTTCTTTTTCCAAGAAAAACGGCCCAATCATGCCACTAGTCCATAAACCACACTAAACACTGACTCTTGAAGGATGAGGATTCTCCGCTCCCCAAATCGATAATGTTGCTTATTGATGTACTCCTTAAGATAATAATAAATTTGGACAATCAAAATGCGTTGTTAGTGACTCCATGATGATAAATGGCATATTTTTGACTTTTCGTATGTTAAAGAATTCAAAAAAGGACCAACAGATGGCCCACTCTGTAGTATTAAACCAAAAGGCAGTGGAGAACCGTACTTTCGATAACGGGGGATTAAGTGAGATCGATTCGGATTTCAACACCATGTCAGAAGCATTTGTGATCATGTAGCTAAAAGATGTTATTAATCACGATCAAAAAAATTAAATGAGCGATGAGACATACATGTGTACAGATTACGAAAGAACAAGTATTTCTGAAGATATTGTCGAATAGTGCCATCGTCGTTAATATAAGCATGTAAAAAAACTTAAGTTCTAAAAAAAAATTAGCGCTTCAACATAACTAAAGTTTTGCCGGCTTATCACTTCTTCGATGATTTTAAGTCGATCACAATTGTAAATTTGGATCAAAATTATAATAATTTTTTATTTCAATGGCGCAGTGGTTACAGCTGTAGCAAGTAAACCGAGAGGTACCAGGTTCGAATCCCGATAGGGCCAAAATTCAAAAAAAAAAGAATTTCCAATTTTCGATTACGATCGGTGGTGTGAATGAACACAGCTATGACTTCCTGTTCAGAGTACAGAATTAATGGGCCAACTTATCTTCCATGTCAGTGCTTTATGCTGTTATGAAACAACGCAATGCACAGATGCTTCTACGTAGATCGGATCTATAACCGTACGAATTCTTAGAAGTCTCGAATTTTAACTTTACCCTTTGAATTCAACTATACTATATCGACTATAAATTTTATAGTTTTACAACCAATGTGTAAATTCTTAGAAATCCTAATACAATACAAACTGGCAGAAACTATAATTATAAAACAATTTAAGTTTATTACACACCTGAATAGGAGAGTATATTCCACCCTCAAATATTCCACCAAACTAGTGATTATATTGGTCATTTTTATTTATATTGTATATTGCTTCCTATGAATTGGATAATTGACTTCCTAGAATTGCATAAGGAATTGCTAAAAAAATTAAGTGCTAAATAATTTATAAATAAACTTCAAATCAAATATCATGAAATATTTACTTCCTTAGGGCGGAGTAAGTCTTCACTTTTGACGTCTAATAAAAATGTTCTACAAGTAAAGATTAAAACAGCAAGAATCTAAATTTTGCTCACAGGGATCCAGCCTAGTGTGCTACAAAGCACTAGCTTCACGATTAACATTTAAAAACTGTCAAAATGAAATAACACCGCAAACTCTAAAGTTTGCGTGGTGTACAAAGACCTAAATTTACTCCACAATGAAGTGCACTGCGTAAAGACGTTTGTATAGTGACTTTTATGATAAAAAATATTTTTAAATAAAATTTTAACCCAGCACACTTTTCAAATTAAAAAGTTAGGCACAGTTTGATGCCATCAAACCCTAAAAGGAGACCATAGCTTCGAATAGGATGAGCCTTCACTTTGGTGAAGATAAAATCTAACAAAAATGAACCTCAGATTTTACAAACTACTGTAAAACTTGATGAACACAAAAGGTATTACAACGACTGTTTTCGGAATTGCACATGACTGCCCGCAGTGCAAATCTATGGATTATGTTAAAAAACAGTCGTGGTAGATAAATCAGTCTCACAGACTTTCATCTATATTAAACACCATATGTTCCATATGCCTTAACACTTTATTGACGACTTTATGTGACTCGACTTATGTGACTCAACAGGGTTACATGGAAAACAAATCATTCGATCAATTTGCACTTCATTAGAGCGTCATAAGTGTTGATCATCACCGATCATCGATCATAATCAAATGAAGAAAAGTCACTTTTACACCCAGTTCCTTTCAAACTCTGAAGTAAATATAATGGCTATACACTTGTTCGAAATGATCGTATATTGAAAGCTAGATAAATAGGAAGTTATGTGCAACTTAAACAGTCTTCACTTTGCAATCATTAGTAGATCAAACGGCTTACATGCACAGTTTCGTTATATTGAAATATCACTTGGTGATTCTAAGCTCCTAATAAGAGGTTTTTATCGACCACATGATTGAATCAAATGTGATGCAATGGGTCTAATGGAAATGGTATACAACTTAATATTCCGAAACTCAAGGTTTGTTGATTTGCTTCCTCGGCTCTGTTCAACTGATAAGATAAATTTATTTGAAGATAAGGTACATTATTTTGGACTGGTTCGCTTCGAACCATAATAAATATATTGTGATATATTTCAAATTGCCTTACGTGAAATATGAAAAAACTTGGATATTCTTAGTTGGTTTCCGAATAGCCGCTGCTATGGAATAAAAATCTTTTTCCCAATCATTCATTATATGTCTAGGGTACAGAAGCTTTTGATGCCAGAAATTATGAAACGGTTAACTACTTTACATGCGTTAGGTTGAGAATGGTTTTTTGGAGTGAACTGATGCTTTATGCCAAATTTAAACATAAGTTCGACGAAGCATTTGGTTCCAATATCACTCAAAATAATTTCGGGTATGGAGAAAAAGGAAAAAACTAGCTGTTCAAGTGTTCAACTAACTTGCAAATATTGTTGCAAGTAACGTAGCGCAAGGGCTCCAAAAAGGGCAAACTTATAATGGCGGTTCATTAGAATAAATATAAAGATCTTGGTTACGGACCTAAGACATCTATATAAAGCTTTTAACAAGTAATCTGTACTTCAACATAACTATACCTCGCAAATTTCGCAAGAGTTGATAAATTGCTGGATGTCATGTCTTATGGTATCGGCTAATAGTAATTTTAGCGATTCCAAAATCTGCAGCAGTTGGTTTGCTAACTCGCTAAGAGGTTTTGTGAGCAAATTCTACAAGTCGAAACCTAACAGAAATGAACTAGTTATATCACTTATTATCTCAAACAGTCACGGCCTCTATTACCGCAATTATAGGACAGCTTGAAAATACACTGAAGAAGTCAGGAAGATAAAAGAGGAGGTTAACGTTTAAACGTAAAAGACGACCACACCTTTGATTTTCCCAATAATTTGTGAATTATCTGCGGAAGTGTCAAAAAATTTTAATTTACAACTATTTCGCTCTACTATAGTTTTACTTCCCTAGAGAGTGTCAGGTACAGTTTCAACCAACGGATTAGAGTTTCAATATGTTGAAGAAGAAATGGTATCAGCTCTAGACAATCATACTGACTATATGGATATAAAGGTGGTCGTGGACGTTTGATGACTGTATCAACCTTGACGAGACTGACAAGATAATTTAAACCCACTCATTATCGACACAAGAGAAGACAACACTGGGTGTTCAGAAAAAAATGGGTTGTTTCCAACAATTCGAAGATTCACCTAACTGGTCACTAAAATTCTTGCCGGTCACAATAATTGTGTACCAACAAAAAATTGTACAAATTAATAATAATTATTATTGATTACCACAATATTCATCCGGGAAAAATTTTCATTTCGGCATACCATAAAATTTTATATTCCGCACCACAAAATGGCATAATATAAAAATAGTTTTTCTTTCCAAAATAACGATACACCCCAAACAATATTTTCACATTTTTAGTGCGGTTTTGGTTTTTGTCAGACTTTTTTACGATGTTCGAGATTTCATTCCAACCATTTTGCGAATTTGGCAACCAAACACAACCAACACAAATATTAAATTTTAGTTTACCCAATGCAACCGTGTATATATGTATCTACTTGTATACATATATCTGTCTTTAATATACGAATATGTACATTTCATATCTGCCAAGAGATTTTGAACACACAGAGCATCATCATATCCAACTAAAAACAAACTCAAGCAAACAAAATTGTTATCCAAAAAAAAAAAAAAATAAAAAAGTTTTCCTCCCGAAAAATTGATATAACCCACATTACCGCCAAAAACTGAATATCTACGACGAAAAACTATATCCTGCTATATAGTGTTTATCATGGTTAAAACGAAGAAACTTTCCGGTTCTTGTTTTGTATCATATAAATATTTACGTTGTTCTAACGATCTTTGTCGTCTTTAGTTTTAATAAAAGAATGAATAAGTAAAATACAAAAAGAAAATTATAATTGTTGTATACTCTCGTACCGTTTGAATTTTTTTTTATCTTTAACTTAACAAAACTGCACTTAAAACAAACGAAAATCCGCATTACCACAGCAAAAATGTCGAGAAAACACGGGATGAAAACAAAACAAAAAGGAAAAGTTTGCCCAAAAATCGAGGAAAAATAAATAAGTCCCTTAGGGAAATATTTTGAAAGATGCGCGTTTCCTTACATATAGCTTTTTGGATGTACGAGTATGTTTCGTCTCGAAATGATTGCTGTGCGAGATAAGAGAATGTCAGAAAAATGAAAAACTATAAAATATTTCCCTCAACTTTTTTTATAGGTACGCTCGAAAAACAGGAAAATTATTTTTTGTTTATTTCATCGAAATGGGGAAAAATGTTTCCGAGATACGGGTTTATCACGATTTTTTTTATATATAATTTGGCTACGAATTAAGAAGATGCCTAAATAACTAGATTTTATCATTTTTTTGAGTCAAATACCTTCAGGTACTTTACTATGGGAGTGGAACAACCACATTGGAACGATAAACAGGATATGACCCTCTATATTCTAGTTCAGCACCAATACGTATATATAAATCTACTAAGATTGGACCTGTACCCGTATTGCCCTCGATTTGACTTAAAACTATTGGAAGTGCTTCGACCTCGAAATATGTTTCCAAAACGGCCGTCATTTGTTTGTCAAACATGTTCTATCGGTTTCGATGACTTGCCTGAAGTTTATGAGAAATACTAAAATGTATATGTACATACCAAATATAGTGTAATCTACACGGTAGCTTTTTACACATTAGACTCAATTATATGGTATATTGTTTGTCGACTCGAAGGTTTGAAAATTGAAGCAACACCGATAACAGACATTCAAACCGAAATTCAAAATTACAGTGGGTTGGTTCTGGGAACCACTACTTGTAGATCCGCGGTCGAGCAAATTTACTAACAGTTGAAGAATGTCTTGGAGTTCAAGGCATTTTTCGATGGGCTGTGATGGAACTCCAAGGCATTGCCCTGATAGGGCAATAGGGGTTACAAAGTCATTACAAGAATTGGAAGCCGGCATCGTGTAGTTAGTGACTGAAAAAATTGTTATACCTCAGTGGAAAAAAGCAGCCTGCCGAAGTGCTAGCGAAGGATCTGCAAATAGAAGCTTTCAAACCGTATATGAAAAAACTGGAAACAACCGATTCAGTCAAACCAAAGGGTTTGTTGAAGAGATGAAACACAGTTGGACATTTATATAGGCAGTTAAACGAATCTGATTAGCAAGTCCCAAAAATTGGTCATGTCATTGTACGAGAACGAGGAAGTATCCATTTAAAGGAACAAATTATGAGACTTGTATTGCAAACTCAACAGAGCGACAAAAAACAAAAAAACAATGAACTTCGAAACAATCGAAGAACTTGATGAAGTTGCTGTATAACGACAAGAAGATGAAAATACTAAGAGAAATAATTGATTAAAGGGAAGTGAAGATTATTGGCTTACCTCGTCTCTAGCTCTCGATTATTACCAATGTTGGACCTCTTGCTTAGAGCTTGCACTATCGGTAAACGGTAAATCGATTTACCGGTTTTACCGTACAAATTTCTTTACCAAATTATCGGTAAAAAATCAAAAATTTACCGATAAATTAACTACCGGCTTTAATTTCAAGAAAAGTAGCCAAAGGTAGTTTACCATTCGAAAAATTTTGTAGCTCTTATGATTTAAGAATGTTACTAATCGCCAAAGGATATTCCGTTCCAAAATCGTCAAATTTGATAAGAACAAATTCGTGATGAAATTGGTTAACCAATTGTAAGCCAGATAAAAAATGGTGACAATTTTAGCCTCACATTCGACAAATGGAGATCAATTGAAAACCGCCGATACATGGTCAAACAAAATTTTGGTATTTCCTCGCACAACTACATTGAAATTTGGCTGCAAACAAGTGCATTGAAATTGTAGAAAACATGTTGCAAGAAATTGGAATCAATTTTAGTAACATTGTTTCAATAAAACGGAAGGATCATTTTCACCATCAGGTATGTTTTACGCTTGGTATCCAACTGGCGGTAATTACAGTTTTGTATAAGAAAAATGATGCGTTATTTAAATCAGAAAATGAAGCTACTTATTCTGAATCTGAAGTCTATGAAGAAGATGAAAGGGGTCATGATTCACTCACAAGTTCCAACCAACATGAATAAAACCTAATTAATGAAATTATAAAGGCATTGGAACCTGTAAAATTGGCCGAAGGATCGTTAAGCTTATCAGATTTTACATTATTAAGTGCAGATGCCACACTTGAATTCGTGATAGATGAATTATTTGCACGGAATTAAGATGTACTCCAGTTTCTACAAAATCCGATGGATCATGCCAGAACAACTAAATATAAAAATTATGGTTTATTTAATTTACTAAGTAAAACTGCAATAGACAAAAATATTGATGACTTTATTTTTGAACATTATTGAGCTTTTAAGTATGATAATTGAAGATTGTAATATTTCTGACAATAACACTGATTCATCGGATGATTATCCAGAAATACTTTCTGAACCATAAATTACCGGTAAACCGAGCGATTTTTTATCATTTACCGGTAAATGAAGAAATCGGTTAATTTGCAACCCCTAAGTCCTGCTACTTTCGTTATAAACTTCTGAATATTACTAACTCTTCCTACTGTTGTAACTATGTCTTCACCTTCCTAAAGGAAGCTACAATTTAAAACGTCACATCATCATTAGTGGAAAACTGGATCAGTGACTAACCGATTTGAACGGTATTATCCTTGATAGTTTCCGGAAAGTTTTGGAAGGCAGTAACGTAATCCTAAGCAAAATAGATTTATATAATACTATATCTCCCGTAGTTTAAATTTTTATACTGTTTCAATCTTAGACATGACGTGGGTACTCTCATTTCTCGGGTATAACTTTATTTCAACATACCAATCGAAAAGACAGTTCCATAAAGTTAGCCCTCCGAAAATCAACAGCTGTGAATTTTGAAATCAGCACCAGCTGAATGTTTGAGAGTATTCACCATATATTCACCATATTTATTCACCATATGTACCACGAGTATTGCATCCACGGTTTCCACCCAGGTCGAATGCTTTAACTAGGTTCTTAGGTATGGTGCAATCTAGAATAACCACACGCGGATGGCAGTAATTACTGAAGTGTTTTTACACAGATTTGTGAAACCGATTATGTTCCGTTGTTGAAGACAAGGGTTTGTGACAAACCATCGATATTCTACTATTCCTATAGTTTGTCATACTAAACTTTCTTAAGTTTCAAAATCATAAATCAGTTAGTCCTGGAGTGTAGTATGTTCGGCCTTCTTGCAAAAAGAAATTTTTGTACAGTTTTAAAATATAATATTTTCCTTTTATTTTAAATCTTTTTTATTTATTAAAAACCTTTCAATGGTTTTTCATACATGACAAGTCAGCAACAGCGACATTTTCTTACGCAAATAGCCAAGATTGTGCAAATATATAACAAAGTGGCAATTTCGAGCGGTATAGTCTCTCTTTTTTAACGTCTCAGTTTCTTTATTTTGGGGATCAGAAGCCTATCCACATTACGTTGTGGATTAATTCTGACTCGAATTAGTACGCAGCATGTTGAGAATCACTAAGGAAATCAACCTTTTAAAGCAAAATATGCAACTACAAAACATATGTTGCTTCCAAATGTAATTACACCATCGAAGCCTTAATTACAATGTACTTGCTCGTCTCTGTCTTATGAAATTAATTGTGTAATCAATAAATATTACATATAATAATTATGAAATTTGTAAATTTTTTGTTGTCGTCCAATCGATTTTCTGTTATCATGCAAGCATCGCAACAACAATTAACATAATGTCGTTTTTATCATACATCAGATCGATTTCACTTATGTATGTATGTTGTTCTTATACACAAGTATGTACAAATATATAGTTTACATAGGCGTAGCTTGTGAGGTTCATAATCAATATGAGTGAGAGCGAGGTTTAAAGCTTTAAAATCACATTAGAATGAGTTACAATATATTCGAATAGCTTAGAAGATCCTTTGTTCTCACATTTGTCACAATTATGAGAGTTCAAGTGACTTAAAAGTGAAATTGGTGACAAAGGTATGAAATTACCGGAAGCAGAGTATAAAGAACCCTGAAAACCGAGCACAATTAGAGCTAGCCAAGAGAATCCTGGTCACACCAAGCTATATATGGATCGGTTTCTTTCGAGAATATCAGCAAAAACAACAAACAACTATTACAAAACCAACAGGAACGACAATAGTCCCTGAAGACCTGACGAAATGAATGTAGAAATCGCTTAGTGGTAACTTTGAGTCTGAGAACTACTACCAACGACTGCGCTGATATTAAATTTGCGAGGATCAGCTACCGTAATCTTACAGACCCTATATCTTAAGTTACGAAAAGATGAAGAAAGCCTTCACCTACAACACGAAATAAGGAAAGAGGGATTATAAAGTCATTGCAACTAGAGAATGAGAAACTGGTTATACCTGAGCGAAACGAAGCAGCTTGCTGATGTGTTGGCTTTCTGCAAATGACAACTTGCGGAACGCATTGTTAAAAAGAGGTATCAGGATTGGCAGTTAAACGAATCAGATTAGCAAATCTCAAAAAAATTCACCATGTCGCTGTAAGGACGAGAAGTCGAAAATAACCGGTGAAACGGTGAGAAGAAACGGTGTGTAACAAGGTCGACGGGGCGAAACGGTGAAAACAAAAAACAATTAGTTTCGAAACAACCAAAAAATTTGATGACGTCGCTGTACAACAACAGAAGACGTGAATTAACTTAATAGTGAACCTATGGTAGTGCGCTCTCAAGATGTCAGAAGTGTCTATAATAAGAGTTTCGGTCAAATTTTTAAATTTTTTCTCAAATTTGTTTTCAAATCTTCACACTCAGTCCGACTGTTTTGCTGTCCAACTGATGTTTCTTCTCACTTCCCCTGACCCCACTACTCATTATCACCATCCGCACTGTTAACACTGAGTTTGACTTTATTTTTTGCAGTCGGATTAGAATTAATCAGCACACTAGTGGCTTTTTCTATCTGTTTGATCACTCATACGAGCTCGGTTTTTTACATCTCCGCTGCTTCAAAGCTCAATTTATTTTCACCCCACTTGGGGATTCAATAGAACCAGGTATGGTGTATGAGCAATCTTCTTGTCGTATTTGATCTCTTGAACATCTCAACTTTGTCCTCACCTTCTTCCGTTGTATATATTTCCGAAATTTATCCGGATCTTCTACCTGCGTCGCAGCACCTATAAATCTGTCTGAGAAGCATCACTCTCACTTTTTTGTTTGGTACCATTTTCTTACCACGAATAGCAGAAATATGATCACTTATGACAGATCTCTGCACATTATCATAGGATGCTATGTTGTAAAACCCGAAAGTCACTTAATTTGGAGTGATCATACCAGAGACTAGGCATCCCCGTAGAGAGGAAAGGCTACCAAGATTCATTGAAATCTATCGAAACGTACTACATTAAAATTGGGCTTCGCTGCATGCAGAATAAAAACATCGAGAATCCATCTGATTTGTATGTAGAGTGCTAAATCACCGTACATGCCTTAAAAATGCTTAATTGAAGTGAAATAGCTCCCACCAGCGGCGTATCTTGTACAAAAACTCTGCTCGCCTAATTTTGATCAGCGTCTGAGGCGTCAATAATCCAGATACGAACCAAGAAGAGTCATCACAACATTATGGCATCAAACCAATATAAATAATTGATAATAAATCGTTTTTATTTTTTTTTTGTGAAGGGGCCGCCAGTATGGTTTAAAATTTTACCACATGTTTTTCGTTATGTCACATTTGCTTCCGAAACGCACTACTTCATATCAATTTAACAATGTCGTAATGTCAAAATATAAGTTTTTACATTATTATATGATAATGGGGTGCTTGCTTCTATTAGGTAACTGATTCAAAATACACATTATTATATATAAATTTTTGGAGGGGTTTGACAAACGGCGATATATAAATATTATTTCAATTAACTAAATTAAAAATTATATCGTAATCTATAAATAATATTATATTTAAGAGCTCCTCCTTTAATAATAGGTAGCAGCTAAGCATATAAGGTTACCTCGCGGATTGCGTGACAGTTTTATTTTGTGTTGTGCTTTAGTTTTTAATAAACAATAATGACTCAATCGAAGTTATTTTTATGATTTTTGTATAATATATGGATATATGTATATGAGTATGTTATGTCGCGACGCATAAATATATAATACGGCCAAGGGGGATGTACTGATTCGATATAAATGTCGTGCTATTACGTGCATTAATTATACATTGGACATTTAATGGATTTCCATTAAGTTTTCGAACCTTGCACTATACACACATTAACCGTGTGTCTATGTATGTATCACCATAAATTTTGCGCGGGAAAATATATAACAAACACCCTTTAAGATAACTCGCCAAACGAGTTAATATATTGTGTCCGACATCGTATATATACCTAACATAATTACATAATTATGTAATTACTACTCTTGTCTTCTGTATATATATATATATTGTGCCAGCGAACAGCGTCAAGTACGCGTATCCATAAGATATTATCTTATGGTATCCAGTATATCTTGTATAATTGTCATTCGATCTTTTGTCTTCGTTATATGTTATGATATGTGTGTGTGTGTGTGTCCGTCCACCTTGAAAGTTATGAGTTGTCCTCTGTTCGACATAGCATAAATTATTTTTTAATCAATACTTTCGTGTTTAAATCCAGAATTTAAGAAATCAATTAACTTATAGGGTAAAAACGGGAGGCTCACACAGTAATATAATTATATCATAAATTAAATGCTCGATGTATCATTTTGTATACATAAACCAAAAAAAACTGTAATTAAATCAACTTTTATGTTTTATATGTTGTCATCCTCTTGCTTTTATGTTTTCGCTGGATAATTTTTACCTTGCATATACATATGTACATGTATACGATGTATCCATATCAAGCCTGAATAATAATTAAGATATGCTTTAAGAATGAAGCATGCAGCAAAAAAATTAAAGCAAAATAAATTAATTCCATCGATCGGTTGTTGTTGGTTTGTGTCTGCCAAACGTTCAAGATACTAATTACAAGAATATTTTTTGTTTTATATTTGTAAATTGTATAAATTATTTATTGATTAAAGAATTATAATTTTACAAGTTATGTAATTTTTATAGCTTAGTCAAATCGAAACTCGTCTCGAAATTTTTTCCAGACTTTAAGCGCAGAATTGTTGTAAAGCCCTCACAGTAATACCGTTGAAACATGAACTGTGCTTAATACTTTTTCAAGGGTTTAAAATTCAGTTCATATCAAAATCAGTAAACTTTTGGAAGTATATCGAATATTCAGTCATCTATCAGTATCACATCGATATTATTATAAATGTGGTTCTGTCGTAAGAAGTAATTCTAGCATCCAAGACATAATTCGTTTTCGTTAACTCGAATCATACTCGCGATTAGATTTTAGTAATGCACGTGATATATGAGCACCGTTAGCAAAGTGATATAAGCATGCTTTGTCGTAAGGGTAGATAAGCCGCCAGGCTAAAACGAGTCACGTACCGATACCATGCAATGATGACTACTATGGAGATTGGAATGTGTATGGCTTTGCAGACTATATCTAAAATCATTAGATAACCGATTTTGGAGTTTTGAAAAGCCAAGTGTATGATGACAGTTCAGCCACCATCCAAGACGAAAACACAACATGATAGCTGAGATAAATAACATAGAAACGTTCCTATTGGAAAATGTATGTGAATGTAAATTCGATGTCTATAAATCCATCCGTGAACGTTTCAGCCGTGAGTGCTGGCAGCGACAAACCCTATAAAGCGACAGCGAGAACCCTATAAACCAGGTTGAACATTGCAATTTTAGAACAACAATCAATGCCGATGCATGTCATTAAAGATGATGGTTTGAAACATTGAATTCAAGATTGTTGTGATGTTTGTGTTGTTCCAACTGTTTGGTACTAGACACTGGTCACTCAATAAGTTTATTCTGCTGTGTTTCAAGCTTTTTATACAAATAGTGTAAATGGTAAGAAAATCAAAAGGGCTTTATGGTGGAAATAAAACAATATTTTTTTCAAGACGGACGGTTATATTAAGACAAGACGGTTTTTCGTGAACTACCCGATTCTGAATGACGAAACCATCAAGCTCAGCTATCCAAAAAGGATCGCTTATTCAACTACTATACAGTTCGTTCCTCAACCAGACCAGACTAGTTTCATTCATTTTCGAGTCGATGTCCGGTTTACATAAGAACTTGGCTCGAAACACTGATATCAAGATTAATTACGATTAAATATTTAAACCCAGATGCTCTATTCCCAGACAACACAAAAAGAGCCAACATCTGTATTTTTAAGGGTATGAAGCTACAGAACAAAAAATAATTGATTCGACGAAGTTCTTGACCTCTCGCAGTATTATTGTTATGTGCTCATCTTGACCATAGTAAGTTTTGGGAGCCAAGCGGATGATAAGTATCGTCAATAAAGTCCATGAATTGAAACAAAAAAAATATCTGAAAGAAATCGGCAATTCACGACTAGGTTAATGAGGTTTACCTGCTTAATCTATCCAGGGTAGCCCACAGAAAGAAAGAGAAGAAAAATGCACTCCACCACTTTAATTCTATCAATGTGAATATGTTGAATAACCCAAAGTTAACTAGCATTTTCAAGAAGGGGTCTAACAGAAATAATCACGAGAGTCGCATGAGGTTACGTTTTGCCGATATAATTTTATACCATCCCAGTGGTACGGCACAAGAGTTGGCAATGAAAGATTCTGAAAATAAATTTATATTTATCTTGAAGTAGATATAAATCTATCTCACACAAGAATCGGAGTGGAAAACCAAGAGCCTTAACTTTCATTCCGAGAACCGGTTATTTTAATCAAATAACCCGATATGTGTTATATAACCATAATAATGGTTCTTTCGAGTGTCTTTCCACGTATCTCTCTGCTAGGCTCAAACTAATTAGTTGTGTTGGATACTTATCTCCCGTATTGGTATTGTTCGGTTTGACGAAGGAGCTCACAATAAACTACATCCAGCTAACCTCACCGTATTAATGTAATGGTCAAGCTTACACCAGTCACAATACAATGAAAACCCTCTTTCCCTTACTGTCGTTGGATCAGTTAGTCATAACTCGACAGGTTACCTCTGAATAAAATTGCTGAATAGCCTAAATCAAGTTGCACGCCTCTAAAGCTTCATTGTTTTAAAATATATAAATAATGAAGGTAATTTTCGTTTGGTGACCCCTAATCTTTCTCTTAATTTCGCTTATCAAAATAACCATTTTCCTTACCCTATTCTTACAAAACCTGGGCTCCATATTGAAAAATAAAACATCTAAATTACCAATTTAGCTGGAAAATCAATTTCACGAAAAATCATATATAAAATAAAAATATTTCCAACCCAACAACAATATTTTTAGGTAATTTCACCAGAAATTCAAAAACAAAATATGTCCGAAAGGCTTAAAACATTTTCATGACTAGTTTTGTTTATTTGGTTTTTATTTGTTGATTTTATGTTTCATAAATTTATTTTTCGCCTTTCCACTGTTAAATTATGTTCGCGCACATTTTCACAATCCCAAAGCACACACTGTACAGCAGCAAAAGCTTAATTCTATATAAATTTAACATTTTATTGTAATTTTTTGTTAGGCAAAACAAACACTTAAATCAAAAACCTATATATAATAAATTTTAAAATAATAAAACATTAAGCTAATTAAATTAATCTTAAAGTTTACAACAGTTTTCTGCGTGAGTGCGTGTTAGGGTACACAGAACGTATTTGGTATATAGCGCGCATCTTAAAGACGTACATACATCTAAGCGAAGCGATATATGGTATATATATATATATATATATATATATATATATATATATATATATATATATATATATATATATATTTATATTATTTGCTTTATTATTTTATTTATTTATTATATTTTATTTTTATTTTCTGATATAAAAATTTTATTTTAATGGAAAAACAACGAAAAAATTGAAATAAAACAAATAAATAAACAAAAACCAAAAAGAAAACATCGCTTAGAGCTAATTTACGATTTCTTGTTTAAACAATCAATTTTTGTTTTGCGTTTATACACGAGTAGATATTATATACTTGCTACAGCGCCTACTTGCTATATATATATATATATACATTTTAGCGATTTTCATTTTGTTTTTATCATTTTCATATTGAATATATAAATGTAGTATACATTTATAAATTTAATCGTAGTTCACTCGGTAAATTATAAAATAACAAAAGCGGAAAACCCAAATCATGAGTGAAAGAGTTAGTTGAGTAGAGTTGTACTCGAAAATGTAGTACATGTCCCTTGTCGGCATATTGTGGGAGGAAAACCTATATGGACCAATAAAATGTGATTGCCTGTGTGAAAATTTATAATGTAAATATAAAACCAAACAGGAAAGAAAATTAAATTCTGAGGAAATTAACAAAACCAGGAAATCTTTATTAAAAATATTTTCTTGGAAAATACCATATACTTTTATAATATCCTATTTGTGACAACTATTGCAGGTATTAAAACAATATTATAATTTAATTTATTAATTAACATTTTGTATTTTATAAAATTGATATTATATTATTGGCTGTACTTGGTACACTGAAAGAACTTAAACCAGAGCAGAAATCCTTAAAAACGACATCTATAGTTCAAACACTCACATTAAAAAAATGTCAGCTGATCTCTATTTATTATGAAGGGCCGATTGTTAGAAGTTAACCCCGGATTAGATTCTCTAATATACTATTCCCGCTCCAACAAATAGAGGAAGCACAGTTTTTGCTTGGTATGTGTATGGTAAATGTTGTTCTTTATAGTTTTCTTAACACTATTGAATGCCATGAGAGTTTCTAGTGGCGCTGTAAATAGTATAATTATTTTAGTAGTAATTGAAGAAGGATATGATATGAGATGAGAGCAGTTCAACTGTACATGACCGGATCATAAGTGTGATCGAATAAACTCGAAGGTGACATTGATGCCGTAGTCATTCAATTTGAGTGCAGGGCACGTGTGAATTTTCATAACGTTGTCTCATCTGATATGCGACGTATATATGTTCAGTCGTGATGCAACAATTCTAGTGAATTATAGATAGCTTAATCGAAAATGTTTATTGATTTTCATAAGAGATTAAATTAGTCAGAATTGTCGTAGTGCTATGTGTGAAGTTCTCTGAACATAGGATGCAGAGAGGTCAACAAGTTTATTTTGGAAAGTAAATGTCCTTCTATTTCATCGCAGATAACTGGTTGATAAACTTTTATTGTAGTGCAATAGGTTTAACGTGAGCTAATGATTCAGGGGCTTTAGTTTTTTGAAGACTAATAATTTTGATTATTTTTCAAATTTTAGAAATACTTTACATTTATCATTAACCAATCAAAGCAATATCTAATTCCTATTTTCTTAATTTGCGCTCAATTAACCAAATCAAAATCATCGACCTACAGAATATGGAAGAACAACAAATCGTAGCAGCGCCTCACTGACTCACTAAGCAGTGGCAAGTGCAGTTCATTAAGTACTGATATGCAGTGATAAAAACAGACGGAAAATGAATAGATTCATAATATCTCTCAAAAGAATGCCAAAAGGTTTATAGAAAACTTTTCATTTATCTATAATTGAAAAATCAATTGGATAAACTGCAATTTTGACAATCTCGGCATATGAAAAATGTACTATACAAGTCGATCTACTACTTGAAACGAGTTAATAGAATCTATGTAAATAATCTTCATTCACTAACCACTTAAATGAAATTGATAAGAACATTATTCGAAAGCACAGAATGCCTGTTAGTGATATTACTGTAGATTCGACTGGTGTAGTCCGATATAAATATAAATATATATATATATATATATATATATATATATATATATATATATATATATATATATATATATATAAATATATATATATATATAAATATATATATATATATATATATATATATATATATATATATATATATATATATATATATATATATATGTACATATATATATATATATATATATATATATATACATATATATATATATATATATATATATATATATATATATATATATATATATATATATATATATATATATTTATATATATATATATATATATATATATATATATATATATATATATATATATATATATATATTGAAGTGTAGTTTGATTCCAAACACAACATTTCGTACAACTAAAATAAATCGTATTATACTATGCTGTATATGTATCTATTATACATAAAACTTTTATTGATCTGCGCACTGTGGGGTAAAAAAGTTTATAAATTTTTTGGAGATTTGCCTAGTACGAGTATGTTTGGTGTATATAGAGGCGCAATACACAGCGTCTCTATACCAAGATAGAACACATCCGAATGAAATTACAAACATAAAATGTTATCTTCAAATCGAATAATTATTTTTTCCACTGTAATAATTGTACAATAAAGAATAGTTTGGGTGTTAATTGGCCCAATAATTTAGTATCGATGTGATATATCTAAAACTATGTTTTTAGGAATTTTTGATTGACGTTCGTTGAAAAAAAAATATATTCAATTCATGATAATTATTGTAAGCTGAATTGGTAAAATTTATGGCATTTATGTAACATTTATATCAGACAATTTTTTATATCATTAATCAAATGAAAATTTAACTAAACGCTATATAATATTGGGGTCGACCCAATATTATGATACACGAAACGCCATGTTAAAGTACAAGTCATTTTATTACTTATTACGATTTCTAATAGTTTTCAGAATGACTTAACAATTCATAGTGGTGCCATGGCAATTAAGATTTTCAAAACCATGTTTTCAATGTTGCAGATATATGGTATATCCTCGCTTTCAAGTCCATATGTATGTTAATTCTATAGAGCCTGGGAAAATAGAAACTTTAAAGATCGGTATAAATTGGGCCTTTAAAGATAACACTACGATAGAGGTGATATACTGATTTTTAAAGGATCCTCGAATTTGTTTATATATACCGGATGGGATCAGACAGCTTGATTTTTCTTATAAATTAGGCAGGAACATAAAAATGTTCCGCATTCAATGGCACAAACGGACCGAAGGTACTAGCCAAGGATTCTATTCTAATTGGCAGATGCATGCTGCTACCTTGGAAAACTGGACCGCCGATTAATGCTAATTTAACTTGAACTAAAACCAGCAAATTTCTATGGTGCTCTTTCATCATAATCAACACCCAACGATACGGCCGCTTCAGGACCAATCAAGGTTATTCGTGAAACCAGATGAAGCAAAGAATCAGCGATCTCATTACTTTCAATGTCACAATGGACAGGTATTCACATTACAGGAAGTCTATCATTGGAGCAGAAAAGTTTAATGAAATGTTCGCATTCCTTAAAAAGTTTTGAAGTAGTTCAAGTAGTATTTTAACTATACACTGCTGACAGAGTACTGTCACTACAGGGAAAAATATGTTTGTCTCATAGATATTAACTTTGCCAGAAACACTGCACAAAATTAACCTCGAATGCAAAACGATCTAAAATCATACATGGAACAGTAATTAACGGAGCAGGCCTCAATTTCAAAATGAGTGCCGTCTAACACAAGAGATTTGGTACAACTCTCTAACTGCTTGGGGAGACCCATTGACGCACTCAAGACTGTGCTTAAAAAGGAGATGGTTTCCTCAGCGAACGATAGGTGGATGGACACCCTCTCATGGAGAGTTGCAAGGTAAGTCTGGCCAAAGCTGGACTTGAAACGCTCAAAGACACTTATCTCCCTACAAAGACATGAACTTAAAACGGTCGTGGGGATAATCACAGAACACTACCTTCTTGAAGAACATGCGAAGAGACTAGGTCTAGAAGTTAATGGATTTTGCGGAAGCTGTATGAACGAGGAGGAGGAAGCGACGGTAGTCCACCTCCTATGCTCATGCCCGGCTTTGGCACACAAAAGACATGAATACTTGGGTAAGTTCTTACTGCCTCTCTGATCTCGGAAACTGTAAGATGCGAGACTTATTACGCTACGTAAGTAGCTCAAACTGGTTCTTATAAGGTTAAACGAAGAGTAAGATCTTGTGGTATCACAACGGACCGACGCCGATCTAAGTGTGCTGTAGCAGCCACTCAACCTTACCTAACCTAACGCACAAGAAATTTAACTTTCTGAGAAATCTTTTGGGACCACCAAGATTTTCCAAAAGCTCTTCGACATTGTCATAATAAGGTAGTAGCTTTCTAAACTTGCACGCAATATAATATTTTCAGATGAGCTTATACTATCCAAAAAATCACCCAGATGCTTGATGTTCTCTGATCTAGTATTTGCTTTACCAAAAGAACAGGTACAGAAAATTTTGAGTGCATCTATATAGTAAAAATATTTAAATTTGTTTTTGACACGAATTCGTACTTAACACACTCAAATGCTTACCTGATATAGATAGAACGAAATCATTGGCATAGCCAAACTACGAATAAGGAGGTCGTTAGTAACCAGAAAGTAAAGTAGAGGTTAAAGTACACCTTCCTAAGGACAACCTTTCATTACTTTGACAGAAACTGATAAACCGTCAAAAGACTAAGCTGTGCATTAGGTAGATCAAGAACATCAAGATTAAAAACATTATCTTTACCTATCTTGTTTTTACCTTTCGTAATGTTTCTACCTATAGGTTATAAACTCTAGCCTTATTCTAAGTTTCAGGCAGACTAAAGATGTATTAACTTCTTAAGCATAGAATTTCAAAACAGTTTTTTCGTGATCTTCTGATTGCATAATATTGACCTCTTATTTCAAAAGAAGTCGAAATAGCAGTTGGAAAAAACTAATATTATTTGTCAATGTCCTTAGTTTTCTGTATTATCTGCAATGGAGGTCAAAAATAGACTTATATCAAATATTAAGAAATATTGGCTTTCATTCTTTACTATGAAATGCCAACTCAGAAGGGCTCCTTTAATTAAACAGAAGAGAACTTTCATAGTTAATATTGTAACATTTGTACTTCACCCAGCATTTAATCCCCGAAACAAACCTTGATCAACTTGGGATCAACAGATTTCAATGTCCGACGATTAAGTTATTTTCATCCAGAACGAAAGCTGGATTATTTCAACGGCTGACTCTGTGACAGAGTATTTTTCTAGCATCTAATTCTGTCGTGTAGCATTAATAAATGGTCCGTTTTGGTTCCTTTTTAGACCAATCACCATCCGAAAAGCTGTCTGAACACGAAATTATTTCGGAGTTCCAACCATGGACTAGGCCAAGAATCCGTTTCGAAATTTAGAAAAGCTGAACAACCAAAGAATATGACCAAACACATCTGAAAACCTGTGTCTTATAAAGACCGCAAACCAAGTTGCGTCTGCGACATTTTAAGTACCTCAACGAATCACTTTTTTTATATCATCCAGAGCATGTTAATTATTGGCCAACAGTGGAAAGCGAACTCAAGAACGTGCTTAATACCATAAACTTAATACTAAACTACCATCGCCATCGAATAATAAAAAATAAACGTTTGGCTACTAAACCTTCATTTATACCAAAACTTAAAGCGACGACAAGATAGAAAAATACTTCCATCATGTTCCAACGGCAGTAGGTTAGGTTAGGTTCTTGTGGCTGCAATCGCACACTTAGACACTTTGTCGTTGTGATACGACTCTATGTACGGCTATAGGTCCGAGTTTTTTCGTAGTACCACCTGCGCATTTCATAGCTCCATGTCAGCCTATAGTACTGACATGAAAGATGGATCGGCCCATGGATTCTAAACACGACGGGGGATCCAGATATATGTTCATTTTTCACACCGATCGCACCGCCCAAACGATCGAAGGTGAAAACCCCATTTTCGTCTTGCCCCGAATCGAGATTCAAACCCGGTATCTCTCGCTCCAACTGCCGCTTTAACCACTGCACCACATGGGCGGTTTCCAACGGCAGTAACAAACAATAAATTAGATTTAATATCAAATAAAAACCCTTCTTAACCATATTAAATTAAAATCAGCAAAATAGTAGACCAAACAACTGTTCGACTGGGGCAAAAAAACATCAAAGATACAAATCGTTTCGACAAACATCCAATCCGATTGATCATTAAAAAATCACACGTCATTAAACAGCCAATTTAATCAACAATACATTTGCCAGTTCCAAAAGTTAAATCAACTGTCGAATTATTGTAAATACACATACTTATGTACATGTACTTCGTCTGTCAAGATTACATATTATAAATGTTTTTTGATATATGGAAAAAAAAACTTTGAATTAAATTAAATTTCCCAAATTCATCAATTTTCCAAAAATCGAACAAAATCATAACAATACACACATCCTTTATGTTACCAAAACGACATATTTCATGTATACGATTGGTCATTTTGGTCTCGACTTATATACATACTCGTATATATATTGAAGGTCGAGGGGAGCGATTCATTGAATCGAATTAATAAAAATTGTTGGGCCTTTTTTGCCCTATATACCGATATCGGATATATACTTAGAGAGGGGACCCAACATTATTATCGGCGACAACGGCATAAAGATGCGAGTTAATTTAATAACTTCGAACAAATTTTATCACCTTATTCTATTTTGTCGATTATAACGAATTTCTGAAATGACACCATGCAGACACCCCAAGTTATGTTAAAACCCAAAAATTGTTTTTCGATAAATCATAAATTTTATTAACTTTTGTGTGTGTGTTTTTTTTTTTGGATTGTCTCGACCGGGCACTAACTTTAGAATTTCCGAACATTTATGTACATAAGTCGAGAAAACCCTCGATACACAATACAAAACTATTTTTATGATTATTATTGTTAGTTATTATAGACAGATTTAGTTTTATCCATTGTATATAAGAGTTAATTTTTTTTTAGCTAGGGAACCCATAACAATAATTTATGGGACACTAAAGATTTAATACACAAAAAAAATTATTTTCGGGATTATAAGGGATCAAATGATTTGAATCCGATACATTATATTGTTTGTTTGTCGCATGCTGCGTGAACCCGTTAAAATCTGTGTATGGGACCGAACAATAAACAACACGTGCTACAATTTTTATCGCACATCAGTATTATAGATTCCTATTAACTCTGTATGATAATTAATATGTTTCAATTTTTGTATACAGTCCACACACACACACACACTGTACATTGACGGCATAATGGGAATCTTTAATTAATTTTCTACTACATTTAATTTACAAGATTAATTTTTACACATTCGAGTGTTACAAAAATAGTTCTTCAAGTCATTTTATTTGTTTTGAGTTTGTATGTTGGCATTAGGGTTAAAAATAATCTCAGAAGAAAGGAATTCGAGGGATCTAAGATTGCACTTAAAATTGTTTTTCAGTCAATAAAGTTTTAATTGCCGTGGTGTTACTATATACATTGGTATACAATGTACTCGTATTTATTTTTGATGTATGTAGTAGAGGTGACATGACTTGGAAAACTGAGTCATTGACTCATCTATTCAAATTATATTCCTATTTCCAATTCAGTTAGTGATTTGACTGCAGTCACATCTTGTTTAAATATTGCATAGAGTAAAAGACTTCGTGACACTACAAGTTGGCAATGGTTCAATAGTTTTATAACCTTCAACAGATGGTGATTTGAGTTTGTCGGTAGGTTTGTCAATTGGTTACTCCAATTCAGATGTTGTCTTCTAATGTTGGTAATGGTTTGACAGTCTTATATCATCCTCAACAGATGATGATTTAAACACGACACCAATTCAAATTATATTCCTATTTCGTTATATCTTGATACAGACAAAAAATAAACTGACAGTAAAAATGGGGAAGGATACCTCCTAGAGATATCCCAGACTTTTATCACAAAATACTTAGAATTACCTTTGTCAATATATATATATATATATATATATATATATATATATATATATATATATATATATATATATATATATATATATATATATATATATATATATATATATTGAAATTTCATCCAATTTCTTGTTATTTTCGAAAGAGTTTATTATTTGCCAAATCTTGGTTAAATTACAGGTGACATGGTGCGATTAAATGCTTCTCTTGATTTAATTAGCTCTTTCACAGTACTGAATACTTATAATTGAGTAGCTATTAAAATTTCAAAGTGTTTCAAGCTGACAACATTGGCAGAACAATTTACATGAGACTTTGACAAATGAGATCTTAACTAATCAAATCTACTAAAGTACTTCTCTATTTTTTCTATTGAGTTAGTTTTTTAAAATCCTAAAATGGTATCCGAGCTTAATCGACAACTATTACCAAAGCTCTAATGGCTTTGTATAACCGTGATGAAAGAATCTCGAATAAATCTGTAATGTTTATAACATATAAAATAGATTTCATAGGACAAACCTACTTTGGGTACCGTAACAGAACGGATTCGCAGTCCGCGATTCAAACAACCTCACATGTAATACCAAACAACTCTACTTCAGAGATCAATAAACAAATACAGTCTGAAATATTCCCCAGATCCACAACTTGCTTCATGGATTTACTCGCCGCAAATCCATTGACTCACTTTTCTTAGTCAATGAGACAAAATTAATACATGCATGCTCACACAGACTAACGCGAAACTATATCTTTTGCACTTAGACAATTTCAGAAAATTAAACCTTTCCGTCTCTTTCTATAGTTTATGTGTAAGTACAACCTGGCTGCAGTAAAATAATGGACATTGGTAACAATGTCACGGACAAATTGCTATTATATTTAATAAGTGGCATTGAAATTTTAACTTTTAAAAAGCTTTAGGTTTTTAAAAGTTAAGTTAACCTTTTAGCTAATCACATTAGAATAAACACTCCCATTTTTCCCCTTTGTACTAAAATGGTTTCGAATTGATTTCGGATGTACATGAATGACTTAAATTGTGTTAGTATACGAGTACATGTGCAACAACTAATAGGAATTAAAGCCCAAAAAGTACTTGGTTTTTTCCAAGATATAGACAGTGACATGGAACACACACACAGGGTCGACACATATAATTTGGCGATGACTATCTTTATTCAATATATGCCTATGTTACATAAATGTATTGATAACCCTTTTGTATCTTGTAATGTTTCTTTTACGAGTACAATGTAGATAGATTATTTAGTGTTAAATTTTAAATTGAAATTGACAAACTGGCACAACACATGGATCACGTTTTCCTCGATTTTTCATCTGATAATAATATATGCGTTTCGCCACCGATAAATCTGTGATGTATCAACCAATGGAAAAGAACAACCAATGGAAAAGCGAAATTTTGTACCAGTATCTTGTTTTTCCGCCTAACAACTGGACCGCGTTTACTCCTAACTTAAGATAACCAAAGCTCCATATTTCAACTGACGACATCTCTATTCTTTTGTCGTACTGTTTTCCGTTTAAAAATATTATATTGATCCCAGTTATCATTATCTAGAATACGAACGTAAAGTTATAATTTTCATTATCGGACGTTACAATTTTTATCAAAAACTACGTTTGGATATTGTCAATTTGTTTGATAGAAATAGCATTTTTCTAGATGAATGCAGAGAAAATTTATTGTAAAGCATATAACACTATCAAGCTGGGACCAAAAGTTTTCTATATGCCAAGTTCCGTGGTTGAAGAAACTCTCGTATCAGATTTTTCTATACCGTTCTCCATTGAAAGTAACTGCATTACCAGCTCATCTTCAATCAAGACGGATCTAATGATTCATTCTGATCATATTACTCACCAAACAACATTTTAATCAAACGTTCTCTTATTAAGATCGATTCTTCTTCCCCATTTTGTAATGATTCCAAACATATTTGAAAATCAATTGGCCTTAGTTTCAACACAGTTTAACTTTTAAATGGATACATATCCAAGTCAAGTTCCTCTTAGTTCAATCAGATAACCTTAATTGAGCTGCACTGTTGATTGTGCTTGAATACGCTCAATATTTTCTTTTAAACGACCAGAACGCGGGTTTGCAGTATGTTTAACATCACATACTGTAACGTTTTGTAAGAATTCGTTTAGGATAATCTCGCCCAAAAGCACAAATTATTCAAGTAAATTTTGCTGCTCCATTACCAAACACATTATACTTTTACTGTTGTATAAAAAATTGAATCACTTAGATAACGTTTAATACGAGGCCAGTTCAATAAGTAACCGATCTGAACATGAAAACACAAGTTTTCTCGATTATTTCTCAACACAGTCTCGTACACTTAGCTCAATACACTAATTCCAGCGTCTCGCCAATTTTATTATGTCATACTTGTAGCACGATTGTTCAAGTCATTCAAAATATTCATTTCCCAATCAATGATAGATTAGAAAGCACTTAGATGTTGTCATCTTTGTTTTTCCTATATCTCAATTCAATTTGTCGTTCAATTTGTCCTCTACTAATACCTCATAATAATCTCCCGCAATTCTTTCTGCGTTTTAAGACACACGTCGAAAGCACACCGTGTGTATCACACAAACAGTCCTATCACAAAAACAGTTCCATCACAAAAACAGTCAAAACAGAAATTCAATTAAACAAATGACTACACGATTGTTTTTGTGATCAATTGGAAACAAATGCGACACCCATCGTTGATGGGCTTAATGTAACACGGTTGAAGTATTTGCGACGCATCTATCTTACGCACTTTCACTTGGTGATCTTACAAAATAGTGTCGTCGATTTGAAAAAAAATGTCAACTACACTGCTAAAAAACATCATGTACACTTGCGTAAATCTAAACTTACAAATTAAGGAATAAACTTCACACCAGTGCCATCAATAACAATGACAATGAGTATAAATTACAATTGTCATCTACTTTTTATTAACTGTTGGGCTAAACTTTACCAGCCCAAATGTTGTGAAACGAACACTTTCGCTTACAGAAATTGGAACACATTGCAACATGGCCGATCACAGCAGACAAATGACTACACGATTGTGACCGATTTTTAACAAGCGATATCCATATTTTTAACGGGTGTAATATGACACGGTTGAAGTATTCAAGATGTCAGCTATCTTATGCATTTTTTATGTCAAATACATTGTTAAAAAGCATCATGAGTGTATCGCGTAAAACTAAACTAACAAATCTTAGTAAAAACTTCACACCAGTGCCATCAATACAATGACAATGAGTATAAATTACAATTGTCTAGCTTTTTATAAACTGATAGGCTTAACTTTATCAGCCCAAATGTTGTGCAGTTATTCATTATTGAAGTATCACTTAACTATTAACCATTAATACAAATGACTACACGATTGTGCTTGTGATGGACTTAATGTAATACGGTTGAGCTATTCACGATTTCATCTATCCTGCGCATTTTTCCTCGGTGACGTTTCAAAATAGTATCGCCGATTTGAAACATGCTGAACTAACAAATTTTAGTAAAAACTTCACACCAGTGCCATCAATACAATGACAATGAGTATAATTTACAACTGTCTAGCTTTTTATTTACTGATGGGCTAAATTTTATCAGCCCAAATGTTGTGAAACGAGCCATTTTCGCTTAGAGAAAATAGAGAAATTCAATTTCATTTATTCACTTACATGCGCCCCACATTATAAAATATATCATATTAAGTTATTTATTATTGGAGTATCACTTGACTACTAACCACAGGCCATTAATAATTATCATAAATATCTACCTCTTAGTCCTAACCTATCTAGGCACCGAAATAGTAATTCACAGTCAATACACTAAACAAAGCTGCATAATTTATAATTAATTGAATCCGATTTTGTGCTGATAAAAATCATATTTAACCCTTTATTTATTTGTTATTGTTACTTTATAAAATTATTAACAATAAATAATAAAAAAAAATACTATTTTATGCTTTCTGCACATCAATTTATATATTAACATTAACAATTTATGTATATATATATGTACATAGTTGTTAGATAATCGATAAAATATCCAGCGCTGCCATTCTGCATGAACCCAAATGCACAAAAAAAAAGTCGCGTGCACTTTTTATTATTATTTATAACAATAATAAAAATTGTTATAATTTATTGTTTTTCATTATCATTTTAATAGTTCATATAACAATGTTCTATATGAACTACTCACGGTTTATTGAACAAACAATGTATACCGTGTATGTACCGTATGGATGTATTCGCGAACGAACATTCCTTGTCAAGTGTCGTTTAGTTTATTTTTTTAATTAAATTCCAAAATGTCGAAATTTTTATAGTTTTGTTTAAAAAAAACTTTACAACATATAACCGACTGATGTATAATACAAAAACCATAAACTGAAAATCCTAAAACGATGCTACAAAAAACCTTTTACATCTACTTCATCCGTCAAAGTGAATCTTTATATTCAACCGACCGAAATATAATTTTGTTTTTTAACAAGCATCGCCGAACTATTTTTCCACCTAAACGTAATTATTTACGGTGGTTTGGTGCGGTGTAGTGGAAAAATATATGACGTTATATTCCGTATTTGGAAAATATTTTAATGGTTGGTCAATGCTGATGGAGTGAGGCACATTCTATGACTCCTTGACAATCATGGCTCACTTTTGGTGTGATCAAAACCATGTCAGTACTGCAGCTATGCCATAGTTCAGGTGAGTAGGGACTAACTAAGGATTATCTGGCTTTCACTGGACTTGTTACTTAGCTTATACGACCGCCCTACACGTACAATACAAGTACTCAGCCCCATGAAACGCCATATTTGGTTGTGACACAAAATTTCACAATTGCAACTGTCTCGGGTTCAACCCATCGCTTGTCAGCTATTAGTTTAAGTGTTCGTTCCACAACTTTATATCGTATATTGTAGTGGAAATGTGGTGAGAAATATAACAAATTATGAGATTCAAGAATATTTTGAAAGCTAACCGACATTTTATATAAGAAATTTCATCACAGCGATTCAAACTGGCATTAAATGAAAAATATGAGTTTAACCGACTAACCTCAAAATTTCAGCAACTTGCAATAAATGTGTACACTTTGAGCATTTAACTAAACCGGTTTATAAGATTTGCATCTCGAGCTTTTCATTACACAAGCTCACACAAATTCAATTTTTCACAGCTGTTGGCTGGTAGTGAAAACAGTGGTACATATAGTTGCCAAATCTAGTGATAAGAACAAATATAAGACGAGGGCGAAAAGATCTACTTGTTGGAGCTTAACTAATCGAAATTTATCAAAAAAGAAGAGAGTTACGAGTCAGAATTACTTGAAACGCTATTCAGAGTATAAATGTCGAAAGGCTTAGCTTGACTTGACGTGAGATTCGAAAATATTATTTTTCTCATAGGAAAAGGTCAGAAATTACAATAAGTAATAATTTACCTTCAGTATAGCCGCCAAGCATCGAGTTGTTTCAAAATATTTGCCCTAGTGGCATGTGCCATTACCCCAAGACGTGCTGAAATATAGGATAATATCGATTCCAATTTAGTTGTTAGCTACGTATCGACCAAAACGCCAAATGGCACAATAGAGTTATAGCCGTTTCCCTTGGGGTAGAAAATATAGAGCTCGAATCCCAACAGAAGCTGAATAATGAATAAACACAACTATGCTTTCCTGATATCGTGCACAATCCAATGGACCAAACGTTTTCCCGACACTATACAGATTGTAGCAGCTATGAAATGTGCAAATAGAGTAAAATACGGTAATTGGGAAAGATATATCATAATGGGCAAAATCATTCCCCAATTCCCTATTACCCGGGAATTGCCAGAATAGAGCCACAGGAGATTTGCCAACTATATCAACATTAGGTCGTGCTTGAGTGATGGGAGTTTGACCAAATAGTCTCAGTATGATTTTGACTCTAGCCGGATGTATATTTTATCTATGCGAAACTCTGGAATATTATTCGGTCCCTTCTTAATTTTACACTTTATTTCTGCATATTCCTCATCTGCAAACCAAACGCTGCTGAGCTGACCTCTCGTTCACCCCACACGTTATCCTTAAATTGTTCTTTGAGTGTAGCCTGTGTAGTATAATACCCTTAAATTGTTCTTTAAGTGTTGCTTTTTTCGGACGGGGGTTTCTTGGCTGCTACGTTTGTGTTTGATTAGTCCTATTAAACAATTGGGCTACGAAAACTTTAACTTAGGCCTTCTCTACTTAAATAAGCTATATCTTTTAACAGGGACGAAATTAAAAACATTTCTGGGACAAATTGTTTTCATTTTTGTGAAGTGGAAGAAGATAAAAGTCAATAGGCATTAAGATGCAAAAATCATCGAATCTAAAGCTTAAATTGAAAATACTTTGTGATTAAGATTAACATAATGCCATAACTTCCACAATGATGTTAGTTTTCTTTTTCCTTATCTCTAATTTGCATGAGCGTCTACTTGACTGGATCATTACTCATTTATATTTAACGAGTTGTTTTTCACCAACTAAGCCTAAGTAAAGAGTACTACCTTTTTCCCAGACCATTGCTTGTATTCCTACATAACTTTTCATGTACGATTTCTATTCTAACTACACTATTGACATATCATTGGAACTCTTACATAGGGTGCGTCCGTTTTTGAACATTGCGCACAATCTCGGTTTGCCTCAAAAGCTTTTTTATTTGTAATGATTTTCGGCAAGAAGCATTTTATTAACCGCCTAAGGCATTTGTTCACAAATACCTATAGAGTTTATGCGTTAGTAGGCATACACCATCCGCGTAATCCAGTTCATTGAGCCCTATTTACTGAATCGTACATCCTATTCAGGGATACGTTCTCAAATTTGCACATCACATTATCAAGCACTATTCAGAACAGCAATGCAACGATTACACAAGAAGTCGCAGTACTCGGTTTTAATGAGTTCATTTATCTTATTCGGAATGCCTATATGAGAATGCGTAGAGTTATTTCCAGATTCCGCAATTACTGGCGAGACTTAAAGTGTGTTGAAATTTTATGAAGAATGTGTATATGGTAAATAGTGAACACCATTCCTTAGATTGTTTGATCATGATTATAGGAACAAAGTGGATGTGATCTGTACAACTTCTTCCAGGTTTGAATGAATCCTCTTCGTTTCTTATATACTAGTTATTGGTGATATTCGAGAATGATAATTTTTTTAATACTTTCAATAGTTCAATTGAGGGCAGATATCGATCTTCAGATCTTGAATTTTGTTATGTCCCCTTTCTTCAGAATTGCTATAGTCAAGCCATCTTTAGTTCTAACACTATTTCCCGATTCTTCTAGTAGTGTGGTCAGAATAACTATGTTGTTTTTAGGTATAGTTACCATTACGGGGCTCTTGTTTTATCTTTATCTTCGAAGAACTGTTTTCAACTATTAAACTATTGGTTTTCTTCACTTAAGAGTTGACCGGAGGAATCGTCCGCGTGATCCGTTTCCATTCGTGATCGATAGTGTTGGTTTCAGCGCTTGCAAGATTGAGCTGGAACGTTTCTGTATGTTTGTGTTCTGTGTGTAGGTGGAAGTATTTTTCAATCTCTCGATGATCACTGTGTGCGTCTGCACTTCTCTCTTGTTTTGATAGCTTCTTAGCTCTTCCAACTGGTCCAAGTCTATTTGTCTAATTTTTTGGGTATGAACTTACTGTTGCCTATAGGTCTACTATAGTATTGATTTGTGGGACCAGTAATCGACTTTATCCATGACTGACCGGTATGGCAGTGTTATCGATTCTGATAAAATGAGCTAAAACAATTTTAGCGCCATTTCGGGTTGTGCTAGGTATTATGGCTTGTGATTGATCATAGAACTTTTCTGTTTTTGTGTCATTTGCTTCTTTGGTACGTGCATAGAATATTTTTTATTTTCAACCAAAACTTAATGTTTTTATTGTTCTGCATCTTATTGGTTGCCTCCTTCATGTGTGTCTTGGTGTCTCCGTTTAAGTTCTGATGTCCCAGGTTACGTTTCTGTAATCAGATTAGTGCATAATTGATCTACTGACTCCTAACTAGTTTCCAGGACTACTAAATACGAGTTGCCCGTCGGGGGAAAGTTCTCATTTCATTTCATTTTGTACCATTCTTTCTATGATGTTCCCAAGCGGTCACCGACTGTTAATTGCAGGTTTCTTAATTCAAGAACGGCATTGGTCAAGCGCCACTACCCCATTGGGTATATGCGCATATTTATGTATGTATATATGTTGTTTTGTTTTCATATTTTAAATTAAATAATAAATTTTATTTATTTATTTCATTATTTTGTATTTTTTTGTAATATTTTATTGAACGAATAATTTTATACATTTTTATGTTGCTGTATTCAATATATGTATATATATGTTGTACATATACAAATTGCATATACATATATGTATTTGTAAATACACATCCAATATATACATAAAGTAATGTACATAAATTACTGGGAAATATGCAAATTTTATTTTTATTGAAAACACAATCGTATAGAAGGGATTTAGTTTTTAATTCTACATTATGTGGAGTGTTTCGTGTGGGGTACGGTGCAATATGGATATATGAAGATAAGTGTTTTTGTTTTGGTTTAGGTCAACTGGAACTGGTAAGTGGTAGTGTGTGTTATGTTTATGCTGGCACTCGTATTGTATATACACTTTTATAAATTGCTATCGGAAATATCATAAATTTATTTATTTATAATTTATTCTAAATATGTTGGTCGGTGGCTGTTACACAGCCCTGTCATATGTAAACAGTTGAAATTTATACGAATATTTATTATTGCATGTTTGTTTGTTGTTGATCGTTTGTTTAAAGTCATTGTGACTATATATATAATTCCGCACAGTTAACAGACGATTTCTCTGCGCGCTACTGATTATACATAGTACCGAAATAAATGTATGTATAAGTGCCTATAAAGTTGTGGATTTACATTTGGTCATATCACTGTGGTCAGTAAATTATTTGAAAAAATTTACGGTTAGTCCTGTAGCTAAAAAAGGTATGTTTGTAACATCCAAGTACATTAGATAGGTGCTGGGGATCTATCAGGCAAGCTTTAAGAACTGTTAATGCGAAAGAAAATCTATTTGTTGAACGTTAGTGTCGGTTACATGTAAGTTAGGCTTCATTGTACATAATCTTCATATAGGCACACTTTAATATATCAATTAATGTTATCGTCTTGCTGTCTATTGCCACATCAACTGAATGACGTTCTGAATAATTTTAGGATAAAAGTATTTTGACGTGTGGCACGGATACCAGAATGTGAAATATTGTGATATGTAAGAGCGATTATTGTATATTCTCAAGCCTGATGATTTAAAAAGCTCTAGATACTTGTTATAACTAATGTGATGTTTGGAACCGGAATGTAAATTATGAAGTCGTATTATAGTCAATGTGAGTGCGGTATTTTAAAGTCAATGTGAGAACATTATCTTTATTGAATATGGTTATGTTGGCTGAAATGGTAAAGTATTCACCTTTGACAAAACAACTAAAATATTTGATTGCCAGATTTATTGCAAATAATGCCCAATATCATCCGATGCAGGACCTCCAATGAAATAATTCGCAGTACTGCACCGAATGCAGTAAATGCTTCAGTTGAAATTTTGAGCTTTAAGTCGGTCCATGGGTGTGCAAGTATTGTGGCTCTCTCCAAATCGTTCTTTCGTGAGATGAATGCGTTTGGGCATTCGTTAGTTCAAGAAAAGTTTCCATCTCGGGTTGAGTAATCACATGTTAACCACATTTTTTTTGCTGTATAAGTATTCTGCCCACCGGATACAGATGTATCAACTCGTAGTACTAATTGACAGCTATGTCTTTTGGCCACTCGTCTTCTAACTGATACTCGATGCCCTATCGCAATAAAGTGATGCCATTGCCTTTTTTTAGAGTTAAAACGTTTCTATTTGAGCTATAACTAAAAGCTATAAACTTGTATTAATATTAATTTTTATTGAATGTATGCCATTCTTGAGACTTAAGCCTTTTCCCAACAATTGCTTAATTGTTTTGCCTAAAACATCTTGTTCGTCTTGTTCCTGTCCATATATTCATTGTTGATCATAAAATTAATTTGAATAGGTGTATCAACTCGTAGAACTAATTGACAGCAAAGACTTTTGGCCACTCATCTTCTTAATAATACTCGATGCCCTATCGCAATATAGTGATACCATTGCATTTTTCTAGACTTAAAATGATTTTATTACAACCACAAGTAAAAACAATAATAACTTGCATTACGGGCAGGGCACATTACAAAAGGTTGAGATCGTCCCTTCTCTGTTCGTTTTAGTACTGCATAATTGCAAATCATTAAATTGGATTGGTTATAAAATATTAATTCGTCTACTTAAGCCTTTAACCAACAATTACTTAATTGTTTTGCCTAAAACATTAATTTTCTTGTTCGTCTTGGAAAATTTGAGTCAAGCTTTTAACGAATGGACATTACCGTAATTATAAAAAATAACATCGGCTATACCACCGGACATTAAAATCGAATCAATTTAAACCAACAATAATAATAAAATATCAAATTAAGAAATTATAAAAATCCAACCAAATTATTATAAACAAGCATAAAAATTAACCAATGCCATTTTACCAAGATCACGAATCACTCAGATAATATTCCTTATTTACGAATTGCTTCCACCAAATACATCATCACATAAAACATAATAATAAAATATAAATTAGAGATTCGTTGCTCTTGAGGCGATTAAAATAAGAATAAATCAAAAATAATAAAATCTTTCGTTTTACGACAACGAATCGGTTGAAATATAAAGAAAAACAAATTGTTGTTGAGTTAAGGAAAAAAGTATGACCTTGATTGTTTTCAATAATTTCACGATTATGATCACGATTCATCATAATAATTATTATTTTTAACAAAAGTTAAATATCGTATTATAATATTTTTTTTTATTATTTATATTTTTTAATTCGTTCGAAAACCAGAGAGAAAAAAAAATTAATTAAATCGACCACCCTGAACTATAAAAACAAAATGTAAATAAATAAGAAAACTTTTAAATCAAAATTACGACGATAAAATTTAAAATTGCTTCTTCAACTTTTGGTTTTGATTAATTTTCATTTTTTCTTTATAATTATTCATTTAACCCATTACAACTTAAGTACGTATATATAATATATAGATAAGACATCGCGCATCTATTAGAGGTAAAAATATAAGTTTTACGTTTCCAATTCAACCGGTTCTTGATTGCATTAGGTACATAAAGTAACGATAATTTGATTGAGTGTACATTTATTGTTTCGAATTAATTTTATTCGTTTGGTGTAGATTTATTGATCAGATATTGTTAAAATATTGGTTTTATTTTAAAGGTTATGCTGTTAACAAATAAACATCTGTCATGATTGTTAATTTCTGACAGTTATCTCTACAATATGCGTAGGCCCGTACCACATCATCAACTATTTTTCTATGTCAACGTTATGGTACTGACTTCTGCATTCCGACAGTGGCCATCATCCAATTTACCGATAGTTATCTGATGATGATTATAGAACACGTCCATCGGTGAGATTCAAATTATCAACAAAAGACGAACCGAGTCAAGCCTTGAAGTCTGCAACTATTCTACATCAATAAGAAATTGGTAAGCAGATTGAGTGTGGATTGTATTGTAAGGAACTTTATTTAAACTCGACTCTATCTACCCCCATTATTATCTTTCAGGATGACCTGATTTTAATACAATTTAGTGTAATCGGACTGCATTTTCACAATGAACTCGTTCACCTACTCTTGTAAATATTTTACCTCAGTAAATTGTATAACGTATAACTGACCAAACTAGAAGTAATTCGGATTTATTAGCTGATATCTAAGCAACGGCAAAACAAACATAAAGTTCTGGGATTCGTACCGGGAAAGCATCTGGTACAGATGGACGTTAAGGATTATCCTTTAACGACCAGATGAATCAGTAGTTAAAGCTGGTTCTTTGGAACGGGATGCCAAAACCTAGCGGTACATCCTCGATTTGACTGTAACTGACAAGTATATAGTTACTGGTTACAAGTATACGCGATGGCTTTTGCATTCGAGCAGTTGGTCATCAACTCTCCGATCGTTATCAGGTTATGATTCAAACCCAATGCTTTATGGGCCGGTATAACCTACGAACACAGAGTTGTTTTTATACTCAATTATGTTCCAGATGATAACGAACAAAAAATGGGAATCATCTTCCAATTTTATATACATAGGAATAGACTTCTATAGTCTCGTAATTCAAATTCTTCACAACTTTTAATCACTTTTTGGACAATTAATAATCAAATTAATAACGCGGGCATTGGTCATTATGATACTTTCAGACTGAAAGGTCATGACATCTAAACCATAAATGCTAATAAGAGTTTTGCGAGCCTCACGTCCTCAAATTTGTAAGAACAATTCCACTGGGAATAAGGTCTTGTTATTAAAGATCGTGATTATGAAGTTAACTATTATGGGGACGATATTGATATAGGTATCTCTGGTAAATTTTTGGATCCTAATTTTTTTTGCTATAAAGTATAAACCTCTTCAAGTTAACTCTCCCAAATTTAACGCATAATTGACCTGATGTGGGTGAGCAAAAAGATTGTGAATTTAGAAAGTAAATTCTATACATATAAATTGTTTGAAAATTGGTTAAAAGGTTGAGTGTAGGGTTTTGTGTTAGGGACTATATTTGAACCCCACTCTATCCACCCCCAATATTGTCTTTCACAATGACCTACAATTTTTCGTTCAATCGGGCAAAATATTCATAATCTTATTAAGAGTTCGTCCATACCTACTCTTTACCTATGGTAGTGAAACACCATTTGCTACATGTAAACAATAAATTTTACCTTAGGGTTTATTGGATGATATCTTAGCAACGACAAAAGACTAGTTAAGTTCTCGGTTTCGTACTTGAATACTTTTGTCTGACTAAGATGGCGTTCAATATTATCATTTTCCAACCAGATGGATCAGTAATTAAATGTTCATAAGTTTAATTACTGAGTTGTTGTTATATGACGTGATAGAAAAGTTATCCAATCCTTTCAGTAAAGTTATTTTAGGATCTTGTCTCAATAGGTCAACAGTTAAATCTCATCATAATATAAAGAGTCACTGTCCGAAGAACTACAACTTATGTGGACTAGGAAAGTTAGAGGATCTCTAATATATGACTTAATTATGAAGAAAAGGTAAATATTACAATGTGCAATAAAGCGTTTCAAGTCTCTAGGAATTACACGGTTGCATTTCTAGCAAATTGAAAACAATCACATACTTACCGCCCAGGTGGCGCAGTGGTTAAAGCTGCGGCAGTTGGAGCGGGAGGTACTGGGTTCGAATCCCGATAGGGGCGGGATGAAAAAGGGATTTTCACCACTTGATTACGATCGGTGGTGTAAATGCACACAACTATGACCCTCTGTTAGAGTGCAGAATCCATTGGCCGACCCATCTTCAATGTCAGTAGTACTTAGGCTGGCATCGAGCTATGCAATGTACAGATGGTTAGGTAAATCGGACCTATAGCCGTACGTTCTCTATTTGGCTACAAAGCGTAAGGTCAGGATGTAAATGAGCGAACCGTGAAAGAGTTGCGAGTTCCTTGAACAGATTGCATAGTAATAAAATATATATAAAAAAAATAATAATAATAATCACATTACTTAACCTTCAGATTAAAAAGTCATCAAAGCTCACGAAAGCTTGGTTAGTATTCCGCCCTCAATTAAGTATGTAGGAGCACACAGCTAGGTGGTTTTACCTTCCTCTATCTATATGAAATATAGTCAATAATGACCTGTTATTAAACGAGAAGAGGCGTGGCTATAAGACTAAGTTTTAATCCATATAAAACTGAGCTATTTTATGCAACTGGGCCATTTTAAGGTTCTCGTACCTGCATACAGTCTGACTAAGATGGACGTTAAGTATATTCATTATTATGTGTGAGACTTATAATCGTTTCAGTAAGATACCACTAAACAATCTAATTTATGATTACAGATCGCAGGATGATCGGCTGGACCATTTGGCCGATCATTAAGAAGTTCCTCATACCAATAAAATTGATTTTCTTTATATACCGTAGAAAACAGTTTACAGCCATCTTCAAGAAATAAAATCTATATTATGTATTCAAAATATAGTGTACGTGCGAGCCGCATCCCCTATATACAAAAAAACTATGTGTATCGTAGCCAAAATTATGGAGAACAAAAAATTCCCATTTGGTTTTTGGATACGTGATTTAACTGTTGAAATTCATCAAACATAACGGAAAATGTTGGAAAAATCGTTATACAAAAGATCATGCAACATGAAAATACATAATTTGAGGGATGATGAGAATAAATTGTAGGGCATTAAGTTTAAATTGATAACATAATTAGAATGCGTAGATAATTGTGAATGATGGACTGTTCGTGTTTTGTTTACTCTCGATTTTAGGATGTATATACGTTTGAGAATATCGCAAACTTCTAATGTACAAAATATTGTGTTGTCAACCTATGTCAGAGTCAAATATTTATAAAGGAACAGCCCTATTCTGTTTAAGATGTTTCTTTATGGCCCTACTGTATATGTACAGTATCGAGATTGGGTCATAGAAATCACCCACATAGAAATCGGTCATCTGTGTAATTTTTAAGCTTGTTATTGTGAAGCAGTCTTTGTCCGTATCCTATGACCAGGTGATTTAAATCAAATGGATAAATTGACCTAACTTTTATTTTTTCGTTCACTGTGGAATGCATGGTAGAATTTGTAATGATTGAATTCATATCCTCCAGACTAAAAAAATATTGAAACCCAATGTTCTGCTAGGCGTTGGTTGCGTATCTGAAAATTACCTCTGGAAAGCTTTGCAGCTCGTTCACATATATAGATCCTGTCATTAGAATCTTGAAATCTTCGCCAAGACTTTGTTCTTTTGAGATGTATCAAATTACTTAGAGGCGATTCCGAAAGTTGAATATGTTACAGAGGCTTCACATGATTATAACGCAACAGTATTCGCTGATACTTACAGTCTTCATATGAGTAATTACTATTTTGTGAAGTTGAAAACGCATAATGATCTCAATAAGATCGAATCGAATGGTCAGACCACTAAGTTATTTGTCATAGAGAGAGAGAAACAAATTTTGCGTTTTGATTTTTGCCCATTTGCCAAAGATACTTTATCGAGTCTGGGCAACCTTGAATAGAGCCATTTAAAAACTACGACTTCCATACAGAAATAAGGGATATGCTTTATATCAGTAAAACCTCATAACACAACCTCAGATGTGATGCTTCCAACTGGAAATCAAAGTTTTCTATTCATATTATTTCAGACGTTGTGCCCAAGGTTCGGTTATAACGCAGTCAATCGATTTCTATTTTAACTCTCACCAAGACAGTTTAACGTTAATTACCATCAGATCGGTTTGGTTCTTATATTGAACAGCTACCCTTCACCTTGATAAAATATTAAAATATTCGTCTTCTGCTGTTTTCTCCATTCACTTTGCATTACTCCCCTCATTTAAGCTCAAGCGGAGAAACTAAAGAGGACACTTGTGAAACTTGAATAACACAACTTTAATTTTCTCAGAAATTACCATAAAGTGTCTGCAGAACCCAGTACGGAAAACAAACATGAATTATAGACTGAGAGATTCAGACAGATCTACTCCAGTTTAAGTGCGTACCATATCGTCTGCAAATGACAAAAGGTAAATGGTTTTAGAGCTGTTTAGATACTGTTAGGAACTGATAAAAAGAGCAACTAGTTCAATACTACACTTAAGAATATTGAAACTGATACCGAGAATATCAACGATGCTACCACTCTAAAGATCCCCAAGAGTGTCTTGAACCTCCATCGTATCTATACGAAACAAATAAAAACTGTCAGCAATATACTGAAGTTCAGAATATTTGTACATAGAACAAATATTGGCTTATCTCAAAAACTGATCCGAGAACTCGCTTTATGCGTTTACTTCACTTTACTTACTTAACCGAAGTTATAATGAACTAACATGGTTTTAGTGCATTCCTCATAGTTGGATCCCAATAAACATATCTGGGGTCTGAAACATTAAGTTGCTCAGCAAAATATAAAAGCCATATACCGGGTGTTTCTTTTAAACTGAGACGATCAAATATCTCAAAAAATAGCCACTGTACGGAAAAAATGTCCATAATCAAAATTTAATCATACCGCGGGGGAAATACATTAGTGGAAAAAATTGGCCGTACTATCAAACAATTTATTTCTGATGGAAATGTTCAGCACCTGCTATTCAGAACCAAAATGGAAACCTCTGTATTAACGTCGATGCGGTACTCGATATATGGCGTGAAAATCGTTCACCAGGAGTTGATTGCATTAATTCAGCTGCAAATTCAATTGCATGCTCTTGATATTCGGATGGCTAACTTTGTGGAACTGTCTTTTCGACCTTGTTCGATTGGTATGACAAACTGAAGTAATGCCTGATGAATGGAAAGTGGCCGCGTTATTCCCAATATTCCAGAAGGGTGATCGCGTGAAATGCGAGAATTATCGTAGTAAGTCTCTCCTTTGCACAGCATACAAGTTACTGTCATACTTTATCTTTGGAATAATTACTGCTCTGGTGGAGGAATTTAGCGTTGAATACAAGGAGGTTTTCGTCCAAATCAGTCAGGCACTGATAAATTTTTACCGCTACGGATGATTCTTTCCCAGTACTACGAAACAATTCGCAATGTACACCTGGTGTTCCTAGATTTCAAGCAAGCCAATGACTAGATCGATAGAGAAAGACTATGGTACGCGCTAGAATAGATTAAATGGTAACGGAGTGAAAGAGATACTTGATTGTTTTAGAGATCAAGACGTAATTAATTACAGTAGTGATAACCACACGTTTGAGAGAGTGTTGAGATTCAATTATCTTGGTTACTTTGCCGCTAGCAATCGAGGTTTATATATCCTCTATAATCAAAATATTTTGCAAATACAGATAATCTTAAACTGTGAAGAGTGTTGATCAGACCAGTTGTCATGTTTGGATGTGAGAATTGGACGTTGACAGATGAGTACGAAATATGGCCTCTAACATTCGAGAGAAGAAGCATGCGTCTGATATCTGGCTCAAAACGCGACGTTGATGGCACATAACGAGTTCGTTTCAATTACGAAATCAGGAATGCGAATTCCTGATATCGTGCATAAAATTAAAGGACAGCGAGTACGCTGGCTCGGTCACGTTCTGCCTGTTGATCCGAACCGAATGATGCAGCGATCTTTAAAGGAAGAACCACCTTTTGGTAGGCGAAGAGGTCGCTATCAACGACTATGGCACCACGGCGTAGAGAGCGATCTGGCGTAGAAAGCAATCTAGCTCAATATGATTCGTTGTTTCGTGATCGAAACCGATGTTGTCAGATTGTTGACCCAGTACGGGCTAGTAAAAAGTACGAGTGATCATAAATCTGAGCTCAAGCATCGTTAATATTTCTGCTTATCAAAATTTAATGATAACTGATCATCTCTAATTGGAAGACAACATAAATTCAGATAATAAAATTAGCCTAAAGTAAATGTCGTAATTCGACGATCACCTGTAAGAACACACCATCTCTATGTACTCGAATATTTATGTTGCAATAATATACACAATAATAATCTGGAAATGAAAATTTATCTGTCTGGGATAATTGATAATTTTCAAAAAAAAACAAATTCAAAACAATTCAACGAGATAAAACTCTAAACAAAACTACATATATACTGTAGTCGATGCATATACATATATACTCGTAGTGTACAAAACTGAAAACAGATTTAAAATCGAACAATAAAATTTTATATAGGATTAAAATCTATGCGCTATATATGTACGTACTCGTACCTAGTTCACAAAATAGTCAATATCGATAAATTGATTTTAATTTTACATAAAGATGATAACTATCTTGGGATAGAAATCTAATAACACAAAATCACACCCGTCGTTGGAAAAGTCTGTCTGTTCGTACTATATGCCATAAAATACAATACAAAAAGCTTCACCTCATTTATAATAGTTTTTCACTATGTCGTATTTCATTCCCATTATATAGTGACATATTTGTCTATTATGTGCTTCTTTATGTTGTCGAGTTTATGTACTATGTAATAAAATCGTATTCCCATCATATACACGGAAATATGGGGTAGAAAATAGAAATTCACAATTCGGTGGTATACTATACAATATTACAGTTTTAATGTTAGTTTTATAGTTGGGTTTTTATACCAAGAATTCTCATAATATATACATTTATAGCGTATAATGGATAATAGGAATGAACATTCAATAATTTATGGTTTGTAAATGTATAAATTGCATGTTGAGCAAAATATTGGAGAATAAAAACGTTTGGACGATCTATAATTAATCACAACAACTATAATAATAACAACAACAACAACGCGAAACAATTTTGACATGTTAATATAGTGTCAAACTAATGTTATAATTTTTGTTTTGTTTTGTTAAATATAACTTTGAGTTATGGATATGGTATGATGTGGAAACGATTTTCTAATATTTTGGATATCGAACAAATTACAACCTTCGATGTGGCTTAAACTTTTCATATTCGTGAATTTTGTTTGTACTTCAATTAATTAGAAGGGCAAAAATGCAGAATACAACCACTCTCAATCTATTAATAAGGCTGTTTTCTCCATAGTTTGAGAAAAGGTGGTCAAAGTCCAAGGACGATTAAAATGAAGTGATCTAATCAGAATGTGGTGGGGAGTTTTTGATGCTATTCAGTATGAGCACTTCACGCTTACTGTAATAGTTTCTGCCTAAGTATTTGGCAGATAATTTTTTAAAGAATCGTTTCAATCAAATTCGTGAGTTCTCTTAAAATTTGGACTCGAACTGACGACCTTGATGAGTGATTGCGGGAAATAGAGTTCCAAATCTACAAATCCAGTTTGATTACAACGCGCCTGCTATAATAGTTTCAGCTTAAATATCTGGCAGAGAATTTTTTATAGTATCGTTACAATCCAATTCGTGAGTTCTCTAAAAATTTGGACTTGAACTGACGATCTTGATAAGTGATTGCGTGCAATAGAGTTCCAAATCTGCAAATCCAGTTTGATTACAACGCGCCTACTATAACAGTTTTTGCCTTAATATCTGGCAGAGAATTCATATCATTCATGATCCAATCCTGGAATTAGAGCTACAGAGGGACTGGCAACCAAATATTTATGGTCTTCAATAAAGAATGAAATAAAAATTTGGGCTCGGTCTTGAGTTTCATGGCATAAGAACAAAATTTCGAATCCTACAACTGTAATCGGCTTTAGACGATGGTAAATATTCGACCTCAAAACACCAATATTAGTACATATTCGTTCAATAAGCTGACTTAAACCTTCGGTAAGACTAGTGGAGAATATCCTACGTAGCATTTAAAAAATTATGGAGTTGATTTCTTTTCGTAGTTCCCTTTAATCTTAGTTAAAAAGCTCTCAATCGCAAATGGGAACCAACGTTGCGCTTATAAAAGCATATGGTGAAGCTTTTATGAACAAATATTCGTTTTGAGCATGCGGTTTCGACGATTTATCATCGACGGTGGTATTGACATTGAAGAAAAGGAATGCAGTAGAAAGCCAAAATTGTCAATCGTAAGTAAGTAGTCACATATCGATATTAAGTTGACTCAACAAGCCGTTACTTGTTCATATTGAGCTCCATATAAATTAAAGCCTACAAACTTTCACTTACGATTTGCGTCTTGAACGGTAAAAACGAATGATTTATATAGCATTCATATTGTTACACTAGTCGAAAGCTTAAGAGATCTTGCGATATGTGCGAACACCAAGTCATATATGTTTCAAACCTTATACTATTCATATGGTGGAAACAACTGACAGTATTGTTTATTAAAAGCTGCTCAAACACAGTGCAACCATTACTGAAAATCTGAATTAAAATGCTTATTGAAATAAGACAATAACAATAATGATTAACGTTGGCTTTTAAGTTGCACCAATGTTTTTGTAGTCTTGTGGCAAAATGTGGCAAAACTACCTATAAGCAGGTTTTATGATATGAACATCGATTTCTTTTTATATAAATTGAGTGGTAACTCTATACACTCTATAGACATTTGTTACAAACCTCACAGACTCTTATGTCTTAAAATTCGCTGGTCTACCGCTTGATAAACCCAAACTTTGAGTTCATTCGACTTTGACGATATCTTTATGTTTATATGTAACGTGTTTTTGAATGTAACCCTCAAATTGATTTGTATGTTTTCATAACCAGATATTATAATCCAGTGAAATGACATAATTGTACAATTTGAGGTGTCAAGACTCACACACCATTAATATCTTCTTGTAATATGTCAGGGTTGCCCCCATCACTGGGGTACGAAAGATTTTAGTGTCAACTTCAAGTTTGAGTACGTTAGATTTGTTTATTATCTCTGTAACTCTGTCGATGAGAACAAGAAAAATCCATGGTCCAATGTATGATCCTTATAGAGTCTCTATGTATAATCCTAAGTCCCCTAAGGTCACTATGATAGCTTTTGATTTCTTATTTTCTATCAGCACATATTGAGTATAGTTTTGTAAATACGGACTGACTGAACCGTTGTGTAAAATTGACTAAAATCAAGTGCTTCCAGACCGTCAAGGACCTTATGATGACGAATAAACTTAAATTGTAAAAAATGGGATGTTAATCTGTCTGGTTTGGAACCATATTGTGTGACAGATATATGTTCATAATTTAAACGGTCAAAAATTTACATAGCTAGACCAGAAAGACCAAAATCGTGAGATATAAGCATTGATGAATGCGATAAACCCTCGCAATCATCACATCTTCAGAACACGTGAAGAAACCAATTTTAAGATTCAAAAAAGGCCTTGCAATCATTTGCCTTTCTAGAGGATTGTGAAAGAATTGGACGCTACTGGAAATTAATAACAATATTAAATATGTGACAGCAATCTGGAAATCGTCATATGGGATTAACTAAATATGAATATTTTGGTTCGTCTCTTTTCTTATTACAGTGGATATACTAGCGTCACCAAGCTTGTAACGAATACGATCTAATTGAAGCATTATTGTGTATATCCAATCTAAATTATTATTTTCACGTTTAAATTCCAGCATATTCGTGAGTTCTATAAAAATTTGGACTTGAACTGAAGACCTTGATGAGTGATTGCCTGAAATACAGTTCTAATTCTAAAAATTAATCATGTTCCCATTCTAGAGTTAGAACAACAGTGAGGCTGGTAACAAGCAAATGGCCTTCAATAAAGAATAATATAAAAATTTGGGCTCAGTCTGCGTTGCCTACCATAAGAGCAAAATTTTAAAGCAAATTTCGATTCATATATCATAGATTGGAGGAAATCTATTTAGAGCTTTAATCGGCTAGACGATGGCAACGACCTCAAGACTAATGAAAAATATCTAATGTTGTTCCTACGTAATTTGATAAGTATTGAACAAATCATGGTGAAACTTTAAATTCGTCGCATTTGATTCGATCTTAATTATAACCTGCCTATAATGAATGCATGTGCACTAAATTTTTATAGAAAGAAGCATATAGTGAAGCTTTTATGAGCTTATCACTTTGATAATTGTTTTGATGGTTAATCATAAAATGATGTTGACGGAAATAAACCCAAACTAATCTACAACTAAACTACATACTAATCGAAAGCTTAAGATATATTATTAAAGCTTACAACATATTATGTACTCGGACATTATGTTAGGTTAGGTTGTTGTGGCTGCTATCGCACACTTAGACCGGCAATCGGTCCGTTGTGATACCACTCTGTACGGCTATAGGTCCGAGTTTTTTTTTCGTAGTACCATCTGCGCATTGCATAGCTACATGTCAGCCTATTGTACTGACATGGAAGATCGGTCGGCCCATGGATTCTAAACACGACAGGGGATCCAAATGTATGTTTATTTTTCACACCGATCAAACCGCCCAAACGATCGAAGGTGAAAACCCATTTGCATCTTGCCCCGAATCGGGATTCGAACCCGGTACCTCACGCTCCAACTGTCGCAGCTTTAACCACTGCGCCACCTGGGCGGTCGGACATTATGTTAGTCTGCCTTAAAATAATTTTCATGTCTATAAGCTACTTACATACTCCTTCACAATGGAAGGAAGTCAATGTGTTCTTCATCAATCAAATGGTCAAAAAAGTTCACATGATTATAACAGAAAGACGAAATAACAAGAGATGATAAGCATTGGTGGATATGAAATGCCCTCGCAATCATCTCACAATAGACAAGCAAAATATAAAAAATTAACCCGTACAAACCAGAAAAAGTTTAAGAAGAAACATACAATTTAGGAAGTGTGCCTTCTGACTTCGTGATACTACAATTAAAGCTATATATGAGAACATGACTTTTTAGGCACTATCTTAAAGGGTAAATAAGACTTGGATACCTTTATACATCAACGTGAACCTGTGGTATAGTCAGTTATTCATATAGAATAAGATGTAAAATATGATTTAATCCATAATTGATAAATGTTGAGATCTCAATTGGCAATGTTGATATAATGAGCTATATCGCAATAGTGCCAGTGTGTCAAGTACCAAATCTCTAATTTAACGCTGGAGGGGGTCGTAAGAGGTGTAATGGTCATTTCAAAACTGTATATACCATAGATGACAAGAGACGTTATTTCTTGTACCTTAGAATAGGTCTAATTCGTTTATACAAGTTATAGGTTATAGTTGTTATCAACCCTAAAAGATCATTCACGTGAAAAGAATGGGTTATAAAGATTACCAATCAAATAGTATTAAATTTTTTATATCAACTACCTTATGGCATTATCAAATCGGAACTAACACAACCTGCTAGGTTTCCAGTATCAAGTACAACATCCTCCTTACAGTGACACGGCAAAACTAATTCCAAATAAAAATGGTTGGTACCTCTCAATGGTGCGGCCGATTCTCTCCTCAAAAAGACAAAAGTATTTCCAGGTATATACAAACAGATCTAAGAAGGTGCATTATGAACTGAAAGTGGAAAAGTTATAGAGTGTTCAAACTTTAACGTCATTAGGAGAACCATGCCATTCTAAGGTCATAACCGTTCAAACCATATCGCATATATAGTTTATGTACTTATATAGTAGATCATTAAAGGGTATTTCAATTCTGATCAACCACCATCCGCTATTGATTACATAAATGAAAGTGAAAAATGTACAAAGTCTAACATTAATACAAATCCGCGAACAAAATAAACACGATCTGGGTTAATCTTATATTTGAACTCATCTTCCCATGTGATATATTACAATAATATTCTTCTTCGCCACCTTCTTGGTCTTACCACATCAATACGAAATGTATACAAAAGAGAATATCATCTATATATCTATGGTTGGTAGTCTTGGTGAAATTATGATTAAGAGATTTAACAGAAACACAGGACACTGAACGTTTCGAGATAAAATAATAAAAAAAATTAAATAAAAACCGCGACTGACAATAATAAATCAAAATAATTAAGTGAATATCTACAGAAAATAAATTATAAAAAATAAATGTTTTTTTATTTTTAAATAAATATATAATATTAATAAATTTAACAACAAAAAATATGTAAAATAATTTCGTGCATGAATTCGCACAGCATTCAGGAAATATGAGATTTTTCTTTTTTTTCGTTATCGGTTTAACACGTAATGAGTCTGGCTGGAGTATTACATTTTCAATATGAGCTGGATCTAAGTAAATATACATACGCACAGGCATCCAATAAGGTAGTTGTATCGCATGTATAATTGGATTTGGATTCGATTACGAATCTATATATATCGTGGTACTAAGACAGTCAACAAGTTAATAAATCAAACGAATTTGATATTCACAATATATATTTATAATTCGAGATGGGGAATAAATCAAAATTTTGTACCGGTGATCGTAACGAAGAAGCATTAGAATAATTTGCACACTATAGTCTATTACGCTTATTATACGGGGGTTTGCTACGAATTGTAATATACTATATGTACGCGGATTGGAATAATTTATTGATTTAGATTAATATACGGGGAAGTCGTATAGGATAGGTGACATATTCCATATAAATTCCGTTACGTCAGTTGTAAACTATTTTATGATAAGTTTTGCCAAGAACTTCACACCGGTTTTTTACCATAAACTAATGCTCAGTGACAAAGCGAGGGCACTATACCGGTATAGCCTAGATACCCGGTGAATTTTGAACATTATAAAAATGTTGACATCACCAACAAGATGAACGAGATGAAAATTAAACCGAAAGTTAAGTGGTTTCGAATGTGACAAAAACGCGTAACTTTCTGATACTACAAGAACAAAATTCGAAAGCTCAAACAGTTAAAATCACTTGTAACCGAGCTAACCAATAATCGAGTAGATCCTGCAAAAGCCGAAGGAAACGACATATGAAGGTATTAGTTTATAGAATAGATACCATTAGTGTAGCATCCTACATATTATAAAGGGCAGGACATCTATCGGCGTTAATTTGAACCACCGGTTATTTCGAATCTGGCAATACTATTCTGTCACAAAATTCATAATATTATCTTTACTGAACGAAATGAATCGATTTGATTTTTGTATTAATCGTTTCAAATGGAAAAATAATGAATAAAATGTCCAAAAAAAATGTAAATTTATTGTTAAAGTTCGTGAAACTGGTTTCATTGTTTATTGAAACTTTTAATTGAACGTCTCACGCACCAGTTTACGTAGAATTTAGCGAAAAAGTGTTTTGTTTCAACAGGGTGGTGCAACTTGCCACACGCATCTCACGCCACAATCGATGTATTGTGTCATACATTTGATGGCCGTTTAATTAGCCGAAATGGTAATGTCAATTGGCCAGCAAGAAGCTGCGATTTAACACCATTGGACTATTTTCAGTACGGCGCCGTTAAAGAGGATTGGCTACGCTAATGTGTTACGACAAGCACTCAAACAATATATAAAATAAAAAAACTTCAATCAACTTTAGGAGGCTATAAGGCATTGAAGTAAGAAATCTAGTAATGAAGTTGTCGCGGATAAGACAATCAGTAACGATCAATTGACAAACCGTTTAAACTTGGTAATATTTTCAATCGAAAAGCTACATTGAAACGAATCCTAAAAGATCAAAAGGAACCTTACCTTTCAGACAAAAATTGTGATTAGAGAGTGAAGTGGCCCAAGTTAGTCTATATCTGCTCTAAAATCATCAAAACTCTGCTAAATGAAGTGAAATATATGTAACATACGTGTATCTGTGTCATTTACATCCGCCTCGAATGAGCCACAAATCTTGAAAATGTCGAAAAAATGTAACATTTAAATAACTTTTTAGATTTTGCTGATAACTTTTTAGATTTTGCCACCTAGTCAAAAGAGATACAAAATCGTCAGATATTTAGTCGACGTGTCCTAACGCATAAGTTCTATTTGATTGGCATATATTTTCATCAATAAATATAAGACACAAAACGTCTCGGGCTTCCAATAACGATATACGCCACCAATTCTCTCTTAGACAAAAATTCTCTGAATAAAGTGGCTTATAACATCGAACACATATACCACAGATAAAGTGCTGGCTCTCATTTTATTAAATATCATCTCGGTTAAGACAACGTTTGACATTTGGTTCGAGAATGAAAAAATTTAGTTCTTCAGATTGCACATTTCAAATATGAAGTACAGTCGCAAATCCCGATCTGGTATATTTCCAGTTAATCAATGACGTCATTCAATGGTTTGTTGCTTCCGCGCTTGTAACCCCCATCACTCAAAAATACTCTCGCACTAAGTATCTCGTTCTTTATTGGTGTTGCCCTGTTTTTTAGCACATAAAACGTCATATACCTTTTGATTCGAGCCCAATTCAGTATACATCTCGTCAGCCAACAGGGCCCAACATATATAGCACAGCATGCATCAACAATCATAAAAGCGAACCGAAAAAATCACTTTCAGGGAAAGTAAGTTTACTATTTAATCGAAAGACATTTCGAGTACAAATATCAACCCCATTTGCAGTGAAACAATGATCCAGATTACAGAAATACATCAATTTGGATATACTCTACGTTTTTAACGTCTGATTCAATTCACTGCTTAGCTGTCAATCAATGCCACATATAGTTCACGCAATAAATCCGATTACCCATCTCTGGTGCGGACAGCAGCTCAGGCTCCACAAAACCAACCAATTACATGGAACCTACACACTTCAAAACTGAAAATTTGTTAACGGATTTATGAACGCACGATAACCGCAGGTTTGGTTTGGAGATACCAAGAAACATGACTTTGTGTTGTTAAAGTACACTCGTGCAGTGTTATTTCTACATAGTCTTGAAGTTATAGGGGTGGTTAAAATACTAAGGGTTTGTCTTATAATTAGTGTATGATTTTCTCTGAGCCCATATATAGCGTCACAAAAACAATCTACCTTCGTTTTAATTATATACACGTCATAAAAACTAGATTTAAAATCATATAATTATTTTGTTCAATTAATCTATACAAATCATATATAAATCTTTGACATTTCACATGTTATAGATATAAAGTACTGTCTAATTAAAAATCTAATTTAAAATTCTACCTACCCATATGTCTTTATAGTATAGTACGACTATATATACATACTCTATTCCAAGTAGACATAATTATACAATACAGTACCGAGAGTTAAGACAAAACAACAAAACTATAAGGTATTAACGTTCATGTTCAACCCCAATAAAGGTAGATTTTTAGTTAAAACAATAAATTAATCAAGTTGATTTTTGTTGTTGTACATTCTACATATAAAAAATATAATTTTCTTCCTCCTCAACCTCTTCATCATTCAATTTTCTTTTATACTTTAATTATCATTTCTTATATATTATTGAGATAGATATGTACAAGTATGTTTGTTTAGTATACACAAAACCGAAAAGAAGATGTATAACACATAATAATATCGAAAGGATATACATGTATTTAATTTGTCTAAAATATTAAATTTATTAATGACACATCGATATTTTAATTGAAAAAAATACAAAACTATAATAAATTATTATGTTGAGTATAAGAAAAACAAAAGAAAATCGTTAATTAATGTAGGATTTTTCCAGTTTTGGTTTTAATCGTTTTACTACACAAATAATATGCGTGCGTGGACATACGTATGTACTTATAGTCGTGTATGATGGAACGAGTCCACAAAATCTTCAAGACGACAGGTTGAATATGTATACGCACCTGTGCACAAAATAATTAATATAAAACAGCCCACTTTGTATTCACACATAAAGACCGCAAGAAAATACAATTTATATGTAAGATGCTGGTTATTGAATGAAATGTTCTTGACATTATCTGCCAACAGTATTTTTAATACAGGACAGGTAATTTGAGTCACGACGATACTTCCAAATCGACGGCAAAACTCCGAAATCTGAAATGAATGAAGAGAATGGTGTCGAAGCTAAAGCAAACCTTTTTTAACTGAGAACAGATAAAGGATACAAAAAAGACTTTTGCAGTGCCCGAAACAAAAACCAAATATATATATTTTGGGAGGATTTGATTCGACCAGTCACAGTACCATTTGAAAATAATTCACCAATGACAACATTACGTCTTCTAGAGATAATGAATTTAGATCCAGTTGTAAAAGCAAATCGTTCTCATTTTAAATTATGCTAGACATTTTTATACTGTCAGGACATATATAAAAACTTGCAACGCCTAAAACAGAATCGAATGAACAGAAGATGAATCAAAGATGGCTACTTAAGAAAAGCAGTTGAACAAGGCAAACGTTGTTTTAAATTACAGCGTTTCCAATTATGAAACTTGCATTTATTCATATGGCCATAACTTGCATTTATTCCTGGACACTACGACTAATTGTGATGTATATTTCGCTTTGGTGTACATTGAAATTCTTCATGATTCGTGGGTTGGTTCGGCATGTACTCTTTTTCTGCAACATCCAAGTATACAGGATTTTATTCAAGAACGTTGAATACATGAGCGTAGTTGACTGCATTCTCAAATTGCTTGTCGCGTTCTCTATGAAACTCTATGTGTGCAGTTGTGCACTAACTTGCTCTCAGATGCTCTTACCGTTCAATAAACGCTTTTCTAGCGGTGTCATATCCCTCAATTAGTTATAATTCATCATTGTATAGCATGTATGGAAGTAGTAAGCTGTATTAGAAGTTCTAGAGATAGTTTGTCCGGATGACATAAATACGATTGTGTAAAAAAAATCCGGATGACATAAATACGATTGTGTGTAAAAAATTCGTTGGGCTGACCACCTACATTGTGCACCAATCATTAAAATTATTCGTAAGGTCTCAATTGAGTAAAGGGCGGTAAGGGTCGTTTACGGTCTATAATCTATAGATTTTATATAAACGAAAAGCGTTAAATATATATGACAACACAGAAAGTAACAAACCTAATTCTTATTGTAGATTCAAGAACTTGTTGGACATCTGCTGTTACGATTAATTCAACCTGCTTACTAATACGTTTTATGTATATTGAGGCAAGTTTAATTTTCTGGCCAATATACGTTTGCTATGTATCAACAAGTTTATTAACTGAAGACACAGCATTACGACATTTGCTTAAAATATAAAATGGACGACAAAAATAGATAGATTATGTTGCAAAATTCGGTGAATTCAGTGATATCAGCAAAACACTATCAATGATTTACACTGGTTAGGCTGGCCGCCAACTAATACGTATTAATGCTTCATTTAAGACACGGTTAGGACCAATTACGGCCTTTTAGCCATAAATTATTTATCATTAGATAAACGAGAGCTTTTGATTTTTCCCCAGCTTATATGTTCCAAATAATTTTCCAAATATTTGTTCCAACTAATTTTCTTTATCTCCCAATATACATGTACTTGCATTATATACGAATTATATTAAGTAAAACAAAAGAAAATTCATTTTTCATCTAAAATAAAATAAATCTATTAAAATATTTTAATTAAAATTTATATTCATTAAGAAAACTATGCTTTAGTTTAGAACAAAATAAAATTTTTAATTTTCACGTTCAAAAATTATAAGTTGTTTGCATAATGTCATTACAAATAAATATATAATTATGATTTTAATGAGATGTATGTATGTACGTTTGTATGTATATGTATATAATTATGTATTTTGGATCTATAGAGACAAATAGAATTTTTTGAGAAAATAATTTTTGTTTTTAGAAAATTTCGTTTACTGACAACAAGTAAAGTCAGATTCTCATTATGAATGAAGATTATTTTTAATTAATTAAAATGTTTAATTAAAATAAAATCGGTAGAATTTTCTGAACTTTTTTCCATTTAAATTACAGATTAGTTGCAATACCCGATGTTTTGTGTATTTACGCAACAGTGCTATAATTTATGGAATAATTTATAGAATCCCGATAGGGGCTTAATCACGATCGGTGATGTGGATGAATACACTACGACAATCTATTGAAGTGGCGCATCTGTAGTCCAATCCAATTGTATTATTTTGGCTGTCAATAAGCAATGCAATGCGGAGATGGTCTACGCAAATCGGGCCCATAGTGGTGCATCCACGGAATACGCTTCGACGTTAGGTATATATAACACTTTAAAATAGAACTAAGAAAGAGTTGCAATTTCTTTGGCCTAAAACTTAATATTAGAGACAAAAACGAATTAGAGTAGGCCGAGAGAACAATGACACAAGCCTTAGGCCAATCGTGTTGCTTAGAAAATTCACTGCTCTAGTTGTGTTTTAGACATTGCGCTGCAAAATATTCCATTACAATCAATAAATTCGAGCGCCTCATAATGAATACATTAATCGGTTCATCAACAGTACAAAAACACAATAAAATTAATCCATTAGATTTGGAACGCATCGGTTCTGTCAATATGGCTATTAAATATGACAAATGCCATCAGTAACGAATAACTGTACAAGAGCAAACACAATAAACAGAAATAGAGAACAAAATATAAAGAGCATAGTTTAAGATATAGTTTGGTATGTCAGAGGAAATTAGGAAGGACAGATGAAGTCAATTCAGCGGAAATTGGAAGACCAAAAACGCAATTGAAGTCAATTGATTTTTCAACACAAAAGTACACACAATTGTTACCCATGAAACTGCAATTGAAATAAATGCTTTAAAACGATACTAAGTTGCTTCTGGCCTAACAACAGTAATAATTATTAAGCTCTATAGACGAACAAACTAAACACTCATTTGAGTCAAAATAAAGAAGCGCAAATGGTGATGAATTATGATAAAATAAAATAATGACATATATTTGGAATGGAATCCAGAAAACAACGAGGTGTAACGTAGATATCCCAAATGCTACCAGAAGTGGATATATTTTTGAGTGGAAATCAGTAAAAGATTCTACATTAGAGATTAACGAAAATATTGGATGGTGCCTATATAAATCTTATCGATTGATCAAGTCGTAGGCTTGTCTATAATTTAAAACTACCAAGTCATGAGATGTTTCCAAGTAAAGGGTTTATATTTTAATCCGAATAGGCTATTCAACGTTACTTAATTCGAGCCAATGTTTAATAAAAAACTAACTTATACCTGTGCGTTACCTAAATGCAACGACAAGCAGTACTGAATCGATGATAAATAACTTCCTGTTTAGTCTAATCGGGATATATAATATTTATATACCAACGATATGTGGTTCTAACAGGAAGCTTTTTTACTGTCTGTGGGTTTTATTCGTGAATCTTTCCTACATAGGAAACTAACAAGATGTAATCAAATCTAAAAAGCTTATATAAATTTATTTAATAAGACTTAAGCTATGTTAGTTCTTAATACTAACGTACACTAGGTATCTCTGAATTGCTTAGCTAGATTCAGAGCATCCATGTTTTTTAGTCGCCTATTTAATAGTTCCCTGGCTAATTCGTTGGGGTTACAGACAAATTTTAACTGGTATTTTTTACTGTACTGATGAATTGTATCGGTTACTGTTTCGTCGAGTAAATCACGACGTAGGTTTGCATTGCGTACATAACAGGGTGCGTTTACCATTGTTCGAAGTATTCGAGACTGCATGCTTTCTAGTTTTATAGTACACGCGGGGCCCACACCTGAATGCCATGATGTCCAGATGGGCTTAAGTATCATTTTGAACAGCAAGAGCTTACAGTTTAGACTTTACTTTGAGTGATTTTCCAATTAACCTATTTAGTTTGACGTATTTTTATTTGATTTGTTGACGTTTAGCTTCAATGTGTTTAATTCACGTAAGTCTTTTATTTACATGCAGTCGAACATATTTAACATTTTCGTGTTTTGTTGAAGTTATTTTATTTAGTCTGACACGCGGACAGGTGAGTTTACGGAGTATGAATGTAATGTGCGCAGATCTACGCTCATTGGCCTTAATTTTCCATTTTGTAAGTCATTTTTCGATTTTGTCGAATTTGATATCAATGCGAATGATATCACACAGTCACACAATTTGATGTTGGTAGGTCTGCTGTATAGACCAAGTACAACACTGGCCCCAGGACACTACCTTGATGTATACTCTTGCATGAATATCCTATAATGCGGTACTACATTTCACCAAAAACTATCCATTGAGCAGATATTTTAAATAATTTTACAGAAACTCGTCGGTAATTGTGCCCTAATTTTATAATTTTACGTGAGACACAACAAATGCCACAATGAACATTTTGAACCATTCGATTGCCTATGAGAATAACCCTTTATTATATAATCAAAGCCATCCTCAAATTTATCCGCCAAAGCTATCGAGAATTAAACTACCCGAATTGGTCGACCACGGATGTTTGAACGGCGTATACGTACGGCTATAGGTCCGATTTTCGTAGAACCATCTGCGCATTGCATAGCTCCATGCCAGCCTATAGTACTGACATGGAAGATGGGTCGGCCCATGGGTTCTGCACCCCAATAGGGGGTCATAGATGTGTTCATTCGCACCACCGATCGTAATCAGATGGTGAAAAATCACTATTGCATCTCGCCCCTATCGGGATTGGAACCCGGTACCTCCCACTCCAACTGCCACAGCTTTAACCACGGAGCCACCTGGGCGGTAAGAATGAAATTACCACATTAATTTAAATGTCAGAATAACCTCAGTATTTGGAAAAATCTTATGAAGCAGGATTCTTATATTTTAGCAAAATTTGGCATTAAAGTTTACATTTAAAAGATTTAAGAATGCATCAATCTCTAATAAATCAAATGTGCCATTTTCCTAAATAAGCTAAGGAATTTCTACTCATCCAAGATACATATAGAGATGCAACTTAAACCTATCTAATAGAAATATCTTCTTCTTTTTTGACAAAATGGAGTTTTCTGGTAGTTTAGATCAGCCAAATTAGCATTGTCTCTTATATATGATCATTCATAGTTTTCTTAAATTTCTCGGAAAATACTGAATAATTTTAAACGAAATTAGCTTATAAAGGATAAGTTCTAGTTAAACTATTCCAAACACCCACAAATCCCAATTTTTCCCAAATAAAAGGGATTTTCGGGATAGTCCGCTGCTTCATTGCATAGAAGTGGAACCTAGCAAACACTAAAAAATGATTGCAAAATCAAAGAAACCAGAATAATGTAAGAAAGAAAGTGTTTGCATTAGATTGAACCTAGAAGGACCTCTGCTGTATAACACTAGGTACATGTGTTATAATATTTTCTCGGGAAATTTAACAAAACCGTACATATGATTTATAGGAGATCATTATACATTTGACTGTGATGAAGTCTTTATGCCACATATTTTAGGGTTGGGTTTTCTTCTAAGAATATCAAACGCTATGAGTTAATGCGAACAACTTAACTTTAAGTCCCACGGTCTACATATTTAAGAATATTAATTTTTTATTTCAAAATTGTATATATACTTTACCGTGAAACCAACATAAACTGTATACTGATATTCTTGTAAGCAATCAAATTACCTGAAAATAGAAAAAAATAAAACTCAATTATAAACCTGAGTTAAGTACAATAAATTAAAACAAGTAGTTAAAATTCCCATATATTGCTAATTATGTTAAGTAACTAGCTTCGGTATTGAGCATATACCCAATAAAATTTTACAGTATATGTATATATATATATATATATATACACGAGCATGAATGCTAATAAATACGTACTCATAAAAGCACATGCATAAATTTCCCAGCATTTTTAAATTAATACAATCAGCTCTACATATGATTAGCATTCATGCTCGTATAAAATATTGAGTAGTATACATAAAACATACGTAGAGAGTATTCAAAAGATGATTAAAAAGTTTTAGTTTAGTTAAGAGTTTAAAAAATATTATAAAAAAAAGGATGAAAATTTAACAAAACCAACAACAACTCAATATAATAATAATAATAAAGGAGGAAATGCTGTATATGTACTTAAAACATAAACATAACATATGAAAAGATCAACTGCGAAAGTTAATAAAGAATATTATGTATGTTGCTGCTACATACTCGGTTCATTGTGAATAGGGTTGTTATATATGTTGCTGTATATGCCTCGTATATACGAAAGTTTTGTATACACACACACACACACACACACACACACACACAAAGAATATTATGAATTATGTGTTATTATCAAGTTTAATTACCATATAGAATAAAATTTAATTTTTCCGCGCCCCATATGTATATGGATATATGTACGCATATATTAAAGTCTAAAACACACTTAAATCTGTTTATCACAAGCGAACAGCCTAAATCTTTCTCCTATAAATACAGTAATCAGTCACGTTTGTGATACAATAAAACTCACGACACCACCACTGGATTAAAACAAAAGTTTAAAGTATTTAATTATAACGTGTATATGTATAACCCGATATAGGTTAGCATTACAAACATATACTCATTTGTGTGTGGTTTATCCTTAAACATTTCAAAGCTTAAACATTAAAGATTCCAAAGATTTTTCAATATTTTTTTACTTTCACATAATTCTTCAAACGAGTACCACACAACTCAAAGTACACCTGACCCTTTTCAAGAAATACTCTCTCTTATTGTTGTATCACTAGATGAAATTAGAATTTTCCTTCAATCATGCCGAATTGATTTCCTCCATCATTCCAATCAACACGGAATTCACAATATATTATAGAAGTCAATTATTCTTAACAATTGTTCTTTTTCATCGAAGGAATGCAAATTCTAACTTTCATCTGAATTTAAATAGTAATCCATTCATCATCGCTATTGTTGTGTCTCACTTTTATCATTGAGACATCATTAACCTATAAAATAGACCATACATCGTGTATAAAGAGTTAATTGATCGTCCCAAACATCACTCTAGCGCATTTATTCTTAACGTTCATTAATTTTTCAAAACCATTGAGGGTATATGGACCATATACCAAAAGTTCATTACTTTACTAAATAATATGATATGTGATTTTAAAAGACATGCCAGTGCCTTTGATGCTGTTAGCTACTGTGACTAACAATAAGTTTCTCTTTTTGCCTCATTGATCACATTTAATTGCTTGCCGATTCATATTCCCATTTCCTAGAATTCACTCACAATTCCACGCTCGATTTAGGGCCATCGAAATGTTTGCCCATGTCAATTACGACAAAGTCATCTACAAAATTCAAGATGACTTTGTATAACGGATCATACACTATTGCGGCAGTTTGTTTTCATATTCAAATACAGTCACTTATAAATTTCCCAAACAAAAACAAAACTGAAAGAACTTAACTTATAGTTTCGTTAGTCACAAAGACACAGGCTCTTTCGATATTGAAGAATATAATTTCCTGAACAAAACTGTCCGCGAATACGTTTACAGACTGGCAACGAACTATATTCTCATATTTTAAGCCTGCATGCACCATACCACAAGCTTTTCACCAATAAATATTCCCCCATAATTTATTACCAGATTTGTGCTACTGCTCGTTGTCAAAATCAGAACTACTTTACATTATATCCATATTCGTCACCTAAGTAAGAAAAGATCTCTCTTTTCTCTGGGTTTTTTATATTTACCCTATAAATCCTTAATTGTAGTTTTTTGTACTATCCCTGATGCCCGGGATAGTACAAAAAACTAATTTCGTCAGCCCGTTTTTTGCTTCATATAGAACATCCCATTTATACCCCTGTTAGGAGATATACCCATGCAAGACTTTTCATTTCCTTATACCAATACTAAATAACTCATTATTCCTTATACCAATACTAAATAACTATTCGAACTGCACAAATTGGTTAACATTATTTATTTCATTTGCTCCTGAGAATCTCAGCCATGCACTGGACTCATTTCTTGCTATTAAGCTACACCGTTTTCACTCTATTCTTCTTTACACGTCCTAAACACGCTATTCAACGTACTTTCATATCAAGACCCACAAATTCGTCACTTTTCCAATCTACCCATTTAAACATTTTCCTAATATCTCAGAGCCAACTTTGATACCTAATTCTCATTCATTGAATCAGTCCAACTTCATTCAGTCATGAAATTAATAAAAATCCACCTGCCCTCCAAATTAGTTTAAACTTCTGTCGTCAAACAATGCAACCGGAGCTTACTCCTATTAATATGAATTGGTGCACACATATGACCTCACTCATGGCAAACATTAAACAAAGGAACCGACAATTTAAAGCGAACACTGATGATACCAATTACCAACGAATTGTTTGGCGTCGAAGTCCTAATGACCTAATTACCGATTACCACTTACACCAAGGACGTATTGCACTATATGAGTCCTGCTTACTTCGCAACTAATCTTCAATATTAGAATTCGACGAGAGACAATCTATATTGATGAAGTAATATTTGCTGGAAATCTGATGACTGATGAACTTCTGAAATCTGGTGGATTTGAATTATGAATCTAGTGGAGTCGAATTTCGAGTGAGCTACATAAAACTAAATTCCTCTCGATAACGATGTTTCAATTAAAATACTTGGTATTTCGGCATTCAGTAATCAGTTCACTTATGAGGGCTCAACTAAATGAAGCATTCGATCTGACCGACTTATGTTCCAATGTTTTGAAAATAATTACTGTACAAAATCTGTGGTTACGATATGTAGAAGTACGTTACCACGACTTAAAATATGATGACGATTTTATATGGTAGGATATGCAGAACAGTCACATCTGTGAAAGAATAAGTGGGCTTTTATAGGTATTTCACCTACTGCATTGCAAATTCATTCACTATGATGAATAGATCAGTTTTGGTTAAAACTTCATCATCTTGTTGGCCGACCCATAAGCGTATTTTTTTCGAAGATTAAGCCTCACTTTGAGATTTGATTTGTGACAATTTTGTTTTGAAACTGTATATATGGATAGAAGTTAAAGGATTTGTTCAACAACAGATAAGTGTTTTTAGGATCAAACTGTTCGTATTTCAATATTCGTTCATGACTTTCCAGAATCTGTAAAGTGTGGCTTTATGTAATTTCAATATTATTTGACGTGAGTTGTTTGCTTTGACTGTGTGGTTGAAAAATGAAATCCATCTCATCAGGCTATGCTACCGGAAATGACGTTCGTCGTGTACGGTGCGAACGTTTTGTACGCTCAGTCTTGACATGATAGTTCTAGCGAATTACAATAACTTAACTCGAAATATCGAGTTTTTATTAATTGATTGATTGTGGCGTGATGATAATTGTATTTTCGAATTATGACAGTTACTCTGAACGCCACATCCCCGCAAGTGAATTCTCCCTTCCCCTGTTTTTTTTATCATGTTTATTATATGTCGTAATTCGTTATAGGATGCTCGGTTTCGGCCTCTTAGTGATTAAGCTTGTTGCGACATGAAACGAACCTGACTGCATACTGTATTTCTAGGTACCAGCGTTCGCTTTGTTGCAGAAATGAAACGAACTTCCTGGAAATATCTGAGAATGCAAGCGCAAAACGGACAACAGAGTGAAGGCCAATAATTTCATTGTGGTAAAGTAATTTTTGCCGTGTTAGGTTTTAGGCAGGAAGAAGGATGAAATTTTGGAATGTTCTGTCAGAAGATATTGACGTGTTATGTTCCCTAAACATGATCGTTGGGCCCACCAATGCAAAGTGTGTAGCTTTATGTAATTGGAATATTATTTATTATTAAGTAAGTTGCAATTCGAGTTGTTTGTTGTATGTTGTAATTCGCTAGACCTGAATGTCACAACTCTAATGCGATTTTGATCTCACTATAAGGCCAAAATAAAATTCCATGCTTTCCAATAACTAAACCAGATAAATCATGCTGTGTAAAATTAAACTGTCGATTTTTGTAAAACTGTAGGAATTCTAATTATTTCACAGTTTTCATTTTAACTCCTCCTTTAAAATGTTGCCAACAAAATCAGGGACGGGCGACTAAACATTTGAATAACATAGCTACTTATAGTTTATTGGAATAGTACTGACTGATGAAAGATGAATCGATCACTTTAATGCTTCAGTTTGGAATGATTATTTGTTAAAAACTGTTGGCGAACACTTTAAAGTAATTTTTAACAAAAATCAACAATTCATGTATAGATGACATGACCCTAAAGGAATCGACAAACAATGTTTTGCTAAAACCTCGGCCCACAACTGCTTCAATATCATAAAACAGCTTTTATTTTACAGTTGCGCTGTTGCCAACAATAATAATATAGCACGCAACTCTTAAGTTAATAACCATCATCTAATAATGAAAATTCTACCAAATATTCATTATGTAGCTAATATCACTCCAATAATAAAAACAAATCCAATAAAACCGAATGAAACATTTTTTTTTTGGCTTTTTATTATTTTTAATAATAACTAAAAGCTTTTAGGTTAATAAAATGGTTTTGAATTAGAAATAGCTGTTTGTGTATCTAATAAGAAAGAAGTCTTAACTCTCAAAATTAAACTAATATAAAATTTAATTATAGATAAGCATGCTTCTTGATTCACACAGCGTATAAATATATACGAGTATGTACTCGGATACCAACAAGAGCATTTTACAGTCTCATATACTGTTTCCAAGACTTTTTTAATCAAAAAAACCAAATATTTTTTTGAAAAGAATAATAATCGTTTAAAAGCTCATAAATCTACAAATTTTGTAATTTATTTACTGGAATGTGCTTTTCGCGTCTACATAAAATCCAAGCCGATCGATCGATGGGGCTAAAATTTGTATAAATATCATTTAATGGGATGTGCTGTTACATGGGCGATGTGTATAGCCGTATGGTGCAATAATCAATAAATTTGTTTTTTTTTTTTTGCTTCAATGTTGTGCTGCGGTTGTATATACGCTATAATGCGATGTACTATACGCTACATACAAGCATATCTACATACATGGAATTAGCTTTAGGCAAAATTTAAATGTATTTTTTTTTATTTTCAATTTTCTTCAAGTTTTATATCGATTTTAAGGTTTGAGGTTTTTTTTGGTTTTTTTTCGGTTGAAATACGTCTATTGAAAAATATTGTTGTTTACCACATACAAAAGTGTTTTTCTTTTCAGCGAGAGATAAGAAGATGCTGAATGTATATCGTATACATATAAATGTCTTCGTGACATAAAAACATTTTGAAATTAGACTTTGTAAATATTTTTAATAAGCTATTAAAATTTTAAAGTCAGTAGCCTTACATATTGCAACCTTACTTTAAGAAGGTATTATAAGGAAATTGCGGTTAAACATCTTAATTAATAATGTTTAAGAAGACTGAACCAAGTTAAACATGACGCTAGTTAAAACTTGCATAAATCGTTGTAGTTTCCGTAGTGATTTGATTATTTTCACTGTTATCAGGTCGTATCCAGGAGCTCTTTCATCTTTAAGATTTTACTTCTTGTTTGTTTTCTTTCACAGTGACTGGTAGAAAAAGTATTTCGTCAATTTTGCTTACCGGTGTTAAATATTCATTCTCTACCTGCCCAGTTGGAAGTTTGAAGGTGATTTCTAGATGTTCGGCAAACAGATCAGCTTTTTGTTTATAGTACAGGGTTTATCAACCATTTTTATGGGTGGCACTTGATGTTTAGGTTTTTTTAGACCTTTAGTGGCCTTTTACAACGAATAGTCCGTTTACCTGTCAGGTTACTTAGAAAGCTTGCTCATTCTTAATCTCTTTTATAAGCAGTTTAAGTGATTGAATCAAATGGATTGGCCATGTGGCAACTATTGCCTATATTACAATACTACGTATTCTGAGCATTTCACCCCGAAATCGAATCGAATCTCTATAATTACATTTAGTAATCACGTAAGATTAAATTATCCAAAAATCAATTAAAAACCAATTTAAAAGTTTAAATCATTTACTTTCATTGTTCTATGTAATGATGATTGTATATGGGTGATAACAACCAAACCTCCTACGCTGTCAACCAATCAACATTCTTCCTTGTGTAATTATGACAATTGAAAGATGCAAAAAAAATTGAATAGATTTAATCTATTTTCTAAAACAACCGCACACAGTAATTAAAAAACCATTCAAGAATTAATTAAGACAAACGTTATATACTGTTCAACGATGGTTTGCTTTTTTATCCACTTTTTTCACATGATAATGAACGAATTTTCCATTTTTTCTTATTGAATTTTGATTAGGAGAGAGGAACACAGACGGACAATTATACACAATGACAACAACAAGTATAAACTAACAAACATAAAAACATCGATTTTGAGTCACGTTTTAATTAAATCTAAGATTTTTGTTTGGTCTGGTCTTCTTTACGTACATAGTAGTGGCATGCAGAACAGTATAGGAACATATTGGTTGGTTTCGTCTTGTTAGCGCCAGCGTTGATTAAAAATTATGTAACATAATTTTATGTAGCATCACAAGGTTTGAACTACCCGATTGTTTAATCGTGACAATTTTTAAAATAAAAATCTATTCTTATATAGTAGGAGACAGAGAACAGTTCGGAATAGTAGAAGAAATCACATACTCTTGCAACCTGTTGAACTCTAATAATTTTATGAGCTTTCAGAATTTCAATAAATGTATGTCCAAATAACAAATTATTTATGAGCTCTCAAACGACCCCTAATATATTCTGACTCAGATGCTTCAACACTCACAATTCATTTTGTAAATATTTTACAATTCTGAGCAATATGTGCAAGATGGAAGGACACAACGCTCTAAATGATAAATAAGGTTTTATTAAAAAGTGGCTCTTGAATTGGTTTTCTCGCAAATTAAAAATAGTACCCGTGTTCGAATTATAGACTGGCATTGAGTTAACGAATGTGTACGTCCGCGTTTTGGAGAAGTTGATGCCAGCCTATAACACTGCACTTGCCAGTATTTCTTCCTTGTGGGAATTTTGGGTATTTGTAGTAACATGAACGATCCAGAAAACTATACCACCACCAGTGACCCACCTAATAGTAACATGAAAGCTCTTTTGGCTATGTTTTATGAAGGTATATTGAAGTCGACTACCCTACATTTTTTTTACTATGTCTCTATTCCCTAAATGCACAGTGAGAATATTTATCACACAATGGACCAATATATGACTATACTGTCGAATATTAAAATCTTTAAATTTGATTGACTGTTCATCTACGCAAAGCCTATATGTGGCATTGGTACGTTTGCCTGCCACAGAATTGCCATCAAAGTGAATGTGCGGTCTAATCGCTTCAAATTGTAAAACTTTCTGTCGGTGGCACGCTTGAACCAACTGAATTGTATACAAGTCAGATGGAAGACATGCTTATTTCACGCACCAGCGGTTTCAACCCTCTATTTAAATGCCCGAACTAAATGGTGGTTCTTCTGACAACTATTCGTTTGTTTCCACTTTAAGAATAGTATATGTTGTCTTATCGGATTTTATTCTATGGTTGGCAACTAAGTAATTGCGGATTTTTTTTAGAAAATAAATTTCCATGAATAAATTCTAAAATCAATTTTTTCATGGAACAAATAATTTTATTTTGTTATGTATTGCTCATTTTGATCAATGACCTTTAGCCATGTTTCAGGCAACATCATAATCCCACGTTTATAAAACTTCTGGTTTTTATTATAGCAAAAACCTGAATCAGGTACGATTTCACATCATTATCATTATTGAAATTTTTACCATTCAAGGAGTTTTAGAAAGATCGAAACAAACAGTAATCAGATGGTGCAAAATCAAGACTATATGGTGGATGTGGCAAAACATCCCAACCATAAGCTTCAATAATTTTTGCCGAGTGACCAAAGATGTGTGTGGCCTTGCATTGTCATGATCGAATACAACACCTTTTTGATTTGTCAATTCGGGCCGCTTTTCTTCAACTGCATTGTTTAATTTCGTTAGTTGTCCAATGTAGACATCAGAATTGATCGTTCGGTTGGGTGGTAAGAGTTAAATGTAGACAATTCCTTTGTAATCCCACCAAACAGATAACAAAACCTTCTTTTGATGAATTTCAGCTCCACGATCTTTTCCACTTGATATTGTTTTGAACAACCCATTTTTGATCGCCAGTTATCAGTCGTTATAAAAATGGATCATTTTCATTACGTTTCTTTAGTAAATTGCAGCTGTTAATGCGTTGCGTTAAATGCGTTTCTTTAGTTCACCATAAATAGCACATAACTTTTTGTGAGCTTGCGATGCGTTTTTCCCTTCGCGAAAATAAAAAAGCAAAATATGTCGAAATTGTTCCTTTTGATTTTCCATTTTTCAACGAACGCCAAACGAAATCTACGAAAGAGATCAAAAAACTTTTACTGATTGAGACCTGCACCTGAATTGCCAACTGTCAAATAAAATGTGTTTTACATTTGTACTACGTCTGCAAACCTAAAAATTCAACTGAAGCCATATTTCTATGAGTGAAATCCGCAATTACTTAGTTGCCAACCCAATATAACAATATAGCGATTCATGCTGGAGTATTCGTATATAATGTATACAAAACAATGCGAAAGCCACTCGTATGTTAGGCTAAACCATTTAATTTGAGTCATTTGCTTTGAAAAACCTGAAGGTTGATATGTAGGACACATCTCGACCAAAACGACAAGACAATACGGAAAGAGACAACTAAATCCTCAAATAGAGTTGGATATAGTCAAGTCTAGTAGGCAGTATATTTTACTCTAAATCAGAGACGTTAAGTCTCTAACCAAAACAAATGAGATCCAGTCAATACCATTTCTTAACATTCGCATACCTACTTTGAATCAGATAACAATAAGAAATACTTTTATCAAGCTTCCACACATATCTATATATAGGGTCAATTTACGCGTAAAAGGTAGTCAAATTAGATTGAAAGGTATTTCGTCTTATTTTATTCGTTTTATATAAAAATGATTTGTTATGTTTTGGTTTATTTATTTATTTATATATATTTAAAAAAAACAACAACATCAACATCTTAATAACACAATAAGAGGTATAACAATAAAAATTGAAAAATAATAACAACAACAAAATATTATATCATGAAGAACTGGTTTCTTCATCATCTTTGAGACGAAGATCTATACGCTAAGATTGCATTATTTATTTATTTTATTTATATATTCGATTGTGTTGCTATTGTTGTTAGTCGAACAATATAATGATGCGACTGTGGATCGTGATTGATTGATTTATACCACTCGGAAATATATTATTTACCTTTTTGTAATTCAATTACTTTATTATAGTTGTATACACATAAGGAATAGATATTAGAATTAGATAATCATACAATAATAACCCCTTTTCATGGAACTTCATTGCTTTTCATCGAAAGTTAATTAAGAGGTCGTATGTGGTTAAGGTTATAGTTGTTTGTCATTGTAACTTTTATTTTGTAATGGAAATGACTAGGCGATTTGTTATGGTGTCGATTTTGATGAGGATTGATGTTGATGCAAAGCTTCATTTTTATACAGATACGTTTATTATCTATTATGGACATACATCAAGAAAGATTTATCCAGGTAAGAATGTTGATACAAATTGTACGAAGATGTTGGTTATATTATCTCACTTGGATGTAATTGACTGGTACACTAGATTTCGAAGCTTGATTGGATCGGGATTGTGAATAACCACACCTTCGACTCCCTAAAGCAGAACTCATGATTTTTAATCATCTTGCATGTTCTTGCAAAATATAATTGCTAGTGTATCAGTCCCAAAAACAATTAATAAGGTTTTGAAATACTATTTTAAAGAAATGTTTCCACCAGGATGACCAACGAAATAATTTATATGAAAATGAACCAAGAAATGACTAAGCTCCAGTTACTAATAAACCCCAAATAACACCGAACAAATGGCTCAATAGTAAAAACTAGGTCTATCAAGGTGGAGATGTCAGATCAGTGGTGTGAATGAACATATCTGATCTCTTGAAGGGGTGCAAAATTTATGGGTCAATTAATCTTCGACGTTGGTTACAATGGCAAAAAATAGAACGTCAAATTTGGACCAAGATTTGTGCCATAAATATGTGGTGTAAGATACAGATTCCTAGGACTTATAGTTAAGATTTATGAAGTTAGCAATAATGGGCTTTGCAATACACTTGAAGTTGCTAAATTTTATTTTGTTGATGTGTTTTAATTGACTGACTTGTCAAATGACATTGTCCTCCTTAAACTGTGGAGCATTCAAAACATGCAAATTCGATAACACAAAATAAAATTCGTCCACTAACTAGCAGTCGGATTTTGACATTCAATTTTCGGAAAATCCGATTTTGTTTTGTCTTTTTGGTTTCATAAGAGGATTTTTCGATATCAGATTTTCATACGAGCAAAATTCGCTTTCGAATCCGATATCAATAGCCCTCTCTATTATGTAATAATTTGATTTCGAATTTTTTTCCGATATCGAAAAATCCAATGCGCTGTGAATTTTCCTATTGCGAATTTGTCAAATATCAGCATGAAGGTACCAATTATGCATTTTATACATCTAGTTTTCCATCGAAAGTATCAAGCTAATTTGTTCTGTTCTAGAACACATCTTTTTTGCAGTTCATTTTTACCGTCTTATCTTATGCCAGTCAAATTGAGAAAATATGGTTATACGTGCGATATTTCAACTATATAGTTGGCTGGCCCATGAATACTACACTGCAATAGAAGTCACATCACCAGTGATAATCAGATGACTTTTAACATTCGATACTTTTATTACGAGTTGAGACAGCTTTAAACACAGCTTCATAATTCAAACTTAAATTACAACAAAAACATTTAAAATTCGAAAGTTCAAATATATTTAATTGGAAAGCTCACCACACAATCTATTAGAACCATTCTGATATGCAAACTGAATATATTTAGTTAAATGGCTGTAATAAAAATACAGCCCAAGAGCAATGAAACAAAACACTTTTCCCAAAACTGTAATGAAAATTGTTTCAATATTTGAATGAAATTTAAAAACAAAACTACATAAAATTAGCAACAACTAACTAGATCAGATTAGTTTTTTTCGTACAGTACTCGTATATGTACATAGGTTAACTGTGCTACTGTTTATTTTAGAAAAATTAGTTTTATATGAAAAACTATTTTTATAGTTTTTTTTTTGTTTATCTTTGACTACATATCTAGGTAAATTGTAGGCGTGCCTGATGATGGTTTGATTATAATCGTTCAAATAAAATCTAACACTTGTTTTATAAACTCAACTATAATTACACATCCACACAGGTATACGAAAATTTTTGGAATTTCCTAACAAAACGTAGAAATCCGCGGGGAGTGATGGTGGTGGTGGTGGTAATTTATGGAAACGACGTTCGGGAAATTATCATTTAAATCAAAAAATCATCCCCTTTTTCGGGAAAAAAAAACTTTTTTATTTTGCAATCCGTTCTGAAATTATTTTACCTCCCCTCTAATTCAAATATGTATTTATGCATGCTGTAATATACCAAAGTGATTGAAATAAATGTCACGTAAAATGTTCTATATATGCGTTTCGAAATATATGTATGTACGAGAGTGTTTTCACCGAACGTGATAGTACGACAGCCTAATAAATATTAATATTTTTCATTTTTTTCTCTGTTCAGTTGGGCCAGTTGTGCATACACGAGTTTCAAACTACATATATGAAGATGAATCGTTTCGAAATGAACTCTTCGTGTAGGGGTTAAGTTGTAACAGGTTTTTATAGTTTATATGTAAAGAATCAAGGGTGCATTTTCAATGTACAAAAGGGAACATTATTTATTTTTAAAGATGGTGATGAAATATCAAACAGGGTAAAAAGAGTAGCTATAACTTGTATCTCAATCAGAAAATATATTATATATTAATTGCTTGGAAATATACACTAAATTGTGTTGTTAAGCATCAGATACTTTGTTAAACTTGACGGATCGCTACTAAGATCTCGCTTTATGTGCTACACAAGAGTGTGTTCATTCATAAAACCGATGCATTTTAGATAAGAAAAATTACTTAACCATTCACTTAATTTACTGTCAAATATTGTGCAAACATCTTTATTTAGTTTATTTCGTTATTCAGACCATCTATAGTGTCTGACTGTCTGTCTGCCCGTCTTTGCAATAAGTTTTGGGGCTCAAGGCTTTCCCAACTCTTTCGCCAAATCGAGGACGTATGGCTATATAGGTTCGATTTACGTACAACCATCTACATAGTTTCATGTCAGCCTCTAGTACTGACATGAAAGATGGGTTGGCCCAAGAATTTTGCACTCCAACAGGGGATCATAGATGTTTTCATTCACACCACCGATCGTGCATCCTCCATATATCAGGATTCGAACCCAGTACCTCCCGCTCCAAATACCACAGCTTCAAACACTACGCTATTTGATCAGTCATTTACAGTGTTCGCTAGCTTATATTATATTGAGGCATATGACAACTTAAGAGACGTAACTTAATCGCATCATCGTCGTGGTCTGATCAAAGTGAGGTTAGTACCGTTATTATTATTGCTACAGTATAGCGCATGTGAACTTAAAAGCTATTCCACAGTGGAATATACAGTAAAGTCATATCATGTTTCTACACTCGAGAGAAATCCATTTTGTTTGTGGTTATCTTTTGTAGTTTCAACATAAGTTTATAGTTCTACTCCAACCCTATTGTTTAAATACTTAAACGCGAGATTGAGGATGCGGGTTCGTGAAACAAATATCTAGGAAACGTATTCGCTGGAACGTGTTGCTCTCCAAGATGTGTCCCAATGCTACGAGGGCTGCCATAAATTTTTTTAGAAAATGGTAATACAAGTGTTACGATGCAAATCTCTGTGTCAGTCAAAAAATGTAAAATTTTTGGAGTTATACTTCTCAGAAGTTCGTAACAACATTGTTTTTTTATTTGAAAAATTAAATTCAGTGAAAAAATGGAATTATAACGTTGCAGTTTTGGATTTGATGATTTTTACGTTTTTCGAAAGAGGCTAACTCGTGAAGGTCGTTCAAAAACAGCTGCTTTGCCAGAAAACACCGATGCTGTGAAAAAACTGATTAAAGAGGATCTTCAAATGCTTGAAAAATTCGTTGGAGGTACCCCCAAGAACATCTTTAAGAACGTGTCAGGTGACGAGTCATGGATATGTGCGTATGAGCACAACAAATACAACAAAAACTTGTGCGGGCTGTTGTTCTAAACGAAACTCGGGCATGTATAGCTCTTAAAAACCAAACGACACTCAATTCAGCTTGGCATACGATGCATTGTGTTTGTCCGAGGTTTTCAACAAATTAAGCGATAATAATCCTAAACGGCGAATTATTTTGTGTCACGAAAATGCGAGCTCACACACATCATATCACTCAAGACCTGATTAAACGTGTATTTGAACACTCCAATGAATTAATTGGTCATCCGCCTAACAGCACCCAATGGTATTACTATACAAAGTATGAAGATATACATTTCTGATTGGAAATAAATGATGTGACTTTCAAGTGATCGATAATCAAACGTGTAAGGTATGCTTACTAACAGGTCAATTGTATGTATACTACTGATGTAATATAAATAAAAGTTTTACTTTAATTTAATCAAAGATAATTTGATAGGTTCTATAGCTGAGCACGATGTCAAAGCGGTCATTATTAACCTTTATGCATAGAAAAAAAACAATCAATCCTGAGAGAAAACTTTGCGTAAGTTACAATCTTTCCACACCAAAATATCGTGAACATGGATGCATCTACATATATGTAAAACATCCTAATTGTGTTAATTTCAAAGGAACGAGCATAGCTTTAAGGAAATACGTAAGCACTAACGACTATGTCATAAAGCTACGATGAAAATGGTAGTACAAGCCAGAGAGTGCAGGCCGATATACATTACATTCTTCTGTAATCATCTAATATATGAAGAAATAGGAATACTTGGTCTAATAAAGTTGATGTCGTCTAGCAGATTCTGATCTAGATGGTAGCCATTGCGTTAATATGGATGTGGTACTCACCATGTGGCGTGTATATTTTTTAGAACTACTTAATGTTTCACGTCGGTTACATACTGGAATTGAATACCATCAAATAAAGACCTGATTAATTCATCGAGGGGCTATCCTATATAAGGAAATCATTCAAAGCTATAAATATTCGAAGGAGTATTTTTATACCAAGGAGGGTTCTATCTAAATCGATAAACTTCTATAAGATGATTCTTTCTCAGGACTATGAAACGAGGTATGCGTTTGAACTTGTTATAGCTATTGCAAGTAGCAAGAAGTGGAAAAAAATGTTGTTTGTTTTTAGAAGTCAAGATTTAAGTGATCGTAACCACACATTTGAGGAAATGATGAGATTCAAGAATCTCGTGCTATTATAATAGTGAGGAAGAGATAAAATTCTAATATCTTACAAATCCGGATAACATAAATACAAAGTGTTGATCCGATGCATGCTGATCTGAAGCGAATCTGTTAAAGAGTGTCATTTAAGCAAAATTAAAGCTGTCGATGACGATAGGTTCACGATATAGGGAGTGATAGAGTCGAATCCGATGGGTTCAAATGTTTAACATGTTATTTACTCGTCCTAAGACATTTGTATTCCTAAACCCTCTCTAGAAGATAAAATCCAACTACAGTACTGTTAAACACGTAATAACTGTACTTCTGTTATGCTCCTCCCATTCATAACATTTAACCAAATCTCTACAGTTATGCTAAACAAATGACAAGCTACAATACAAACAAACAATAAATCGATAAAACATCAATACAGAAACCTCATGTGCGAATGTCATATAATATGCCATCAATCAGAATTAACTTCACAGAAACATTGTACACGTCTCCTTCAAGTTTATCGGTAGCAACATCAAAAACAAAATCTATTAACGATATGTACAGACATATAGATACATTATAATTCAATCAAGGGCGTGCAACTTATCGCACCAAAATATCCTTTTACAAAATTTAACAACCCATTCATTTTTTTTTATCAAAAACCCATTAAAAATTTATCTCGAACTTCAGAAATTAAAACATGTCTATGGGTATTATTATCATATAAAAACCCACAACAAAATATAAAAAAATTTAAAATCTCTATTACCTTTTGTAAACATCCCTCGCGACACTGTTGTACACGTGCTGGCGGTGCAGATTGTTCAGAATGTAATATACCCGAACTTATTTTTATTCCAATCAAAAGGATACATAAATAAATCATATTTTTATCTGTACACCCCATTTTACTGTATTATGTTTGTTGTGTATAATATTTTCACCAAATCTGAAAAGCCCAACTAATTTTCACCGAATCACCACAACTCACTCTCACTTAGATAGATACAAAACATATATAGAACTTTTTTTTTTTGGCACACACACGCACACCTCACACTCGTATATAAACAAACACATATACACAATATATAACACAAATACACAAAAAAATTTTAATTGAAATATTAATTTTTAATTTTTCACTTTTCAACAATAAGAATTTTCACATAAAACCGAAACAGAGAAAACTTTTCTTGTATTTGCGAATGATAATTGTTTTGTATTTCCACTTTTTGCGACACAACAACAAAATGTTGCACCAAAAAAAAACTTTAAATCGAAACGAACGGTAAATAAAATCTCACAAATATTCGTGTACTTTTTAAACTGAACCGTAAAACTTCAACTTAAGAGCAAAATGATTTTAACACAAATATAAAAGTTAACGAAAATGACACCATTCACGTTCAACGTACAGAATTCAACTAAATTGAATTTAATAAAAACAACAATAAAACGAAAACAAAATTATCATTTTCGATTTTTTGTTTTTTTGTTGTTGTTGTTATTGTATTTTCATTCAAATCCCAGTGGGAGCTCGTTATGATAATAACAAACTACATACATACACAACACAGCTGAATATGCAGAATAAAGAACGAGAACGCTACATCCCTTATATGTATCGGACACGCTCGTCTAAAATAATTAATTTTACATCCAACGAGGAGATACGATATACTTTATACCGTATAAGTCCGATTCGTTCACACGAAAATCTATTATTTTATGAATGAATGCGTAACGAGATGAGATATATAATATTTATTAGTGTGCTGCTGTTTTTACATACGTATTAGAGCGCTGAATAGCTTTTATGAACTGATAACGAAAAGAAAATTCGGAAAATTGGAAAAATAAATAGAATATTTTTTTTTTGTTCCTGTTCGAGTAATGAGATTCACAAAAAAAATAAATAAATAAATGTGAAGAGGGCTTATGAAATGTATGGTTTTTTAAGTATGTAATATATGAATTGATTAGAATTTTTGTTTGTTTATATTATGGAGTTTTTCCATGTTGGAAAATGAGTGCAATATACACATCATCATGATAAATCTGGGGTACAATGTCGTGCTACAACTCCATATTTATATATGTATGTATATATATGCGTGTTGATTGTCGTCACACCAATTTACAGCTGATTGGCAATTTAGGACATAAACATGTGAGTATGTATGTATATACAGTACACAGTAACGGGAATGACGGAAAATTAGAAATGTCATATTTATACGTGATTGATTGAAATTAATCGGTCAGATTCGAGGAAAATATGCGAGTATTTATCGGTTCATTGACCCAGAAAATATATTTTTTTGTCTTCTGTTTTATGTTATATCAACAATGGAAAACATTTTCCGATTTTCCATAGTATGAATATTAATTGATACACGATGCTGATTATGTAGAGAGAGGTTATGGTTCTCAGACGGACAAACAGTTATATGTTGTATATAGGAGATCTAAAGTTGGTTTACTAAATTTTTGCTATTGTAGAACTGAGTTTGGTGGACATTTGAGTTGCTTTGAGTTTGATATTCTGTGGAATTATGTTTATTTTTATGAATGTTTCAAAAATGGATCTACCATTGACTCAATCTCCACCTGTCGTAGGTGACGACAGCATGCCATCTCTTATCCAGCACAGTAAACACTGATAGGCCACATGAAAGATCTTATTGCAAGATCATCAAACTTTAGAAATCTTCACATGGTTACTGTCATAGCTGTGAAGATTTGGAGGAACAAGAAACAGAACAAAATATTTGTGAGTGACTTCATGGACACCAGGAAAGTTCGGAATTTTCTCAAAAGCTCTGGATGGTTCGAGTAAAAGGAGATGGGAACATATATGTGATATGTGATCAATATGTGTATGTGCTGCTTCTTGTGCTTTGTGATCAATATGTGTATGTGCTGGTTTGTATAAGGGACTTGAAACAAACCAATAATACAAAACAGAACACAAACCAGACAAAAGATTTCCTCAAGTGATACCGCAGCCAATGAACACTGGGTAGGGCGAAACATTACTGGTAAAAATGCAGTCAATAAGAGCACCGCAGACTTATAAATTCGTTTGTGCTCGTTCCAGTCTACAGTTAAGTTACAGGAACATTGCACCAATTTGCGGTCTCTTTAATTTTCAGGATGGCCCGGCTCCCATATAAGAGTTATCTTATTTCTATGGGTGTTAATTAGTTGCTTTATCGAGTTGTTTGATCACAATTTTGACCGATAGGTTACATCGTTGCACTTTTTACTTCTTTAGGCCAGCCATTATACAGAGAGGTATAACATGCATTTCTTCTTCAAATATTGTAACGTTCATCCTCAGGGATTAGAATGGGTCCTCCTCGGCTCTACTCATCTCTCTCATCATACCACATTAAAAGGTTTTTGAAGTTCTATTATCGTCAGTATACAGTTGAAAGGCAGGCTATGGGGTAGTGGTCCTTAAAATTTCACCAGAATTTTTAATCGGTTACACTCGGTTTTCTCTGTTTTACCTCAAGTCGCATTTTGAATGCAGTCAACGAAGTCTTTTTTGAGTTGAAGAGACAGTTCTAGAATATGTTCGCATTGGTCCAGTAATAACAAGACAAGTTATGCATCGTACTTTTTATTTAGTAAGTGTCTGCATTTATGAACACGGTTATTGATCACCGTATACTAAAGGTAGGTGAACATGAGTTTCAAAGTGAACAAGATCAGTAGATGATCTTTAATTACAATCCTCGAATACTATAACAAAGGTTATGACTTATATGACAGTCCAAAAAGCACCTGCAAGTATGTAGCATTGATCTGCAAGTATGTAGCATAGTACTCTTATACTCATATACTACTCACGAAAGACTACTCATATATATTTGACTCCTCTTAACAATTGGATCGATATGTCATTCAAGAAGAGAGCCCGAAGTAGCACATCGGTTCTGCTAGTGAATTTGACTATCATTATATTACAAAGGTTGATGTTACCCACCAGTATGGAAAATTACCACACTGTGACATGAATTAGATCTGACAGGGTTCTATCGAATTTGCCCATAGAACTTCAAATTCGCGGTTACTCAGTCTACATAAAAGCCCTCTTTAATCGCCATGGACCATATAGCATAGGGGCTAAAACCGATAAGACATCTCTAATAATGGTGGCCGACTTATCTTCCAATTTAGCTGTGATATTTCTGAACTTGAACATGGATCGAACTGATTTGGCCATAGTGTGTGTTATTTCTTAGCTCTGCTGAATAGAGTCGTAAGAGATATTATCTTAGAGATGATATTGCTCAAAGCCGTCAAAAGGGATTTTTCAGCTTGTTAAGCAAACTAGTTCAAATTTCCAACATCAGAGTAGTTGATCCAACATCACCAGTCTATAAAAGAAACGAGTTAAGTAAGCCTAATTGATATAATTGCCTTAGGTTGGGTAGCTGGACCCCAGCTGTCCTTATCAAGAGATGCAGTTTAAGAGTGTTGCTGACTATACAGGTACAGTTACTAAATGTAAAATAATCTCTTCTATTCCCTGCGAGACATGAACGGCTTGAATGAAAAATTCTGCGTATCCTATTATGAAGTTACTGTTCTCAGGGTGAGGTTATGCCTCCGTTCTTGTGGTGTCTTGTGGTCAACTCACTCCTAGTCTAACTAAATGACAACGCATTATAATGTCAGGTTTATGCTGATGACATAGTTGTAGTTTGTAGTGGCCAGGGTCTATCAGTCAACCCCAAGTAAAATGAGATGGTTCTTTTCACTAGACGCAGGACTTTGGGAAACATTAGTCTTTCAAAAATTGGGGCTCATACGATCTCGGTCCATTCGGAAGTCAATTATCAGGGAATAATTGACATTTAGTTGCATTTCCCAACAAAGCTTACTACATTTACTGGAAATGCAAACAGTCATTTGGTATATTATGGGGCCTGAAACCCAGATCCGTGTACTGGCTATATATATTTCGGTAATCAGACCTATAATTTCGTTTGCCACACCTATTTGGTGGACAATGACTGGAATTGCAGGAAGACCTCTAAATCACCTTCAAAGATTTATTTGTGCTGTTGATCTTTGGATCAGAAGGTATGCAGAGCAACTAGTCGTTCGCCTACAAGGCAAAGACAATCTTCCTAGCCGTTCATGACACTGTCAAATATGGTGGGAGGTGAGCCGTTACTATATAAATATATGGGAATATAATAGCCCATCCTATCCCTCCAGTGATAAAATGACGATCTTTAGTGACGGATTAAAATGATGTAATCTAGCTGGTGCCGGGTTATACATACCAAATCCTTAGGTCGAATTATATATTCATCTTGGTAGGTACGCTATTGTCTTTCAGGTGGAAACTATAATTTTGACTATAATTTTGCACTCTTTGTGAAGGACGAATTGCAGAGATCTTCGTATCTGCATCCTTTCTGACAGCCAGACTGTCAGACTAACGGCGATTGGTTCCAAATCTATACGCGCAGTCTGAATAAAGTTACATCACTGGATACCAAGTTGCATGGGTACATTAAAGGGAATATATTAGCTGATAAATTGGCACGTTTGGGTGCGGGTCAATTTATCAGCCAATATATTCCACTTCTGTTGGACCTGAGCCCGCTTTATACTTTTTCCATAGACTGCACTGCTTTGTATCACAATTTCTATTTGAGGATCAACTGATGACCTTGAGGAAACCAGATATTGTGGACTTCATTAGAAGAACAAACAGATTTCGGGACTAAGTGTGTACGTCTGGGAACGGATGTGGACCAATTCAATGGACCAATTCATCCTCCTTCAGCCGGAGGAATATCTTAAGAATGATTCTTTCAGAGTAACTATTCGAGCCTGTCAGCTTAAGGTATTCCATCGATTCCTTTACAAAAGGTACACCATGTAGCTTCCCTAGATTGTTTTAATTCGAGGTTGTACCCCCTCAGGGCTAATCTCATTTCATATAGGCTCTTAGAGTGGCTAGATGGCTTCTTTTCCAGGAGAGCCTTATATATAGGTCTCAATTCCGGTATGACAATGTAAAAATCCAATTATAAAATATATTAAATTTATTTAGAGCTTTTTTCTCATGTTTCTCTATATCAGGATTAAGACCTATCCACCTCTTATCGCCGTACTGTCCAGACTCTATACTTTATTATCGTCAACTTATCTTGCACAAACATTCCGCAAATAATTTATTTCGATCGATCGTCCCATTTAATTAATCGTCCAACTACCAAAAGCTTCACACACACACATGCATATATTATGTCATTCAATTGGTGGTGTAATTACATCGATTTCCGTTTTTGGTCTCGATTTAAAATTATAAATTTTCCAAACTAACTTTTATAGAACGGATAACACACACTAACACAGTGTACACACCAAAAACCTCAAACTGAATGGAATTTAAATTCTTTATCGTTCGAAAGATGAAGTGAAAGAACCAACAACAAAATTTATTGAATTATTTCCCTTTTGTCTTGGCGCGCAAAAAAACTAAAAGTGAGAAAATTTTCTGGAAAAAAATTCTTGGTGGCAAATTAATTGATGTTATTATACAACAGCGATGAAAATTTTAATGGAATTTATTAAACATTTTGTTGTTGTATTGTAGCCGACTGTATATAGTGGAATTCGAAGGTGGATATGAGATCAGAATTTTAATTAGATTTTCGGTTAGAATGCGATTCATTTTCATGGTCGCGCAATAGTACCGTCTAGTTCGGTGCGGTCGTCTGTATATAGACCAACTGTCGCCCTACACTTACCCCATACATTTTTAAATCAGGGTTAAGTAGAGGATTTTTATTAAAATCTCCTGACTTTGAAAAATTAGAATTTTTCATCTTTTACATAATCCTATTAGGATGAAAGCTCAAAAGGGAAATGATTGTGAGGATGCATCCACTATATCCATTATCCTCACTAGTGGTGTCGTTCGGAACAGGTTAACTATACCGAAGCTCATATACAGTGAAACTCTTCGTTCGTGTGTATACACCTTGCATTTCCACTCGTGGAAAATTGCCATACCAAATTTTCACTATATACTGTCGAACTCTTCGGTCTCGATGTAGGTATGTGTGTTTAGCGCAGTGTCATGTCAAGTTACTTGTGTGCTTCAACAATTTTCTTTTATATTTACCGTAGATTTTGTTGTTGTAACTTTTCGTGATGAAAAAACGTGTTCCGAATTAAATTTTCATTTTTTTTTTGTTTTTTTTCCCCAAATTTTTTTTTTTTTTGTCTTTCGGAAAATTTGTTGAAAATTGTTTTTTGTTATACACACAAAATAAATTTAATGTTAAAATTGGTTTTGCTGTCGTTTTTTTTTCTTGTCTTAAGTTTTTGGGTTTTTTTTTGTGCCGAACTAAACTATATACACAGTAGTTATGTATGTAGAGTTAGAGTTCGTTCTTTTGTGTGTTTATGTTAAGAATTTTATTTGGGGTGATTATTTAAGAAATTCTGTTTTGCTTTTTTTTGGACATATGTATGTTTTGTATATATGGTTTTTATGATTGCGGTCGTTGAAAGGCGAGAGGATCAATCAAGGTAGAAATTGTTTTGAAGATATAGTTTTTTTTTTTGTGTTACGAATCTGTGTTTGTGTGTGCCAATTCGTCGTGATCGATTTTAATGAAGCAAAAAATATTATTACTAAATTATTTATATATTGCCATTGCGCTTATTGTAACAGGTTCAACAATTCACATATATAAGGGACAGCTATCAATATACTTCAGTGTTATTGAACTGCAGCTGTCATTGTTCCAGACTGTACGTCCAATTATAATTGATTATAACTAAGGGCGTTCAACTTACACATTCCACTCCAGCCTCAGAATGAGTCAACGACCTGACCCCATATATGTCGATCTCAAGCCAGCTCTTCATATACTGTTGGATCTCTAGTCGTCTGCCAAAAATGGCACCATTCGTTTAGAATTAGCAGAACGTAACTAAGGCAGCATATATACTTGTTTCCCATTTCATTTTCTTAATCTTGTCACTCAAACTCGATTGGCTCAATGAGATATCCTTCCCTGTCATGACAGTCTTTATCCTACAGGCTAACGGCTATAAGTGTCACACATATTCTGATCACAAATTCAAACGGCAACAGACAATCTCATGTATAGCAGTTGGTGTGATATGCACCGTCCTTACAAATATACTACAAATAAGTCTTTGTTACTGGTTCAGATGTTTCCCTCCGAGTTCACTTATAGTTTCACACAAGTTACCAAACATATGTAGTTAAGGGAGACTACTTAGGTCTGATAACCGTAACGTATTGCCACCATTAAAAATTGAAGGTGTTAATCTCCATGATTATCCGCATGTCAAGTTTCATCTACAGATAATTGACTTCCGAAGAGGGCAGAAAAAAGCAGTTACCCTCTTCGTAGGGTTAACATGATATGAAACAATTGCATGAGAATATGTGATTCGTATATTTACCAACCAGTAGGACTAGCAGTGAGTTAACCATAAGACGGTACAAAAGAGAAATCAAAACTCTGAGAACTTTACTTCTATATCACCGAAATTGTATTCCTAATTGGCACCAATATTCAATGGTCTAAGCCTTGTGGGTGGGGTCATTCATGTAAATTTTACAAACATGTGACCCATAGAATACCACCCAGTATCCAGAGCTTGTTGTAGGAGGCGACTAAATCTGAATGGATTGCTGGGCTGACGACCCGCATCAATACAAACCGTAACTGTTAAAAATGTCAACAAACAAAAACAAATCGGATACCGCCAAAACAACAATGACCCCCAGCTTAAGTACCTGGAAACGATTGATGATCGGCACGTGGAATGTGCAATCACTTCAGTCACGAGATCTGAAATTCAATGCAAATTTCTGATATCGTGCATGAAATCAAAGATCAGCGAGTACACCGACTCGACCACGTTCTGCGTGCTGATCCGAGCCGAATAATACAGTGATCTCTGAAGGGAGAGCCACCTTTCGGTAGGCGAAGAGGTCACTGTCGGCGACGATGGCTCCACGGCGTAGAGAACGATCTGGCAATTTTCTGGTTGGTTGCAACAGTATAAAGAGCTGACTCGTGATCGAAACCGTTGGAGTCAGATTGTTGACACGGTACGGGCCAATTTTTTATGTAAAAGCGTAAAAAAGCTCATTTTTCAAATCTATATAATTTAAGAATATTATGTGAAATGGTGATTTCCCGTCCTTCCTAAAGAAGACCAAAAAATATATGCCCGTCTGGTTCTGATATTTTAAAATGTGAGAATGATTCGAAGGTTCATCGAATTAATTTTTTCTCGCCACCTCAGTCCAAATCCACCATGGTCACCCACTTATGGAATTAGAATCTCCATTGAGAATTACCAGCTATACGTGACGTGAGTTTGCATAGCATCCTATAGTGTACTCCGTGTAGCTTTAATACATAAGAGAGGAGTATGAATCTAGTAGTAACACTGAAGTAGGCAGAGTTAACTTGAACCTACGCCTATATACGATTTTCCTTTATTTCAACTACTCCTGTAAGTAGACGCAGCAGATTTCATCCAGGAGGCTGTAATTCGCGCTTGCGTTTCAGGTCTAGAGCAGGTATTACTTACCAAAACAGAGTTTGAGATCTTTGAATTGAGTCTTCTGATTTTATTCCGGTGGGCCTACATAAAATTATAATAAGAATTCACGTGGATCCAAAGTTTTTCAATAAGGAAGAGATGCTGGACTTTTAATGTTATCCATCGTACCACTTCCAATTGGGGAGGATGACGTATATGACGAATAATTTTTATTCAACTATAAAGAGTTGGTCCACATTTGGGCACAGATAACTCATCCAGGCCAAGGCGTAGAAGTCAACCTTTCGGTTTCTCATGTTGAAGATCGATGATCCAACTATCGGCACAAAGTACAGATATTGATTTTGTAGTCCCTTCAGAATACCCGAAGGTTCTTAAAATGAACCTCGGACAGAAGTTGTGTCCTTTAAAGGCTTAAGAAGATTTGTCTTTCTATTGTCAATTGGAAGAAGAATATATATACAGCCTTTGTGCAGTCGTTCATGCCTATTCACGATCATGTAAGACGAGACCATCGACTTTCGAAAAAACAATGAAAAGTTAAAACAAAATTAAACAGTTTGGTAACCGATATAGTTTAACGCTTGGTGGTACCAAAATCCGAGTAATCCCAAGCTTCCTTGTGATTCCAATTCGATTTTTTCAAGAGGGGGTTGAATACCTGGGATATATTTTTGATAACACAGAAATTCCTTCGTAATATATCCGTCATCGAACGAATAGTGAGTTATTTCTGAAATACAACGACCAAATTGCTATAATTGTTAAGAGGTTTGAATTCCATACAAAAAGTATGGCCAAATTCAGTGAATGTCGATATCAAATCTTGCTGGATAACAAGAAACGCGATAACAAGATATACAAAAACGTTTTATTGATGGAGCTCTGAAAACACCAGCGAAATGATTTCAGACTTTCCAGTTTTTGGGATGAAACAACTAGCACGTCTTTACTATCCGTTGGTCCGTTTTAGATACATAGATTCAATCGAAAGTAAAAGGTTCCAAAATGTGTCAAGAATTTCGATATAATCGTCTTAAATTATTCGGTTTGTTTCAAAATTGTGGTGTCGAACTTCTCAACACTGCCCTGTCAATTCTGCATCGATTGAATGCTCTATTAAAGCTTCCGACGAATAACCATTTCTCGTCAGGTGTAAACAACAAGTCTACAATTAAACAGCAAAGCTAAAGCTGGGTGAGCTACGAAATTGAATGTACACATTGAGTATTATTCGTTCTATTCGTGGATTAAACTATTCATGGCCTGTATGGTGAAAGATTGACGAATGATTATTGTGAGCCAAGACTGCACTATTCAAAAGAACTGTGCAAGTGCTTATATTCACTTATTATGATTTCTATTCAATCATCATACCAATTTATTGTAAACGTCTGATATTTTGCATTGGATCAAATGGCAGTGAGATGATCTCAGTCACACTGTTTTGATAGACAAAAAAGTCTCTTTCAATAGCAAATATCTTTATTCGTAAAGAACGATTCAGCATCTTCTGGTTAATTGCTACATTATGGGGAACTCCTGCATGATCAAACAGGGCACAGATTTCTGACAAGGGGCGGGTTAGCAATTATAATGTACGATTAGAAAATTTTACAAAAGTGAGTCGCTTAGTGGTAGAAATATTCTGTTATAACATGTTATGATACACAGTTGTGTTCCCAAGTGCTAGAGCTAGTATTCATAGCATGAAAACACAAATTTTTTCTGGATATTCCTTCAGTTAGATAACAAACATAGACTTACATACGTCAATCAGATATCCATTTAAACAATCACTGTAATATAAGATCTAGAGAAAGCCCAGATTTGGCGGTAATAAAGCGACCAGTCATGATCTGGGTCGTTGTGGGCTACTGAAACAATACAGGGTTATGTAGAGTTAATGTTTCATTTTTCCCGCCAAAAAATACAAAAAAAGGTAATACACAGGAATTTATATCTTACTTTAGTTATATTTTGATAATCAGAATTCCTTTTCATTCATACTTGTCCACTTGATTTTATTATTGAATTGGCTAATCGCCATTTCTATTTGACGGAACGAAAAAAATAAAAACATTTGGGTGCGTTCGTCAAACCAGTTATAGGGCGTAATTTTTTAGTTTTAGTTCACGTATTGCCCGGTAGTGTTCTTGTTCTGGTTTCATGTGCGATAATTTCGAATTTCTTTATTATTTAATAAAAATCTTAATTTTAGCAACAATTTCATTCAAATTATGTAATAAAACTTTAACATTTTTTTAAAATGGGTGGATTTTTTTATTATTTTTCGTTTTTTTAAATCTCTAATTTTTTCTTATTTCCATATACTTCTTCTGTTGACACAAAATATAAATCATATGATCGTATATAATAATTAAAAAATAGATAATTTGTTTCTCTATTACATCGTTTTAATAATAATTCATATCGTTTTTATTATCTTAACTTAAGTTAAATTATTAGGTTTAGTTTAAATTCCTACCCCACCACCCCCTCCACCGACACCTCCAACGCTACAACTGCCAGCGCCGCCACTTCCTTCATTACCAGCAGCGATTCCATTTTTTTGGTCCAATTTATTTGAATTTGATTTGACCATGTAGATAAAATATGTTAGGATTTCTTTTTCTTTTATTGGAATAGTTTTGAAATGTTTCATTATTGTCTAAAATAGGGAATAGAAAAATATTTATTTATTAGTTAAATTTAAGATTAATCGATGTCTTGAAGAAGGTAATATGAAAAAAGATTCGATAAAGAGTGGTGAACGCTAGCTTATAAGTATTCACAGTAGCCAACACATGCCAAAAGCATCGTCCAAGCTAATTACCACAGCGTTGAAGTAAGTTCTGGAAAGCATTTGGTTGTGAATGATAGATGGCACTAGTCCTGGTTTTAGAACAAATTATTATTTGTTAACGTAATCGATTCTTTCCTATGAAAAGGCTTGAGATATACTTAATACAGGTGAAATCTTTATGAACCAAATATCTAAGCTGTGGTTTTAAAGACCAACACACAATGGACAGATGGCTTACGATATTGGAGTCAAAGATAACGACCGTCTAGTACCTTCTGACTCAACACATTGAAAATAGTGGCAACTACAACCTTTGCACATACAAATTGTGATTCCCTACTTAAGATTCATCCAAACACGTTAAATCAATACAGAAATAGTGATGACGAATTGTCTGAGGTAATGACACGCCACACTAAACCATTGAAGCTCAAAATTACAATCAAACCTCAGCTACTCACATCGGCTAATTGTGCTTTATTCATTCCCGGCCTCGTCGAAACTTTATAGTGACGTTTGTACCGCCTTAATGTATTCACTTGCAATTGATATAAATCGACTTCGGGTATATCGGTGTCCGTCTCGTTGCTATCCTCCTCCGAATCTTTCCTTCGGCGCTTTTTTATGAACGATTGTATCCTCCCCTTGTGAAAATCACAAATGTATATGTGTCGGGCCTAAGCAAACGATACAAAAATAAATTTTAGCACTCGATCAATAAAATGTGATGCCACGACAATAAATTACCTGATTGTCTATACTCAGCTTAAGCTTTTTTTGCGTCACCGTCTTTTGGATACGTTTATTGTACGAAGCATTGCCTGCTGGATTTCTACACCGTTCCCCATCGTCGACCAAACAACAAACTTGATCTGTGGGCCCGCGTGAATCCTCTTCGCCACTACTAAATCCGTTGTTCATAATTCTATAGTACAAAACTTGCTCGGGCTCCTCTAAACCGCGTCCCCTTATCTATTTCGCAATCGGGTATCGTACAAATTTTCACACACTATACACACATTTATTATACGAACACAAGTTTTTTTTTTATTCAAATAATTTAATTATATAAAACACTACAGTATAACCTAAATATTTTTGAGGGTTTTTCTTTAATTTGTGTTTTCAAAATACTCCAAATTCGAAATGTCTGATTTCATAACAACAACACACAGCGGAGAGAGGAAAACTCGTAATAAATTGGCGATTGACACACAAAAAAATCACTTTCAACTCGAATGCCGTATCGTACACTTAAATTTCATATAACACATTTTTATTATATTATTCACCATAATGATTTTATATCGAACCAACTAGTATTTAATTATAGTTTTAATAGACAAAATTTGGTTTAAAATTTCAATTCACAATTTTGGGCTCCTATACACAAACTTGCTTGTCGCATTCTTCCCGGTACAAAAACCAAATAAATATTTTGTTTTGTATTTTTTTCGTCATTATCGTATGTTCATCTCGTTTTTGCACACGTTATAATTTGGTGCACTTTCTCTGTTTTAAAATTTTTTATACGACTTTGTTTATTTAATTTTCTTTGTATGGGTAAGGTTTTTTCTACTCATACTTCAAACAGATTATGTTGATTGGTTAATTTATTTTATATATGTTTTGAATAAACGTTGCACACGCGTTGTTATGTTCATTATGTTATTTTAAGTTTTTCTCGGTAAATCGTAATTTTGTTATAAATTTCAAACATGTTTCGTTCAGTTTCTAGACGTTTCATTACGATTCGTTAATGAACATTTCTGGTAGCTTTGTTACAGCACTACACGATTTTATGTTTTCTCTGAAAGCGTTTCAAACTTGAATAACTATAGAATTTTACCTTCAAAATACGTTAAAACAGATCCCGTCAGATCGATGAAATTAATTGAGAAAAGTGTAAAATATTGCTGTGCTGCAACTGAAGTACAGTCCAGAGAAAGTATTTTATTTTAGATATTTTCAGAGTATCATTAAAGATAAATGAATAAACTGAATGAAAATATCAAGATCATGTTTGCAAAATAGAGACTAAACGAATTTGTAGACAGAAGAAGTCTAAGGTCTTAAGAGTACAACAATTCAGCAATGAGTGCAATAGGCGTGATTTCTTTAAAGGAATCACCAAATTACAGCATACCATCTCGGTCAACCGTCATTAGAGACCAGGATGGAAACCTCTGTATTAACGTCGATGTCGTACTTGATAAATGGCGTAAACATTGATTTGCTTTACTTAATGTTCTTCATGTATTACAAGCTGGATTTGAATACCCTCAAATAAAGACCACAGAGATGATTATTGAGGATCCATCCTATGAAAAATTCACCATGGCCATACATAGACTAAAGTAAAATCATTCTCTTGGAGTTGATTGAATTAATTCATATCTCTTGAATTTCGCAGGGCTAACTTTGTGAAAATGTCTCTTCGATCTTATTCGATATGCTCAATATTCAAGAAGGGTGATCGCTTAAAATACGAGAGTTATCGCGGTATAGTTCCTCTTTCCACGGCATGCAAGTTACTGTCATTCATTATCTTGGGAAGAATTACTTCTCTGGTGGAGAAAATTATCGGTGATTTCCAAGGAGGATTTCGTCCAAATCGGTCAGTCACTGATCAAGTTTCTTCGCTTCAGATAATTATTTTCAAGTACTATGAAACATCTCGCGATGACCCAGGTATTCCTAGATTTCAAGCAAGCCTAAGTCTCGATCAATTGAGAGAGACTATTGTATGCGCCTGAATATTTAGGAATACCAAACAAATACGTACATCTGTGTAAAATGACAGTAACTCGATCACAATGCTGAGTCAAAGTTGAGAACAGGCTATCGATAACTTTTTCAATTACTTCATTACTTTTGGTGTTCGACAAGGAGATGCGCTGTCCCCGATACTTTTAATCTCGTGTTGGACAACATCGTTCGTAGAAGTGAAACACCTCAGGACTGCCCTAACGCTTTGTAACTGTAAGAGCTGCTGCACCCAACGCGCGATCCTTCAAGTAAAGGCTGATAGCTGCCTTAATCTTGAGCATTTTATACTCAAACGGAAACTGAAAACCGAATTATACTTCCTAGATGTTCGATAAATGAATTCGCGCTTTGCATCTGCAGTTCGAGGGTTTGGCAGCTTCACCGTAAACTTATGCGCATAAACCGTTCCTCGGGTTACACGTCCTACGGCGTAACAAATGGTGGTATTCTTTCCTTTATTCCTGCAGAACATTTTTTCCTTTAATTCTGTAGAAGTTCTGCAACATATCTGCGGTGCTGTAGGCTGTCTAGACCTTTCGTAAGTTTGCAGAGCTGATCGGAATCGAATGATAGAGTGATATTTGAAGGAAGAGCCGCTTTCTGTAGGTGAATAAGAGCTGGCTCGTGATTGAAACCAATGGAGTCAGATTCTTGACATAGTACGGGCCAACAATGGCTTGTAAAACCCATAAAAAAAATTAACTAAACAATCAACTGGGAAAACTTTGGGTCTTCGTTCTAGCTGCTTGAGTTTCCTACACCATCGAGGTGGTGCTTTAGCTTAAGTTTCTGTTAATTGTTTCTCAAGCGTTAGACAACGTATAAATTCTCAGAAAACGCTTTAACTGTGAATTGTGACAATACACTTGAATTGAGTAAGACGAATTCACTAAAGACTTATATTGACCAAACTTATCTTACTGTTAGTTCTGGTAGAGGCACATCTGGGTCCGTGACAAATCGGACCCATACTTCGTCCTCAATTTAGCTGTTGCGTAAGTAAGAACGTTAAACTGTTAGATTTGATTCGTTATTGTATTTTCTAGGAAATCGAGTTCTGGCTTCGCAAATACCTAAATACCGATGAAAACATCGTACAATAAAACAACAATTTAAAATAATACAGAAACCTCGATTTAACATGTTAATTTCGTTAAGTTAGAAACAACTTGATGTTTTATCATTCGTTAAGTTTTATAATAAAATAGATTTACGAACGACTCCAGTAACTTAACAAACATAACGTAACAATTTAAGTTCAAATTCGCGATTTAATTTAATTTTATAATCAAACATGTATCTTCAATAAACTAATTAAAAATTATCAATTTGTTTGATTTCACTAAATTAAATAAACAAATTATCATGCCATTTAAAATCAAAAAACATATATTGAATTTCAAATGCCCACCAAGGTGTTAACTTCTCGCTCCCACAGTTTCTCTATCGCTCTCTTTTTGCCTATATACAGAAAATCATCGTATTTGTCTCTAGATGCGATTTTTTTCCACAGTGATGTGTTTGTCGTTACCATCGTTAGAATGAAATTTTGAGTCTTGCGTTTTTTGTGTGTAAATTAATAAATAATTCTAGTTGTAAAGTAAATAGTTGTTGTAAAAAATATAAATTAAATTAATTATTCATAAAATATATAATATATTGTTTAAGTGTTAATTATACGTAAATAATAAAAAGTTTTGTGTTAGGTTTTTGTATGGTCCTTAGTGATAAAATGGCTTCTAACTGTATTGTGGTGCCGCATAATAAAAAACTTTCGGCTGAAGAAAAGGCAGAAATTAGAGAAAAATTTGAAGAAGTGAGTACCTTATGGATAAATATTGATTATTTATATTTAAACAAATAATGTTACACAAATTTGATTCAAATTGGATTACTACCACGATACATTTTTAATAACTACGCCCAATCTGTCAAGACGATTTCGTCTTAAGTCAAAATACAGAAACGAAACGAAAAACCAAATCTCTTCGTTGTTGAATGTTAAAAAAAATGTTTTTTATGAATAAATATTACATTTATTTTATTAAAAAATTAATGTACTCGGATTCTTAATTCTTTTTCTTATTGCGTTTTGCTTCTCTTATTTCGATTTCATATATAAATAAGAAAACAAACCTCTCGCAATGATTTGTTCGAACTCTGCGTCTTGTTGATTGTTTTGTTATAAGAATTGAATAAGAAATACACATAAAATGCACAACACGACTGTGGGAGACAATAATTTTATGTAAATTATGTGTTCGAATAAACTAGTTTATACATAAAAACTATGTGTTAGTGTAAATTATGATTTATGACACATTTCCTATTCCACCATATACTAAGTGATTGATTGAAACAAATCAGGGGGAACTCCCATCTATTACGAACAGTATTTAGGATGTGTGTAGCGGCTTTTTCGCCGGAATTATGAATGAATATCTGACGGGATTGTATGCGCATGCACGACGTGTGCTTGTGTGTACTATAAAAAAAACACCCACCATTATTCAGCTGTATCCTGTGTGTAATGTGTGGAAATGTAGACAGTGGTTTGTAAGCAAATATTGGCGTAAAATGACGTGTAAATGTCTGATTAGCTGAAAACTGTTTTACTTAAATTTTGTTACATTTAGTCCTCATTTTATGGCGAATGTCTGGTCTGTCTAGACTATCATCTAATTTATCGATTGCAGTTTAGTTGCTGCTCTAGACGACCAGATTCATTATTCACAATAAATTCAGATTTGAACTGAACATTGAGCTTCCAAATTTTATTCACCGAGCTGGATTTTGGATTTTGTTTTCTAACATTGTACAAAATAACTTGTAGCTATCGTTCGAACTCTATGGCAGATTTTCTCGTCCCAAACTTATATACTTAGACGACTTTTATATAAAAACTAGCCACCCCCTACTAGTGAAATAGGTTTTATGAACTTGAAGAAGTTTTTTTCAATCTCCCTCAAATTATATATAATAAATCGATTGCTTGAAGTGTTCTGCGGCAAATTGGCACCATTCATGGTTACAAAAGGTTAGTAACAAAATCATTGAAGTGAAAATACTATAGGTCCTATTGACGTAGAACTATCTGTACATTGCATAGTTCCATGCCAGCCATAGTACTGACATGGAAGATGGGTTGGAACATGAATTCTGTCTCATATGGTGAAAAATCCATTTTGTATCCTGCTCATATCGGGATTCGAACCAGGCACCTCCCGCTCCAAATGTCGCACCTTTAACCACTCTGCCATTTGGTCGGCTTCTACTGTTGTATAATCGTATTATTCAGGACCTCGATAATTAGTTAATTTTGGTTTTGGATATTCATGTTGGTAAACTTTTGTCAGTGGCATTGAAACAACTTTGGAACGTCAAAATAATAATTCTCGGGTGATACGCTGTGAATTATGTCGAATTAACCATCGTCTCATCACAACTATTTTAAGTACTGATTCGATGTTTTTATCATTTGCGCTATACAAAAATGTATAGGTGGCCTCTTTAGTAAATGTATGCTCAGTTGCTCAGAACATCTAGCGACTGTTGTAATTCTATTGTAATATTGGCTATATATACCACGTTACATCGTACTATACATGTTACTAAGCCCAAAGTCTAATTTCTTAACCACGATGTTGAATTGAGAATGATTGGGTTGTTTTAAACACTGTATAGAATATCATCAACAACTTCAGCCGATTTCAGTATCCAGAGCTTGTCGTAGGAGGCGACTAATCTGGTTGGATCGTTGAGTTCACGACCCGTAAATCACTTAGAAAACCTGGCGCGTTTGATGGCCTTATTTCGTAGCTCTCCAAGTAACTCGATGGCCTAAAAGTAGAGACAATATGTTTCAAGGCTATACGTTGCTATATGGTGGATTTCTCATTGGGCCACAGGTTTTACCAGTTAAAGCTGTGTTGGACTTCCAAGCAGCCGATAATCGAATGAGTTAGGTTAGCCAACCTGTCAATTTATTGTGTACATGCACCCACTGACGAAAGCCAACCCCCAGATAAAGACTCATTGTACAATAAGTTGGATAATCTGATCGGCGCTAGACCTGAGCACGATGTTAATTGGTGATTGGTGACTCTAATGCTAGAGCTGGTAGAATCCAGATCGACTTATGTATTAACATAGGCCCGTACTCCCGACACGAAACTTCGACCAAAAATGGGGAAAAAATGATTGCGATCGCTCATGATCTCAAAGTGGCAAGTCTTTACTCATAAAAACGTCTATGTTTCGGACACATCCACGTCATACATTCCGACGCCAAATTAACCATGTGTGCTCGGGTTGTCCAAGACGTGAGATCTTTTTGGTCGTCAACAAAATTCGTAGGTAGTGACCATTATCTGGTCATTGCAAAGCTACGATGGAAATTTTCGTACAAGTCAAGAAGGACATGGGAATATACAACGCGATTTTCCAGTGTGGTCTGGCAACGACAATATCAAGGTCTTGTCAGCAATAGCACTTATTACCAATCTGAAAAAGTGAACAGTGTCTGGGAAATATTGAAAACCTCTGGTTTATACCCTCTACGTCCACTTCTGAAATCAAAATATCTTTTGGATGTGAGAGTTGGACCATGACAGATGAGTACGAAAGATGGTTTTTAACATTCGTGAGAAGAATCATGCTTGTGATATGTGATACGCGACGTTAATGGCACATACCGAGTTCTTTTCAATCACGAGATCAGGAATGTAATACGAATTATGTAATACTGGTTCGATCACGATTTGGAATCATCTAATTGCTTGCAACAGCATGAAGAGGTGGCTGGAAATCTAAAGCGATGAAGTCAGATTGTTGACACAGTATGGGCCAACAATGGCCTGTAAAAACCGTCTAAAAAAATATAACAAAAGACAGGCATAAGTATACTAGTTCTGTACCCTGTCAGCCAATGACTATATACCATATTGCGTAGCTACTACATATGTGTAATTATTTCCACGGTTCAATACCTTTAAAATTTATAATTTGTCTCAAGTACCCCACCCATCGAACTAAACAAAACTTGCACTCCCCTAAAACAATAACTATCCAGGCCACCCCAATTAAATACCAACAAAGCAAAAATTGCAATTCCATCGATAAATTTAACACATTTAAATTGGCCACCTTTCGTCGCAAGACACTAAAATATTTTTATGTTTGGTCATTTCTTTTTCTTATGCGCGTATTTGTCCACAAAGATATTATGGATGATAAGATGGTTGTATATGGTAGCTTTGTATTTTCAAATATATAAAATGCGAAATAAAAATTTATTTGCAAATAAGTGTATGGTACCTAAGGTCAATGAGCTTGGAATTTCGTTATACTTAGTTGTAAATATTTTAATTCATAATTTACTTTTCGCGGGTATACAGTTGAACCACCATTCGTGTATACATAAAACTCGATTGTATTAATTAAATAAGTAAATAGATTTTATTTATTTTTAATTTAAGCAAATACATAAATAATAGTTTGCATGTCCACGTTGTGCTTAAAATGGTATAGTTGTATATATAGTTGGGTATAATTAACCACGCCAAAAATAACTTATACCATACGGTCTACGGTACTATAAGAACTTAGAAAGTCAGTCTGTTGTATACGAGTATGTACACATAAAAAATAATTAACTAAATTAGTGTCATATACAAACTATGGGTTAAACTATTATCGATTACGTAATACTGTTTGTGAGCTATATAAATTTATTATTAATTATGAAACGCATAAATCATGAATTAATCACAACCGATAGTTTAAATTAAATAATAAATAAATAAAACAAACTATTAACTATTATTTACGATTGTTATTGTTAAATTATTGTCGTGTGTTGTTCGATAATAAACTATGTTAACCCTAAGAGACACACTATAATTTAAGTTATATGTGGTAATATTAGTACGGTGTGCTATGCATAGGGTTTATGATTTTAACACAATTTGACGTTGTATGAAAAAAATGTGTTACATTTTGCGGAAAATCAATATATGTAAACTGAAAACGGTATGCAAGGTTTCCGTATTAATTTACATGGTTTGGTTAAGTTAATTTTATTAAGGTCACATGAAAATGTGGCGGAAAAACTATCTATTGTAAACGCATCGTGGGGTGAGGTGATTATACGGATCCAGACAATTCAGTGAGGTACAATCTCACTTCTGTGAGGGAGTCGATTAACTCTGCCCTGACTAGTAAGGCTTCAATGATAATTCTCAATATGGTACAGGCGTAAGCAGACAATATCTGCGCAGTGGCACATGACTGTTCTTGTACGCACTCAGCTTCATGTTTGCCAGTAACTTCAGTAAGTGCTAGCCTATATCCATTCATTACAACCCTTTTACTATTAAAGTCTTTAGTTAGACCCGCTTTATTGCATAAAACGTGTGTTTCCTTGAAATACGGTGGCGTTCATCCCCGCCAATTTGGATATGACAAAGTCATGTTCATAGACTTCTAATCATATCCTACCGACCGTCCTCTTCGAGCTACTCTTCCGATCAGGAAGTACCGTAGTAAAACGCTTGTGGAATTTAATTTTGGTCGAAAGTCATCTACCTTCTTGGGTACATGGTTTTGAAACTTTATTCAGATTTATAGATGATCCAATAAATTTACTGTATTTAGAGTTCTCCCAATTGGACGGCCCTAGCAAGACTTTAATAACGACAGTTTAACATGTTCGAGATTGATCTGGCAATACAATTTGCTTTGGCCACCATAACAAGGAGGCATAGGTAACCATGGGTCATCTTAGGTTTCAATCTTTTAAATACTACCATATAGCTTTTCATAGATCCAAAAAGCGCCTGTGATCTACGACTCCTGGATTACGTCAGATTACATAGATTAATGAGGTATAAACTTAATAATAAATTTGGGAAATAAAATCATTCACTTCAGTTTCCAATCTCCTGGGAAGGACAGTATTTACTTTACTGAAATAATGTATAATAGAGATTCTTTTCTGATTCGTATCATTAGATCCAGCTTTTCCACATGGCGGACGATATCTTAATGTCCACCTCAATTAGTCTTACCTCGATTATCTTAAAGGGTAAGTGTTGGTCCTCTAAGGAATACACTCCATAAAAACCAGTTTAATTATCAAGTTGTTAAATAAATGCTTGGCGGTTTAAACCTGCCTCGTTTCTTATAGAAATGAGATTGTGGTAAAATAAATTGACTAGCAACTCCTACCAATGGTCATTGGTGTGATGGCCAAAGTCTGGGGTAGTAAATGTGAGGCTTTTTTAAGTCTGGTTTTATTGCACTCCAGATTAAGAAGGCCCTTGCCTTTCGTCTATATTCTAACCAAAATTGAATCGAAAACATTTTTAAAGTAATAATAACTAGTTCTATTTTGAAGAGGGGTCTTTGAAATAGTATGTACGCGGATCAAAAATTGATGTGGGCTGGGATAACAACCGTTTTATATGTTTTGGCCATAAAGCAGAAATGCATCCGATAGAGCATTATGCAAAGACTGGTTGAACCAAAGGTCCTTATAGGAAAAAGATTTTATGGAACAGTCAGGCTCTCAAAGGTCAAACACTTGTGGATCTATAGGTGTGGGGACTAGTAAACTAAATTTTGAAAATGGCAAACACTCTTGTGTCTGGGATGATTGAGTGAAATTAGGTCATACTCCGTATACAGTCGAATCTGGCTTTACAGACCTTATAAGCATGAGATCTTATTTGTTGTTTTCAACGATGTAAGCTACTAAATTTCTCAATTTACTCCTACAAAATTCAAAACAACTTGGCCTAATTCTCAATATAGAATCAAATTTTTACCATTTTGCCTCTCGTTAATTTCTTTATTCAATTTCCGATTGCCCCTTTAATACAGTTAAGACAATGGTGAGGCCCTAACAGGACCTACATAGTGACTGTTCGACATGTTCGCATTGATCCAGTAATTCCAATGCTTCCGCCACCATACCACGGATACAAAGATAACCATGGGTCAGATAATAACTAAATATGAGAAGTAAATTATCTTAGCTTTCAATCTTCAAGTACTACCATATAGCTTTTGACAGATACAAAAAGCGCTTGTATCTTCGTTAGAATCTTGGTAATATATTTAAATTCCAAACTTCTAGTATAATTGAAAAATAAAATAATTTACTTACCGCCCAGGTGACGCAGTGGTTAAAGCTGCGGGACGTACCGGGTTCGAATCCCGATAGGGGCAGGATGCAAAAGGGATGTTCACCACTTGATTACGATCGGTGGTGTGAATGAACACAATTATGACCCCCTGTTGAAGTGCAGAATCCATGGGACGACCCATCTTCCATATCAGTACTATGGGCTCGTAAATCGGACCTATAGTCCTACGTCCTCAATTTGGCTGTGAAGAGTAACGTAAGGACGTAAATAAGCGAACCGCAAAAGAGTTGGGAGTGCCTTGAGCCCCAAAACAGATTGCATAATAATTAAATATAAAAAAATAATAATAATAATAATTTACTTCAGTTTCCACTCTCCTGGGACGGACGGCATTTACTTTACTGCCACAAGGTCAAGCTTTTCCATATGGTGAACGATATCCTAATATCCACCTCAATTAGTCGTACCTCGTTTCTCTTGAAGGGTGTTGGAAGGCCCTCTAAGGAATTCCATAAAAACCAGTTTAGAGTTGTTAACCTTTTAAGCAGTCTAGTTTCTTAAAGAAATGAGAGCCTAATCATGATTATAAATTGGTTAATATTTCCTACCTATGATCATTGGTCTGATGGCCAAAGTCTGAGGTAATAAATGTGCTAGAAAAATGCGAACTGGTCTATATCTTAACCAAAAGTGAATCCAAGAACCTTGATGATTGGAGCCGAAGATTCTCTTTTCAACAAGGGGCTTTGAAACGGATCAAAAATGGAGTGTGGGCAGAGACAACAATCGTTTTATATGTTTTGACCGTTTCTCAGTTTTTGGTTGAGTCCTATATCGCATCAGAAAGAGCATTGTGCGAACACTCGTTCAACCAAAGGTCTTAATAGGAAAAAGATCTATATTGTATGGAACAGTCAGGCTCTCAGGTCAAACACTTGTGGATCTATGTGTGTTTGGGACTGCTAAACTCAATTAAAAAAATGACAATCACTGTTGTGCCTGACATGATTGAGTGAAATTAGGTCATACATTGGTATACAGTCGGATCTAGCTTTACCGACCTTTTTAGACCTTACAAGCACTCCTACAAAATTCAAAACAACTTGGCCTAGTTCCCAATATAGAATCAAATTTTTACCATTTTGCTTCTCGTTAATTTCTTCAATTATTTAAAAGTCGTACACAAAAAGATTAAATTTTAAGTAGTGTAAGTGATAACAACAACAAAATGCATAAAGGTACAAATAAACTGGTTTCTTAATAAATTGATAGTTTTGTCTTGTATGTATAAGAAGTTTATTAAAATATAATATATATTGTAAATAATGAAAAAGTTATACAAAGTAAATATAAGAATCTTAAACTACGACAGTATATGTCTTTAAGATTACATTGCTACAGAAGAATGTGTGTGTGTGTGTGTGCTTAGATATAGCTTCCGTATTTCTATATATAGCTGCAATGTTATCAACAAGTCACGGCTTATAATAGATGTACATATACATAAGATGGTGCGATGATCATGACTCATGTGCCATGTAAAATTCTTTTAAAGCTTGCATTTCTTCTTCGTCGCATACTCGATACTTATATAATATTGCGCGATATAGTACATACTTCTATTATTATTCAGACGAAATGTAAATATGATTATTTTAATTGAAAACAAAACAAAAAAAAATGAATCAAAAGACAAAGAAATCTTTTAAGTAAACAAAACTTAAATCTTACATTATATGAGTCACATATTTAGTTTTATTATTGTACCATTCAAACTAGTTATTCTAGTAGTGTTTGTTGTTAAGAACTTGTAGGTTTCTTAGAAGAATATATCTACTTGTTTTTGTAAATTTGAATGTAATTCATAAAAACATATATTTTATGTGTTAAGAAACAGTTAATATAATTTATGTTTAACCGGTTCATAGCTTAAGGTTAATTATATAGTTGAATGCGAGCAAGTGGTCAATGTGTGAAGGAGAATCATGTGACCTATATTTTTAATGTTTGTTCTAAAACGTTGGATTTGTGACTTAAAGTCGCAGCCACTGGAAGACTATAGCCACTTTACGATTTGATAAAAGCTTGGGCAATTTAATGAATCGAAAGGATACGGGAACCGGCCAACTGGTGACAATGGAAACAACTATATCTTAAACAGAGAAATTGTGTCTAATCATTTGCCATACTTGCATAACCTCTTGATGCGTTGATAAGCACTTTTATATAATTTTAAAGAGTTTTCTAAACTGTTCAATTTTGAAATGCCTCTATTCAAATCAGACGATTTTTATATCAATCTTAATTTTTATGAGGTTGAGCAGAACTTTGTTTGACGGCCCAATCATTGTTTCGATAATGCCTAGAACTCAGGAGAAGGACTATTTCACTGTGGTTTACTTTGACCGTTTTTTTTTGTGAATTTGAGTGGTTATTTTTTCACAGCAGTAGATCCACTTCAAACCATAACTTTGTAAAGGGTGGTTAAATTTTAAGGGGCGATGTTGATTTTGCATAAAACACAAATTATTTAGGAAATTATCGTCAATTCTTTTTATTATGATAATATGGTATGGTTCAATTATATATGGAACAAAATACCGGCCAAATGGCCGCCGCGGCCTCGGCAGAATTATCTCATCCTTAATCTATTGAATTGTTGCTGGATTATCGACGTACACCTTTTCTTTCAAATAACCCCAAAGAAAGATGTCCAACGGGGTCAAATCACATGATCTTGGCGGCCAATTGACATCGCCACCACGTGAGATTACATGGCCATTGAATTTTTCGCGTAAAAGAGCGATTGTTTCGTTAGCTGTGTGGCAAGTGGCACCATCCTGTTGAAACCACATATTGTCCACATCCATATCTTCCAATTCGGGTCATAAAAAGTTCATTATCATCTCACGATAGCGAACACCATTCATAAACTGCCTACCGGCCTCATTTTGGATGATGCCGCCAGCCCCTAAACCGCACCAAACAGTCACTCTTTGTGGGTGCATTGATTTTTCGACAGTCACTTTTGGATTATGATTCGCCCAAATGCGGCAATTCTGTTTATTGACGAATCCACTGAGGTGAAAGTGTGCCTCATCACTGAAGATGGTTTTCGTCGAAAATAGATCATCCACTGTTGCCATTTCTTGCCTCCATTCTGACCATTGACGACGTTTGGAATGGTCAAGAGGCTTTAGTTCTTGAGTCAATTGAACCTTATAAGCGTGTAAATGCGAGTCTTTATGCATAATGTTCATCAACGACGAGCGTGAGAGGTGCAATTGTTGGGCACGACGACGAGTTGAGGTGGACGGCTTTTCAGCCACCATATCGCGAACATCAGCAATATTTTCTGCAGTACGAGCTGTACAAGCATGCACTGGTGCTTTAAATTCTCCTACAGAGCCGGTTTGCTCAAATTTTTGCAAAAAAATCACGAAGTGCACGATATGCATTTTGATATAAACGTCCATTTTCATAATATGCCTGAATAACTTAAACGCGTTGCTCGATTGTGTATCTTTCCATGTTTCAAATTGAGTTAGTGTGAAATAAAGAAATATCAAACTAAATGCAGAAAACATCTTCACGTTTAGGTGTGGTTCACGTTCAACGTCGGCCCTTAAAATTTAACCATCCTTTACAAGTGAGTTGTTTTACTTAACAATTCCAGGTTGAGAGTTTCATTTGACCAAATATTTATTTTAACGATTGTAGCATAGTTCAATTGCGATCAGTTTCTTATTAGCAAATATAATTGTCCACTTCAGTTGGCATCTTTTAAGACATACGACCTTCATTTTGTTCTTAAGAGGAAGACGTTTTTAGAGCTTAAACGGTTGTTTATTAAACTACGCCTTCTTTAAATATTTTTCTGGAAGAATTCTGGCTCATGACACATTTTCATTTTCTGATTTCGATAGAGTAGTATTATTTGAATTAAAATTCTGTACAGACTGCATACTTATATGTATCCTGTACATTCTCTGTTTACAGTCACAATCCTTCATCGATTTTTTCGGATCCTGCTTTTCTTATACATATATGGATAGATTTATGATACTTTGCTTTACCAGAGTTAATTGGTGTTTTGATCTCAATCTCGACTTAATGTATTTCAATAAAAAGAATTAGCCCTATAACGACCGCTACAGATTGGAATAGACTTATTGTTAGAGACCTTGATGCTTGATTATTCTTCGGCTGCTTGTAAATTGGAATATCCATTTCTGGAATAAAATTACATAACTTCCATTAGGTCAGTTCAAATAATTGTATACATTGGTGGCAGAACATTTAAATGACGCAGAGAAGTCGATGAAGTTGCTCGATATAGACAAATGTTGATATAAAAAAATCCCCTTGGTTTAACATGTAAACTGCCTCTTTAGGAGGAATTATGGTGAAATTGATAAACGGCAGTAGCAAACAGAGAAGGATAAATTTTCCATAGACAACTCATAAGGTTCGCGTTTTAAAACCAAAGGATAATCTTCTATAACGCACTCTCCATACACAACGAGTTCACAACATATACAGTTCAGGTTTGCTTTATGTTTATGGTGATCAACACATCACGAAAAGTTGATTAAACCAGACTAATCTGTTTTATTAATCAAATCCCGAAAGCAATTAAATAAACACTCGAGCAACTTAACTGACTCAAATGGCTTAACTGATTTTCGAAAACTACTTTTTTGACAGTTTAATATTTTATCTCTAAACATCAGACGTCGATCTGAACAATTATCTATCAGTTCCCCAAAATCAGGGTTACTTTTCCAGAAAAATCCGCACAAGTTATTGTTGTTTTGCAAGAAGGACTAATCAACGAAAATTCGCTCGTCAGCTACACTAAAAAGTACCCAGAAGGTTTATCGACTCCAATTAGCTTGGTCTGTTCTATTAACTAATGAGTGCCTCGATACTAGTGATAGGCGAGGCCAGATCTACCAGAGTCCAAGAGAGCTGTATTGCTGACACAGTTTTGTACAGCTTCGGTTTGACCATGGTGTCGGCTGGCATATCACTTAAGGTAAAACAGACGCTAAAAGTATCCAGAAAATTTCAGGAAACTCATACATGTAATCGGAGACCACAACCAACCGTTGTCGGTTTATATCTGAGAGGTACAATCGATTTATTGTCTTAACTTCAATGAGAAATCGCCATTTCACTGACATTTATCTGATTAAGCTGTTAGTCAATGGGTAGTATGAATATACTTTAACGAAACCAACTTTACTCTAAGATGACCAGCTAGAGACCCATAAATGAAAGGACGTCACCGCAAATAGTGACTCCAATTAGCTTACGAACGCATCAATTGGAGCATCGAGTAAGGCAGATTCGTTCTATTCACTAATGAGTTCAGAATGCCTCGATATGCTAGTGATAGGAGAGGCCGCGGGTCTTTAAGCGTCCAGGAGAGTTGTTTTGCTGAAACAGTTTTGTACAGCTCCGATTTGTCTATATTATGGGCTGGCATATCACTTAAGGTAAAACAGATCTTGTCGAAGACATCCACTCTGACGTCTGAACTACATATTGCGGACGTTTTCTTGGATCATGTAGTACCCTACGAATAATATATACGGAAAGATTTGAAATTGTTACATGACAATGCCCGGTGTAACACAGCTCGAACTTCTAGACAATTCATGGATGAGGTTGGACTGGAGAAGCTAAAATGGCCAGCTCTTCCAGAAATAATCCAATTTAGCATTTATGGGACGAAATCTGGTACCATCTAACATCAGTGACCTCAAAATTACGTTGAATGAGGAGTGGGATGACAGCTCCACATGATATGCTTTTCTATGAGCGTTGCAGGTTGTGTCGATTTAGTTGCTCGGGAGTGTAGATACAAATAAATTGGATTAAATCAGTCAAATCACATAATATTGTATATAATTATTTACTAAGAAAGACATTTTACACCATTTTATATATACGATTGCTATAAAATTATGTAAACGAGCAGTTGCTTGCGCTAATGCAACATAACCTTAATTAGCATAGAAGGTTGCTTATACATAAATATATGTACATACAACATAAATGCACAAATTATAATTTAGCAAAACAATTTAATGAAATGATTGATAATAATGTGATTGCCAGTAAGTGTCATGACCAGCATCTCAACGTATATCATATAAATTAACGTGGTAATAAATCATGATAATTTTGTATAATTATGGTGACATTCTCTAAATCAAAACTATATAATTTCACACACAGTTGTACAATCAATAAATAAAGCCCTTTGTTCTATTCAAACAACATATACATATGTATGTTACATGGGTATATAAAAACAAGATTTCACCTGGAGTGCGATAAAATTATAAACAAACCCGAGGTTATACTATAAGTTTTCATCACAATGGTGTACACTATAAAGAATTTCAAAAATTTTAATTGATTCGACAAAACAATAATTTCCGATAAGTTTATATGAATCATTTATACGATTGGTCCATTGACTTGTATAAATTTGTACACTATCGCATTATAGTTTAAATATACATAAATACAATATATTGATACAAACTAATACGAGGGGAGTAACAAAAGTTCGCTTAGTTGACCAGAAAAAAATTGGTGGAACCTTTGAAGGTTCCACACTTGATGTCACAAAGAGCTCATCGCGCAAACCTTGGATTTCATCAAAGTGCTAAGTACGATGAAGATGACTTTTGCAATGACCATGACCAGTAAATAAACCAGTACTCTAAAACTATCAATGAAAGAACGTAGTTGACCAGCTTCGGGTTAAGCCCCTTTACAAAGTACTTCGCCATGCGACAAGTAGGGATGGATAACCACGAAAGCTTTAGTTTCGATAAGGCACCGATTTTAATTATTTTTTCACTATGTAAAAAGGTAAAAGAGCAGCTGGTTCAGGGCCTACGAAAAATAGATCCAGTTTTAGCCAAACTCTGCATTTCTTAAGACTTCTCAAAGTAGTTTTTAAAATCTTGTTTTTTAAACTTATCTAGTTCAGCATTTACCGCATCAATTAACTCCGCATTACGGTTCAAGACCTTTCCTCTGAAATTTGTTTTAATTTTTGGAAAAAAACAGAAATCACAATATGCTAGATCAGGGGAATATGCTGATATAGTTACTAGTTACAAGCGCAATATAGTTACTCGTTATATCAGCAGTGTGAGCTAGTGATGTAAAAGTAGCGTTACAAATTCTCTTTCTCCGGTTGTGCAACAAATTGTTGAAAACTTTTGGTAAACAGTCTTCTGTATACTATTTTGCAGTTTCCATCTGACCCTTTTCCAAGAGAATATCAGATACAATTTTTGATCGGGTGAAGTAAACTGATATCATCAACTTTTGTTGCTTAGCGTTTACGGATGAGGTTACTTATGTTAGGTTCCATACCATGGACTGCTTTTTAGTTTCCGGATCGTATAATCAAGATTCGTGACCAGTCACTAAAGTTGCTAGGCTGTCCATCTTCGAATTTGCAAAATGCACTCGAGGCTCTTTTTGGGCCTAATTTAAAATGCGTGAAACAAATCGAGATGATTTATTTTTATATACCAGAAGAATAATTAATATTCGTGAAACAGCCATACAGGCAGATCAACCGTGGATCTTGGTCGGTTTTTGACTTCACCAGAGCCGCAGCAACGTTTTAAGTGGAAGATTATGATCGACCTTCTGGAGTCTTCGGAACCACTTGGCCGTAGTCTGTATAGAGACGACGTTTTGTTTGCGTTCGTGGAGGAATTTCATCTGATGCATCATCAGCTATTTTGCGTTTTCTCGTCTCCATTTTATCCGATCGTTTTGAATTTTTCAAATAACTCTCATAAAACAATTGCAAATTCGTCTGCTAAGCGAACTTTTGTTTCTCCTCTCGTATACTTAGTGTACAGTGTATATTACCAAATTGCATCACAACGGTTGAAAAGTAAATGTTATTTTTGAAATATAATAGCTTTGTATAACTAAAAGAAATAGTGTGGTTCATGTTAAGGAAATAGTTTTCTTCAGTTTTCAAATAAAACCACTTGAAATATGTAATATTTGTTTTAAGTACGAGTATTCGAGTTCGTTACCAATGCCCCTCGCTGTTACTTGAGAGAGATGATAAAAGTCTATAAATATGTAATGCAATCGAGTTTAGTTATTTCTCCATAAATGGCTAAAGCGAATCTTATCACATATACACAACATTTGTGATGATTCATAAAATAATCAATAGTGGAATTATCTAGAAAGTAAAAGTATAACATTAATAATAAAAAGAAAAATTATTATTATGTAGTTAAAAGACGCGAAAGAATTTATAATTTTATTTTTATTGTAGTACTCAAATATTTAATTTGCATTGATAAAAAATAATTTAATTTTATAACTCATATATAAATATCGCGATGTGTGTTACGATTTGGTTTGTATAAATTGTTTTTTGATATTCCACCATTCGCGCATAGGTGTGCGCGTGAACTATAGTATTTACACCCACTGGGGATTGTTCAAAATTTTTTATTCTAAAAATTTTGTTTGTTAACTAGTGTAAATAAGAAACTATAAGAACATTGGTAGGAACTGCGTTTCAATAATAAATAATCGAATTTTGCAAGGTCAAGTGTTCACAATATAATACAGTTTAACCTAAGGAATTGAATGACTTTCTTTATAACTAACTTTGGAATTAATATAAAGACACGGTTGTTTCTCTTTACAATTACATTCAAGCTATGTCAATAACTATGTAAGAAGTGCTAATCGCCACACCAAACTCTGAAATTAGCCAGTTTTGAATAGCTAGACATGATTCCATGATTCGCCATGCCTATTCCATGCAGCCGTTTACCTAAAACAATAGCTAAGGTTAGGAAAGTATGCTTCGTAAGAAAGAACCCGGATTACAGACACTTGCCAAATCGTTACCTAACTATTGTTAGCACAAGACAATCACAATTGCATTGTAATAATCTGAGGTCATCTGTCTTTAATAAGTAGCCAGTTATAGACAATCTCGAGATAGATCTGACCTCCGCCTCAAAACCACCAAAACCATGCATAACCTATACAGAAAATATCACCAGCAAAAGAGTCATCCAAGTAGTGGAAGAAGCAACAAATCTTAATTTTCTCATTCATAACAAAGATACACTGAACGGCCTACAGGCTTAAATCAGGTAAAGTTGGTTAAACTATCAATCTTATCTAACCCAAACCCGCAAATCTCCCAATACAGATCTATCATAAAGCTACGCCGATTATTTACAGTAGAAATTCATTCCATCTCGAGAGACTTCACACATGGCCCGATTGTACCCTCAAATACAATACGATCATCCAGTATATTGCCATAAGTCGTCCTTAAGCGAGATAAATCCACGATGCGTTGAATCCACGATTCAATCAGATAAATAAATGAGTTTCGCCAGCATTTAAAAGCTTTAAGTTACTTCAAAAATCTTTCACTAGAGATTTTGACATTTGACAAGAATGTCGTAACTGTAAGACTGCTTTCTCTTTAAAGGAATCAGATTTATCTTTAACAGAATTATATTTTGTCTGGATTACATTTAGTCATCGAGATCACTATATAATAACCCAGAGAAATAAATGTTAAAACCATTCTGATGTAGCAAAGCAGCTATTTTATAAATAGCTGCTTAAAGGTTGAAATAACTTTACTCAACTTTTACTTCTTTAGTTATTCTCGGTTCTAATTTGTTTTTAAAATTTCTCGACAAGTAAATTTTGATAAAAAAATTTCAACGATTTCCAACTTGGAAGTTGTCTACAAACCCAGTTCAATCACGTAACTGAGTGTGAATGTACGCCGCTCGTTATTATCAAATTCTGTATTGTGTGATTTCTTTGTAGGTGTCCCAGTCCCGGGCCTTCATAGTGGTTTAAGCTTTATTGAATGCTCTCATATACACTCTCCGATAGGTACAAAATTTAGAAACCAACACACTGTTTTGTGCTAATCTCTAAATAGGATGAATAACCAGAATATGCTAGTCTTAATAATTTACAGGCACTAGTTTTCGATATATTTAATATTGATATACTTCGACAATAGACTTCTTATGATAAGACTATCTCCTGCAACTGCTTATATCGAAATCAATTAGCCGTTCTATATAATCTGTAAGGTATTCCATATACCCAGGGGAATGCTGAAACTATACTTCAAGGATACCAATGTACAGATAATCATCGTTGATGACAATGGTTCCCCAGATGGTATTTCATCCGTTCTTATAGGATAAGTTCCGCTAGAAATACAATATCTTAGATCTCAGAATTTATCGAGTTAAAAAATTGTATATCCTTCCATTCTGAGGAGACACATGGACAGATGGAAGTTTCAGGAAGAACTAATGTAGCCTTTGTATATAATGGTTGATTTTTTATAACTCGGGCGGATCTTAGCCAACGCAGTTCCGCCTGCAGTCCCTATTACCTTTTAGGTTGGCACCGCTTCTTCGAGTCCGAGTGTTATTCATTATCTAACTCGTGGCAAAGTTCAGCGCTCATAACTTTGCTAATATTTCTATCTTGAACGGATCTATTAACGGCAGCCACTATTATCCTCTCTCTTGATTGAATTGAGATATCTACTACTTATTCACTCTTTGCCCCCTTCTGAGGCCAAAGCCGAAACCAAAGTTGATATAATCCTTTCAATTCCTTCTCTTGTACATTCTTAAAATTGATCGAGATTACCGGCTCTAATCATTTTAAGGCGTTAAGAAGCTAGGCATATGCTTTCGATTTTCTATAGTGATTTTTCCCGGTCAATGATAGCTTACTTTGCCCCTGCCTGAATCTCAGGTTCTCTTATATCTCTTGTCAAAATTAATTTGTTCCTTAATTCCTCCATTGATTTCTCCTTTGCTCTCGATGATAGCTAATATGCTCCTTTAAGATGTAACGAGAAAGTCTGAATTGGATTCTATCTGCAACTTAGTCCGATTAAGCTCTTCTTCGCTGTCCCAGAAACTTGTTTGCTGTTTTTAGTTGTCCTTTTTAAACCCGCTGTTGGTACCTCAAATCACTTTTAGTTATTACATTAGAGATATTTCCGCATTTGTTTCGGGCTGTACTTTCCATTTTTTCTTTAGGTTTTTGGTTAGTATTGATCGCAAGTTGAGATATATTAGGCCCAGTGGCACTATTCTAGTTATTCCTTAGGAATAGGGAATTAAGGGAATGATTTTATATGTTATTTGAGTTTAAATATTTTTTAAGGTAAAAAGCTAGTGTTAAATCGGGAATAATTTTCCTTTCCAATTTTGGTGTGGAAAAATTATTCCCAATTCATAAATATTTACATCGAACGTAATCGCCAGCGGCAAAGAAATATATTTGAACAGAAATTAAGCTGAATTCATACATCATTTTCTTCATTCATTCATTCAAAAAGACAATTTTTTGTTCCTACATTTTGTTGCATAGTTTAATTTTAACTTTTTGTCTGAACGAATATTGAGTAAAAGAGACAACATGACACCTAAACGAAAAAGAAGCAAATAACAGCCATGTTATTCGGAAACAAAATACATATAATGTGTACCGTGCGTGCCAATGGGATTAATTTATTTTAGTTACTGACAAAATCGTTTTGAAACTTTAGCACAGTTTGAATCGTCAAAACAAAATTACCGAACGAATGAATGAACGAAGAAATCGAAGTATGAACTCAGCTTTACATATAAAATCTTTCCTCAATTCCCTTTTCCCCGAGAATTACCAGAATAGAGCCACAGTTGGTAAACTCTATACATAATACTGACATAACACGTTATGAACACATTAAGTCTGCATTTGTCCAGTCTTCGATCTTAGTTTTTTTACTATATAAACTCTATAATACTAAGCCAGCTATAGCCACTCTGTTTTTGTGTAACATCCTGCCAGAGAAGGGCGAGATACGATATAGGTTTCTCGATTTGTACCATATTCCCAGTATGGCATTGAATGCAGAATCTTTCTAGAGTTCTAGCGAACTTTATTAAAAATAATATCCGGTACATATGCGATTAGCTCATTCTACTGACAACGAGTTGTGTAATGCTTATATATACCATGAGAGAACATTGACTTGATGTAACACTGGGGACCGGCAAAATGCTTGAGATTTCAATTTCGATAAGAGGGCCAAACGTATTTTACAACATTAGATTATGATTAGTGATGTGAGTAAATACATCTACTACGTGTCTCTCTATAAATCTCATAACTGACATGCAGCTATGTAATGTTCATAGCTAATCTACATTTATCGGATCTACATCCTGATAAATTAAACGTGCATATTCGAATGGCAGAACACTTCGTTGTGGTTGATCACATGAATTTATAGACGGTTTTATGGTACTATGGCATATATCAATATAATATATTATGAATTTGACATTGCCGATTTATTGCACCGCGGATTATGATTAATTTCTTATCGCATCTAATATTATCGATTTACCAGTACCACCATTTGTATGGGTTGTATGAATAAATATATAAATAAAAAATTATCATTCTATTTACGTTGATATTATATTGAGGTATGCTCGGTAGCTAAAATTGTTATTCTATTCAGCAACATGCGGTGTACAATCGAAAGTTATTCCATTGATTTGATAACAATCAATCAAACGATACTAAATTGCATATTTCCCAAAAATTTCACTTTGCTTTATAGGTAGCTGAACTTTATAGCGAATTGCTAAAACCAATCAAGCACATTATAATTTCTTTTACATTGGATTTTGGGGAAGGAACTGCTATACTTAAAATTGTTTTTATACCAGACATATAAAATCTGAAAACAATAGTCAATGGTTGTGAAGTGGATAAATTATAATAATTCCTTACTTCCTATATATTAGATTAAATTTAACGCAATAAATTTCAAGCTACCAGTTTTCTGTATTTGGAAAATTAATATTCGAAGTGAATAAACAAAACAAAACTAAACATTACGTGAGATAATGGATAATCATTTTTGATTGTTTTTTTCTGTTGTTAACCCTATATGTCCAGTTAAATACTTATGAGGTGTACCATCTAAATAGTGCACTGGTTATAGCTGCTTCAGTTCCGCTTTCAGCGGAAGGTACCGATTTATTACGATCGATCTGAAGAACATGTTTATGATTCCCAGGTTGGAGTAGAGCTAAGGGGTTAATCCATCTTTCATGCTAGTCTATGTATTTATGTGTATGCTGTGAATATAATTGGTTGTCATGACGTTAGGTCGAAATGTCTCCGATATAACGACGTGTGATAAAAATTGACGACCAATAGGTTAATAATTTGGCGAAAATAGATTAGAAAGAGGGCAGTAGATGGACTAGCCCCGATTATTTTATGGAGGTACTAAGATTAGCTTCTCCTCGAGCTTTAGATGTTACTTCTGCTTGTGAACACCACCGAAGGTGATCTGTACGTTTGTGAGACTGTCAGCATTTGATAAGTGGAAACGTCTATATAAATATTGGACACTCAAACGTAATTGAGTGAATGAAGAACTGTTGGTTTTTAGGTTCGTTGTCCCTCTATGAAAGGAAAAGTGTACCGGCACCGAAAAGAAAGACTGCTATATTTCACTGATGACTCTAAGCTGGAAGTGTGGGTGCCATTGGTGACTTCTGTGACCAGCTGTATGTGAGTGGGACTGTTCGGTTCATTGATTGCATCAGGATGTATACATTATGATATATATATATATATATATATATATATATATATATATATATATATATATATATATATATATATATATATATATATATATATATCGACAGTCAGGTGGCAATTAACTCTTTGAAATTTCCATCTTTCTTAACAAGCTGACTCACCGTTTCAACATCCAGATTATCTGGCTTCCTGATCCTTTGGATGGTACTACAGGGCAGACGATCGAGTTAAAATGCTTCAACTGTTATAGAAATGAGCGTCGAAGGGTGGCCGTTTGGGTTAAGTTAGAGCGTTAAAGTTATAGTTATTCAGAAGAGTAATGATGCCTTGACGGACGATAGGTGAACAAACAGCTAAACGTGCAGTCTAATATTTATAGAACACTGCCCTATTGGGGAACATCCGAAAAAGTTAACTTCTGCATGAGCTGTTACTATATGTAGAGAAGATAGAGCTGGGTCACAAAGAAGATATTTGTATTTATTGAGCTACGCGATGTGGACTACCTTTCTCAGCTCGGAAATAGTAATGTGTGAGATATCTTTCACCTATACTAATAAATAATGAGTAATGAGATACATGGTATCACAACATAGCGATACTGGTCTTAATGTGCGTCTAGACAGCCACTGTAATCGAACCTTATACTATCTACGTTCTTGCAAAAAAAAATGCTGGGATATCAAAAAGCATCTGGTATTTTGTATATGAAACTTCTAGATCATTCGATGTACCTTTCTTTCCTGTCCTTATATAGAAATTCACTGCGACAATGTTTATTTTCACATTAATGCCCAGTTGTTCCGGCCCTCGTGCTTAAGATTTGTAAAAATAATTTGTCTTATTTTTATTAGGGAATGATCCGTTCGGTGACTATTTTTCACTATAATAGTCACCTATTCACTTTGTTTTATTCAATTAAGTTATTGTGCTTCTGTATACTCTTAATGGGTTGCGACTGAATCGATTCATAAAGGGCAGTTGTTGAAGATACAATGCCAACAGTTAATCTAAATGTTAAGCTATAGTTTAAAAAAGAGCTCGAACTTCGCAGTTTACGATGTCGAAACATTTTTTTAAAAGGTTTTGTTGGGATCATCATTATCTAGAAAGTTCTGCCCTGCAAATTTTATATCGGTTTTCATATTGGTTGTTGAAATTCAAATCATTGTTCTTCTTGAATGACATGAATTCGCTTTCTCAGGCGTGTGTTCAAGCACAATCCAAAGTTTTGACTGTTTGGAAATTTTCCTTTTTGTAACTTTGTACTTATACTGTAGTCGTGATCTTTCTGGATAAATTTTCAGATGAATAAAATACACTTTCATATTCTACTGATGTAAGGGGTCATGAAAGCTCCTAAGAATGTCTTCATGAGTTATGTTTATCGTCATCGTTTTCTAACACATCATCTTCGTGCTATCAATAAGAGTATGGGTGTTGATAAACTGTCTCGCGATAGTATTTTTAAGACAGGAAAAGAGATCACAGGAGTCTGTTTTCAAATTATGATTATGTAAGATTTCAATTGGTATGTGGAATCGAAATTGGTTATCGATATAATCTGGAGAATTAATGTTCTATTAAATTCGTTGGGGTCTAATGTTCGATTCAAAAATCGCTTTATCTTGAATAAAAAATTTAAGAATCACTGTACAGAATATTCAACTGCAGATATACTTTGGGCCCATGAATTCTTTAAATAGTTGTGATTATATGCGTAATCAAGTGATGAAAATTTTAGCCCAAATGTGTTTAGCTCCCAATAAAAATTATCACCTTCTTCATGCCTCACTTCATTTGTTATGTGTTAAAACAACGTTTAAGTGTTCTAACAACGTCCACCTGTTTTGTTATTATGTTGAATTTGGAAATATTTGATCAAAAGACTGCTTCTGTGTAAAAAATATTAGGTGGTCTTAATTTGACACCCTATGCGATATAAAATATTTTAAGATTTACCGCACACATTAAATATTTGATTTAATTCTCACTTTTATTAGTGGGTATTTCACTTGTCAACCAATCTACCCCATACCATGATTATTAGTTTGAAAACCAGAAATAAATTTAACTATATATCACCTATGGAGGTACACGACAATATTCTCAATTGTGCCAAAAATATGTAACTATTTATAATTACACAGATGTGATTTCCACGTATCATCCTCAAAAATTATTGTATATATAGAAACTGTTAACTTTATTACAAGTTTATTGTACGATCGAATAACAAATTATGTCAGCCAACCCAGCAGCACAAAATAATGAGAGTACTGAACGTTAATACAATATATGTAGATTCGAAGTTTTTGTACTCAGCATAAGACGCAAATTGTTGATATCAAAACAAATTATTCTTGCTAGATTGCACTTTGTATATGGATTTGTATGTGCAAATACATTTGGCATATTATGTATGTGTACATTGGAGACCCTGCGAATAAACTATAGCAACAGCGCACATGAAATTCGCGTATCAATTCGCGTACATATATATATTCATACCGCTTGTTAAGTATGCAATTTTATTTTCCATGACTTGAAAAATTGAACCTCGATATAGTGTAGTGTTAGCACATATAATAACAAATAATAGTGTGTTCTCAGCACTTTTTAGTATACTGTTAGTTTTTACTGCATTTTACCTTGAGTTTGTAGTTTCTTATAATAAATATTTTATTTATTTATTCTTCAAAATTAGCATACAATAGTGTAATGGTATTATTGTTACATCAAATGTATATGTATAAATGAATTTAGGTGGTAAATGCTCTCAAATTGATGTATTCTTATATACTCGTCTAAGAAAAGTCAGAAATCGATTAATTACTTGAATGACGGTTTCAATTTTTCCTCACTGTAATACGCTTTTGTTGTATGCAAAAGCTATAGAAATTCTGAAGTTGATGCTCCAATTACACCACTACAATATATACTCCTGGTTGAAATAAATACATAATGATTCGTTTAATCTAAAATTAACCCTCCCTTGCCTCTTGGTACGTTTTAATGTATCGTGGCAGCTACTAACATTGATTACAACTGATTTCAGGCCAAATTATAAGTGACCAAGTATTATATGAGCCTGGATAAGTTGAGATGGATAGAAGCTTTGAGACTTGTACGGACTGTTTCTCGTTTAAAATCACGTGTGCGTATTATAATCATGCAACACCTGTATCCAAAGACACTATTGATTGAAAAGACTAATTTTTAAACCAAAATCCCCTACCGACTTCATTCCATCAAGTAAAACTTTTTCTCCATAGTTCTTTTCTTAGATTATATCCACTATCCAGTACACATATAGAGATGGTTAAAACCCTAATTTGAAAATTAGCTAAACTAAATTTTCCAAGAAGTTTTAATTTTTTCGCATAATCAACAATTCAGATTTACATAAAAGTTTATCGTTTATTTTCTGCACGTTCTGAAATTATTATACGTGCTAAATTTTCGGGACATTTTACTCATTTTATGAATACGTCATTCAAATTAAACATGACGTGTATATTTTCAACAACGCGTGACCCAAATATGTATAATGTAGCCGAGAAGGCGCCAACCATTGTAAATAATTTATAATTATAATTAAAGTGAAACCTTATCATGGCACGTTTCACTATTGAACAAAATGGGTAAAATGTATTTGATACAAAGCGCAATATTGAGTTGTTAAAACTCAACGGCAAATCGACGTCATTTTAATCCATGCAAGACTGTCTATAGCGATAGACTATAAGATGACCAATCGAACGTTTTCGTGCATAACAATTTGTTATGGACTTTCCCGAATCGGAAAACCGCGGATAATTCAAATTGCAGCTACGATTAAACAGGTGAAGGAGTGCAGTGGCTGAAGATGCATGGTATCAACCAGGCAACGATCATCACTGCTTATGTTGCAAGGAATTCTGATCGATTGTACTCTCGGATCGATTGTACGCAAAATGAAGAGAATTTCCCATTTCATTTTAATCTTAGACAAATTTAATACAATTCGGTTGCAATTAGTATTCTACAATCATGACTTTCCAGCCGCGTTTCACTAATCAAGTTATAGAAAATCCTTTACTACATATATGGTATGTTTCTAATCCAGGAGTGAACCAAAGTTAGATAGGTAAATTGTACCTCATGTATACCTTCCTATCAACATATTATTAAGCAACTCACATGACGAAAAATTACCGACACATACCCATACTCATTCGAGCGTCCAAGGTTACTTATTCAGTATAAACCAGATGATATTGCAGACAAATGATATAGGCGCCCAAGCGATTGTGGACCAAGTGAGACTGTTGTGTAACTCATGCTAGGGAGGAAATGTGGAGTCTTGATAAAATATCTTTGAAGTGAGAAGGTACATCTTAAAAAGGTCACATGGAACCATCGAAGTTCTGCTTTATGTTCAGTGCCTGATTCACGGCGTATATGGGAACAAGATTACCCAATTGTCTAGTGTACATTTGCGTTATACATCAAAACGTTTCTGATCTCTCTCTTTTAAGCTTTTGTTACTGCGCTTCTTAGAACGGCAGCAAAAAGGACCTCCACGTACGGTAGATAAGTGGATATTAGTCTTAAATTTAAGCTGCCACAATGCGAGTCGTTACAATATCACCTTTTACGCTATAGACATACTAACATAAGTTTAAGCCAGAACCCATCAACGAGGAATTGCTTGTCTTCGGCACACTACGTTTTACACCTTGTTCCAACCTAGACTGAACGCCCTTTTTTTGACTGAGATCCCACCAATTTAATATGTTGAAGGCGAAACACGTATAAGCTACCCTACTATACAATTGATTTTGTCCTACAATACCATTTGGCACAGCTATAGCCAATGACTGCGCCATACAGGTAAAGTATCGTGATACTTAAAAAAAATAAAATTCTCAACTGATTGGGCCTATCAGAGAACGTCTTTTCTAAAAGTAAAGGTCATCATTGCGGACCAAATGTCAAGAGCTTATCTATAATATAATATGAACACAGACTGGACAGTATAACTGGTTGTCGAACGTTGTTGATACAGCACTTATAGATCTGTTGGATTACTGGGGAATGAAATGACAGATTAGTCGAAACATTTGTCGAATTGTTATTTGTAAAGTTAAACTCAATCGCCTAAACTCGTTAAAAATTATCGTTAGAAAAGAAATAATAGAACCGATTTGAACGTTTTGAACACTATCCCAGAAAAATACTAATTATTGGGCCAACGTAATCCTAAATTATATTTTGTATAATTCCTTATCCATATAATGTCTTAACTAGTATGAACAGTCGATTCACCTTAATAATAGACTATTGCCTGCTATGCATAAGTCATAAGAAAATTATAATTAGACTAAGAATATTGTCAAGGACATTCTGAAAATTAATCGGTTTGACACATTGATATGACGTTAAAGACTCTGAAACATAATTTTGATCTATCAAGACATTGAAATATTATATAGTTGTTTACTATTTACATGTCTTTGATTTAAAATGGAATAAAGACTATATCATGTTGTGATTAAGTTCTTTATTCTTGGCAGCCAGGGACAAGGTATACATTCACGTTTAAGGTTGAAAAGGGCAACGTCTTAATTATTCACTCCACGCGATAGTCATAGAATGCTCGATGAGTACAAATAGCTGATAATAGAAGCCACAAAAAACCGAATTGGAAATACTTTTACTGAAGCTTAAAGTTTTTTAGATTAGATGGTGGGTTTGTTAAAGTTTGGTCCAGTAGTCAGGCTAAATAATGGAAATGGATTGGAAATACAAAGGTGATTTATTGATCAATCATCTCCAAAAAGATTTGACTGCAGAATAGTTTAGTAAATTAGAAATCGAAATTCTCCAAGCAAATACTAAAGTGTCATAAGAGTAGTGTTAGTTCAAACAAATTTCAAGCTTCCGAAATAATAAAACTGCCAACAACTAAATTATAAAAAAATATCAAATTAATTTCCATATCAATTTAGTCACATACTACAGAATCATTGAACTGAAACTGATCAAATATTGGATTATGGTCAGCTACTAATTCGTCAAGGTTAGTACGAAACAAGTTAAGCGAATAAACACAGGTCATCAAACCTCTTCCATTTATAGTAAAATCGGCATAAAGTCTCAAATTACGTTTCGGAACGTAAAACTATATCGCGGATATTATATATATGTGACACTCTAACAATACCCAAATGTTATTTTATATCATATTTGTATAAACAATGCAACCCCACCCTCTCATATATGCATGAATCAAATTAAACCAATAAATAAATATAAAATCAACTTAAAGAATTCCGACTCAAACAAACACTCTTACAAACTAGTTATCTTCGTTAAACTTGAATATTTTATTAATAGTTCAAACTTGAAACCAATTTATTAAGACAAAACTAGTAATAGAATACGGGATTCATTGTATACATCTCTAAGTATAAACAAGAAAGTTTTGTGTCATTTCACCTGTCCCATCGTCGTCTTAAGCAAGTTCATTTTCATTTCGATACACAAATTAACTTTCTAATTCACAACTCTAAGGCGTTTGTGCGGATCCCATTCATTTTCTCTCGAAATTGCTGTCACACATTTTTTATAGAAAAGTTTTTTGTCAAATTATCAACTGGAATTGTTTTGATTTTTAATGACGATAGTTTTTGTCACAACGGCTGTTATATATGGTCAACGCAATATGACTCATATGTTGTTGTTTTTCTTCGCTTACATATAGAATAGATGGACACGTCTATACTACAAATTTACACACTCTATTCACAACTATAATATAGTAAATAAAAATCGGAAATTAAAATGCTTCATCGATATCAGTTTCGTGACAGTATCCACTTTCATACTCAATGTTATTGTTATTTATACAAAAACTATCGAATTGGAATTTAAAATCGGTTTTATGTGATTTAATCGCGCGCGCATAATAAATTTGGACGGTTTTGTGAAATTTTCGTTTAATTTATGTCTAACGATAATTAGTTTGTCAATAAAGAGGGATTTTTATTACTATACAAGTATCTATTGGTCTATATAGTGATGATTAGAGAACATAAATATCCCTTTATAGAGCAATTAGACAAATTGTCATTTTTGGCGTGAAAGAGTATGTCAAGATCTGGAAAGCGATGTAGGCATTGTGCCATAACCAAATTCATGTTCGCTCACTTATGGGGTCGTCAAGTATTTTTTTATAGACGACAGTACGGACCTTGATGAATGACAACGCCAGACCCCTTCTTTGTAAAGGTTGTCATTAATTATTTGGATAGTGTTTGATTGAATGGTGTGGTCCATTTGCAGCTCTGGTCTAAATCCCATTGAGAACGTGTGGGAAATGCTAGGGCGCCATTTAAAATATAGGCAAGTCGTTCCAGTAACCAATTGAACAAAATTATATATAATATATACACTTGTATTATGCTGGATATTATGTAGGCACAATCTTTAAGTACTTCGAAAGAAAAAATTAAGATGTTATTTTGGCGAATGTGGTGGTCAAAATTGTTTGAAATTATTCGTTCTTCAAAACATTGTGTGCAAGAGGTCCATTGAATAATTACCATGATCTTGTACAGTGTTGGCAACAGCTGCCACCAAAATGATTACTCCTGATGAGTGTGTGATGAAAATTATTAGTTTGACAAATTCTTGGAGTTTACGGGAATATTTAAGACGCTTTCCTTGATCCAAAAAATTCAATTGTTGCATAAACTGCACGGATAAGAAAGATTGGTTTGATCAGCTTCATTTGTGTGTGGATTATGGGATGTAAAAAGAGACATTTTGAAACCTATCTCAATTGTAATATAAGACTGCAGAACTACGCCGTGAACTAATTATGTTGAACAAACTGGCACTTCTACGGTTACAGGTTACATTTGTGATCCTTGTTAGATGTAGCGTCTCACCACAAAGATATTTTGACAAGAGACCGCATTCCCTCCACTCTAGCAGAGATAGAGAATATTCTCAGATGGTCGCCATTCCCTTCGACACTTATCATTTGTCTGGAATATCACCTTGTTTATACCTGAATAAGTAATCTCAGAAACAACCATGACCTGTTAAAAATTCAGGTGGCAGTTTCACACTTTTTTTCGATTTACTCTTTCTGATAAACTATAAACGATGATTTTATCTACTTACTCCATCTGATGTAGCACTTGGCCATATTGTGCAACCGTTTTAGATCCGAAGATCAATCTTAAAATGCTAAGTCAGTAATCGCTGCTATAAGGTAAAATATACCAACATTTGGACAAGACAACAACAACCTTCTTTTCTGTCGTGTAAATTATTGAATAATTTTGAGAGCCAGGTATACATGAGTACAATTTACCAATCTAGCTTTTGGTCGCTTCTGCATTACGAAGTGCAGTATATACATGTATCAAGGCTATTTATATACCAACCTTGAATATATGCAACTAAGACGTAACTAAGCCTGAGTTTGGGTTTTTTCTGTTGACTGGTTTGAATCAGTTATTAAAGCTTTTGATAATGTGCAACTTAAATGCTCCACCAGGGCTCCATTTCTTGAGAGTTTCAGAACCCGATGCATGGTTACCGACTGATGGTACGGTTATCAACTTTAGGTAGTCACTAGTCACTAGGTGAGCAAGAGGTAGGTCAGTCGAAAATTAAGCTTAAAGTGCACATATACTAAGTCAAAAGCTTAACTCTCGTACTAAAATTCAGAACCTCAAGGACTCTTTAATGCTATGTTATGTGCTCATCCTTTACGATAGTCCACTTCTACTGGCTATAATAACGTGACTCGAATGATTTGCAACTATAGTAAAAATGACCCAAAGTCACAATATAACGACACCTGACCTACCCAGTTACCCACTTTCATTATAAGCGCATATCTCTGTTTATCCGGTACTCACCATTGACGACTTATATTACGTTTTGGATATATCTTGTATGTAAGGCATTTCTATCGAATGTAGTCATTTGCTGAACGGAATGTGCGCTCTTATCGATCAGTTGTACTTTCTACATCTAAAAGTTTATTTATAGTTGACCTTCTAGCAATAAGAGCTTCGTTAGTCATTTAGTGACGTTTCGTCAAAATAAGTTTCTTTAAGACACAATGACGTTGTGCTTGAATGACATTAATTCACATAACTGGTATCGTTTTAAAATCTGTTCTCAAAACTAATTTCTCTGATAACGATATTAATAAAAAAATTCGAATTAAATTGATTCCAATCAATATATGTATTCTTCTTCAATTAAAATTGATTTTCAATTAGTGTGCTGCGCGGCCGCGTTCAAATTAAAAACTCCAATTCAATGCTTTTATGTATTTTAATGTTTTTTGATATGAAACAACAATTTCATAGTCTTTTGCACACTAATCTTAAGTTATGCGTGTGTAAAAGATTTCTTTCTTCGTTTTGATATGTATGCTTGTATATATACACTTAGTTTGTATTAAGTTTAATTTTTTTGCGCTAAGAAAGATAAAATATGAATGTAACCGTTAAATTAAAAGAAAAAAAAATTTCTAGTGTTAAATAGTTTTTTTTATATTAATTTATAATCAAAATTAATAAACAAATGAAAGAAACAACGCTAAATAGATGTTATTATAATTTTTTGCTTTTTGCAATTTAAAACTTAAAAAATGAAATTAGGAGGAAATCTAGTTGATTGTGATGACGATGGTTGTGTGCCTCAAGAGAAATTAATTTTAGTTTAGCAGCTACTTTCGTTGAATTAAGATTAGCAGTTCAGTATATTTTGTGACTTGTGAAGTGTTTTTTTTTGTGTGCACTGTGAAGTTGGGAATATATAAAATGAAAATGGGATTTTTAGAAATGTTTGATGTAAGTAAATGGTTAAATCGTATTTCGTCAATAAATTTTTGTGGTATCTTCCGATACGATCAAATAAAGTAGTGAGCTCTAGTGTCTGTGTTTTGATCAATATTGTTTAAATGAAGTAGCTGGTACGAAGCAAACCAAGAAATAATTTTAAATTTTCAAATCTTTACTCTCCTTAAAGCCATGTGCTCCAAAGCTACTGTTAGGTCTTTATTTGCGTCGCTCAATTGAGGATATATGCTTATAAAAGACACTAAGGATTCTCCTTAGTTTGCTGGATCGATTATTTGGATGTGAAAGAGTTGCACGATTTATTTATTTATGGGGTTTTAAGAGTGATATGATTGCTTTAAAAAAACACACTAATTAAAGAAATTGAAATGTTTTTTATTTAATGTGAAGTACTTCATTCAAATGGCCTCCACGACTTCTTCTTCAGGAACGAATTCGACGAACCCAATTTTCGAGCACTTTTTCCACTAAATCAAGTCATATGTCAAGAATAGCACGTTCAATATTGCCTTGTAAAGCTTGACGAGAGTTTGGTTTATTGCTAAAGAACAATGACTTCAAATAACCCCACAAGAAATAGTCTAATGGTATTAAATCACAACTTCTTGGAGGCCATTCAAAATCACAATTTCTTGAAATAATTGAATCTTCAAACTTTTCTCGCAATAATTAAATTGTTACACTTGCTGTTTGGCAAATAGCCATCTATCTTGTTCAAACCAAATGTTGTCAAGATTAACTTCTTCTAATTTCGACCATAAAAAGTAGGTTAACATCGATCTATATACCGATCTCCATTGATTTTCTTAAAAAAATCGTTATCGTTTTCAAGTTGTTTCAAGGCAAAATCAGTAAATTCACGACGTTTACGGTGGTCCAATGGCTTCAGTTCTTGAGTGAGAATAATTTTATACAGACGCAAACCCAAATCCTTTCTCAAAATCCGCTAGGTTGTCGTTTGAGACAGTCTCAATTCTTGAGAACGTCTTGAAATCGACAAATTGCGGTCTTCAGCAACATTTGCCTAAACGGCAGCAATATTAGCATTACCTCGAACGCTTCTTTGTCTTATTGGCACTTGAGCAATTGAAAAAAACGATTACTTTGATAGTAAAACTGAATAATTTTTAAACGTTGTTTTTGCGTATATCAATATTTTCATCCAGCTTTCATTCGATTGACATTATGATGCGATTGAAAATTTTAATATTTTTTTCAATTTTATAATAATACGTATTTGATTAGTCGGGTTAATCACATGACTGTCCTCAGTTTTGTCTAACTCCTCTTAAGATTTTTTGCCACAGTAGGTCTACTGGTCTCGATGAGTCCAGTGGTTTGGTTCTTAGCAGTCTGTTTGTTGGAATGATAGTCAGCATACATCGTGTGTCCAGATTTTAATGCAAGTGCAGACGTTGTAGATGATTTGTTGCATGATGTTTAAAATCATCCGCGACAAACACGATCTTTAGATGTCGATGGAAGTTCTCGTTTCGAATGTACTACGGTGTATTAACAATTCATCGCAGAAATTTATTTGAACTGGTTGACATATCAGGTTAGTAGCCCTCTGTAATTTACTAGTGGAGTCATTGATGTTTGTTGCATTTGTAGGTTTTGCCGTGGCAAAAGTAGCCATTGTTGCTTTTGTAATTCGTATGTCTCTATAATATAAAAGAGATAAAGGATTGATCCAAGAACACTCCTTTGTAGTACTCGTGCTGTTATTCTTTTTAATTGGGAGTATTAATTCTTTGAATTCTAGCCCCTGGTGCCATACTTTATCAAATGCTTGCGCTACATCAAAGAATATGGTTAGCATATTTGTTTGATTTCTCGATTAGATCAGTGATTCAATGTACTTGTCCTATCGTTCCCTAAATCCAAACTGATGTGAGGGGATAAGGTTCCTTTCTTCTGCACTAAAGTCTAGAACTATCTGCAATATAGTACTGACATAGAAATTGGTTGGCCCAAGAATTTTGTACTCTAATACGGAGTCATAAATGTGTTCATTCACGCCACCCATCTAGTGCCATCTAGTACACTATACGATATTTAAGTCGCCCAAAATGGATTACTCGTATGTTTATTACGCAGATCAATACTTTTTCGTATATCATATATCGTTAGGTTTTGCACCGCGACACTTTCACGTTTCTCTATTATTCAATTTTCAGAACTAATTTGGCACAAAAGTTCGCTTTAAAGCTTTACCGTATTAACTACCAAAATTATTCTATATGTTATGTTTCCATTTTCCATTGGATGTTATGTTTCTATTTTCTATGAATTGGCCAATTTTTTTGATTTTGGATGGTTAGATTGTGACTTGTCGCTAAAGATATGGTGCGAATGTAAGTATATAGACGTAGAGGGCGATTTCTGTCTCTCTCTAATTTTAGAAGTTTACAATATAAAGGTAATATAATATGAGCCTCAGGATTGTTCCTTGAGGCACTTTGTTTTCTACGTTTCTAGGCGTTTTCTAGGCGTCCTATAACATTTATAATACCATACTCTTAATATACATGTAAAGTACTTTAAACTGATCTCTCTACTTATAGTTTCATTATTCTTGCTAAATGTTCAGAAGACAGATCGTAGCATATTTCATCTGTATCTCTCGTTTATTATTCTTAGTCACAGAAAAATCTATTAAATCAGGAATCTTTCGCTTATCCGTTAGTCAGTAGGTTGGATCTTCAGAAGATGTGATCTAACAAAGGTGTTGGCTATACATTAGATAGATTCCTATACTGTTAATTTTCTTCGGAGATATTAATCTTAACCCCGTTAGATCTGTTAAGAGCTTGAAAGTCTCCTGCTTTGTCTGTGAAATTGTTAGGTGGATAATAAACTGCAAAAGTAACTTATTCCGCAAATAAAATTAATGTTTTGAATTTAAGAATGTGGTTCTGGCCAATGAACTAACCACTTAAATAAATGTATTATATGACAGGATAACATGTATTGAATTCTGGGAAAACTATTTGAATTTCTTAATCATGCGGGTTTATAAATTGTTGGCACCATTATGCCGTTTTAATAATGAGTAATTGTTGGGCAATGAGTGTGCAACAAAATTCATTAAACATCGTTGGTATCCAATCGTATACTTTACTCAATTTATTGACGTAACCACAAAAGAAATTATTTTGTCACGACAATTTGCTAGACCATTAATTACGTGAGAAAGATTGATTTTTTTATATGGGCATTAATTTAGTAACTCAAAAATAGCTCGATGGGTTTTGAAACATCGATACTAGACTGGCTTGTCTAATATTATCTATATAGTCATTATTTTGCTTTGTATAGCAACCGGAGTGCAACGTGGTCAGCTTCTAACGCAGTTTATGCTTACCTTTATAAATAGGTGATTCAGTAACGCTGGTTATAAAACAGGGCCTGATGTATGAAGGACTTGGTAAAAAAATAATAAGAAATCACTTTGGAAGGGTCCACTTACTCATTATGTCAGAACTTCTTTTCGACACCATTATTCGATATTCTCGCGTAAGATTCTTAAAAAAAACTATAGCTTAGAGGTCGTAACGGCCCTTACTGCGTCTCAACTGAGACCTTACGAACCAATTTAACGATTTAACGGTGCACATTGTATGTGGTCAGCCCAACACGCATCGGATGGCATAAAATGCGATTGTTCGCTTAAAAGCATTCATTGGACTGACCACTATATTAATGGTTCCTGGAAGGTTTCAGTTGAGACGCGGCTAGGCCTATTACGAATTTTAAGCCATAGATTATTTTAAAATAACCTACAAACACAATATTTGAGGTGTTGTTGCATATAGATTGACATTTGCATTGGAAGGCTTACCTTTAAAAAAATTTAACTTGGTAGGTAGATCACAGTAAAATAAAGAAAATATTCAACCGTATCATTCGTGTCAGCTACTTCCGCGACACCCCGCATATATAGAAACATAATTCTAAATTATCCCATAAATATTAATTACTTAAAGAAATCTTTAAGCTATACATATAATATAACAAACGCCTGCAACTATTTCTTATTTATGAACCCTTTTTAAATAGAACCATATATTGATATGTGATACACTAAATGTTTATTCGTCAACTCGATGTGTTCTACATTTTAATTATGCTTCCACATAATTAAGATTCTTTATTATAAATATTTATAAATTTATTACTTTGATGTGGATATAACTTATATACAATATGTACATAGTTGGATGAAGATGTAAGTTGCACCTGTTGTTGCGCTTCATTAATAAGATTTATGTTCTAATAATCTCCATGTTGACTTTTGACCTCAATTAATCACATTAATATATTAATCTAGAATATTCTAGTTCGCTTTTAACCAATTCGAAAACGAGATATTATATTTTCTTAATTACTTAATTAAATTATTTTTTTTTGTCTTTACAGGTAAGTTTGAATGCGAAACTGTAATATGTGAGGCGAGACTTTCGAAAAACAAAAAAAATAGTAAGTTACTATCGGTTCAGTTTAACTATGTCATGTAAAGATAAATGGGTGGTTTTAGACAATTTGCACAACGATTTCACCATACTCTTCTCTAGCTAGTTATTGGTACGGAACTAAATAGACCAAATATATTGCACAAACTATTTTGAAAATATGAATTATATACCAAAAAAATGTTTACGGTTTTTATAGTGTGTACGTCATCGATATGTTCGTTCACTTATGGTTGGAATTCTATCTTAAAGTATTTTACCAGTTAGGCCATTTGTGTTCAATACTATAAAGTAAATGTTATTTGTTTTGTTCCCTTATCTCCATTCTTAGGAGAATAGGGCGTCTACTATAGACTGGATCATCGAAGTTCCTCTGATGTTTTCTCAAAATGTTTTGCTTCATTTAGCACCATTCTTTTCCAAGTCACTGCTGGCCAACCAACTTTCCTTTTTCCTTGCGGATTCCATTCCAGTGACATCCTGGTTATGTCATCTGATGTCTTTCTCAGTGTTTGTCCCATCCATCTCCATTTATGCTTGCTGATCTCATTCTCAATGTACACTTGGTTTGTGTGTCGCATTAATTCTTCATTTGTGATCTTATACAGCCAGAAGCATTTGATCAATCGCCTAAAGCATTTATTCACAAACACTTGCAGTCTTCTTGTGATTTTCTGCGTATTTTTCCACGTTTCACAGCCATATAGCAGTACTGATTTTACACAGGCATTGAACATTCGTATATTGGTGTTTCTTGACACGACTGATGCATTCCAGAGCATGTTGAAAGTGTTTCTCGCTTTGTTGATGCGTTGGTAAATGTCTTCTGCCGTTCCGCCTGTTCTTGTTATACAGTACAGCCAAGGTATATGAATTTTTCGACATCTTCTATTGTTTCTTGGTTGATGCAAAGTGGTGCACTAATGCTTGAGTTCAGTCTCAGGGCCTTTGTCTTTCTTATGTTTATCTTGAGCCCAGCATATTGTGCTATTTCTAATAGCTTTTGCTGCATGTCTTCTGTATTTGTGTGTTAGCAGGCATATATCATCTGCGTAGTCGAGATCATTGAGTTGTATAGTTGGATCCCACTGAATTCGGTTGTGATGTGATGTCTAGCTTGACATTATCCAGTACCATGAGGAACAGTAGTGGATATAGTACACATTCTTGTCTACCTCTTCGTGTATTGTAGTATGACCACTCTGCTTTCCATTGTATTGAACTTTATTTCTAGCATCTCGGTACGTTTCTCGGATGAGTTCGGTTTTTTTCCCCAGGATGCCTATTTCACAGAGTGCTTTCCGAATTGCGCTTCTATTGATGGAATCGAATGCGCGTTCGAAGTCCACAAAGAGTAGATATAGTGGTGAGCTCCGTTCGTTGAATTGTTCGACGATAATTCGGACTGTGTTGATGTGGTATATGTACAGCTTTTTGTCCTGGTCTGAAACCAGCTTGTTCGATTGTTATGTATTGGTTCAAAGTTGGTGAGATTCGTTCCAGGATGACCATTGCTAATACTTTCATTGTACAGTTGAGCAGGGAGATGCCTCCCAATTTTTGTTTTCTTTTAAGTCGCTTTTCTTTTGAATGGTTAAGCCTTCTTTCCATTTTTGCGGAATTCTCCCAGTATTCCACACTTCTACTAATGTAAGTGCTCTTGCAGTTGTAAATGCGTCTCCACTGAGTAATTCAGCTGGTATGTTGTCGGTTTCAGCGGCTTTGCTATTTTGCAGCGTGGATCCCGTTGGTGGATGGATATTTATGGTTTCGTTATAGTTTCCATCCGGAAGCTCCTCAATTGGTACGCTATCTTTGCAGTTCTGTGAAGAATTCTTCCATCTATTCAGTTGTTGGCCATATTTAGTTAGGCGGTATTTCCATGTGAATCCATTATTGGTAGTGCATCTGTAAATTTTCCGGTGACCTTTCTTACACATTGAAATTTTGGGTTTGATTTCGGATGCAAACTTGATATGGCGGCTTGTGGCTGCTCGTAGGATTTATCTTTGATTCTGTGGGCGAATAGCATTGTATGATTTTTGAGTGGAATAGTGCTATTACTATTCTGATGCTTACTGGTTTCCACTCAAGTAGTAATTTCTTTCCTTTAGTATACCTACCTTCCTTGTTCGTGTGTCATCTATAATTTCCTGTGCTGGTTGTTAAGTCTCCTCCATTGCTCTTCCATCCTACTTTGCCGAGACCGAGAATTTCTATATTGCATCGCTTCATTTCCCTTCTCAATTTGTGCTACCTTGATGTTTCCGTTAGAGTTCTTATGTTCCAGTTTCCAATTCGTGTCCGTATACGATAGCCAATGGTTTATATTTTTTGTGTTTTGCCGATTGAATTATTTCTTCTATAATATTCGTTCCTGTAATCATTTTTGAATTCGGATTACGAATAATTGGTCCAATGAATCCTAGCCAGTTTCCAGGGCTGCTGGATAAGGCAGACTGGCCTACCAGGGGGAAGTTTCTAACTTTTTCAATTTTACCCAAGTAGTCTCCCAAATTTTTACTAACCTAAATATTGTGTCCTCTTTGCTGCCTCTTCCATTCCGACCCTGTAGAGTAAATACCAACACAATTTTTGTTTTTGTACGTGGACCCGAGATTATATAGTACTTGTGGTTATTGGAAATGCGCAAACATATCCCAATTACCGAGATCCAACTTCTCTAATGTTGTGTGAGCAACAAACTTGGTCGGGGAAATGGATAAAACAAAAAACAATAACTTAGACTCCCGACATTTTAGGAAGTAGTGGAAAAATAATTTCGGGTGTCTCGAAATTATGCCCATTAGTCTTAGGGTATCAATTCGTCATTCCTCACATAGATACAATTCAAGTATTTTTTGTAAGTCGCTAAAACTATGGTGACACTGACACGACTTGCATCATATAAACGAATCGCACAGTACACCTATATATAAAGTTTAGTAGCGAGATAAATTTTATATTTCCGATCAAACGGTCATTTCATTAAACGACGTTACTCAATAGATCTTAACTGCCCTCTCGGAACAACAACCGACATAATGTATCACATCGATATACATTTAAGTTATAAAAAGACTCAAAGTGTTCCTTGACTTGATCCACGGACACATGCTGTCAATCAATGTTTGCTAGGCAACCATTAGATTAAGGTTGGAAGTCCTTTGTGAATTGTTATTCGAAGTTGTGATGTATGTTGATGTTAATGTTGTTGTAATTCGCTAAGGCCGATTTTGATCAGGTGATGACGTCATTGAATGACAGTGTGATCGAAAAGATCTAACCCATCTCATCAGGCATATGCTACCGGACTTGATGTGCGTACTGTGCGATTCGTATATATACGTTTAGTCGTAACGCGACAGTTCTAGCGAATTACAAGAACACAACTAGAAATATCGATTTTATTTGATTGTGGCGCTGTAATTGTAGGAATTAATTATTTTTGGTACTTACTTAGAACGCCACAGAACTAATAAATTAGGCTTATTATTCAGACAGTTATGTAAACCACAATATAAAACTGAAATATTTCAAGCCTAAATACTTACGTGGTAGCAAATATTAGGATCTTAAAACATCGGTATAGAACAAACCCAAACAAAACTTGCTTGAACTCAAGAAGCACTGAATCCCTCATTGTGCTAATCGACGGTACTATCTTAATTCGTGAATGCTCACTATGACCTTGGAAAACTGAAAAAATTTAGACCAAAGGAAGGGGCAATATATGATTAGCGTAATAAAGCATAGAGTTGGAACACTGAGGTGCATACTTTGTCAAAAACCGGACAGTTGCAAACGAAGTGGATCGAGTCATCTTGTTCAGGAGGGTATTCGCATATAACATCCTGATTTAAACCCCATTTGAACCTTTTTAAAAACAGCGCAAACTTAGATAACTTTATGTTGGGTTCACTGGCATAAATGGTAAAGTTCCAGCTCTGCTTTAATAGAGCTTCAATAACACGTAATGCCATAGCTATTAGTTATGTTTGAAAAGCTGTGCAAAATGAAGCTAGACTGACAAACTATCTATGAACATACATAAGGGTATAGTAGGTTCCAAAACCAGCACTAGGTCCAGGAACGAGAGTTATCCAAACAGAAGACTAGACATTTAACATACTAAAAATGGAAATCAAATATAAAACTGAAATATGTGTCATGGCCTCCAATAGCGCCAATGCTACCAACAGTAGTAAGCTTAATCTAAAATAAAACTGGGCAAATGAGGTAAATATTGAATGAACTCCAAGGCAAGTTATGAAGTCGAAGCCATAGCTCTGGTAATTCTCTTTAGTTTAACCACTGCATATCACATAATTAAGCTGTATGTTCTCATTTTGACTGGCAACTATGTAAGTTAAGATGTTTACCTCAGACTTCAAGAGAGTGAGCATTCTTCGTCCTTGAAACTTATTACTCAGAATTAAACATAAATTCACGCACCATAAACCCCACTTTCGCATTCACACGTTAACGACTCGTAGAATTGGACTCGATGAACGAACAGTCGCTAAATCTTCGCTAAATATAGTTTTTACTTAAGTTATCCATAGTGAGGTGACGACTAAAGCTTTTAGTTTAGTTAAGAACACTTACTCATCGTTTAATTGTGGTTCGAGTTAATTTTGGCTTTCAATCCTAACTTCGGGCTTATAGCTACATGTACCTAGAATTTTTGTGAAGATTAATTTTGAGATGAATCATTTCTTTCAACAATACGATAATTGAAGACATCAATACACTTTGAAGGTACATCAAACAGTTGATGTCCCATTAATTAAATTATCACAATTGAGTAAACCAAATTACTCGAGTTCATCACTTTCGCGTTTCCAAATTCCAATTAATTGTTCATTCAACAATTAACACGAAAACAAAATGTTTAATTAAATTTACATCGATTATAAAAAATTCTGCACCGATTTTCCAATTGACTTAATACCATCATTGTTCATATAGAATACACAAAATACATTTTCCACATAGATGCATCGAACCAAGCCAAGGGTTTAAATGCATGAATTGCTGCAGTAACGTGTATACACGATTGTGAGCTCGCCAATATATATTTATACGGTAATTTAAGTACTCGCTTGTATTAAAGAAAATCATGAATTAAGTTTTACACCTTTAAGACGTAATAATATGTGAATGTATGTAATTAGCTTTTGTATATAAATATTTTAAGAAATAAATAAGAAAATCTAAACGTATTATGAGAACTGTATGAAAATATGTATATATATATATAAATTGGATAACTAGGTTATAGCGTATAAAGTTTATTTGATACAGTTAACAGCTGATGTAACAATGCGAGGTTCGATATACAATTTAAAAGCATGTCTTAAGTGTTATTTTAAGAAATTAGTAATTCCCAGTACATGTACATAATTTAATACCCCACACATGACTCTATATTTGATTTGATTCGCAAAGATTGGTTTTTATTAATTTTATACGGTCGTAAAAGACGTTAAGACATTTTTAATTACAAACAATCTGATATACTCACACACGAGTCGAAATAAAGAAGATTATATATGAAATGAAGAAATATAATTTAGAATGATTTCCTGATTTGTTTACTTTGCTTCATTAGTTTTGTATATGCACGAGTGTGTGTGTATAGTGGTGTGGGAACGTGCCTATATTTAACAAAAATTAGTGGTAATGTATACATACCAAACCTACGTGAGCATAATTTGTTAATTTAAAATCTTTTGGTGGAGTTCCAAAGGTTGAAGATGTAGAATATTTCAGAATTTATACGTACGAGGAGTGTAATAAAAGTTCGATTCGTTGACCAACAAAAATTTATTAATTTTTGGAAGTAACCAGAATTTACAAGATGGTAGATCCGTGGAATATGGCGATGGTCTCACTTCTACGAAGCCAAGATCGCAATAAAGGTATAACTATTTATTTCAACAGTGTGAGCTGGCGAGTTATCATAATGTTAAAAGTAGAGCCGCAAATCCGCTTTCTTCCAGGTTTCAAACAAATGTTTTAAAACTTTTGGTAAGCAGTCTTTAGTAGACCAATTTCTTAGTAACCGTTAGACCCTTTTCCAGGGAAATTACAGCGTCAATTTTTGATCGGCTCAAGTAAACTGATATCATTACTTTTGTTGCTGATTAACTGAGCTTTTATGGGTCAGTTTGCTTCTGTTAGGTTCCATATTATGGACTGCTTTTTGGTTTCCGAATCTTATAGAACTAAGTTTCGTCACCAGTAACGATTTTACTAAAGAAGATATTTATTTAGGAATAATTTAGGCAAAATGCACCATGCCTCATTCCTTTTTGGCCCTCATTTAAAATTCGGTGACTCATTTAAAAATCGGTGACTAATTAATATTAGCTATACAGGCTTGGCATTCATCAGTAATAATTTCTTCACTTCACTAGAACCATAGTAATGTCATAAGTGGAAGATATTGGTTGATTGACCGTATCAATTATCTCCGCGCTAATGTTTTTTCCCTTTATTTCCATTCTTAGGAGTATAGGGCGTCTACTAGACTGGACCATCGAACTCTATTTGGGGCTATTCTCTTTAGTTCCCCCATGTTTTTCCAAGATGTTTTGCTTCTATCGCACTGTTCTTTTCCAAGTCAAGCTGGCCTTCCAACTTTCCTTTTTCCTTGCGGATTCCATTCCAGCGACATTCTGGTTATGTCATTTGGTGTCTTTTTCGTCTTTCGCGTTACTGTTAAATACCTCATATTTGTTTTCTTTTTTTTGTAATAACCAGAATTCAAAAGATGCTAGATCCGAAGAGTATGGTGCTGGCCGAATTTTTTTTGATGCCAGAAGTCGCAATAAAGTTACTCATTATTCAATAAAGTTACTTGACCCTTTTCCAGGGGAGTAGCAGCTTCAATTTTTGAGCGGGGGAAGTAAACTGACATCATTACTTTTGTTGCTTTGCTTTTATGGGTTTACTCCTGTTGGTCTCGATACCATGGGCTGCTGTTTGGTTTCCGGATCGTACTTCTATAACCAAGATTTGTCACCAGCAACGAGCTTACTAAGGTTGCTAGACTGCCCATCTTTTTGGACCTCATTTAAAATTCATGAAACCCATCGAGCTGATTTCTACGTGTATCCTAGGTATGGCATACCATTCATGGGCAATTCAACAGCAATAATTGTTTGAGTCAATTGTGATCTTCAACAACTTTGGATTTCACGAGAACCACAGAAACGTCATAAGTAGAAGATTTTGGTGAATTTTTCAAAAAGGTTTCATAAAAAAAATGCAAAGGCTTTGGAATTATTAAAAGAAAACATATAAGAGTCGCGAACTTTTGTTACTCCCCTCGTATGTACATATATAGTGTTGGTTGGTTGTTAATTTCATATTAGACAGATTATCGGTACATGACTTAATGATTTCTAATCCAGTGATTTTATAGGTATGTACATAGAAATCGTATAGATCAGCCCTCTTATCAGATTATAATTACTTTTCTTTCGAAGAAAATAAAAGCTTCAACCAGCCAATTAAAAAGTGTTAATTACCTATATACAGTGTGGGAAATAAAGAAAACGATTTACTTTAGAAAGGAAATAATTCTTTGATCTTTGAATAACAATCGGTATACGTCAGCTTACCTTTCTCACCACAGTGTGTAAAACGTCTAAATCAAAATGTTGGATAACATAGGAGCAATTGTTGAACGAGTTTCGATCACGTAACTATATAACATAATTCATGTGTATTTAAGATTTAATTCAATCTGAGATCTACTTTTACTAATTAATCTTAGATACAAAGACTTTCAGTAGTGTGGTAACTGTACGTTTGATTTAGTAAGAAAGATTCGAGTATGTTGGCATGAGCTATTAGACTAGATTGAACTAACTTAAAATGAATTATCGAATGATTCGAGACTACATAGTAGGCAATTGAATGTGTTCAGTGCATTATGAAGCTTAACATATGCCAAAATTATACACAAGTAATTGGGTTTTGCATTTTTGTAATACACGTGGGGTAGCAGTTTACCGAAATAGGTGTGTCCTGGTGAATGTGACACCGTGAAAATGCAAATTTATGGTCTCAGTAAAAACAGTGAAGGAGATCTTGACTTCCTCCACAAAGATGAACATATACTACCAATTAATATTTATAAGATAATGAACCAGTGAACATGATCTCGAGTTGTAACAGACTATATATTTTAAGTTTTAATCTGTAATATTTTCAAGACTTATACTCAGATACATTGCCACCGCACATCTCAAAACCTCTTGAACAATACACAATTCTCCCATTCAGTCGAAACTAGAAAAATATAAAATATTAGAAACAAATTATACAAAAAACAATCGCCCATCCGCCACACGATACTGAACCACCGTTACGAGCTGAAAAATACCATTGCAATCTAGTCCGGTTTAAACCAAATTCTCCTTAGCAAGTCCGGTTTAAACCAAATTCTCCTTAGCAATGCTCTCCTACTGCATTCACGTTGACTTCTTGGACCGCCCACGATTTATATTCAAAAGATACCCAATCCTTCGATTCCAGTCCAATCGAAAACAAGAGGCATCACGTCATTTAATGAGGCATTATGACCTCCATAGACAATCCTTCGGTTCCAGCCCAATCTGATACAAGAGGCATCACGACAATTAACTAGGTATCACGATCTTCATTACCCACAATCCCGCGCACTTACCAGTTGGATTTTCGACGATTCATATCCAAACATCCAATCATCATTCGATTCCAGCACAATCGAATACAAGAGCCATCACGACATTTAATGAATCATAATGATTACTATAATACCCACCAACTACATGCACGCTTTCTAGTTGGATTGCCGATGGTTCATAACAAAGCGATACATAAGCTTAGGTTTAGTCTAAGGCGATCCAAAAGGCATCACGACCTTCTATGAAACATCACGTCCTCCATTACCCACCAACCCTATGCAGACTTACCAGTTGGATCGTCGACTACTCATATATCTAAACAATACCCAATCCTTCGGATCCAGCTGAAGCGTATCTAAAAGGCATTACGACCTTCATTATACTCTCCAACCCCATGGAGGATTAACAGTTGGATCGCCTACCAATCATCAAATTAATAGACAATCCTTCGATTCCAGCCCAAGCGGATCCAAGCGGTATCACGAAATTTAATGGAGGATCACGACCACTATTACCAATCCCATGCATTCGTAGTAGTTAGATCGCCGACGATTCATAACAAAACGAAAGATAATTCTTCGATTCAAGCACAAGTGGCAACTCGACCACAATTACCCAACAACAGCAGGCTTACCCATTGGATTGCCGACGATTCATATCCAAACGATACACGAGCCTTAAGTTTAAGCCCAAGCAGATGCAAAAGGCATCACGACATTTCATGAGACATAACGATCTCCGTACTAAGAGTACGATTTTACTTCACTTTCATCAGTCATGCCGGAATCCTCCAATAAAAAAAACTCAAACTGAAAACAGTTCGATCAATTATATCGTTTGGGCAGACAGGTTATCGCCACAAAAATGATAAGAATCACTTAACTATATTACACGTCAACTGTAAGAAATGAAAATATATATTCAAAGAAATACTTAAAGCGATATCATCGTAATATAAATTACAATAATAACTTGCTTGATGAGCTAATATTGTATTTTAATTGCTTTTTATAACAATCTAAGTACTTGTTAGATAGAAGTTTTTTCACTTGACCTTCAGAAAATATATTAGTTGCGATACCAGATCAAATATAAACGATACCGCACATTTTATTTCCGGATTGTAAAATGAATTGCACGTATATGTACATACATACTATATGGCATGTATACATACGTTAATTTGCATACGTCAACTCTATGAATGATTCATTTGACAGTTGGTTTGCTAATGCAAAATATGTACACAAATAAACTAATTATTTTGCAACTCATTTATTTAATATATTTATACCATTTTCTAATCTTGACTTTGAATTCAATCAGAGATATTTGAAGACAAGCATAATTAAATGTCTTCAACTAACTGTCGGCTACATTGCAGCACAGTAAAGTAATCGGCCGTAAACTATTGCTGTTTCAGCAGTTGATACAATTAGAAACTCGCTGATTCCACAATGATACCCCCTTCGCTCAGATAGCTCTGAAGAACTTTCCTATAAGACTCAGGTTCACTTGAAATTCTCTAAACCATTCCTGCGCTATTGAATGCATTCCGTATACGTTCAGGGTAATTACTACTGGGATACACCGCGTGTGTTGAGATCCTTCAGCGTCTTTTTCGATAAACCTCATGACTTCCGCTATAGCATCTATACGGTACAACAATCCGCTCGAAATTCAACTGGTGTTCAGCAAGTCTACCCACTCTGTCGACTTAATATATTAGTCTGTGTCGTAATAAATGTTCCTATACAGTTTTCCGATGGTGTCCACTAAATAGAGTGATCTGTATGACAAAAATCCACTATCCGGTTTCCCCTGTTCGTTGAAATTCTCCATCTTTAATTGTTTGATGTGGAACATCCAAGATTCGTGTTGGATGGATGTCATATATAATTCTGACAGTTTCCTGTTGAAAATAATCCAGTCCAGCACTTTTTCCCATCCTTAACTTTCGCTATGCGGTCTCGAGTCCATCACTAGTGAATGATAAAAATTCGGCTGCAGAGATTTTGCCAGCATTTCTTCTTTGATTTCAACATAGTCGTTCTCATGTTGTTCGTCACACATTTCAGTTCGTTTTTTGATAGATATATCCGCTTGACCACGAGTATGCAGTATCTCTGCAATTCCACAATTTTCGGGGTCCACCAATGCACGATTACTTTCCTACTTCGACTGCCAGCTGTAATACCTTCCCACATACCTTTTTAATCGCATTTACTAATTGCATTGGTGTTATAATTCAACATGGATTAAGTGATGCTGAAAACTTTTTTGTTGCCTTATGCCAGCTCCATTTGTAATGTTATACTGCACTACTCTCCTATCTGGCATATTTGCGACGATTTACCTATACCATTAGTTGAATTATATCGAGACGATGGATATTTATGAGCGGTATCAGAATGGTTGGTATGTGCACCAATCGTTACAAATGGTTCGTAAAGTTGAGACGCGGCAAGGGCCGTTTTCGGCTTCTAAGCCATAGATTATAGATTATCTCAGAATTTTTGCTTAAGAGGAAGGATGGACTTTAAAGTTACATATTACCACTTTAGGTCATTCTAAATGGTGGCCATTTCATTTAATGCTACTGTCAATGAATCTCAAACTTTTGATTTAAAAAGTCGGAATAGGCCATGAAAAACCATATTGATAAACGGCAGTGAAATTGAAGTGCTTGAGTTTTACAGGAAGTTTACTTTGCCTTGGTTGGTTTTGCTAATAAATATAATAGCTGATTTTCGGGTACTGGAAACTTGTCAATTAATATACCAAAGACCATTATATACCCTCGTAGAGTTACTGCAAATATGAGTCCACTATATACCCTCGTAGAGTTGCTGCAAATATGAGCTGATGTTATTATTCTACCATATTCCTTTGAGGATGCTAGAGGCAATGCTGTAATAGTTATTAGGACTTGTTGGAAAACATTCTTGTGCCCGAATTAGACCAATTAGACCTTCAGATCATGTGGTGCCAAGAATATTACACATACCTCAAGATGCAAATTTTACGAAAAGTTTTCCCGGCTGATTTATGTCTAAAAATGGTGATAACGACTGGTCCACACGATCCCCACTATAAACGTGACCCTGAAGAAAGCTAATGAATAGCTTTCACTCGAGTTGCTGCAAATATATAAAAAGCTTCTTGACTCTATCATCTAGGTCAGATATCATCTTTTAGACTGCATAAGTTCAAAAATGTGTCCCATTTTAAAGCCAACCATAATGGTCAATCGCTGTGGTACCTTCATGTCCCTACAGAAAGATACGGATGTAATGAATAGTTAAGAGGTGCAAAAATATTTCTCATTTGCATCTAATTCAACATCCCTCGGAACTCACATTTCATAGGTATGTTCTATTCAGACTACCTTTTGAAAAATTTAGTTTAAACAAAAAGTTTTTGGGTATGCCATTATTCACACAAAACTGTATAATAAGCATCTATACTTGTAAAGCTCATGGTCGAGCCATGTCCAAAGGCTTATCGTCACAATTGCCCGATACAACGAGTATATGTATATTGTATTCTAGACCAACCTGTGAAACATCGTGAAGAACGCACTATCAATCATTGCCATACGTGTCAGACAAAAAGCTTTAAATGTATCATAGGCTATACATGGGTAAAAAAGGTAAATATTATCTGTAGAAATCGGCTAAGCAGTTTCATAGGTCAGGTGTAATTCCATAAGCACAAATTCGTGCAGCTGATTCCACCTATAGTTGAGCATATTTTCGGCATTCGGTTATCGTGCAGATTCATCTTTGGCTTGTATTTAAACAGGCTAAAGTTAAAGTGTTTATCCAACCATTGTTTGAAAATTCATTCCCTCTCTAAAAAACGCCACTGAATCTATTTATATATCTTCGTTAGTTCTGATGAAAAAATTTGAACGATAATTTGTTGGAAAAGCGCGGTGTGGTTCTCTTTTATACAATCGCCGAGTTTTGTGTAGAAAATGCAAACAATTTAGCAATCACGATTCGCACCTGCGACGTCATATACCACAGTAATGCCATTTTGGTTGGGCAAAATATACTGGGTTGCCCATTATGCATATAAATGGGAATCAATACTGAAAACTAAATATAAATGATAACATTTTCGATTAAATATGTTATATAAATAGTTTTATATTTTTCTCCATATCTAATTTTGATTATGTCAATAATAAATTTATACAATTGTATGGTTATATTTGAACAGCTAAATACATTTCACCATATCAAATGTAAACTACACAAAAAAAGTTTAATCCTTGCGTTAGTTACGGACTAAATCTTATATGCTACAAAAACATCTGCTCTTAAACCAAATCAAAATACTCGATAAGAATACTTGTTAAAAATAAGTATGTTTAAATAAAATTTCATGAGTGTATGAAATCGTAAACAGCTAAATTGGGGAGATGAGTTAGCCACCATTAAGACCCTGAAGGCGCAATAATCATCTGGCGCGAGAAGTCGTCGACACAGTGTGGCAATGGTGCATATAAGTTGGACGTTACGTAAACCCTAACAGTAAATCAGTGATTGTACCATTCATCAAGAGAACGTAGCTGCTGCTTTGGGCCCCTGTTGTGAATGACACAATGATACTATTTTCCAAAGACATCAAATATTTAACTGACTTGGTATCGAAATATCACTAAGGTCTACGTATCATATTCTTCCTTGGATTACAACGCATTGCTTGCATTGGTATAACTAGCTCAATTCGAACATGTCCACCTGCCAAGGTTCTATAAGGGATGCATTCACCGTCATGGATATTAAAAATCACGCTACTTGGACTTCAATGCGATCTGACGGAAAACAAGAGAAACCCCATATTATTTAAATAGAAATCTATGTGATAGAGCTCTATGCAAGGGCTGGTTTAACGAAAGGCCTAAACAATGAAATGATTTATATTCAATTGGACAGCCGGATACTTTATGAAAGACCTGCAAATCAAAGCTAATTTGGTACTGCTTAAACTCGATAAGGCCACTGGCAGCCAGGAATTAAAACTCTATCTCGATGCCAGAGAATGCTGTAATTAAGCTAAATGAGGCCACCGATGGCCTTCTCCAGAGTTACAAAACAGCATCGCAGAACCGTGTTGTGGCGCTGTGTGGTTTCAAATTTAACCACAACAGGCGCAACACTTCAGAACTAAAACAAGATATTACTATTGATCTCTTCCTTAGTCGATTAAACTATTGAGTTTGTAATACTCTGCAAAACCTGGAATCTTCTGTCGACTTACGACTGCTTGGAGGCAAAAACATAAATCCGGATGGCTTGAAAATCAGCACCAGCAAAAAATAGAGAAATATCCAGTTCATTAAAGGGCTGAAGATAGAATGGTCCGGGATCGTGTAAGGGAATACAACACAAAATTTGTATTGGATCGTGGTACTTTTAAACGCGCCTCAATATGACGATAGCCTTGTGGTACTCGTGAGGTAGCTACAATTTAAGCAAACTTTTCGCCCATATTTCGACACATTGAGGAGGAGTTCTTCAAATATGATTTGAACCAAGTCACAAAATAGTTGAAAGTCAACATTTTACTCATGGAGTCCAATGCTTCAACAAAGTATGTATATCGGTTTTCAACCCCTTTAATAGTGCTGCTGGTTTTACTCAATAAAAGGAAGGTTGGTCGGAGTTGATATTTTATCTTCCTTTTGTTATTGATGCGTCTCTGGCTATCAGTACTCTAACACTAGACTTCTTTGTTTGAAATGAGCGAAAAAACCTGTATATTATGTTTTGTGCCTGTGATTGAAAAACCGCTGCTCTTCGATCGCCATGACAAGTAATAGCGCCAATGCGAACAATAAAGTTATGAAGTTGGATCGAACCTACGAACGAACGGCATCTCTAGAAGCCGTTTCCAGAAGAAAATGTTCGATATAATCGGTTTCGTAAAGCTGGCGTAAGAGGTGGGCCGCAACAACATGAAGACAACGTGAAGTAGACTTTAGTGATTTATTCGAAAACTCTCTTTTTGGGAGTTTTTATAAAGGAAAATCACGCTGGCAAGCTTTAGTACCCATCCTATGTATTTTGATATCTCTTTTGATCAATAGACAGGAAGTGTTTAAAGTAATCACTTTCAGGACTCTAGAAATAATCTCTTAAAATTCTGAGTATGCTTAATCCATTGAAGTTTCGAAGTATGACTTTCGAAATTTTGAGACCTTGTGTCTAGCCTTAATCGATAAGTAAGATTATTGCTTGTTTTATCTATAAGCACCCTGTTATCCAACCCAATTCTTCCTACATTTAAACAAGTGCTTTAATTCCTTAGGGGTAACTTATACCGCTTCTTTCGTTTCTGTCCTCCTTTGAAATGTGTTCATTCTCCTATCGGAATTTGATCCCGGTACTTTCTGCTCTAATTGCCATAGCTTTAACTACTGCGCCATTTGGTCGGTATCCTTTGTCTTTTATAATTTACTTTCCATTCGGTGACTGCAATTCAAATGTTGACATAAAATCATCTGAACACCAAATGTACCTTTACCATGCTCATAGGGTTCAATAAGCGTGCCAAGGTAATCTCGGGTAAATTATGTAACATGTTTATTCATGTAGTAATGCTCATCTTTATTCTTACTAAATAAGGAGCTTTTTGGTTGTTATGACTCCAACCAAAAAATTCAGCACAATCGATTGTTTTTGTTGATATGACAACAGCTGACACACATAAATAAGTGTAGCCATATTCCACTTGACCATCCACTCATTCGAGTTGTCTTTATACGGAGCTTTACACATACTTAATATCCGCATAACCTAACGCCTTAACATCATTTCTAACTCAACTTTCATAGCACATAAATATTATATAGTGACATAACTATGTATTTTAGCACGCAATCAGTTATAGTGATTTATGTATATAAAAACAACGCCTATAGAAGAAATTTTGCAGCTGGCTCAATTAGCTATTTAAGACAATCATGATAAATTGTTTAATGAACTGTGGTTACCACGAACTAGATAATTTTCTTAAGAACTTGAATTCTGTCAAAATGAATATATTAACATATACGATAGAGTGCAATATGCATTTTTAAGATAAATCTACTTTCTTTTCTATACAAGATATTTCTTTGTATTCGTCTTAAGAAGAACGATATTATAAGTACAGTAAACGTACATGTTTTCTAATTTTGCATCTCTGATATAAATTTACAGTTTCCAATTCGAATGTGGATTGCATTTGAGGAGTACAACTTTGCATTGATCACTACCAACATATAAGATCTCGTAATCTAGACAGCCAAGTGATGATAGTTCTATACAATGAAATATAGTTCAGTTGTAACGCGTGTTCTAAATCGATTAATTTTCTTAAAACGAGTAATTATCTTAACTAGAGGTTAAGATAAATACTCCAACCAACACCATCCTCAATAAGCTATCTACATTATATACAAATGAGAATGCCAAGGTGTGGTAAGATAATGAATGTAGAAACGAAAGAAATCAATAAATTATTTTAATTAAATTCGTCCTTAGGGTTTTGTGTATATAGCCATTATTCGTCTATATAACGACCGCGCAATAAAAGAACAATTTTTCATCCCTTTGAATGTGTGTCACAGTCCTAAAAATAAAAACGATGATGTGCCAGTCGTTGATGACACAGAACAACACAATATATGATTAAGTTTTTGTTTTAAACGATAAAATAGGATAGGATAGTGGGTGGGTATGTGGATGATGTATATGACAGTGACATGAATGAAATAACGATAAAAAGCTTTCGATTAGTAATAGCGAGGAAATATTTAGGTCATTCAATGACCTAATATATTTGGAGGTCGAATGGTTGCACACATGCTTATTATTAAGAAAAATTCAGACCAGTGAAAGGAATCGGTTAAATCTAGTTTAAATATTTGCCATCACAAGTTCAAGTGGGTGATATATAACAGAGGGTATCCTCCCCAATATCGACTACAATATTCTGTCGCCAGCCTTAAGGAAAAAGTTTTTGACTGGAAAACCTTCTTGAGACGACCGATTAAAAGTGATGCAGTCATGAACCATGTCGTCAAGAACTCTTTACTGGTTATTTAAAGATAGATAAGAGGGTCGTGTGGTTTTCTGTGAAGAGGTTTCCGTCTCCCCAACCACTGAAGGTTATTTTCAACGGAACTATTTGCGATTATGCAAGCTCTGAACTGTGGTTAAAAATATACTATCCGTTGGGGGTATTTGCATTTTTACGAACAGTCAAGCGTCCATAATCTATGGCTTAAAAACCGGAAAGCTGCTCTAACCGCGTCTCAACTTACAAACTGTTATGACTTATTTGTGTACATTATATGTGGTCAGCCCAACGAATGGTGCAACCAGCATAAATTAAAATTACGTACATTTAAACTCTTCAATCATTCTTATATCGAGAGCAGCGCTCAGATATTCTCATCTATAAACGAGATGGCAAATCATTTGAGTACTTGAGTGTGGATGAAAATCACAAGGTGAACTAACTTGCTCGTCATCGCACAACATTAATCTCCTAACTAGTAGAGCGAATATCGAAACTCTGCTCGCATACAAACAGTTGATTGCCCCGCTTAGGCGGTTGTTGTTGTCTGGAAGGTGTTACAGGGATTTGTTTCATAGGTTAAAGAAAAGTACTCCAAATGCTTAGTCTCACGCAGCTGATGGATAGACTTAATAGATGACATTAGGGCTATTCAGCGCTTTATCCAAATCTCAGGATGGTTTTAGTAGGAAGATATATTTGAACTATGTGGTACTGCTAGCGACAAAAATGTGCCTATGCCGGTCCTTTAGGATAACCACCCCAACCTCACCTAATCTACAATCAAAATTTATTAATAGAAATTTGTGGTTTTTACTTTTTTGATGGCCAATATCGACGAAACCGTGTATGGATTCCATCAAAAAAATTAACAGTCATAACAGCGGCTTAACAATACGAAAATTCACTTAGATTACAAAAGCTACGCTTGATGGAATTCGTCTATATAACAATATAGATTTTGTTTATAGATGGCAACAGCTTGTTGCTATATTAGACATTTGAGAGTGTCTGCGGATAATCCAATACATTTTCTGACAGTAGTCGGAACTTGTTTTCTGAATATCATTCCTAGGTGCATATGGTTTTGTTATTGAGCTCCACATTAACAAATTTTGTCTATATACTTGCTTACATGACTGTGCAACCCTTGTCTATAGTTGTGGTACTAAATCACTTCCATGAGCAGATTCTTTGATTCTGAAGTATATTTAAGCTAATCTTTGCTCTAATATATTGTTGTTTGACTTAAAACACCTAAGCTTATAGTCCTAACACTCACAATTTATCAAAAGCTTTATTCCTTTCGAGCACTTTCACTTAATTTACTTCCTTTCGAGCACTTTTTCAATAAAACTATAGTAATTTTAAGTACTTTTCGATTGTTGAGTGCTCACTTCGCGTTTCCAGCAGTGTCTTTCTAAATATTCTAGAGATTACTGGAAATAGTGTGATTGGTCTGTATTACGTCAACTATTTTCAGAGTGTGTCTAAACAATCCTAACCATTTGATGCGTAGTCGTTTGTCATCCTTGAAGGCCTTAATTTGCCCAATGGCGAATTTGGAGGTGTTACAAAAATTCTTTAGAACTACATACTACTACTTCCTTCGACCTACCATCAAAACATATACAGGCGTGTTTGTATCATCTGGATCGTTGTGGTGCAAAAGTTCATATTATGTGGTCATTCTGATACACATGGTTCATGAGACAACATCCACCAGGTTTTGTTTCATCTCAATGTATAATCTCCTGTGGGTGTGCCTCTTACTATTTTATAGTTGAGACTCTGTTTGCCACGATTGATAACAAATTTGCTAGTGAAGAATATTGATTGATTAATATTAATAATATTATTAATATTCAACCAATGAAGAATATTGATTGAGTCCGTCGAATAGATTGGATCATTAATAAGAAAATTTACAGTAGTTTTTATTGATACTAGTTGAGTCAGTAATAGTGCTATGTAGAGCAACAACTAGTGGTGCGGAGAGAAATGGAAAATTTATTAAGATCACCCAAATTTGTCCTGAACACGTCGCAATAGGTATGTAGCCTATAAAAAGATACCCGTCTCAGTGAAGCTTTAGTTGCTTCCACCTATGCATGAATCATTTGAAAAAAACACAATAACAATAGATAATAATCCCAGAAGATTGATGCACCATTTGTATAATTCTATCCCACACCATAATTTGGCATAGAACTCTTCCATAGATTGGCAGCCGGGATTTTTGTGTTTCAAGAAATTGAGCGGGAAACGTGCCTATATATGATCTCTGTAGAAGCTCATTTTTATAATAACGGCAGAAGATCCTCTGGTATTTAGACTCGTATGAGTATCTACCGATACATCTTTCAATGCATATTTGCGTCCTGTCAAACGACATAGAACATAAAAGTCATTTTGAACCATCGACTTCAATCAGCTTGAATGTCGGTGAACGAACAGTGTGTTTCGAGATCTGGTATTTTGGTCTAGCATATTATATAATTTAAAGTATCAGCATATAGGGACTGTCGTAGCTTTAATAGAAAAAATAGAAATTTTCCAAGTTCCTTAATAGTTCAAAACTATTTTAATATCAACCAAATGCCCAAGCTTTAAGCAGTTGTAGCTGAAAGTACCAGGTTTGAATCCTGATAGAGGTTGTATTCAAATCCGATTTGTCATCATTATATTACCTTGGTCAAAAATTTCCCGGAATAACCACCGTGTGGCGCTCCCAACGTTCTGATTTGAGTTCTGTTTCTTTTTTGTTGGTACATCTGTTGTTGATATTTCCTCTAAATCTTAACGTCATAGCTTGACATTTGCAAAAGTTACGTAGTCAAGAGTACATCTATCTCTTTGTGTGATAGCGATTATTTACAATTTAAGAAAACGGATTTAATATAAAGAAAACGATCATTTACCAGTGGCACGAGCGGTTTAAAAGTGGTCGTGAGTCAATCGAAGATGATGAACGTAGTGGCAGACCATCACCAACGAAAACATTGATAAAGTAATAGAAATGTTGGTCAATAACCGCAAATTAACTATCAGAGAGATAGCGGATTACTTGAACATTGTCTATAAATTCGTCCAAGACATTTTGGTTAATGATTTGGGTTTTCGTCGTGTAGCTGCAAAGTTGGTGCCAAAAGACCTCAATTTCATGCAAAGAGACCGTGTTAACGTCGCAAAAGACATGATTTTCGAGGCAGAATCCGATCCCACATTCATCGAAAGGATCATTACTGGAGACGAGATGTGGGTTTACGAGTACGACATTCAATTCAGACATCAGGCAAGTGAATCGCGTTCACCAAATGAGCCGAGACCAAAAAAAACACGTCGTTTTCAGTAAAAAAAGAAAGCAATGCTCACGGTTTTTAATGGATTACAATGGTGTAGTGCTTCATGTATTTTTGCCAGAAGGCCAGACTATAAACAAAGAGTATTATTTGGGCGTTATGAGCTGTTGCGTAAAGCAAATCGTCGAAAGTGATCAAAATTGTGGGCAGAAAACTCGTGGATTTTGCACCATGATAACGCACCGTCGCACAATGCCATTATTTTTTGTATTTGGCTCCCTGTGACTTCTTTCTGTTCAATCGAGTTAAAAAACCATTAGTGTTTCCCACGTTTCAGCAGCCGAAAGGAAATAATGAAAAATCGCAGGAAGCAATGATGGACATTCCGAAAACCGAATGTAAAAAATGTTTCGAGGATTGGATCAAGCGCTGGCATAAATGTGTTGTAGTCGATTGGGATTACTTTGAAGGGGGGCAATATAGGATTTAGATTAATAAACTTGTATTTTTAATTTTCTGAATAAATTCTGGGACCTTTTTTATCAAGGTGGTAATGCGGTTGGTGATGTGAATGAACATATTTACGCCCCTCAAATGGAGACCATATATGCGCTAATCCATCTTCCATGTCAGTACTATATAAGCTAGCATGGACCATTACAATGTACAGATAGCCGTATATAATCGATTTTTGCTTCGCTGTAAGGTAGAACGTCAAAATACAATAGCAAAAGAGTTAGGAGTACTTTGGACCGCCAAACGCTCTACCAACAAACAAAACTATTTGATTTCAATCCAATAATTTTAAACTAATATTTTCGCCTAAATGTTATCGTTTAATTTTAAAATATATTTTAATTAGCTTACCTTCAATAGCATAAACTTGATTAGGTGTTAGTTATCTCAAGCAATTTTCAATTAAGCTGCCAGTCTTCGACGTTTCTACGAATTGACACCAAAAATAGATTTCATATCCAAATGTCACGATTAAGCTAATCACATGAATTGGTTTGTTGTTGATAAGACAAAATTTATAAGTGTTGTGTATATAGGTGTACAAAAAGGGGTAAGTTACTTGATAAGATCTCCATTAGTCACCAATATACCAAACAGAATTTTATATATAGACGTTTATGAGTCTGGATGGACGTTTTTACTGTACTTCACCATATTATGCGATAGAAAATTCATATGAACTAGCATATGACTTCTTAAGTGCTCCTCAGTCACTATCAGCACTTTATATTGTTGGTACTTAAATTCGTATTAACTGTCGACACAATAAATTTATATACACATCGAAATCAAGTGTCGTACTGTATATGCTGGCGTATTGATAACAAAACTACTCATTTTTATAGTCACTTTCATTAAGTGAAACTACAAATTTGCAAGTCAATAAAATTTCTAATTTAGTAAATTATTTTAATTTTGTCAAAACGATGACACAAAACACCTGATTAATCGAAGCACCGTTTCGATTGCATTTCATGATAAATGAAAACTTTTATTCATAATTTTCGACCGATATAATCAAAATTGCGATCTTGTATTGTTCGCATTGATTAGCTACGAGCTTCCAATCAATTTTGTTTACACGAAAGATAAGTTTAAGTTGTGACATGTTACACGCATATTATATTAGGGTATCGTCCAATATGATGCCAATCTAAGATTAGTTTTATTGAGGCTATAAATTGTATTATAATGAACATGTGTGTGCGCAAGTGTGATAGATTAAGTTATATCGATGACAGCACCTAAGCAAATTGTTAAATTAAAAATATTCGATTAAACACTTATATTTGATAATTCGAACGGTTATCGGGATTACACAGTACCGAGTTGTGTGTGGTAACACATTATATAATATTTAAATCAAAACTAGGTCCTAATTATTTGCAAAGCGTGCTAAGCTTTAAGTGAGCTTTTATATCTAATACAAAACCATATTCCGCCCGATCATCTTTTCATGCCTTATATAAACAGAAAGAAATTGTAAGGACCAGTATCTGGAGAAAAGTTTTGCTGGTTTTGTTCGATTCCTTATTTGCTTCACTCTTTGCAAACGCTTCATCCATTTTGTCCCTCTCTGTGTAGATCATTATAAATGAATGTTTTTATGAACGGTATGGTTGAGGCATAGCCATTGGTAGATTTTATTTGGATGCTACATGGAACAAGGCTATAATTCGACTAATACTAGGCTGTGATGCTATTGCACACGTCATCGTCCTATCTGAGGAAGTATAAATATTAACTTGACTATCTCAGATCTCGAAATGCTAACATTTATTTATTATTCCTATACGAATAAAGATAATTCGTACCAGATTGTTCTCGATGACCCTTAATTAAAGAAGGCGGATCTAATTCCAGAACTCAATGCCACTACGGCCCTCGACCCTTGGTGACCTAATTATAATTTGAAAGGTAGCAACTGAAATGCGTTCCTCCGTTCATAATTGTATTTCTGTTTATTAATATTTAGCTTCAACACCCTACGTTGAAGACGTATCCGAATAGAAAGTTAACTGACTGTTCCCATTCCAATCTGGTCTCAAAACGACATTGAACCACGTGTCCCCTTATAACTAAATAAACCAATCAAAACAAATCTTTGTGAAACTCACTCCGATCGTAAATGAATGAGAAACATTGTTTGTGATGGTGCAGGATGGTAAAGATGCCTTTTAAAGGCCCAAAAATTATACAAAAAATGTTAAGATTATAGGAACCTTAACACAGAAGTTATGTGAGGAAGTCGATTATCTTCCAACTATAAGTAGATTACAAAAGGTTTTGTCCAAATCTAAACCTAAAATGAATCGTTTCTCTACTAGCTCTCCAAACTGGAAATTGGCCAATGGAATAGTCACAGCTGAGATTTTGCACTGGAGTGTTTTTTTTTGTTGGACTCTTTAAATCTGGTGGTTTGATGGGAGGTTTCAGTTGAAATTCAGCGTAGGCTTCCTCTTGTTAACTATCAGCTACTCGATCCAGTGCTCTTAATACTATTTCTTACTCTTGTACCAGTATCAAAATACTTTTTAGCCCGCAAAATGCATTTCGACTCATTAGTCTATTATTAACTTTCCTTAACTCAGATCATCACTCATAACATGCAGCATGCTACAGATCTGTTAGGTCTTGTGAAACTGCACTACATGAACTTGTAACTAGAATTAGAAGATCACTTAATTATCTACGGAGCTTCTGTTATACTGCCATGACCGCCAAAATGGAATACTTACGCCTTCTTTATGTCTTTGTCAGCCCAGAGCTGCGAAGATGTTCTGTTTTTAACCATTTCTAGAAATCACATGAGTTTTTGTTTGAATTTGTTCAGAATGCTTTATTCGTAGTAGAGACTTAGTGCCTTGGCTTCTACAAGAAGCAAAATCGTATAAATGTTAACCATTCTTATAGTAAGTAAGTCGTCTTACTCCTTATCTTTTTGCCATGGGAAAGTTCTTAGAAACCTCTTCGAGTAATTTTAGATAGCAACAGCTTGCTGCAATTAAGTCATCCTACAATTTTAATGCAATTTAAAGACGTTTTAGGAAATCTTGAGGTTCTTGTTGTCACTTGCTGTCTATGTTAACATATGACTCACTTATGTGATGACTACTAACACAGCTTTTATTCACGCTCTATACTCAACTAAATCCATTCTCCTCCTATATTAGCATGCAGTCTCTTTTTTTCAAAGCTAAGGCATATGCTCTCAATCGAGTCGTTTAAAGTGTAATGCGAGCCATATAAAATGAACTTGAAATATTCGTAGGTCATGGGCTAGTTTTTAACATTGATTCATTATTGATAGGCTATTCCCAGTTTATAGTTTATCGAAGTTATTTTCAGAAAATATCCATGGTTATCCAGAGTTGTTGATAAACAATTCAACTCCCCTCTTTAGCGATGGCCCTGATAGCCTTCGGTCACGGTCATAAAGGGCAGTTTGTCTTGTAAATCAAGCATTCCTCTGATGGTTACAACACTTAACGTTTTATCACAAAAGTTGGCTGAAGCCTTTACCTGCCCTAAAGCATTACTCTTATGGATACAATTAAGTAAAGGTCAATCAAGTTTGTTTTCTCTTTAAAAAAATAATTGGTTAGAATTCTAGTTGCACTTATCGCACTGGCCATGATCTCTTCAATGATCATGTACACCGAATGAAGACGATTGGCGATTCCATACAATTTTTGATAGAAGTCCTACTGGCGCATATTGTAGCCTGGGAAAACTGACCAAGTTCTCATTCAGCGAGGTACGATAGCTAAGTAACGTTAATTGACCTGGAGTAGAACACAGAAGAACGAGCTCTAACGAAAGCCGAAGAGCTGCAAACGAAGTGGATGAAGTATCATTCTCTTCAAGACATACTTTACAAATAACATCCTGAGATAGACCAATGCGATGTAGATAATATAAAGTGACCATGACCTTATTTGGGCCTTTTTCACCGTGCAGAGGTTACTAATATTTGACTCATCATTTGTGACTTGTCAACGCAACTTGTGGTATAACTTCTGGTTTGCTCCATGGACTTACTAATACCAGTAAGTGCAGAATGTTTTAAATAGACAAGTGGCCCAAACAAATCGCGAAAGAGTGAAAATATGTACCAGTAAAGTTCGATTTTGAGGCAGGGTGACAGAAGCGAGCTCCAAATAAATTATAACGTTTATCCACCAAAGGTGAACCAAAAATACTTTATCTTTAAAAGTGGTTCGGTTGAGAATTCCAACTGCACTTATCACTTCAACGCATGGTTCAACGAATGACAATTCGATATAATTTTTTGATAGAGGTTATTTTTTTATAAAATTGTCTGCAATCCAACTAGGTTTCGCACTCAATGCCATACAACATACACGTGTAGATTTGTCATCAGCGCCCCGCTAATAAGCATGCAGGCCGTTCTTTGCACCTTCTCGATCCCCTTTTTGTACGTTACTTTATCACGAGCTGGCCACCACACGCTCACCTCATACATAAGTACAGGTTTTACTACGGAAGTGAATAGTTTATTCTTTCCAAAATTTTAGACTTTCAACATAGCTTACTGTCCAAGATTACGCCTAAAAATCTTGCTTTGTCAGTAAAAGCTAGTCTCCTACCATTTTACTCAGTTGGATCTACTACCGGGATTTTATATTTCGTAGTAAATAATACCAGTTCGGTTTTGGACAAGCTAATTGCCGCTACAGCCTTCTTATACAGACGGACTGATCTGACATCCGAGCACGCTGTTAAATTAATGCGCCCCTGATACCATCCCGCATCTGCAGGATGGAGGGGGCCCTAGATTTTCCCCTAGGACCTTAAGAAAAACGGAGTTAAGTGCATTATACACCAAATTTCATTTTCCCATGGTGATGCTAGCACCAAAACACGCTCCTATACAATGTCGCTGAAAGACTTATGTTTCGGCATAACCTTGTAACTAGTTTCCTTCTCCGTTTGCAGTTTGGCCCGTTTTGTATCGACAGGTCATCCTGGAACCGCTGTCTTCTCGACACATGTTCTCTCTCCGAGCTATCGCTGCCGACCGTTTTCTTGGCCCATACCATGGATTACCTTTGTTCAGCTGGTAACTGCCCCTCAGGGGTTGCAGCCCATCTGGCCAAAATTGTGAACGCCAAGTGTCTTTTCCTGTAGCACTGCTTTGATGCAGGGGCGTAGTCGATTCTCCTCCAGCAGTGCTAGATTTACCCTGAGTTCCGCTCGTTCCTGGCTTTGGTGCTCTGAAGTCGCTTGCCTCTAGTATTTTTGAGAGAACCCCACCTTTACAGTTTGAACTCTCTCTTGTTGTTTCCGGCCTTTGGAGAGTGCCGGTCTCGGTTTTGTTATTTTTATTTATTGTAGGCATTATGATCCCACGTGTGTCAGAGTGCTCCGGTTGCGGCTGGGCTTTGTTACATGGGCTCCAGCCTGGTAGTTTGTTGGCACGGGTCGGGTAATACCTTAAACCAGCCCATCTTACGTGATTTAGCGTGACCCGCCCCACACCTACGTCACTTTGGTCCACCCGTCCTAACGAACGAGGACCTGGAGGCGACGATATTGTGATTCGAGAGAGCTCTATCAAAAGCTTAACATAGCTAAAAGTGGTTGAATATATATTATACTAATATTTAACTCATCGGCTGTGGTTTGATCAATTTTCAAGTATCCCTGGCTAATCAAGGCTGCTGAAGTTCGTCAGTTCTTAAATTTTGACAATTGGTCGAAACAAACAGCAAATCACGAAAGGTTTAAAATATACTTCAATAAAGTTCGATTTGGAAGCATAGTGACACATGCTAGCTCCCAATAAATAAAAAGGTTTATCTACCCACTGAGTTATTTTTTTTTCAAGGTTACAATTTCTTAAAGACTATGTGTTATCAAATACGAACCGTTTCGTTCTGCAATAAAACTGATAACAGCGATATTGATTTATATTTTATTTGGTTCTTGCAATTGTCCAGTTTTTATTTGTCTTTGATATCATTTGTTTGTTTTTAACGTCCAAGTGAAGTGATAAAACGGCCGAATATTTACTTATTTTGGTTATATTATTGTCAAAAATTACATAATCGGTGTAAAGATCTAGTTTGGCCATAATGGAGATAAAAACATTGAATTATGTAAATGAAGATTACAAAAAAAAATTTCTTGAAGAATTGGATTGGGCACAAGTAAGTGAAATGTATACATATATATATATATGTGGATAGAAGTGAGGTGTGTTTAAGTGAACTTGAATGTGTTATATACTATTTAGTCATTGTTATGCAAATATTTAGAGAAACCAATATTATTTGTATGCATATACGCGCGCGCCTTTATGTATACGATTACTAACATGTCGGTTTTATTGTGAGATGATTCATATGCCACTTGACCACGATTATGTATATAACTCGAGTATTATTCATCCAATACATAATATGTGTTTTCGGAAACTCGAGCGCTAATTGCGGTTTTCCGAATTTTCGACTCCAATATCCTATTACCAGTCAAAAAATTTATATTTTTTTATAATAATTTGGCTGTTATCAGTTCACTGGTAAAATATAAGTTTGTTTATCAAAAAAAATTTATGTAATTTCAATTAATGATTTTTTTTTATAATTTGACTTTACTTTGAAATGATTACAGTGATAAAAATTAATATTTGATAAACAAAAATATTTGTCTAGAATCGCCTGAATAATTTTTGGTTATATTGAACAGATTAGCACACACATTTTTTGAGTAATTTGAGGAATTGTTCACACCTTTCAAACACTCCTAAATAGGTTATATATCGTTGTCGTATATATATATATATATAGTTATATAGAGTGCTATTAGGTTTTGATAGGGCGATCGATATGTCGACAAATTGTATTTGTATGGTTTAATAAACTTCCACGTAATGTTGTACATTTCCGTTGAACTTACGATTTTCGAGAACTCAATTACCAAACGGTCTAATAATAATATAGTTATCGATAAAACAACAAAGATTTTATAGCATAACCTAATCAAGTTTTTAATTGCTGCCCCATAAACAAACGTTCAAGTAAATGAACTGAAACAATTACATTAGTTTCGTTGATATGAGTTGTTGATAACGCAGACGTACTAAAATGGTAAAATTACACAGAACAAATAATTAAGGTGGAACGATCTGACTATATTATATGGTGTATGAAAAGAAATTCCTACGACGCAGAGTACCAGAATTGTGTTTCGCAAGATGCCAAAACGAATGGTCAAATAATGTCTGAACGAAGCTACGAGGTGTTACTTCGCAATAAATTCGAATCACTTATTCGATATTGGGCTTTAAAGTATCGTAAAGCATTTATAAAAGGAAGCGTTCATAAAAGCTGAACCTGTCAAACCGTAACAAGGTGGGACAAAAGTCTTGCTACTATTTTCGTTATGATTGGAAAATTATATCGACTAAATGGTGACCGCGATTCACTATGCAACTTTCAGCGCATTTTCAGGCATTTTTCATGACATCAGGCTGAATTTGTATTCACATAAACTTTTGATTTTTAAAAAACCGCATAAGAAAAACTCCTGTGCTGTTAAATCCGGAAATCCAACTGGCCATGGTAAATCGCCATTTCGTGAAATTAGTCTTCGTGGAAAAACCCCATTCAATAATTGAATTGTGGAACGAGCTGTGTGTGCTGTGGCCCCATCTTGCTGAAACCACGTGTCCTTTAGTCCTTTGTCTTCCATTTCAGGAACAAGAAAATTTTGAATCATGTAACAGTAACTTCTACACCTTGGTCATTTAAAAAAAAATAGAGACCAATTATGTTTCCAGCATGAATACCACACAATACAGTTGTTTTAAGCGGATGCAATGATGTTTGATGAATTAATTGAGGATTATGTGTTCCCCGAAACCGACTGTTCTGTTTATTGACGTCGCCATTGAGACGAAACATCTTCAATTACACCAGACAGCCTTAGGATTGCATTACTGTACTCAACTCGTTGATCAGGATCACTCGGTAGCAATTTTTCAAAATTCGCCTTATAAGTTTTCAAAATTCGCCTTAAACTGCGTGCAGAAATGTGTAACTGGAAACCACGTCTCCAAATTGATGTTTCTGGAGACTGCAACACTATCGCACACCAGAGCCACATTTTCAGCGTTACTAGACGTCAGTTGTCTGCTGTCTACCGTACTGTCGAAAATTCGCGCATGTAAACGATAAATTGCGGTTTTGTGAGGCACTGGACGATTACGATATTTTTGACGCAAATTCTGCTGAGTGGCAATAATGGAACCATTATTTTCAACAAAATATTGTCACTATTTTTGCTCGTTATAGTGGCATATATTTATTCATTATAAAATTGGGGCGTCTACACAACACAATGGGAAAAACGAAACTGAGAAACTTCATATAACCAAGATGGCGTGCAATTAAAATGGTAGCGGGTCTTTTGCCCCACCCTGTACTTTATTAAAACCAAATTCGATTTAGTGATCTTGGAAATGCTATAGAAATGCTTAGAGTTAAAACTACTCAAATAGTTCAACTGATGACGATCTGACATTTGCCCAAACTAAAATGGGTCTGGCGACTGGTCAGCTAGGGACGAGCTTTTTTTGATTTTTGTCATATTCGATTATTGTGAACGCTTATGATATAGTTATAAGGCCTATGATTATGAAAATCTTGTACGTGTTGTTTTTTCGATATATAGTTGAGTATGACTGGTCTGGTCTGATCACCATTTCCTCAATACTACTATGACAGAATTGGTTCGTTCAAAAGCAGTTCGTTTTCTATATGCTCTTCAACGTTTACCTTATTTCTGCGAAGACATCAGTACGACCTTCGATATTGTATATGAATTTGAGTATTTTAAAGTTGTATGGCTACCTTTAGTCAAAGAAAATTATTTATCTGCCTGTGTGTCGGTTTCCATTTTTGCAATCTGTTTTGGGACTCATAGAACATGGAAGATGGGTTGGTCCATTAATTCTGAGGGTCATGATTTTTGGGAGTGGAAAATCCCTTTTTTGTATCTTGCCCATATCGCGATTTGAACCCGGTATCTCTCGCTCTCGGAAGAACTGAACAGAAAAATGAACCGTTTGATGTCGCCATTCTTTATTTCTTCAACCTGAAACGCTTAGTAATGGTGTGGATAGACATAATACATCGATATTCTATACTAAGCTTATATACCTTAAGAATCGTGTATGCACAATTTTCAACCCATGCCATACGGTGAGTCGGAGTTGGGCTAATTCAGAACAGTACATTTTGGTCTTTACAATCCAAAAACATCGATAATGGTCTAAATTTTGATGAAAAATCTGGTTCATGATGTCACAAACTTTTCGTTAGTCGTGAGCTTTACGATGAAATGAAATATTTTTTTTTGAAAAATGTCTTCATTAGACAGATTGAGGCCCGGTTTAAGATTATATCAAGCGACATCACTCCTTTAAAAAAAATATTACAAGTTGCATCTCAATTGGGTCTACTCTTCTGTAAGTCGTTTATATCTCTTAATTGGGTCTACTCTTCTATAAGTACGCTACAAGTGGATCCCCATACAACTGAATACCAGTCTGTATCAACATAATTATCCATTATTGTGTAAAGATATCAACGTCTTGTTAAACAATACCATTGGATGCGATATAATTTATCCATGTTAGTCCTGGGTCAAAATGTAAATCTAAGTATTTGAGCTTTAGTCTTAACCCGCTGCTTCATGAAACACTTCCACTTGTGTCATTCAAACCGGTGTTATATCAAATGCTTGTCACACATCCAGATCAGTATAACTTTTCTTTAAGAGTTAGATGGTGCGTTTTGCTTAGTTCACCGAAAGTCTCCGAAGAGATTTTTCACCGAAATAATTTTGCACACCATTGTTTCGTATTCCCCAGTGCAGATCAGTGCGAGTCAATTTAACCTTCTAAATTGATCCCATTTTGTTCGCTTTTGTAAGATGTTTTGGAGCTCTGCCACGAAGACAATGCTATTATTGGTGAATGATCAGACAGATCATAGCAATTAATCACTATCACATTCACTATCACTATGCATCAAATCTGCTTGTTAACGCAATAGTTGAATCAACCAGGATTGACCCAGAGGACAACTAAACCTAAGAAGTAGTGTATGGAAAAGATCCCATTACCTGTGCCAGTATTCCGTTTCGCTCATATCAAATACTTGTCTTCAGTAACATCTGACTTTGATAATCCGTAAGGCTCGGTGATGGAATCTATAACTAGAGGTATTTTTTGTAAGTCGTTTGGTTTATATACCGTTTAACATAATCTGTTGGGTTGCACAGTACCTGACAATTACCTACCTGTCTCATTAGATAAACACTAGTATCGAGTGCTCAAGGGGTTATTAGCAGTGGATCGACATTATAGTGAATGATTTACGCAATTAGTGTATCGAATAGATTTTCTAGATACAGCATTTTGCTGTTATGTAGCATTTCGACTGTAGTGTAATGATCGAAACCCTGCTGCATTCGCATGATGTATGTTGGGCACCGTAAATATTGTGTTGAAATACGAAGCTGCGATAGTAATCGTTGGTTATTTAACCTTGTTTGGAGGATTTCCCGTGCTCGTTTGTAATTTTCTCCCATCGTTGATATATGGTTTATCAATTGGGCAGATAACTTTTGTAGGCGTGATTTTAAATACGTCAAACGTCTCCCGAGAATATGGGCAGCTCGATCTGAAATAGTTGTATATTGTTGTTTTGTCAGAGCGCACCATTTGTTGCAATCTTATCAAGGTGGATTCCACTTTATCAAGTGTTCCATAATATAGTTTTCTGCTAGGTATTTGATGGGTTCTTCTGCATCTACTTCGATAAGTATTGTGTTATCAAGTGAGCTAATTTCACTCTTGTTTTTGGTGATCTGGTTGATTTTTAACTCTAAATACTCCTTGGCATAGTCGTTATTCAATGATCTGTCTTCAATGACAACCAATCAGAATTGTTGAGATGTCGCTTCTGCTGGTATTGCGGTTTTTATCGATCGTAATGGTTGTACTACAAACCAAAGCGACTGTTGGCCGGTTAGCTAAGCAGGAATGTAGACACTTGACTCTGGTTTTTTGTCAGTGCCAGAGATGGAACTCCTCGATGTTTTGGCGATATCTCTTTTTTCTTCATTCTTTGATGGTAGTGGTGGTAGAACTTTTTATGCTTGGCATTCCTCCATGAACTCTTCGTAAGCACGCTGTATTTGTCGGCGTTCAATCAGATATAGATGGTATATAAGATATAAATGCAAGATAATTCAAAACAGATATGTGTCATATGTCACATTATACTTGCGTGGTGTGTTCTGGTTAACAACATAAATAAGATAAAATATAAAAGACACTCTGAACAATGGCTGACATTGCTGTTCTTCCAGATGGGTCATGAGAATGTGAGTGAAAATGGAGCTGTCATGATTAATTTTGAATTATGTTTTTGGAATTATTAAGCTCATTCCTTGGTAACAGTCGGTGGCTATAATCCAGAATGATAATAATAAGAGGCTCAGACCATAAAAGTATGTGTTGTCTTGATCAATCGGCAGACCCAATTTAATCTCTTTGGGAACAAAGTTGGTAGTAAACAGAAATAACATCTGTTATATGAATAATAATGAACCGGACAGGAACCTGATGTATACAATTTTACAAACATAAAAAATTGCAACCATGCAAGTTTTAAATGACTGGTCAAGAGGAAAAAAAACACTGGTTTTGAAATAATGATAAAAAGGCAGAAACCATACTCGAGAGAAATTATTGACAAAATTATTAAAATCGCTGATCTAAATGAATCTTCCTCGGGAACCATGTTACATCTTACAGAGCTATAAGCTTTTCTACCAACTATGGCTAAATTACATGAAGACCCCAATAAAACTACATAAGTCCTTTAGAATAAGGGCTTACTTATCGCAGAATTCCTAAACAAGTGTTAGGTATCGATTTGGAAAACACACCACTGTTATGATGCACGTAAATTCCTATCTTTAAAATAGTCAGACGTATTCCCGGTATCGTAGCCAATACCAATGAGTGTGCATACTATGTGTATATAATGGTTTGTTATCTCCTGAAATAGCAGAATAATAGCTGTGATAAAATACTAAATTGTGTCAAATCTCGTTTTAAAAATACACTAGCGCCAATAATCTCCTTTCAGGTCAGTATAGTTGTCCCAACGTCCTTGCTATTTTTGTGAATTCGTTAAAAAATACTATTTGCCAAACTCTTTGAAAAACGATTATGTCTCAATCATGTTTGAGCTTTTACCCACCAATTGTTTTGACTGGCGTTACTCTCTGGCGTGTAGTAATGGATCCAGATTTTATCAATGTGTAGCAGAAACCGGATTTCGCTTAAAGAGGACAAGACATAGCTTTAAAGTTGTTACCTGAACCCACTTGTTCTCTATTGTGGGCAATCATAAATTTCGTCCAAAGTGAGACATTATGAGAAATCGCTAAACTTTGCAAGTTGATAGATTGTCGAGATGACATTGAACTCAAATTGCTTAGGCATGCACCCTAAAACTCCACACGAGTTCCAACATTAATATATTGCCCAAATCTACAATCTCGTACTAATCTCTATCCTACAATCGTCGACAAACAAAAAAATAATAATTATTGGCCAAACTTACGTAAACAACACATCATAATGACTGACACAAGAGATTACACAGCTGATTACTCGTATTATATATATATATATTTTTAAGTATGCTCAAACTCGACAACACGTTAAATAGTAATGGCTACTTGGCGATGCTCAATCTTTTTATCGATTACAGTAGTACTTTACACATCAAGGCTATTTATATAAAGTTGATAAGATTCCACCATTATATCGATTAGTGTGGATGTATTTTAATTAAGGCCATGACGTATCCGCGGCCATCTTCTATATAAGACCCACCTCAATTATTTTCCATTTAAATATGCAAAATGGTTGGTTCCAATAAGTAGAATTTTCCAAATCAATATTTCGTACTTTATATCAAATATATGACTAACGAGTTAAGAAGGTAGGTCATCTTGACACATATTGTCGTATATGATATGTACGTTAACGTGAAATTAATAATTATTTCTATGAATGACACTTAATCCAATGACTCATGAATGAAATAATAATTACACATAAAATAATTAAAACATTGATTTGTAATTTGTGGATTGGCGTCACTGCAGGCTTGTGTAACTCGATTCCTATAGAAGTCGGTATACTGCACCAAACTATGCTGTCGAAATGTATAGAAAATCTATTGCCAGAGACGTCTCGTGTACAAATTAGATCGATCAATGCGATGTCGTGACATTTCTATATACTCAATTCTAGTTCGTACCCAAAATAGATTTAAATTATCATGTTTAGTAATTGAATTAATTAATCGAAAACGATCGATTAGCACAACCCGTACAAAGTCGCAAATAAATATGTATATTACATAGACGTACACACACATTGCTCTACACATAAGTTTATCTTAGAATGTTATCTAGATTATGCGTTTAAAGCTTTAAGAAAATCGTTAACGACATTTATCTTATCTTGGCAATTTTATTATTTTATAGCATTGGTTTAATAGTCGGGGTGAGGTACTCATATAAAATTATTTACTATGGTAAGCTGTTATTAGTGACTGAAAGTGTATTTACTGCCGTTTGTTATGAGAATTAACGAAAAGTCATACCGATAACATGTTTTGGGTTAGCATTTTTCAGTTTCGACAAAATATTGTGAGAAGGTGACAAAGGGTCCAATTTGAATTCCATTGTAATCTCGAATTCTATTGATTTACTGAAATAGTAAGACAACACCCTTCACATATTCTTCATACGCGATTAAGGCTGTCTTAAAAATAAATGAAAGTAAGGTCGTAAGTATTTGTCATCAACGTATACGTCAGCGCAGCCACATCCGTACGTTTTGGAATGAATGTCTCGACCCTAAATTGTGTCACAAACTACTAACCCCCACAGACTTTGAAAAGCACTTGGCCGGAACTCACATTTTTCTAAAATATAACAGCTACCGCCCAGTAGGTTTTTCCCTATCACTTAGCCCGATGGGTTCATGAGACATCCCCTCCCAGACACTTTCAGTCTCGAAATCTGTTTGTTCTACGAATGAATCCCAATATATTTGGTATCCTCAAGATTGTCAATTGATCCTGTAAATAGGAAGCGTAATCCAAAGCAGTGCAGTCTATGGAGAGAGTGTTATGAAAGACTGGAGCACAAGAAGTGCTCAACAGTTTCTTATCTCCCCCACATTCGGAACATATGATTATTCAGAAAACAATGTCCCGTGAGAAAGCCCAGCAAGATCATAAAAGTGCGTCTGTCATAATTCATAAGGTCTGGGATCTTTGCTGATTTATTGTTCGAACGAAGATTTTTGATAGGCGACAAGAGATAATATTTCTTTTGGAGCAGACAATCAAAGTGACAGTCGATATCTCTCTTAAGAGATAATAACGTCACTCCTAGAGCGGGATCAGGTCCCACAAAAGTGGAAGCTGCTCTCAAGCGAGCCCATTTATTAGCCAAAACGTTTTCTTTAATATCCATAGGACTGGTTATCCAGTAAGGCTTACTTCATTCAGACTGCCTAGATTTCTGCAATTCGTCTCCTTTGCAAAGATTGCTGTTCTCTTAATTACAACCATTTCCACCTGAAATACAGTAGCTTATCTACCAAGGGAGGTACACATGTCTCTTCAGAATAAGCCCAGAATGGCTAAATTGATTATGTCTGCCTTGTAGGCGACCGACTATTACGCAACACCTCCTGATCAAAAGATCAAGCGGCTGCAGTTCTACAGCCAACTCTGGAGCTGCAGTATGTGTATAGTGTGAATGCTTTATACCTTCTCAATACCAGTTTTAGCCCCGCTCTGCCTAATTATGTGTACAATTTTAGAAGTACTCAGCCGTAATATTGGAAGGTCTGGCCACCAACGTAAAATACGAATTGTACTGACTAGCCCTCACGTTATGCGGAGAAAAAAGGGGTTTACGTTTAGTTATTAACTTAAAACTCCACTACTATGTGATAGCTCGACATAAGCATGTGTGTTTGTATCTCTGATTATTGTAGTGTGTCGAAGACTGATGTGAGGGCGATCGATATCGTATCTATAGTTAATATCGAAATTTGTGATGACAGTAAGGCGAAAATCAAGCCACTGGGATCAGTTTCAGTTGCGTCTAAAGTGGCGTTGATGTGCCATCCCTGATCTCTCGAATAGTCAGAAATAGTTACTCTTCAATTGTTACTGGATACGAGTAGGGTAATCAATCGCATTGTTAAGGTTGACGTTTGAAATTCATCCCCCAAATTCCTTGATGGACTATAGGTGGAGTATGTTGGCCTATCATTATAAAGAACTTTGGATAGGCTTTTCTGGTAGCCCGTGTCTTAAAAATAATAATCTATATACGATAAGATGCACTTCACCTTCATTTGGTATATTTTATTGCACTCGAAGAAACCCGGACTTTTAAGCTATTAATCGACATTTATTATTTTATAGATCAGTGAACGAAACATCACAAAAATGATAAAACGTCCAGTTCGAACTATTAACTAAAGAATTCTATTTATTTTTTCTAATTCCAGATCGATAAAAACCAAAATGGATTCATTGAATTGAAAGAACTCAAAGAAGCCCTGGATCAAGTTGGTTTCAAATTGCCCGGATTTCGTGTACGAGAAATGATCGACGAGTACGATAATAAACAACAAACTCAGCATCGTGGTAAACTATCATACGATGAATTTGAAGCCTTGTGCCTCGATTTAAAAGCAAAAGATGTCGGCAATACATTTAAACAAGCCGTAACGAGGCGAGAAAATTTAGAAACATTGGGCGGTATGTCAAGTCAATCAGCAGAAGGGACAACACATTCGGTACGAATGGAAGAACAACTTGCCTTTTCCGATTGGATTAATGCAAATTTAAGTCATGATTCCGATTTAAAGCATGTCCTACCGATCGATCCGGAGGGCAAAACACTGTATCTAAAAATAAAGGATGGTATTCTGCTGTGTAAAATTATAAATCACTCGTGCCCCGATACCATCGATGAGCGTGCGATCAACAAAAAAAATCTTACCGTTTATAAGGAATTTGAAAATTTAACATTAGCCCTAGTTTCGTCACAAGCGATCGGTTGTAATATAGTTAATATCGATGCACATGATTTAGCCAAGGGTAAACCACATTTGGTCCTAGGGCTACTGTGGCAAATTATACGTATCGGTTTGTTCAGTCAAATAACGCTCGACAATTGTCCCGGTTTGGCGACCCTTTTGTACGACGGTGAAAAATTGGAGGATCTTATGAAATTGTCACCGGAAGCTATACTTTTACGATGGGTCAATTATCATTTAGAAAAGGCTGGCATTGCTCGTCGCTGTACAAACTTCCAAAGCGATATTTCCGATTCAGAAATTTATACATATCTTCTTAAACAAATTGCACCACAGGACGCGGGCGTTACACTCGAAGCGATGCGAGAACAAAATCTAAATAGTCGTGCCGAAGTGATGCTACAACAAGCGGGCAAACTTAATTGTCGCAGTTTTGTCACACCGAACGATGTTGTTGGCGGTGTTTATAAATTAAATTTAGCTTTCGTTGCTAATCTATTCAATAATCATCCGGGACTTGAACAACCCGAACAAATCGATGGTTTAGAAACGATCGAGGAAACGCGTGAAGAGAAAAGTATATAAAGATGGAGTAGTAATTGAATGATTTCATACTTAACTCATCGAATTATTTATTTCAGCTTATCGCAACTGGATGAATTCAATGGGTGTGGCGCCGCATGTTAATTGGTTGTATTCCGATTTAGCCGATGGCCTAGTTATATTCCAATTGTACGACATCATTAAACCGGGTATTGTTAATTGGAATCGAGTACATAAGAAATTCACGCCACTAAGGAAATTCATGGAAAAATTAGAAAATTGTAATTACGCGATTGAGTTGGGTAAACAATTGAAGTTTTCATTAGTCGGAATTGCGGGACAAGATTTAAGCGAAGGAAATGCAACTTTAACTCTTGGTAAGTAGTTTTATTTATGACTATTATATCTCAAACAGTTCAGCCCAAAACGTCATTAATGGTCCTCTTCTCACACCTGATACTCGGTGTTAATCAGGAAAGATCTCTATTCGTCGTAAAAGTTTCCTGAGTTTTCTCTTAGCGGCTCAGTGATGTATGTTTGTGTATTCTATCTGAAAAACACCACTGCTACACAAAGAGTACAAAGCGACAGTGACCATGTACACACTTCAATATATTCGGCTTACTGCCTCCAAACCACACTTGCTGCTCCATTTCATGGCGATTGAATAAAAGATCATTTTCCAAGACCACTAAAGCTACATTGTCTCGCCTGCGCAGATTACTCTTATAATCTCCCTCTCCAGCTCCAACAGCAATTCATTGATAGCGCGCCATCTAGCGATGTTCCTTTAACTACCCTTTTTCTTTTGGTTCAACCCTTCAGTTGGAGTTAAGAATCCCGACTTCAAGCATATGATAATCCGTATGCAGGGTAATCCAACTCTACAAGAACCAATCACGTTATTGAAAGCTTCCTCAACTGCATGGATTGTCATCAAGATAGATATTCATTTGAGGATTTCTCAATCATGCGCACAAGGGTATCAGGATAGTTTTCATCGACTCCCACTAATGTACGCATGTTGAGACCGCCCAATCACCGACCTTGACTTCGCTGGAATGCATACGTCTGCCAGTCAAAGTTATCAGTAGAAAGGATGGCGGGGTTATAGATCTTAGGATTTTCAAGTAGCCATGTGAGTTCATCCCCATTTTCGGAATGGAAGCCATACTGACTGCCCATCATTTCTTAAGAATAAGCCACTAACCAGAGGAGAATATTTTCCGAGGCTGTCTGCAGTTCTGTCGGTCTGATCCGATTAGAGCCGGCTTATTTATTAGGCTTGAATCTTTTAAGGTACATAAAATTCATTCTTTGCCTTCTATGTCTCCTGTGAATTGCGAGTGAGGTGGTTAGCAGGGGCTAAACTTCAAATTCCTGAGAAATTAGTTTCCATTAGAAGATTAGCGATTCTTCATTTGATGTTGTCCATGAGTCATCCGTTCTTATTAAATAGATCGGTATGGGTGGATTGTTGAATAGAAGTTTCCTAAGACTTCTGTTTTTTTGGGTCTCTGATACCGCACACTAACGGTCCGTTGTGATACCACTATATGTACGGCTACAGGTCCGATTTACGTAGAACCATCATCCATGTCAGCCTAATACTGACATGGACAATGCGATGGCCCATGGATTCGAAACTCAACAGGGTATCCATAGATGTGTTCATTCCCAGCACCGATCGCGCCGCCCAAACTCTCGATGGTGAAAAATCCCTTTTTGTATCCTGCCCCTATAGGGATTCGAACCCGATACCTCCCGCTCCAACTGCCACAGCTTTAACCACTGCGCCACCTTAACTTTCGGTCTGTGCCTTCCTTAACTCATTTTTGTTTACCTTAAGGTTATCCCTGGAAGAGTCCTAGTACTTAGTCTACCCAGTCCTCTAAGCTATATTGAAGGTTATCCTACTAACTTCCTAAAAGGTATCGTAGGTATTAAAGAATGGTCATCTGACTTTATCTGAGCATACCTTTGCAAATGGCTCCCTGCATATAGTAGAATGTCATTTTTGAACTCGAGAGCTAATAATGAATTATGGTCGTCGGCGCGTGAATTCACAATCAAAAATCAGTGAAAGTTTTACCCAGATCGTTCTTTTAAAGACTCAAGTAATTGTTTACATGCTGAGGTCCAGTTTCATTTTGGATTTTTAGACAGTCGTTTCGTTTAACGTTTTTGGGCAATCAATAAATGTATGCCACCAAGATATGAGTGAGGGGAAGTGCTAAACATGATGTACTTGACGATCGTGTCTAATGAAAAGATTCGGTTAAAACTTTTCCCCTTTAGGTGACTGCTAGGTGCATTCGAAAAGCCAACTTATGTCATGTTTTCGGATTGTTCAAGTTGCTGTAGTTTTTCATAGAATTTCTCAAATGAAGATTAGTGAAAGGCATCCTTCTCACTAATAACACTCAATAGTGGCCAATCAGCTTATTCTCAGGAAATGAATTCCTGAATGTCGAAAAAAGGAAATATTTTTCGATCTGAGTTTCTCCTCAATCGTATACCCTCCTCAGGATGTATAAGGATGTATTCATAAACTTGTCCTTTAATATGCATGTTGAAACTGAGTCTTGAGCTAGAAGTCTGGCATCAAAGCTAAATCTGGAACTTACCTCAGAGGTTAGCATATAAAGTTTCGCAATTCATAAAGTCTGACAACATATAGCCAGACTTTTTTGTTACAGCCTGCTCGAAGCATTGCAACTATTTTATTAACAAATTGATCTTCGATGAACCGTCTGCTATTATAGTATCCTTTCTCCTAGATAGGTTAAATCTGCAGTCTACCGGTCTACTACTTAGGATCGGCCATACAATCTTCTGTCTGCTTTAACCCATGTTCATTACTCACTTATGGCATAATGATAATGATCACCATTAAGACGTAAACAAATTATGCATTTGCTTCCTAGTTCACTATATCCTACAATATTATCTGTCGGAAGATTGAAAATGCTAAATTTGCTAGGGATTTATTTCAGACTGATAGCTGCTAACTTCAAGTCTGGGCATACATTTACTACTTCAGCTAATGTATTTTTATTCCGAGTTCCTTCGGTTACTTCTGCAGGATGGCGTAAAAATAAAAATTGGACTTAGTGCCTTCAATACTAGCTCTCATTTGTCTTCTATGATGTTCCTATTTTCATGACTTCTGTAAATGATAAAAACCACCCAGGTGGCGCAGTGATTAAAGCTCGGGCAATTGGAGCGGGAGGTATCGGGTTCGAATCCCGATAGGGGCCGGATGCAAAAAAGGATTTTTCACAATCGATCGTTTGGGCGGTGCAATCGGTGGTGTGAATGAACAAATCTGGAACCCCTGTTGAGTTAAGGATCCATGGGCCGTCCCATCGTCCATGTCAGTACTATAGGCTGGCATGGAGACCCATGCAATGCGCAGATGGTTCTACGACAATCGGACCTATAGCCGTACATATAGTGGTATCACAACGGACCGTCGCCGGTCTTAGTGTGCGGTAGCAGCCACACAACAAAAATAATGATGAATATTGTAAAATGTTCTCGTAAAGATTGTTACATGTAGTTTCAAAATTGGGTTCTAACTGGCCCATCTAAGTTAAATGTAGTAAACGGATGATCTATGGCTTGAAAAAGTGTTCACATTAGCGACTCGGTTAAGTTGTCGTAGTCTCAACTCGTGTGTCAAACTAGATAAATAAAGACATAGCTGTTCACCCCCTGATCAGTCTTACTGAGAAATCTCTTGAGTGTAGAGAATACTGGACATTTTAGCCTTCTTAATATAGAAGCCGTCAATCGGACACTTGCACATCTGAGAGTGGAAAGGTTCCTTCGAGATCTGTTTTGTGAGTGGAAGCATATGGGGTTTCGAGTCCCGACCGATTCTTTTGTATGGATCGCTTTCTGGCGGATAGATCTTCACCCAATACCTTAAGTCTATGATGACTACATCCTTGTATAAGGTGGGATAGATCCACTCAAGCTACCGAGATTATTCTTCATGTACATTCTAGATACTATGGACATCCAAGTAGCAGCGAGCATAGTCTTAACACATTTTTCGAAACTCAACAGGGCATCCATAGATGTGTTCATTCCCAGCACCGATCGCGCCGCCCAAACTCTCGATGGTGAAAAATCCCTTTTTGTATCCTGCCCCTATAGGGATTCGAACCCGATACCTCCCGCTCCAACTGCCACAGCTTTAACCACTGCGCCACCTTAACTTTCGGTCTGTGCCTTCCTTAACTCATTTTTGTTTACCTTAAGGTTATCCCTGGAAGAGTCCTAGTACTTAGTCTACCCAGTCCTCTAAGCTATATTGAAGGTTATCCTACTAACTTCCTAAAAGGTATCGTAGGTATTAAAGAATGGTCATCTGACTTTATCTGAGCACACCTTTGCAAATGGCTCCCTGCATATAGTAGAATGTCATTTTTGAACTCGAGAGCTAATAATGAATTATGGTCGTCGGCGCGTGAATTCACAATCAAAAATCAGTGAAAGTTTTACCCAGATCGTTCTTTTAAAGACTCAAGTAATTGTTTACATGCTGAGGTCCAGTTTCATTTTGGATTTTTAGACAGTCGTTTCGTTTAACGTTTTTGGGCAATCAATAAATGTATGCCACCAAGATATGAGTGAGGGGAAGTGCTAAACATGATGTACTTGACGATCGTGTCTAATGAAAAGATTCGGTTAAAACTTTTCCCCTTTAGGTGACTGCTAGGTGCATTCGAAAAGCCAACTTATGTCATGTTTTCGGATTGTTCAAGTTGCTGTAGTTTTTCATAGAATTTCTCAAATGAAGATTAGTGAAAGGCATCCTTCTCACTAATAACACTCAATAGTGGCCAATCAGCTTATTCTCAGGAAATGAATTCCTGAATGTCGAAAAAAGGAAATATTTTTCGATCTGAGTTTCTCCTCAATCGTATACCCTCCTCAGGATGTATAAGGATGTATTCATAAACTTGTCCTTTAATATGCATGTTGAAACTGAGTCTTGAGCTAGAAGTCTGGCATCAAAGCTAAATCTGGAACTTACCTCAGAGGTTAGCATATAAAGTTTCGCAATTCATAAAGTCTGACAACATATAGCCAGACTTTTTTGTTACAGCCTGCTCGAAGCATTGCAACTATTTTATTAACAAATTGATCTTCGATGAACCGTCTGCTATTATAGTATCCTTTCTCCTAGATAGGTTAAATCTGCAGTCTACCGGTCTACTACTTAGGATCGGCCATACAATCTTCTGTCTGCTTTAACCCATGTTCATTACTCACTTATGGCATAATGATAATGATCACCATTAAGACGTAAACAAATTATGCATTTGCTTCCTAGTTCACTATATCCTACAATATTATCTGTCGGAAGATTGAAAATGCTAAATTTGCTAGGGATTTATTTCAGACTGATAGCTGCTAACTTCAAGTCTGGGCATACATTTACTACTTCAGCTAATGTATTTTTATTCCGAGTTCCTTCGGTTACTTCTGCAGGATGGCGTAAAAATAAAAATTGGACTTAGTGCCTTCAATACTAGCTCTCATTTGTCTTCTATGATGTTCCTATTTTCATGACTTCTGTAAATGATAAAAACCACCCAGGTGGCGCAGTGATTAAAGCTCGGGCAATTGGAGCGGGAGGTATCGGGTTCGAATCCCGATAGGGGCCGGATGCAAAAAAGGATTTTTCACAATCGATCGTTTGGGCGGTGCAATCGGTGGTGTGAATGAACAAATCTGGAACCCCTGTTGAGTTAAGGATCCATGGGCCGTCCCATCGTCCATGTCAGTACTATAGGCTGGCATGGAGACCCATGCAATGCGCAGATGGTTCTACGACAATCGGACCTATAGCCGTACATATAGTGGTATCACAACGGACCGTCGCCGGTCTTAGTGTGCGGTAGCAGCCACACAACAAAAATAATGATGAATATTGTAAAATGTTCTCGTAAAGATTGTTACATGTAGTTTCAAAATTGGGTTCTAACTGGCCCATCTAAGTTAAATGTAGTAAACGGATGATCTATGGCTTGAAAAAGTGTTCACATTAGCGACTCGGTTAAGTTGTCGTAGTCTCAACTCGTGTGTCAAACTAGATAAATAAAGACATAGCTGTTCACCCCCTGATCAGTCTTACTGAGAAATCTCTTGAGTGTAGAGAATACTGGACATTTTAGCCTTCTTAATATAGAAGCCGTCAATCGGACACTTGCACATCTGAGAGTGGAAAGGTTCCTTCGAGATCTGTTTTGTGAGTGGAAGCATATGGGGTTTCGAGTCCCGACCGATTCTTTTGTATGGATCGCTTTCTGGCGGATAGATCTTCACCCAATACCTTAAGTCTATGATGACTACATCCTTGTATAAGGTGGGATAGATCCACTCAAGCTACCGAGATTATTCTTCATGTACATTCTAGATACTATGGACATCCAAGTAGCAGCGAGCATAGTCTTAACACATTTTTCTTGTGGACCTGTGACGTTTTTCTAGAACCATTACCTCCAAGAGTTTTCATCCTTTCGTTCAGACTCCAAAGCCATTTTTACAGTAACTTCTCAATCATAATTTGTAATGATGAATGTACCACAGAAATAAGGTCAAAATTGGTTCTCCATTGATCCGGACAACTGATATCGCTTAGGCGTCATAAGATATGTGTGGTCGAGTATCGAAGAAGAAAAGCTTCATCTGAATACTTTCTTGGTTTTTTTCTAATTACAACGACCTAGAACGTGCTGGATTAGCCACGGGATTGCAGCGTCAAGCTGAAGTAATAGCGAAGCTCACTGACTTCTTAATCTCATTTTTCTATCTTTGGTGTTTAGTTTGATATTATTCCTTACTGTAATTTTATAAAAACTTAATTTTTATTTACAGCACTTATTTGGCAATTGATGCGTGCCTATACACTATCCATTCTACAAAGCTTAGCCAATTCCGACAGTCCGCTTATCGAAAAGGAGATCGTCCAATGGGTGAACACAAAATTGTCAGGCGCTGGAAAAACATCAGCCATCCGAAATTTCCAAGATTCAAGTATATCAACCGGTGTTGTTGTAATAGATTTAGTCGATGCCATTAAACCGGGCAGTATTAACTATGATTTAGTGAAACAAGGTGGCACAGAAGAGGTAAGCAAACAGCTTTATAATTTTTTATCAATCGTCCTAACTATTTAATTATTTGATTTGGCAGAATAATTTGGCAAACGCAAAATATGCAATTTCAATGGCACGTAAGATTGGCGCTCGTGTATATGCCTTGCCCGAAGACATAACCGAAGTAAAACCGAAGATGGTAATGACAGTATTCGCCTGTTTAATGGCTATGGACTATATTCCAAATATGGATAGTGTTCAAAATAATCAAGCACAGCAATAAATTTATTTAAAAAAAAAACAATTTTTATCATAACATTTTATATATTACCATTTAGATAATAATTAAATGCATAATTATTGATACAAAATAATGATTAAATAAAAAAAATTTTAATTCTTCCATTTAAAAAATAAATTAAAAATAATTAAAAAGACAAAATATATATTCTTTCTTATCTAAATTCTCTAGCATTTAAGTTACAAGTAAAATAATTAAACAAACAGCGCTAGTGATTAATTATTTACCTTTTAATATTTTGAATATAATTAATATATATTTAATATAAAAATACTTAAAACAAAAAATATATATAAATATATTGTATATTAATTAGGAATATTAAAAACATTCCTTGATAATAATTAAGAAAAAGATTTCGGTAATATTCGCTGATTTGCTGATGTGTGACACCAAGTAGATTTTTTTATACACAACATGTACAACACCAGATAGTCTTGTGTTTTTTTTTTTGTAAAAATTAATTTTTTATATTGCTACTATTATATTATAGTAAATAAAATAATTGTGTATATTAAAATGAAAAAATTAAATTAATTTTTAACTAAACAAAATCTAATAATTGCGAGCGTGTTTTTTGTGTTCATGTGTTTTTGATGTTTAGTTGTCGTCGTTGTTAAAAAAGGATTTTTTGTTCAGATTTTTGGTAATCGAAAATAAAAATTTGTTTATTCTTTTTAAGGTAAAGAGCGTGATTGAGTCAATTGTTGATTAAATAAATAAACAATACATACACAATTTTTTTAAGCCACTATTAAAATGTGGGCTCACTTAAAATGTTATGATTTTTGGTTATAATTTTTTTTTTTATCGTAGATATGCAAAATAAAATTGTTTTCAAATAAATTATTAAATATACATAATAAAAAAAAATAATAATTAAATTAATTTATATGTTTTGGAGTTTAATTCATAAATTGTTTGACTAGAGTACACGATCAAGCATTTAAGCAAGATCTCTTGGAAGGCACAGGACAACCGTACATCCGTTTTATATTGGTAATGATTTTGGTCCGGTTACACAATATATACAGCTTTTAATCTAGATCGTATATAAAAGGTAATATTAATTAATATATACTTAGGGCTCCCGTACAATCACGTCATACCGCGATATTACACTTTACAAAAAATCTATTAGCTGAAGTCATTCAAGTAAAAAATACCAATTATTTTGTTTTTGGTGGATTTCCAACAGCTTTGTTATCTGATCTGTACCAGAGAAATAACATGTTGACGATTGGGCTAGTAAAAATCAAAGCGAATAATCGTATACGATTGAAAGTACTTGGATTTTAAAGGAACCACTTTGACAATGAATACACCAATGACCCATTTTAAGTAGTTGCCAGTCACCAAATTATTTAGCTTTAATGAGCTTCTCGGTGATCACAGCTTAATATGTTTAATTGGTCCGTGTTAACGTCTAACAATACGTCACTAATACTGGGCAATACAATATTTAAGTTTCATTATCTTATACCCCAAATAATATTTAAACCTTTCAAATATTCTAGAGCAAATCAATATTTTTTTAACTTTCACGATTTATGAATGAAAACTGTTCTATTTTGGCTGTGTGATTCCCAGAAGTATAAAAAGCTGCACACTCCATTAAATCCTTGTATATTTGGGTGGTACATGAACAAAAACTTGAAAGCTTTTGTAAACTTAAGTCTGGATAAACTTTAAATATCTAATGTTATGCAATATTTTGTTTCTAAAAGCTTTCCTTTTCAAAAATTAAGAACACTACAAATGAAACGATATCGCTTAAATATAGATTAGATATTCAAATCAACGCTTAAAGTAATGAATAAAGCTTTTTGAAAGAGTAGTTTTATAATAGGTTGGTTAAGTTTAACAAAAAGCTCGACCAATTAAGTGGTTACTTTATAAAAATTACGGAGATAGACTTAAAATATCCAATTTGAATAAATTTCGTTGATTATGAAAAGCTGTTCAATAATCCAAATCACACATAGAGCATACAATTAATAGTTAAAAATTAACATTTACGAGTAAACTGAAAGCTTTTAAGTACAGCTACAAATACCAAAACAAATATTATTTCATTGTTGAGCTTTTAATATAAGAGGCATCATTATAGTTGTTGCCAATCGAGATTTGTTTGCGTTAAGGATTTACAATAACTCGCTTTCGATAAAAAGATTTATCAGCTCTGCTGATAAAAAAAACGTTTGTTAGCAGTATCCTCGTATGATCACGCCGATTAGTAACAGGCATGAACCTGAAATTGATTATTACATACGATTAGTTTAACCTCAACACAGTCACTTTTTGGACCAAACTGAGTGAAGTATCTCTCAATTATTAGGAGTAGATCACATTTACACAAGAAAATTTTTTTTTTAAATAATTTCTTGTTGTCATTTATGGCAAAAGTTTCTATCGTTTAGCAAGTCGCATATTGTCTAGTGGTTAGGAAATATCGCAATCACTCAGAAAGCTCGGGTTCGATTCTCGACATGTAAGTTTTTTTTCTAAACATATTTTTATATTTATAGATTGTCGGCATAAAATAACTACGAACATGTTTCTACAGTTAATTTGGTCATCGATCGTACTAAGAATAGAGAAGGTGAACATTCAATTTCTTTGCAAACCCATAATAGATTAACTGTTCCTAATTCCAATAATACTGTGCTTATTCAATAAATTGCAAACCAGATATTCTAGCCGAAATAATTCTGAAGCAAGTACACTTTAACGCATCCAATGATCTTCCGTATCAATGAGTAACAACACAATCATAAAATAATTTTAACCGCCTAAATGTAGGCATCACAATTACTTGGTACGATTTTGTGACGTAGGAAAAAGTTTTTGACCAAAAATTTTTCAAATCATCGAAAAAGTTTTTTTATTGCACCAATTACACTAACAACAAAACTGACGTTGTGTTTTGTAAATATCAACATTTAGGCGCAAACATTTTTTCGTCATCCAAAGTGATGTTTAACAACTTGTCTCCGTAACGGAATACATTTTTGATATACAGCCAGTTGACAAGGAAGTTTCATTGCTTACCCCTTCTATTTCGATAATTGGTATCCTCTTGTTAATAACTGTGTATGTGGAAACCAGTTGGCTGACTTAATTCAAAACTTCGAATTGGTGACCTTGAATGATGGAAGGCCAACTAAAATGACCATTGTAGGCGGTACGGCCAGTGCACAAGATCTATTCTTGGCATTTATTGAGCTTGGCGACCGAGTTACTCCTGAACATGAAATAAGTCAATACTTGTTGGATAGTGAGGTAGAACGATTGAATAAGGACTGAATTATAATTGTGGATCTGACAAATACTAATGTGCATGGATGATGGAAAACAAGTCGATTCTCGCCGTTGGCCAAACACTAACAACATTTCAAAAGAGCAAGTCTGCCATCTGGTAACGAAAACGATAACATGAAAGTAGTTGGAGTATTTTTGGATATGCACAGGGTTTATGATTGTGGTACCGTGGCAATTCCAACAAACTCTTTCGATTTTTGGATCTTAACGGAAAGATTTTATGAGTGAAACAAAATCTATTGTTGATGGAAGCGGATATTGGTTGGAAAGGGTGGTGCATAAAAGCGCCTTCTACTAGAAAGTAAGATATCTTTAACTCTATTCAACCTATATACGAGTGGCATATACCGCATCAATACTGAAAACCAAATTCTTCTGCAATTTTCAGAGGTATTTGGATTGATCGACACATGAACTTTGCGAAGTACAAGAAAATTTTGGTAGATTATTAATAGCAAGAAATGCTTAAATATAGTTAAAAGGGTGACCAAACCTAAGTGGAGTGCTAACCCAAGTGTATATGTTAAGAAAGGTTCTTATTTCGATTAATTCAACCCCGATACATACTCTATGGTCTGAAATGGATGGTTGGCCTCTTGATAGCAAGAGAGAATGGATCATAGTGAAAGAGATCGTGAGAATGATTACAAGGAAAATGAGTTTTGGAATGAGATGGCTCTAAGGCTTCAAATTAGGGCGGTGCACAAACCAAACACATAGATATTTGAGAATTTATTGCTCATGAACGGATACTATGGGAGAGGATTAATACAATGCCTGATTGTCAGTGGCAAGGTGGATATCGATCAGCAGTCATGTATGAATACGAGAGACTTCCAAGGATGATGTGGTTTTCAACATTTGAGAAAATCATTCATGCATGTGAGATATAGCCCGAAACGCGACTAAAATTTATTGCGAATACGATAGAGAGCGTTCTGGTACCTTCTCGTTGTTAACAAGAATATTAAGTCTCGCATGGGTATCTCGGAATCAAAACGTCCAGATTGTAGGCACGATACGGGCCAACAATAGCTTGTAAAAGATAATTATTATTATAGTTTGTCGGATGCGGGTCGTGAGCCTATCAATCCAACCATACTAAGTCGTCTCTTAAAAGCTTCCGATATATTTACGAGTACTACCAATTTTTGGAGACTACATTAAAAAAACCGACAGCGGTAAAAGGCACACATGGACAAAAGGACAACATTAACTTAAGACTGACATTGATAAGAGACATATGTACATGGATGACATGAACAAAATTTCAACATGGCCCAAAGGTCGACACGGATATAAGGCAGACATGGTCCAAAGGCCATAATAGACAGAAGGCTTACATGGGGAAAAGACCAACATGGACAAAAGAGCAACAGAGTTAAAAGGGTCGAGAAGGACAGAAGGCCGACATGGACAAAGGTTCGACATGAACAAAAGGTCGATATTGGAAAACGCCGACGTGGATAATCAATGGTCGACATGAACAGAAGGCTAACATGGGCAAATTATCGACGTGGACAAAAGGTCGACAAGGACCAAAGGCCGATATATACAAAAATAGGACATGGACAAAACGCCAATATGGTCTACAGGTCGACATGAACATAAAGCAGACATGGATAAATTACAAACATGGAAAAAGGCCGACATCAATGTGGATAAATTACAAACATGACAAAAAGTCATCTCAAAAGCCGACATGGACAAAAGACGGACATAGACAAAACAACAATATAGACAAAACGCCAACATGGTCAAAAGGTTTGAAGGCCAATATGGACAAAAGGTTCAGTTTTATAAAAAGCCGACTTGGAAAAAACCCCAACATAGCCAAAAGGTCAACATCGATAAAAGGCTGGCATGGACTAAAGGCCGACACAGACAAATAGCCAACATTGGCCAAATTTCTTAGACTTAGCCAAATAGCTCACACAGACAAAAATCCAACATATAGACAAAAAGTTGACATTAATAAAAAGCCGACACAAACAACAAGCCGACAAGAACAAGAGGCCCAGATTCAGAAAAAAATGAAATGGAAGAAAACGCCGTAACCTAGTTGGCCTTGGTTTTTACTTGGCCTTTTGACAAAAAGGCATCATGGTCAAAAAGTTAACATAGAGTAAATGCCGACATGGAAAAAGGCGGATATGGACATAAAGCCTACATGGACAAAAGGCCGACATATACTAAAGACAAACATGGTCAAAAGGTCGCAATGGATCTAAAGGTTGGCAGAAGGCCTACATGGACTAGAACCGATAAAAATCCGACATGGACAAAAAGACAACATGGTCAAAAGGTCGACATGGACAAAAAGCAAACATGGACAAAAAGCAGACATTAACAAAAAGAAGAAACAAACAGAAAGCTGACATAGTCAAACGGCCGAAATGTTCAAGGACGACATGGACAAAAGGACGACATGAAAGAAAGGCAGTCATGGTCAAAAGGCCGACATGGACTAAATGCCGATATGGTCAAAGGTCAACATGGACAAAAGGCCGACAAGAAGAAAATGCCCAGATCGACAAAAGTACGGCATGATCAAAAGGCCGACATGGACTAACGACCGACAAGAACAAAAGGTCCAGATTGACAAAACGCCGACAGGAAAGAAAACGCTGCAACCCCAAGATAAAGAATTATAATTTTACAGTAATTAAACAGTACTGACGAGCTATTTTATTCAAAGCTGGTTCTAGTCCATTACGGTATCTACTCCATATCCACCCAGATACACAATTTTTGAGCACCGAAAACAGGGTCTTGCAATTTTCTAGAGTTATAGCAGCCCAACCCTTTCATGCACATGTATATACAATAAAAACTGGCGAATTATTTTCGGTGCCATAAAATGCAATAAACTTAAAGAACTTTTTTATTATATATCCGGTCAGTGTGGTGTGACAACAACAAAAAAGCGTGCATAATCAGGTGTATCGAAATAGTTGTTTTTTTTTTTTTGATATACATATGTATGATTTTTTATGTTTATTATTTTATTAAAATTTGTCTTACATTACATAATAAAAAAAAATTAAAATTAAAAATTGATCACAAATAGTTACATCATAATAGTTTTGGTAATTTAATAGTTAATTACAAAAAATACAATGATTATGTTATATAAATCGTACAGAGAGTTATATATAGTTTCTGCAGAGCTATAAGAATATACAAATCTACTTAGAGAGTCTAGATGTGTATATATATAAGAAGTGGTTGGTGTGGTTACGGGAAATTGATTTCAAAACCGATTCAGCGTTCAAACGAAGATCAGTCAATGGGATGGAAACTTTCGACATTTTTTGTTATATTTTTGGTTTGTAGTTCCTAATATTATGATTGGGCAGAATTGTGCACGCACAAAATGACAGATTTAGGATTGAAGTGATATAGAATTCAACTAACATAGTGTCGAGATGGATATAGGAGTAGGATGGGAAAAAATTTAACTATTTTATATATAGGGGGATCGATATTTAAGTCGAATGTGAAATTTGTTGTTTATACTCGATCGACCGTTTGGGCAAATCTTCACTACTGCTATCCTCGATTTTATACGAAATTGTTCGTTTAAATGTTTGTTTCGCTTCGCCATCGTTCTCGTGCAAATTTTCTGGGCTCAAACTATCCTCACCCTTGTTGATCACTGTTTTGCGGACCAAAATTTTTTTCATTTTTGGTGAACCCAATGGGGTTGTTGTTGTTTGGATATTTGATGTTTGCTTGTCGGAATCTTCGATCTCTTCGGAATCATCGTAATTAGCCTGTTTCAAGTGTTCGCTTGCTTGAGATGGATCTTTTGTTTTGCCATCCTCGTAGAAACGTTTCGATTCTTCGTAAACTAAACGCGATTTTTTCGGATTATTGTCCGAAATGTACATACATTCTTCGTAGTTAACGCCATTCTTGTCTTTGCATTGGTAGCAGGTCAAAGCGCCCTTGGTGGTTTTGCTACATTTTGACCAGTCCTTTTGGCTAAATTCGGCGAGCACCTTGTCAACATCTTTATTTGGTTGATATTCTGGTACGAATTCAAATTCATCGTCGGCCTTTTTTAAGCTTTCCGATTTTTTATCGCCCGGAAATACATGAGAATAATATGATTCGAAGGTTTTTGGTTCCGTTTTGACATTTTTGAATTCCTCACTGCCACCATACAAAAATGGATCCAATCCAATAACATCGCGTTGTAAACGACTTTCTTCAGCTTGATGTTCATCGTTTACGCTGGTTGGGATCGGGCTTATCGCTTTGAGTTTGGCGAATTTCTTTTTACCATTCTTGGCTGATTTTTTGTCATTCTCACCATTTCGTTCGGGATCCTTTTTGCTGTCGTAACTTCTTTCGCGCAAATAGGCATACTTTTGGTGATCGGGATTCGATGAATACGAGCACGATTCAGAATTGGCTCCCGTTTTTGGATCGTTACATACTTGACATTCCATATTTTTTTTAAGTACGAGTTTACAGTTTCCTGGATTTTTTTTAATTTCTTTAGCTTGCTGGTCGCTCAATTGTTTGATACGTTCGTATTCGTCCGATGGATATTTAAACTCGTAATTAGTTGGATGGTACTCTTCAACATCTTCATCGTTGTTGTCACCTTGTTTCTTCGTTAGTTTTGTGTATGCCTCGCGTCTACTCTCTTGTCGTTCGGCTTCCTCATTACCCTGATCGGTGTCAACCTTAACCGCTGTATATTTTGCGTTTTGTGATGCTAGGGGATCATGATCGCGTTTTGGAAAATTCTCATTCAAGAACCGTTGATAAGTATTATCGTAATCTGATTTGGCATCCTCCTTAGTCGCTCGTCTATATCGCGGCAATGTCAAATCAACATCGTCGGGTGAAATGTAATATGGTGAGTTGACAATTTTTGGCTCCGATCGTATCGAACGAAGTCTAGCCAATTTGGGATGTGCTACACCTTCGATGGTTTTATAGTGCTCGAAATTGTCGTCGTGCGATATCGATTGGGATCGTTCATTATTCCCAAATGGTTCGTGCTCAGTTTCCTTGAAATAATCAATCCCATCGTTGTATTCAAATCCTTGTATCGGTATTAAAAGTATTAATCCACAAAACAGGATCTTTAGTTCATCACTTGGCTAAAAAACACAAAAACGATTATTTGGAACCGATTCACTATAGTAATATGTTGTGTTGCACTTACCTTCATCTTATATGATTTATTTAACTTATGCTGGTTGTTGATTTGAATACCAAATTCGAACTGAAAATAAAGTCAATCAAATGTCGCTTTTATATTCAGATCAGTTGAGTGGAACTGGAAATTAGAATTCGATTTTTTTTCTATTTTCAATTTCTATCGTTCGTTTCGCGATCAGTTGAAATTGAAAACACCAGAAATGGTTTTGTTTACAAAAAATCACTTTTCTATTGTAAAGTAATTACAAATTGTTGTTACTTTTTATCGTTTAGGTAACGCTGGGTTTTTTATGTCGACGCGGAAGAATTTTATTTTCGATTTTTATAGTAATGAGGGGGTAAAATATAACATTTAAGTTGGACACATTTGGCTTAATTTTTGGATACACACACATGATTTCAAAGAATGCGAGTCCAATGTGTGTGATTTGATACCGTTTTGGTTACCTTTAATCTTATTCAAACATCGAATCGCTGTGAAATTTGTGTACATTCGAAGAATCAGATATCGTAGAACAATCAATGACTCGGAAATCCATATAATTTTAGCATTGCGACTAAATTCGTTGGCACATTGTTGGATGGACGCAGACAGCATATTGGGATGAGTCGAAGGAAAACACACATCGACAGTCATTTTGACCTCCTTGGGTATAGATTAGACGACATCGCTAGGCGAATTAACATGATATCGCTGCAATATTCATACTCGATGAAGCTTATACTGATACGTGGAGATTACGCTGCTAAGGTCTTTTGGACGTTCAGTTTTATGTTATATTTTGATTCGATCAATCACCAGGGTGCCTCTTTTACATTGCTTCTTTATTTGTTGACAGCAAAAATAGTAACCGATGGTCACGACACATACGGCTATTAACCGCTATAAAATTTATCACTTGGAATGAAACCTCTTGATGGATCATATAATTAATCAGATCTGTGATTTGAAGCTCAACGGGTGAAGATTTTGGATACTCTTATTTTAAAGTTTAGCCCATAAGGCATTACGATTCAGGTATGTATGTGAACCCTGGTTCAAACCTATTTTCTTGCAATGTATAGGAGATTCTCAGGTTTTTAAGTTCTAATACATGAAAAGTACTTGTAGAGCACTTTTTTTCTGTCAACGTTATCTACAATAAGTAATAATCTAATGCTTAGAGGTCGTAAGCGGTCCTTTTTTACAATTGGTGCACATTGTAGGTGGTCAGCCCAACGAATGTTTTACACACAATTGCGTTTTATGTCATCCGGTGCGCGTTAACTTTTGGTCAACGGCGAGAATCGATCACGAGGCCGCGGCATGATGATAAACTCTCTTAACCATTAAGCTACAACCGGTGACAGTACAATAAGACTTGAGTATGAAATTTATACGAGATACTTCAGAACTATTCTAGGTAGCAATATATATCAGTATTGTTTCCTAAATCTAGACAGAAGTTGGATGCGTTGATCTACTAGTTATACCTAATGCATTCAAACCAGGGATGCTATTATATAGGTTCCTGTCCTCTTAAATGCCTTACTAAGGGTACATCTTGTCTACCGATGAAAAATCGGAGCAGACTTGAATTACCTTAGAAACATACAAGTATGAGTTAAGACATGTCCTACAACATCGGTCCTATTGTCCTTTGTTATATGCTACGACTGAATAATTTTTAATTGATCATTACTTCTAGTGAAAATCAAATCATATCACCTGCAAAGACTAAAAAGCCAAAACCTTCCAAATATAAGTACCTTTGTGGCATTTAACAAAGAGGCTATCATAATTTCTCAAACACATTCCAAACCGAAGATATATTGGATTGGTAAAATTTTCAACAGCAAGGCCATATAAATGATAACCTTTGGGAACGCTTCAATAGTTGCCCTCTGAAGACCGAACTGATTTTCTTGGAAGTATAAACTTCTTTAGTTTGATCTGCCCAGTCTCAATGGAGGTAATTTGAAGAAAAAAGTAGTGCAAGCTACTGTTGATAAAATTTTACTAAGAAAGAGTGGAGGCTACAACCTCAAGAACAATGGACAACCAAAAACTATTGAATACAATTCAGATTGCTCATTCATCTCATTCCTAATCCATTCAATTCTTCAATTCTTCATGCTAAACTTTAAGCAACAAATGAGGCCACAAACTACGAAGTATCATGTAATATAAAGGAGGATAGGCTGCAATCAAACTTTTCCAATCCGGAATAACCACTTCAAAAGTGGCCAAAAACTGTTAACAACAAGATGACCATGTTCAGTCCAATTTGCATCGTACGGGGCATTTAAACATCAGAGTCGTGATAAAATTGCTTCTGCTAGAAGAGTAATTCTTTCCATGATTATATACGACAGTAGCTTGTATGCTATGTGCAAAGGAGACCTACACTGCGATAATCCTCGCATTTTAAGCCATATTTTTGGAGATTGGGAATAACGCCGTCACTTTTCACTATACGAATAGCGCTCATTGCTGAGTTGTTGTACACTTAAGAACTTAGCTTTCTACCATTCGCGCTTTTTCTGTCTACAAATTTGTTTGGCTTTCGGCCTAGCAAGAACTGCTTTATTTCTTCACGTGATTATGAGCATTGCTCAACGAGATGACACTTCTCGTTTATAAGGGTTTAGTTTTCACTATACCGATAGTTTATTGGATGGCAACGAAAACCGAGGTTTTTTAATACTTCCCAGACAATGATCTCTTATCAGACTGGTAACTAGATTACAAAATGGTGTTACTGGCATGATCTTGATATTTTTTTTTTAATTTCTTCTTTTATCAGACCTTCACAGGAGAATTGAGTTGTATATTCCTCTGACTTGTGTGAAAACTTTTATCGAAGCTTTGCAATGGCCATATGATGGTCACTGCCTACAAATTTTGTTGAAAACCAATCACGTCTTGGAGCCCACTTTATTTAAATCAACACAATCATTGTCAACTTGACTTCAGGATGTATTAAATGGATGTGTCCATATTTCATGAGTAATCACAAAAAACAACATTCTTTCTCCATTTTCGGTTTCACGTCTAGTATTAAAGTCTCCAGTCTGACATTGTGCTCAGGTATAGAATCGAATAGACTATCCAAGTAATTGTAAATTGAGTCTCTGTCATAGAGTAGGATTACGTGTCCAAGCGTAGTTTATAATGGCTAGCAATGTATGTAGACTATAGACTATAAGACACGAGTTCCAGCCCATACTCTATCATACATGTGATAAGGGGGTTCGTGGTAATTTTGGTGATATCCGATTTTTCAGTTACCCACGATCCAGCCTGCGACCTTATCATATTTAGTCACCTCCTAAATATCTGTTTCGTCCGAAATATGAGCTCCCGCACCTATACGTGGCTAAAGTTTTGATTTTTTTTTTGATCGCATTTATAGGCCATTATTGGTGGGTACCGTGCCAAAAATCGGATCCTAACGGTTTCGATTATGTATGGATACGAAGTCATCGTCACCGACATCGACCTCTTTGCCTACCGAAAGGCGGCTTTTCCTTTAAAGATCGCTGTATCATTCGGTTCGGAACAGCATGCAAACCGTGAGCAAGCCAGCGTACTCGCAGTCCTTTGATTCATGCACGATATCAGGAATTTGCATTAAATTCCTGATCTCATGACTTCTTTTCTCGAATGTTAGAAGCCATCTTTCGTGCTCATCCGTCAAGATCCAACTCACACATCCATACATGACAACGGGTCTGAGCAACATTCTGTACAGTTTTAGCTTATCCGTATTTACAAGAAAAATTTGGAATAAAGAAATTGTTTAATCATGGCTATAGACAGTCAACGCCAAATCTATTGAAACACACCCAACCTTCCGTTTATTGATAGTTAAATTTTTGGGTAAAACTGCATCATTCGGAATCATGACGATAGATACTGAAAATACGTTTAAATTTTTTACTGTCCAACCGCCACATCTCATATCTTATGTAAAACCAAACTGTGGAGCTTTCTCTAAAACCTAATCAAACCAATATATTTTGTATATATTATTCGTCATTCATCGAAATTGGCATAAAATTGTAATTAATATATAATCAGACAAATCGCATTTAGGTGTGCGCCTTATTATGATTTAAGTATCAACATTAAAATGTCCAAACAGTTTACCTATATATACAGTACAGCGATTGATTAGATGACCAGTACAAAAAAAAATGTTAATACCATGACGAACAATTACAATTTCATTCACAATAGAAAACAACAAGACGTCTAAGACAATCAAAGGAAAAGCACATTGTATATGTATATACGATAAGGTTCATTCAACTATCTTATACGCGGCAATGCAAATTAACGACTTTTTTGTTCTTGTAGTTTTATAGTTTGGTTGACTAATATTTAGAGCACAACTAATTTTTAGTAACAGCACCAAAACAAGCCAAAGCTAGTTTAGTAATAGTACGAGTAACACGACAGATCATTTTACAATAAGTAATCGTAATTCTACAACATGTAAACATAATACTTCTATCTAGATGATTACAATTTGTTGCAATCGAGATTGGGCCACAATAAATTATATATAGATTGTGTTCTGGTGTCCGATTATACAATTCGACAAATCAAAACAAATATTTCAAATATTTTTCGATTTACTTTTTAATTTCTTATATTGGTGACAATATTTGTATTGTAGAGTAAAGTACTAAAGTAAAAGTAGTTGCAACAGTGGCCTAACGTAGCTATGTATCTTGATTGTTTGTTTACAAATTAGGATATAATTACGATATGTTTGTTATGAGTTCGAACCATAGAGTCTACTCGAAAGGCGTGGGTTACAATGTCCAAGCTCATCCTAATTTCAGGAGGTTGAAATTTATGCATGTACTTATGGAAATTAATAAATATTGTAAAATACTCTAAGGATAGTAACTAGAAAGTGCCGTGAAAGAATCCAAATGAACACAAATGATAGAACTGTTTGGGACGATTAATGCGTGTCTGTGATTTTGAAGTACCATCGACTGTAGATTTTGTTTGTTTCCTTGAATCGAAGAGAGATTTATTTTGATGTCTCAATAAAGTAATGATCGATAAGCATCCTTCTATGGACATTGGACAAGAAATTTAAGTCAACTGTTTTCGTCTGAGTCACACTTCCAGAAAAGACTTTAATTTGATGAGAAACTATAACTATACAAATTTAAAAACGAACGATATAGATTGAAATGTTCTACATGCTACTAATATACTTATTATGGATATATCGATATCAACCATAAAATCGATAAAAAATTTTTTGGGCATTTTAGAAAAAACTGATAGTGGTTAGCCTATCTGTTTTTTTTGTCATAAACATTTTTGGTCTCCGAATTGAATGAAATCCGGTACAGACATGCAGTTCCACTTAAAAATAAACGCTGTGCCATCAATACTGTAATTATATTTGTTTTGGCCTGTTTTTTGGCACTTTTTTGGTTGCCATTTTCACTCATACTTTAACTGTCAATATTTAACGACCGATTTCGATTGAAATGTTATCTATTATACTAATGTATTGTACTAATCCAACTGTCTGAGACAATCAAGGAATAAAACAATATCTATGCTCGAGACTATTAGTCGTTCAGTGTGATGATTCATGTCTGGAGAGCTCGTATGAAAAATGCGATATCGGATCCGAAAGAAGATTTTACAATAATGAAAATCAGATTTCGAAAAATACGCTATTATGAATTCGCTATCGTATGCCAAAATTCGTCTGCTATTTGGTAAAAACCTCCACCTATCTGAGGGAATCTATTTGAGGGAAGAATCAAATAAAATATAAACTTGATAGAAGATTTGAAGGTGGGTAATAAATTCCTTCTAACTTGCTGGTCTACTTATAGGATAGCACGTTAAGGCTGCCTTTTGCTATGATCTGTAGTCCGATGATTCACCTGTAGTTGTGACACTTATGATCTAAAAATAGAAGTTCCAAAACGTTAATTCATACAAACGACCCAATCGTTGAACAACACCAGTTGGCGCCAGCAATTTAGAACTATCCTATAATATTGGATAAGAAGCGATATTGAGAAATTTCGCAAACATTCTCATATAAAATCAAAATCATCTAGATTCTGCAATTCCACTCTAAATCTTACCACTAACCATAATGCCGAAATCGCCATAACTGATGTCAAGGAATCAGAACTTCATATCACAAATTTATTTCTTCATCTAAACGATTTTTCAGACTAAAAGCGTAGTAGCTTTATCACATAGCTTTAAAAATTCGACCGATTGGGGCGGGGAAAGAATATGATTTGGTTATTAATATTAACATACGAGTCAGCTAGTTTGCAATTCCTGAAATCGGAAGCAATGAAAAGGAAAGAGTTACCAAAGATATTGTTGAGACCGCTTCAGTTGATTTAGGTTATAATTTTATTATAAATTAGTAGATAGAATGGAATAGCGATAAAACTCATCATTTTGTTGACGAAGTCAGCAACCTGAGACCTCATGCACTTAGGTAATAGGTATTGGAAAAATAATGTTAGTATCTCGTTATGTACTACAACTTCTCACAGTACTACAGACAAAACACCAACGGAGTTATGTTTAAGACGAACAATTCGTAGTAAACTTATACAAAATTGATTGCGATTTCCGTGAACCTCTGATAAAGGGAAAAGAAACCATTTATCCAGATAAAAAGAAGGTAGTTAAGAGTCACGAACTGGTTGGTTCTTCGATACTTATACAAAATTTAAACAGAAGCAACAAACCATCTACAACGTTTAACCAAGAAGAGTTTGAACTTGCAACAAAACTAGAGCCTTGTGTAATTGAACAGAAGAAATCATTGCCTCTAAACCTCGATCAACTGCCATTTGGGACCAGGATGAACAATGTTGTATCAATATCGATGCGATACCCATCCACCAATGGAGCACGAAGTTAAGTAACATTGGAAACCTGGAGAACAATTAGGCTTCATCTAATAATATTGGTCTAGAGCTGCAAGCACACTAACACCAATAATCCAAGAGGTGTGTAACCCTCAAGAAAAGTGACCTAAGAGAATATAAAAATAGGCGTGCTATCTTTCTCGTCAACACAACAATCAAGATACTCACTATGATTATTCATGATAGAATCTTACCTACAATCAATGCAAAATTAAAATACGAACAAACTGGCGTAAGACCAGGAAGTAATTGCACTGATCACATATAGTCAATTCGTATCATTACTGCATAATTCAGTGAATGGAATTCACCAATGTAGCTGTTCTTTGTTGATTTCTAAGGCGCATTTGATACGATAAATAGGAACTCAATATGGAATGGGCACTTTAAGAATGGGCTTCACAAAAATTGATTGAACTCATACAAAAATACCGAGTTCAATATAAAATAGAAGAAAAAGGATTCGCCATTCACCAATACGGTTCCTCATCGTATTGGATAATACGGAAATTGAATGTCACGACTTCTAATGGCATATAATGGGAATTAACAAGTGAATTCAATGATCTGGACTATGCAGAGAGTATATGTCTGCTTACACACTCAGGCATGCAGCAGAAAATACAACAACTATCAGATCTAACTAACGAAGTTGATGTCAATATAAACATCAGAAAAATCACGATGAGACTCTCATAACTAATATTTATTTGCATAGAAAAGCAAATCAATCAGGGGCCCTAATATGAATTTTTTTGATTTCGATTTTTTTCGATATCGAAAAAATTCGATTCGATGCGGATTTGACCTAATATAAAAGTTTTTTTTTTTTTTTTTTATATTTTAATCTATGCTATCTTTTTTGGGGCTCAAGGCTCTCCCAGCTCTTTCACGGTTCGCTTATTTACGTCCTACTTTACGCCTTAACGGCCAAATCGAGGACGTACGGCTATAGGTCCGATTTTCGTAGAACACATCTATGACCCCCTGTTGGAATGCAGAACTCATGGGCCGACCCATCTTCCATGTCAGTACTATAGGCTGGCATGGAGCTATGCAATATAAAAGTTGGTTTTCGATTTTTTTCGATAATCGAAAAAATTCGATTAGTCGCGAATTCAATTTAAACATAAAATCATTAATTTAAACATAAATAATTAAGAATAAAACTTACAATGTTGAAGCCAATATCGGAGTAATTTCTATAAATTATATTCAATAATTATTATTATTATTTGAACACAATATTTTTAAAAATAATTTAAAATATATTTTTTTAAAAAAACTAATAATTATTAACAAAGTCCCATATAAAATTCGCCAACTTAGTAGCAGTCGATTTTTTTCGGTGCGTTCGGAAAATTTCGTTGACATTTTTTACTTTTAGTTTCGAATTTATTCATCATTCGAATTTATTTCAAAAAAATTCACCTCGAATTTTTATTTTTTATCTTTATAATAGGGCGAATTTCTTCGACATCGAAAAAAAATCCAAATCAAAAAATTTCATAACAGGCTCCCAGATTGATTCCGCCAAACGAGAAATTCGTTTATTATAAACATTTTTTATCTATTACATTACGTTTGGGAAAAACCCGTTTCAATTGTTTAGATTGTTTAAGCCCATTTCAATTATTATGTGTCTATATCACGCGAATCTCTCATGCACATAAGCGATTCTATAAACCGAGATTTATAAGAACGATCTTATATACAACAATTTCTTACAAAAAATTGAATACTAAAGTTAAACAACCATAGCTGCAGCACTACTACTGAGAACAATCTGATATCACCAATTGGTAAAATAGAAACAATAAACCTTCCTCTTGGCCAATTTCTAATATACATATAAACATTTCATAGTAAATTCATAAGTAAAATTAGAAAAACGACTAATTGTCCACGAGGAAAATCAAATTTTATTCTTTGTAATTTTTATATAAATAATATTTTTTTTTATATAATATATATAATTTAAATTTGTTTTAAATATATTTATATAAATGTTTTATTTTTAAATTTAAAATATAAAAATTATTTTTTGTATTGGTACAGTTTGTCTCTATTTTAATATTATTCAAATTTCCTATATTTCTTCTTCTCTAATTAAAATAAATGTTGATAAAAACAAATAATTAAAAATCTGTTTCTTAAATTTTAAGTTTTATATTTATTTATATAATATATAAGAGCATATATATATATTTTTTTTTTATTTTTATTTGATACAATGGTCAATAAATTTTATTTTTAGAATAAAAAAATACTTAAAATAATTATTTATTTTAATTATTTATATTGTACGTTTATATTTATATTATTATATAAAAAGGAAAACTATAATTGTATTTATTTAATTAAATAATAATAACTTAAGTATTTATATAAATATAACGAAACGAGAAAAAAAATCTAGATAAATTTTTCTAAATAAAATAAGTTTATTTTTTTTATTTTTTAAAAATAAAATCATATTGCAATATGAATATAATTAAAATCATATTAACTCTTTGCATGTAAACCGCACACACAAGAGGAGCTTTTTTGAGCACCACCAATTTTTCAAGAACTAATAATATTAATTAAAGATGAATTTTCATATTGGCAGTGGTGGTACCTCTCATGCACAGAGAAATGATTTAATTATTTATATTTTCATAGTAAATTATATTATACATAATATATGTTTTTGCATTTTTCATATTTTAAATATGAAACTATTTCTCGAATTAAAAATAATGTAAATATAATAAAAAATTTTGTTTTAAGTAAAATCACGATTTACAGTTTGAAAATTATTTCTAATTTATAAAAGTGATTTTTTATTTATTTATTATTAATAATATTAGGAATATTTTCAAACTTTAAAATAAAAATAGAAACACATTTTCACACTCATTTCCTTACATACTACAATATTGTTAATTTTTTTTATTACTTATCCTCTTTTTTTTAATTTTTTAATTTCATAAAAACTATAAACACTAAACTAAATTATTTTTTAATATACTCATGTATATAATAAATATAGATATGCATACATTATATGCATGTGATTATAATTTATGTATGTATAATTATATATTATTCATAATTAAAATAACAATTAAATTGGATTATGGATAGTAAACGGGGCTTGCCGGTCATGGTGGGATATTTAAAACTGGAAATTTATTATCGACTTATTTCGATACATTTTTAAAATTGATGAATATGTCTAAAAAAAAATTCATATCGTTATTGCTACAAAAATACAAAAAACAAACATTTGTAATCTCTTCTCTACTAATACAGATATGTCATTTTATATGTTTTTACCACCTAATTAGTCGGACAATTAATGTGTTTAATGTAAAATTGTTATTTTAATTATAATTTTTCTTTAGTTTACAAATAATTTATATATGTATAGATAAATACATATATCTATCTATTTCTCTTACTAACTCACTAAACAATTAAAAAAAATAATAACTTTTTATTTATTTTGTTTGTTTGTAGTAATTATACAACTAATTTTAATCTGTTACCTTAATGTTTAGGTTTTGTTTATAGAATAAAACTATAACTCTCGTTTGCCATGTCGATGGCCCAACGAAATTTATCCCTCTGAGTTTTGTTGAATATTTTTTCAATTGGCACCTCATACTTTTTACACCTGAAAATAAAATTTAAAAAATAATACATTTATTTTTAGTATTGGTGGTTTTCGTGCAATCGACTAATTAGTTGAAAATAACTCGATCGATATTCTCGATTTAATATTTTAGATGGCACTTTCTAGTAATAAAAAAACTCGCAGGCTGTGAGTTTAATCTGGATGTACCCAAACCGTAACTGACTGTGCACAACCTAACACAAACATTAGCCGTTGCGGTTTGCTCGATTCAGACTGTATTAATCTTTATTGAGTAAACAATATATGATGACTAAAAGCGACGATGATATAGCACGAATTAAAAATATTATTATATTATTGAACAATGTTACACTCCCGATCTACGTTAAGAATGATCACGAGATTGAACCATAGAGCATTCGATAAGCTAGTTATCGAAAATAAATTTCCGCAATGGGACAGTATTTTCATATACAATATGATTTCATATACAATTCAATGTTAATTCGATTATAAAGGGAACTATTTAATTTAATAAATAGCTTTACTATCATATTTAGCCTAACCATTCATTCCATTCCATTATGCATTCTATCTTTATCCGTTTATAGATTTTACAACAAACGTTCACGCAACAGACAAAAGTAGATTTCTTCTATAACACACTGCAACCTAATGGAAGAAATCATCAAAGCGGACATCCGCTTCATAGTTTTAAGGTTTGTAAGAGAATTATTTATACAGCGTAGAGTCAAAACCAAATCAAGAGCATTACAAATCAGTTTCGTTAAGAAACACAATCAATAGTAAGAAAAAATTAGCATTATAATCAATAAAGTAAAACATTTCTAGAATACCCCAATCCAAACAGCAACTGAAAACTTCCATCTTTCCACACACAACCAAACACATTTCCGCAAATATACTGCCATCCCCAGCAACACCCATTCACTAATATTATGTGAATAAATATTACTGAAGATGGTTATATTAAAAAAAATCACTCTAAGGAACACTATCCGAAGCAAATTAATTAATTGGGTGCAGAGTGGACTTTGAAATTTAAGTAACCTTGACACATAAAACAAAATATGAAGGATCTCGTCTATAGGAAAGAGAAAGTATAAAACGTTTATTTAGATTTATATGAAGACCGAACTATGGAATGGGCTGATCAAACGAAACACTAGTCATATGCAATCGTTTCCAAGAGAATATTGTGAATGTTAAGTAGATGTATAGCATTAGATGTATACAGTATACACATAAATCCGTTATATATTTATATTTAGCCACTATTCGCCCGTACCGTGTCAACAATCGGACTCCATCTGTTTCGATCACGAACCAGCGCTTCATATATTGTTGTAAACAATTAGAAGATGTCAGATCGATATTGTTTCACTTTTAACGAAGTTTGTATTCCAACATGAGATTAAATAGTATCGGGGACAGCGCATATCCTTGTCGAACACCGGAACTAATTGCAAAAGTTTTCGATAGCCTGTTCTCTACTTTAACACAGCATTGTGACTGTTGTGAAATACGTTATATATTATAGTATATAGCAAAACAACAACCAAATTGTATATAATATAAAAATATAATATAGTATAAAATAATTTAATAACGATACTCATCTGTAATTTTTTAGTTTAAATCACACTCTCACACACCAAAACTCATTTATTTTATTTTATTAAACAAACAGCGTGCGGAAATAAACACGTTCGCTTGTGACGATCAACACTCTTCTCAATAACAAACAAACAAAATCCACGACCCATAAAAAATATATATGGTTTATAGGAATGATTACGTCGTCCTAACCAGCAGTAATAGTTTGCAGTAACTAGTTCAAATGCAACTGAGATATTTGATCTAAATTCTTAACATTAACATAGAAAAATGTTCGAAACTAATCAAAATCGAAAGAATAATTTAATAAACGATTTTATAAACACAATAAACGCGTTAAGTATAATGTCGGGGGTTGCACCTCAGAATATACAATTGTAATCCAGTACAACAGCGTTTATTAAAGCGTTTCGCTTTTTTACGTCCTACTTCTCGCCATTACCATCTGCACATTGCATAGCTCCATGTCAAAAGAGTACTGACATGAAAGATAGGTTGGCCCATGAATTCTGCACTCCAACAGAGGGGGATCATAGATGTATTCATTCACACCATTGATCGCAATCAGATGGTGAAAAATCCCTTTTGCATCCTCTCGCTGTAATAGCCTCAGCTTTAACCAGTTCGCCATTTCGACGGTACGTATTTCTTCTTTACCACGTATTTGTAAATAAAAGCCGTGTTTCTTGACGCACAGTGATCCGGATCAGATCACATTTTCCATGCAAACCAGACACATTTTGATCCAAATTTCATTTTGGATCAAAATGTGTCTTTGGTTTTCAGGGGAGATGAAATCGAAAGCATATATAAACAATAAAATAAGGCATTATAAATTGAAATAAAAAGTATTGAATTTTAGAAGCAGTTTGTTTAACAGTCTTTTTTATAATCTATTGAGCTTGAGTTTTCGAGCCTGTTTCATCAAAACCCGGAAAATCCGATCTCCATAAACATACGTACGATTGTTACCTATCCCAAATAACTTAGTAAATCATTTCAGATGTCGATTGAAAAAATATAATTAGGAATCACAATATTACTGGGCATTTATAAACATTCGTAATTAATTATGCAATACCAATGACCATAAATCATTCGAAATTCCTAATCTTTAAAATTAACATATGCAAATAGTCGTAACTAGGTTGTTATTTTAATTAAATAACATCTAATACCAACGCACAGCTAGTGTGCGACTAACATGTGTTTAAACCGTACTAAAAAAATTGGAACAGAAATTCAATTACTGCTGTACATCGAGTTAATTAAATTGTATATACAAACAAGCAGAGTGCAGGAAAATCCATAATTTATATTCATAATTAAAACAAGAAACAAACTATACGATACGGCATTAATTAAATGAGTGGTGCAGGCACAGAAAATAGTATTTATAATTTCAATTTGATTCAAAGATATCACTTCCAATTAAATCAATGTTACGTACTATTTTTTTTTTTTAATTCGATGAATGTACATATGTTTTGTTATTGAACTGATAAAAGTACGACGTTAAACCAAAACACAATAAATAAAATAATCACACTTATTGATAATATTGATGAATAATTAAATATTGACTCACCAAGCTACGGAAATACGGGGATCTAAATAATTTAATTTTGATGTGCCCAATGCAATAGTTTTATTTTCATCACGATCAGTCTCTTGTAATTCAAGCTTTTTGAGTTGCTCTTTCAATCTTTCCAATTGTTTTGATTTTTTGTCTGCATTCAATTTTTCTTTAACCGAGCCACGTTTAGCTTCTTTCTTCAAATCCTACGAATATAAATTATTCATTTATAATTTATTAAACGAAAACTTTATAAAAAAAAAAACAAACCTTTAATTCAATCTCAGCATCATTAATTTGTTCACGTTTTGTATTAATTTTTTCTTTTAAATTAGCCATACTTTTCGTATGAGTTTTAGGTACGGAACGTTGATGGTTACATAGAATAGCTACGGCGCGATTCGCTCGATTATACGATAATAATTTTTCTGGTACAGAAGAATTTGGATCAGTGAGTTCATCTAATTGACGTTGAAGTGTGATCGAAGCGTTGTAGGTACGAAATACTTTAGCCGTTAACCCTTCCATTAGCTCGCGTAAATGTTCATTTAGAACTGTTGTATTTAGTCGGTCAAATAAATCGTCACCATCTTTTTTATTTTCTTTGAATAATTCTAAATTCTTAAATACACGTTTTTCAACTTCAACCTCATTATAATATCGAATTGAATCTTTACCCAAAAAGTCGAATACTACTACATGTTCTTTACCATCTAATTCTTTGTGTAATGTTATGTGTTCTACACGCAATGAACAACAACCGACTGTATCCGCTTGATCTTCATCCTTTTCATTGCCAGCTCTTAGAGCCAATTTATCTATGAAATATAAAGCTACAGCTCGTTGTCGTATTCTCATTTCTTTGGATTTCCATTCATCCCGATATGTTGCACGAATTTTATCAATTGTTTTATGTAATCTCCTGGCTGTTTCATATTTCTGCCAATCTTTTTCGCCTTTTAATTTTGAACTAGGATTCAACATAATGTATTTCACTTGGCCCTGAACATTTTCTACCCACGACGCAAGCCATGTCACCTGGTTATCGTGTCGAACTTCTTTCCATTTATGACCTGGTGGTGGTACAGGTGTTTTACTATCTTTTGAACAATTTATAGAAACATCTTCCGGCTGTAAACGACGTTTAACCATACCCATTTTGGGATGTTCACCACGACCTCTGAACAAACCAGGAGGTTCAATTTTAAAATTACCAATTTTTTCTTTATGACCATCGATAGTACAAAAACCATATTCTAGTAAAAGTTTCTCATTTTCCGCCTTGATCGCTTCTTTCTCTTCTTTTGACCGAGTTTTATTCTTTTCGGACACTGCTTTAAAGTAATCGCACATTTCTTGGAAATTGCATTTATGCAAATTCGTAATTTTATCCTTTTCCTTTGAGGTCATAAATTTACGCCAGTCTTTAAAGAAATTATCATTGAATACTTTTTTTGATGTATATTCGTGTTCCAACATTTTAGAATAAAAACACGCCACTTCTTCGGCATCCTGTGACAATTTCATAACATGCCCATCATAGTAAAATTTTACATTTTCGGGCAATGGTTGATACGGTGGGGCAAACACAGGGCCTTTGTGTTCTAAGAAATTCCATTTAACACCATCATCACGTTTCTCTTCTTCCCACCTGGAAACACAATTAAAATTTAATATCGATATAAAACGTGCATTGGTATAGTTTCGAAATATATTAGCATTGTGCCGGAATATCGTTTTAATTAATTTAAAATTACAATAGCAAATGACTACTAAATTAACCATAATTTAATTCAAAAATAAAAAAAAAATGTGAAAGAAAATTATTTTGACATAATACAAGACGGCCATATTTAATTTTTACGTATCGCAGCGTAATACGTGTACGATACATGAACTAAACAAACGCGCAATATTTAAAATAAAAATAAAAATTCGCTATTACCATTTCCAAACTTCTTGAACAGGTTCCTCTTTCTTTTTCCGACCACCTGTTTTTTGGGGAGATTCAACCTTGCTTTGTGTTTTACTGACCGGAACGACATTTGCCTGTTTTTCTTTCTGTAAATATAAAATTTCATTATATGTTAATAATTAACAAACACGTGTTTATAAAATCTAAACAAACCTTCTCCTTCTTTACTTTTTTCTTTTTTGGCTTAATATCTTCATACTCATCATCCTCATCTTCTGAAACTGCCTTCTTCTTTTTGGCTTTTTTCTCTCTTTTCCTAGCGAGTAATGGTACATCATCTTCATCATCCTCCTCAACTTCGACTTTGATCTTTTTTTTCTTGTTCTCTTCCTTTTTGAGTTTATAACGAGCTAAAAGTGGCAATTCTTCTTCTTCATCATCTTCAATGACACGTGATTTTCGTTTGCTAAGAGGCACATCATCTTCATCCTCCTCTACATTTTCTTCACCCAATCCACTATTATCTTCGGCAGCTTCCTCTTTAATGACGAATTGAGCTTCATCTTCCCTAAATTGAGAAAGAGAATAATCACAGGAACTAGCTTGTGATGAATTGAGAAATTCTGGTCGAGGCTGTAAACATGTATAACCAATAAAATTATAAAATTCGTTAATTTTGGTGTAATAACTACCTTAATTTGAGGTTCATCACTTTCCATTTTAATCGGGCCATTATAGTCAAAACATGATACTTCTTCACGTTTTAGATCGTCATTCACGTTATTCACTACGTTGGTATATGGCGTAGCATTATCAGATGAATCGACAACGTCGTTCAGAACCTTTTCCGGTTCTGTGCTATTTTCATTTTCTTTTGGCCGATCTTTAGAGGATGAATATTTGTCTTTGTATTTATCTTTGTCTCTACTAGATTTAGATGAACTATTGCTGGAATGTTTATCTTTGCTGGAACTACTCTTTCGGTCCTTGTCCTTATCCTTATCGCGTGAACTGGATGATGATGATTTTTCTTTGTCTCGATTACTACTGGAACTACTGGTCTTGCTCGATTTCTCCCGATCGCGATCTTTATCTCTGCTGCTACTACTGGTTCCATCTTTGTCGCGTGGCCTATCTTTGTTTTTATCACGTTCTCTATCTTTGTCTTTTCTCTCACTATCCCTATCTTTTTCACGATGTTTATCCTTGTCCTTATCGCGATGGCGATCACGATCCTTATCTCGCTCCTTATCACGACTGGATGATTTATGTGACGAACTACTAGATGATTTTTCTTTGTCTTTATCCTTGCTACTGCTACTATGGCTTGATGACGAATGACGATTTTTATCTTTATCTCTATCTTTATCCCGATCCTTATCTCTAAATAGTGGAATGAAACCCAGTAAGAAATTTTTATGTCAAAGCTAACCTCTAAACTATTCATTTTTACCGGCTGCTACTACTACTACTCTTCGATGAAGAGGAAGTTTTATCACGATCCTTGTCTCTGTGTTTGTCCTTACTAGATGACTTGTGACTGCTACTACTGTTTCTGCTACTGCTGTTCAAAGAGTGACCATTACTAATACCGTTAAGGCCGCCATTCATAGGTTTGACAAACTGTAAATTTTAGAGTTATTTCATTTATATAATCAAAATCAATTTTATTTATGCAAAGGGTTTATTGAATTTTAGCACGTTATGTTCTCCGAAATACTTAGAAAAAATTTTAAAAAAAAATTTTTTCCAATATTTAATATTTAATAAATTATTTTAATACTGAAAAAAATTAAGACAAAAATTTTCTATCATCTATAAAATTCAATATGAAACGACGTGGGACTTAGTCGCTTTTTCATTCAACATCTCTCTACTATATGTAAACGCCATTTTATATATTGCTTATATGAAAAAATCCAAAAAATTTTAAAATGAAATTGTACAAAAACTAACTAATAGAATATTCTCGAAGTGATTAAGACGAATTCACAAAATACTTACAATATCATTATTCTGCTCCACTTCAGGATTTTCGACACTCATTTTATAGATATACGAAAAATAAAATGTGAATGTAAAATCTTCTCAAAAAATTTTTCTTCAAACCCAAAAAAATTATTCTAAGTCCCAGAAAAATTTTATACTTAACAAAAAAATGAACTTCTTTATGTTAGCACACACAAAATTGAAAAAATTTTTACAAGTCTTTTCCACACAATATGAAAAGAGAAAATGAATGTATAGAAGACAAGTTCGTATAGCTAACGCTGTGATGAATAAAAAAAATCTAAGTCCCTCGTAATGCGTTAAAATAACGCCTAGATGATAAAGACTTTCGATTTGGAACCGCGATTGACGTTGTATTTAATAAAATTTCACGAACTGATTTTTTTTTATTAATTTCACCGATCAATTCGTCTTATTATAATTTCAACTTGTTATTCTTAATTGGAACATTGGAATGAACTATTTCTTTACGGGGTTTTCTATTTTATAATTATATTAAAGTTAAACTAAAAAAAATATTGAATTATAATTAGGCCACCATGCCAACGCAGTTGTAGGGAAAAAAGCAACGCACGATATGACATTTACCATATTTAATACTGAGGATATCAGTAATAGCTCAAAACCGAGCTACCTGCTACGCTTAATAATGAAGAACATCCTATACGTACCATCAATTTTTAATGAAAATACTTGCATTTTGAATAAGAAAATTCTATATTATATTTTTGTTAAAATAAATTTGTTTTGATATAAAAGTGATATATTATAATGGTGCAGAAAAGTCATATTCAGGTTTTCCATCTGCATTCCATACTTTCTTCACTTTTTTAAAGGCAAAAACTGTGTATATAGCTGAAATGATAACAATAAATTAGACCAAATCCTGAACTAAATTCATAATTATTTACTTATAGCTTCCCATTCAGATTTGGAAAGAGTTCCAATTTTTCTTTGTCCATTATTTGAGTATTTTTCATTCATAAATTTTACAGCATGTTCATATTCAGATTCTCCGTTCCCTGAAAGATTTTTACTGTTTGTTGAATAAGTCTCCAATGCATTCATTTTCTCTAATAAACGTCTTCCTAAAATTATGGCGAAAAGGATAAATAAAAATATGATATTTGTATAAATCCAATAAATATACCAGAATTATACATCTGACTATAGTAGTCAGCAAACATTTCTTTTTTCTCCAATTGCAGTCCATATCGCCGAGCCAATTTAACAAGAGTCGGAAAATGGACTAGAAATTCAGGACAGTCCACCACATCTTCTAGGTTAAAATCATATTTGGCGCCAAACAATGGTACATCACTAGTATCGCATTGGAATGAAATTTTATATACATCATTCCCAAATGTTTCATTTTCCGCCTCTCTCTGTCGTTTCATTATTTCATAAGCATCCGGTATTGTACCTATAAAATATCCTCCAGGCACTAAGCACTCAGCAGCATTTTGCATCATGCATTCAGCTTGCCGTAGCGATTCAAACGAGTAATGAAACGCAAATTGGCAACTAACCAAATTAAGTTCGATCGAAGGATCGTGATATCGTTCACGATAACGCACCAATGTTGAGTCACAGGCAAAAAATTCTGCGGTAAATTTACGAAATTTATTGCGGCCCTTGATGTGATTATAACGCTCGCGACACTGTTCAATACTTTTCTCGGCAATATCGGTACAAATTAAATGTGTAATATTCCCTTTTTCCCATTTCAGTAGATCACCTCCTTTACCGCAACACATGTCCAAAACACGAAGTGGGGCACCTTGCTTTAAACTATCCTTTATTTTCATCAAGTACTCCTGTATTAGCATACTCTTCACCCAGTTATTAAAATTTCTCATATGAAAAATACGAGACTTTGATCTCTCATACAATCCTTTTTCTTTTCTCGAATTGTAATGTGATGCCACCACCTTGGTGTGTTCATTTTCGACCAAATACTTTGTTTTGTGTCCATCTTCTTCATTTTCATCACTATCATCTTCATCAAGAGGTCGTTTTAAACTACTCTGTTGTATCGGGATTGATTCGTAAGAGGATGATGGCACGTTGCAGGGTGGTGTCGTCGGACTCGGCGCTCTGTCATCAAGTTCTTTGGGATATAATTCTGGTTCTGTATAATTCATTTTGATTATATAAAAACATACAGATTCTTATAAAATCAATATTAATCTATCTTAAAAATTAAAGTATTGCTATTAGATGTATTTATTAAGGTCCAATAATTAAACTTATATTTATTTTCTGTATGTATAATTATTAATTGTTCACCATTCACACGTCAAAAATTAATTTTATAGATGAAGTGCTGAACTACTGAATAGAGTTTTTATAGTATGTTCACATGGCAACAGTATCGTGACAGTAAATAACTGTTTTTTTTTGTAGTGGAACCATAGCAAATTAATATATAAGAAACTATTGATTATAGCTTTTGAGAACATGTTATTTTTTTTCAAATTATGCAGGTTTTCAATTTCCTAGATATAATTATAATCCCACAACATATTGTGATAACGACTATTACGATTGTTGCCATATAATAAAGTCCTTGCTGACTCCAAACGTGTATTAATTATTTCTCCCATCTTGCATCTAATTCTAAACTCAACCAAAAAAGCAAGAACGGGCTGTAGACTACTTAACAAAGCGAAACAATCGCCACATGGTCTCTACTACCCTTATTCTTGTTTGGCACTAAATGTAACGGACTTGTCCATGGATTGTTTGAACAATTACTGTATCATGCTATGAGTGAGTTTCTGGTAATTCTGCAACAGTCAAAATACTCAAGTATCGATGGATTAAATAGCTGCGTTGAATGTCACAAGTAGACCTGATCGTTTTAAAAATATCTGCTCCAATGATTGGATTTACATAAGCAATTATAAAAATCCATGTAAAAAGTCGTTTGAAACTTAATTTCAACTCGATGCACCGATTGAATGACTTAGCGAGCCACTATCAATTGAAAATTTCGACATAGCCACCTATACCAGTGGTTGAAGTTGGGCATGAAAGCTTGAATTGGATGCCAATTTATATTCCATAAATTGTGCAGAAGGTCATATAAAACAATTCTACCGAATCACTTTAGTTTATTTATTCGAATTTCGGTTTAAACATATTGCGCGCTACCTATGAATCTTTAACGCTACTATCATTGGTACAATTTTACATTACAATGACAAAAATAATTTCGGTATGGGAGAAAATACATAGAAATAAGAATATTGTTTATTGTAGTTTTTTTAACTCAAACAAAAAGTAAGAATGAGCTGATAATACTTAACAAAACGCGACAATCGCCCAAAGTTTCTACTCCCCATATTCTTCTTTGGCAATAAATGTAACGGACTTGTCCGTCGATTATTAAAACATCTGCTGTATTATGATCTTATCCTATGAGGTTTCACAAACCATGGAGATCCACGAGTTATAATATGATGTATAATCGAATGTTTGACGTACTTGTAGTTCGTGAGTGACTTCCTGGTATTTCTGCAAAAGGAAAATATTCGAGGATTGATATATTTAAATAACTGCGTTGAATATCGACAAGTAAACCTGATCGACTGTCTGTCATAAATTAAGAAGTAAAAAATCGGGCTTATTTCGTCGCATGCAGCCAGCTGTGACAGTGGATCTAGTTTTTTGATCAGTAGGACACCAAAGCTTACATTGGATACGACCTCTTGGTATCTAAAGTATCTCATAAATTGTGCAGAAGGTCCTAGAACTGCCGAATCACTTTAGTTTATTTATTCGAATTTCGTTATAAACATATTGCGTGCTACCCATGAATCTTGACCGCTGGTTCATTCGCTTGGATATTTTGTTACGATTTAAATCCTACCCGAAACTTCAATAAAATTACTCAAATGAAGATAAGCCACGCCCTCTTTGAGTTGAAATATATTCAACTTTGAGCAAAAAGAGCCGCTCAACTTAAAAAAAATATATATATTTATTTTAGGAAATTTAATACTCATTGAGCAAAAGTTGTGCGTCGATGAATCCCACTCCAAAATTAGTATGTATATAGACAAAAGAAGTAAGAGACGAGGAAAAAACCGGTTTGAGTCACACGCAAGAGTGCCAGTGTGAAATGGCACAATAGTCATAATCATAATGAAACGGCAAAATATGAAAAAAGAATCCGACCCTAAAAATTTTTTTTATTACTTTATCGTAGTATTTGTGTCTCAAATTGTGAGGCACAGAAAAAATTGATTGAAAAATTGCACACAAAAAAGACGAGGAAGTGATGCAGCATAGTGATGCTACGTGTAAACACTACCAAAAATGCTTTTCACAACATCCTCGTCTCTTACCACGGTTTCTACAAACTAATTTTGGATTTATCGCTCAACGTCTTCATCGAAAATGTCCAGCGCTCATCACACCAATACATACAAAGATCATATAAAACCTGTTTTTCGTTTATTTTATTTATTTATTTTTTTGACAGGAGCTCATCACAATTACAATTTGTTATATAAAATGCACACATACTTTGATAAAACAGCGTTGAAAGAATACTCGTTTAAACCCGAGAGGTTGTTTTGACAACACAAAACAACGCCGAAGGAATACCCGTATAAACTCCACCATTGGATACTTAACTTGATCACGCGAACATCGTTCTATGACAAAATTGCGATTTTTTTAAATTATTTCTATGCTTACGTTTTCAGTTCAAAAAATTAGATATTTTTTATCAAACCAATGTATTATATTTTTTTATTTTATACATTGGTTTAAATAATAAATATATTGCATTAAAATTTAACAGAAATACATTCAAAAATTATAATTATTACGAATCATGAATATATAATTTTAAATTAATATGGCAAAAAATTATCTATTTCATATCCACTCTTGCAAGCATTCAAAATTACTATGTCGTAAGCACTAAACTATTTTTCAACCACATAAAATATTTTTATTTCGTTTTGTATGTGTTAGTGCGAAACTCAACGAGGAAAAAACCGGTTAGCATACTGCAAGAATACTGGTGTAAAAAGGACACATTCAGACTTTAGAACAATAAAATTTTCCGTGTGTGAGAAGATATAGATTGGCGGTCAACATGTTTATAAAAAATATCATATACGTCATGTGGATACTGTTTAGAATACGTGATGAAAGAAAATAAAAATTCAGCCCTGTCGTGACATTAGAACAGTGCTGCCATAAATGTGGCACAAAATATTTTATTTATTCAAAAAAAAAAATTTATTACAAAACACATTATAAATTTGCTTATTTTTTTATAAATATTACAAACTTTATATTATGATGTAAATATATTTCAAATAAATCATCCTCTTATATAACAAATATGCAATATACTCAAAATTAATTTGTGTGTCAAAAACAAAACGATAATCTTTAACAGGAGAAAGTGAAAAAGTCAAAAAACTTTGAAAATGAATAGAATTTCACCTTTTGTTATGATGTTTTCCAAATCATATGGACACTTTGGTACATTGAGGTCATCCTATAATTTAATACATATAACAAATAATTATAAAATAAATAATTTCTCTGTGAACAATTACGATAGCACATATCGATCAAATTTGATTCCAATAAGACAATTTAGTGCCCAACCTAAAAAACAATCCACCAATTTCAATGAATACGATCCAGCGAAAGTACAATGTAAAAATAATGATAAAATTGATACGACAGTGGGAACGGGAACAAATACTAATCAACAATATCCGAATATAACAGATATTACAAAATTGAATGAAACGACCGGCATTTTAACACCGGGACAAACTAAAACTACCAACGATCAAGATAAACCTGCAGAAGCTGTTATTGAACCATTGGATCAGAAACCCGATGGCTTATTCAAAAAATTCAAAAAAATGTATAAAGAATATTGGTATGTTTTATTACCGGTGCATGTAGTCACGTCCGCATTTTGGTTCGGCAGCTTTTACTATGTATCACACAGTGGTGTTGACATACCGGCTCTAATGGAATCGGTTGGTTTAAGTGAATTTTATATTAAACCCTTGCGCGATTCAAAACTTGGCCACGTCGCTATTGCATATCTATTGTATAAAGTTGCCACCCCACTTAGATACACCGTCACACTAGGTAAGAATATAAATTTCACAATTTTCCCTTTAGGTATTCACAATATATCTGTTTTTTTACAGGTGGCACAACCTTTTCAATAAAGTACTTAGTTAAACGAGGCTATATAAAACCAGTGCCAACGAAAGACGAGCTCATCAAAAAATACAAGAATCGAATGGTTGTTCGAAGAGATAGCAAAAATTAGACGAATAAGCGGGAACGTTTTATGTAAAAAGCTGTACGAGCAATACATAACTTATGTCTTTTCAAGTTTATTAATAACTCTGTTATTATTTTTATTATTAAACTATAATTTATAAACTAAATATAATTATGACAAACCAATATTGATTATGTACATGTAACCTATAATGTGTATCTAGTTTATTCTGTTAAAAAATATAAAAAATATGTACATTTTTTAAATCTGGTATTTAATCCGTCTCAATCGCATCATGATACTACAACAAATCACTTATTTCAATCCCTGCACCGTAAATTACAATATTACTACTCTTATTTCGTAAAAGCAAACCTTTCGGATCAGATACACACGAAAATCGAGTAGACAACGATATCAAATCTTTTGTATCAATCTTATTTACGATTTGATCAACACCAACAGAATAAGCACAATCCTTATCTAAAAACTTAATTCCAGTCACTTGTGCTGAATGCAGCACGATCGATGACACAGTCCGGTGAATTTTTATAACATATTCTCGACTATCCTCCAATATCTCAAACTCAGTTAATGCAACACACTGATCATCACCACCCGAAATTAATTTATACACGGATTGTGATATATTGAATAGATCGAAACAATTAACACCACTGTCGTGATGCTTCAGTTTAACCAATTGGGTAAAATTTCGTAAATCCCAAAAGCTTATATAGCCGTCTGTTCCCATCGACAAAATAATCTGGTGGTTGGTTAGTACTGCAATATTCAAAATACACGTTCCTGCGAATATCGATTGGACGAAATTGATCTGAGTTATTTGTACATTGAATTCGCGTATATAACCATCCGAGCAACCAGCATAAATTTTCGAATCGAGTGAGGCCATGCACATAAATCTCGTTTCCGGATCAAAATCAACCTCTTGCGTGTTACGGATTCGTTTGCGTTGCGAGTCATTGAATTTAAGCATGTAGTTACCAATTTCTTTAATTTTTATTGTTTTACCAGTGTTAAATATTTTAGTAGCACATATTTGCGCTCGACCTCCAGCCGAAATTACTAAATACCCATCTGAGCATTGTTTAGTTATTACAGATCGAATATTTGATATGTGAGAGAACACTTCGTAATAATTAATAAATTCGTTATTTACAATTCGCGAGAATTTTAATAGATTGTCATCGCCTCCCGACACAACGCATGTTGAGTCTCCAATATCAACTATATCGGCCGAGTTACACGATTCGGTGTGCCAATTAAAATTGACGAAATTTATACGATTTTCCGAATTAGCTAGTAAAAATTGATTACGATAAAGCTTCTTGTTTCGTATAAAAACAAACGTAATCGTAGATGTAGTTTCATTAAAATCTACATCCCAATTCCGATGTCGGCCACCGCATTCAAATTCATGAATAATTCCTTTATATTTTTCCCACACGACAAAATAATTATCGTTAAATCCAAAAATTCGATTGGCAAGTACTCGTTCGAGCCAGACTACATCGGTTTTATAAGTGTGATATATTACGAGAGTCTGATGATGTTTCGATACTTCAATTGATTTTATAGTTCCATCGTGGCCTGTTGTTTGAATGTAAATGCATTCTTTATTCGATTCGAGTAATGAAATGTTGGTGATACCTAAATTTCCGTGTACTAATTTTAATGTAGTTTGGCACTGAGGGCTACCCATTTCAGAATCACATACAAAATAATGGAGATTTCCACATCGATCGCCAGCTAGTATTATATTACCAATAACAAAACAAACCGTTGTCCATTTTTCTTTGCAATGTGGAATGTAAAATGTACCGATCACTTCGTAATTCTCGTCTATTCTATAGCATTTGCCTGCTTCGTCACACGCAACGTATCCGTTTTCGACAAAATGAAATGATCGTATCATTGATTTAGGAACTTTGATCGTTTTTACAATGACGACTTCACCTAATTGGTATTCAAACCATGTAATTGTTTCATATCCAGCGGTTACAATAAACGTTCCTTTCACCTCCAATAAACAGGATTTATAATCGAGCTCAGTTTCTAATAATTTCCATTTGTTCTCGTGGATTTTGTATACGATGCGATTTAAACTAGTGAGCCCGATCAAAACATCACTTAGTAGGAATTTTATTTTGGCCATATATTCATTTGGTTGTGGTGCAACGTATTCGATAATCTCTAAATTAGTTCCACGCTTCGTCAGATAAGGCTTGATATTTAGCTTGCAAATATTTGAATCACTGCCTGATGTAAATATTGTTTTAGTTTCCTTGCAGTAATCTATATCCCATATTGTTGCACCAAAATTAAGTTTCCGTTTACATAGGAGTGTGCCATCGTCGGCCCATAGACATAAATAGGAATCTTCACCGGCTGATGCGATTAGGGTAATGTCATCTGAGAGACAAACATATTTTATAATTTTTATAGTTAAAATCAACTACCAAGTAAATTTCTTACCTTCGTCGATAATAAAACTTTTAAATATTCTTGCAGTGTGTCCAAAGACTTGTTTACCCGGTATAACTTGAAAATTATCAGTATCTAGGATTTGCCAAAATCGAACCGATCGATCATCCGATGTAGTCACAATTAGCTGCCGTTGTAAATTGGCAGCAATTGAAAATATGACTCCATTATGACCAGCTAAACGATGATTCACGGGACTACGATTTTTATTATCAACTCCGTGTTTGGGATACCAAATTATTAAATCACCTAGTGCAGTTCCGGCCAGCACCATGAGTGAGTTCCAATTATTACCTAAAATTGTAGCACAATATAGAGTAGACGGATCATCACACCAGCTTTTGTTCCCGAACACAAAATTACAATTGGCCAAATCGATTTGCATCTCTTGCACGATATTGTGCCCAGTAACGAAGCAGAAATAGAATTTGTCGTCATAAAAATGAGCCGCACTGATCCAATCATTTATTTGGATTTTTTTCGAGTGTATAAACTCGTTATGAGTTAAATATGTAAATGCCAACTCACGTACACCAAAATAAACAATTAAATACTCATTGCTTTGTATTTTTTGCACGATAATTCCATGTATTTTATCCCGTAGTATTTCTGGGCAAGCTTTCGTGCAAGTCTCATTTTCATCATTGACCCAATAGTATTGTAATACGTTTCCATTGCCTACAATTATTAAAAACCACTATTGTGATGTTTTAATTAATTAAATTTGTTACTTATTTACCAGCTAATAATTGTAAAGGTGTTAAAATTTTCAAACAAATCGAATCAACTATTTTTGACATCTTGTAGTCGCACGTGGGAGAAATGTCATAACAAAAAACAAACCAGAAGAAACGTCATTTGATCGAAATGCAAAATGCGGCAAATTGACTTTCGATAATATTACCATGCCTTCCTCCAACTGTCAATATACAAACCCGCTGTATATACTCTGAAATCATCAACAGCAACAGCCGAGTAGTGAAAAATTTTAGAATTGTGTTAAAAATATTTGATTAAAAATATTGTTTAGTTACTCAGTATTGATTTTGTCGAGTTACTAATAAATTTAGTCTTCTACTAAAGTGTTTAAATTAAGGAAGCACGTATAAACAATTGTAAAACAAAAAGTGAGGTTAGAATTTAAAAATCCGCGCTCAGATTACTAAAAACATGGATTTAAATTCATTACTGCAAAATGCACTTAAGCTTACGAGCGAAGCCCAATGTATGGAAGATTTTCCTCGTATGGATAGAAATTTCTATCAAGTTATAGAGACAATTGGAGAAGTACATACAAGAACAGTCCAAACCGGTCCAGATGTATCCAGAGCGTAAGTACTGTGCAAATACATTTGTTGGAATAGTAAAATTATATTTTGTTCAATTCCAGTGAAACTATCGTACAACAACGTGGTGCAAATTTGCCCCGACTACCAGGAACGTTAAACGTCAGTAAAACATTAGAACCATTGGATCCAATAGCCGAGACTGATATTCAAAGCTTTTTGAAAAATGAAAAAGAGAATGCCATTCTATCCATAATTGAAGAAGTAAAGAAAGAATCATATTCCACAGCTCAAAATCAAAAATGGGAGCACATCATAACCGATTGGCGTGAGGAGAAAATTAAACTTATGAACGCACTTATTGGTCCATCACAAAACTGGATTGATATTCGTAAAGGTCCCGAACAAACAATACTCAATGATTGCAATTTCAATCGGAAATCATGTTTGAATAGTCAGGAGATGGCATACGCCCGTGAAGTCTGTAATTACAATAAACTAGTTATGGAAGAAGCGTTGCGTCCAAATTTAATACAGAAATTCGCTAAAGTAGCCTCCGAATTTAATGATATTAAAATTGATGAAATGTGGAAGATAATGCGGTACATGGTTGATGTTTCACCCTTTCCGCGGAATCAGGATCCGTTACTAGCGCGTAATGATCGTTCGCAATTCGTAAATCAGGCTAAACGGTATCTCGAAGAACGCTATAAAGAATATATGTCGGAAGTTGTGTTTGAACATTTATCCGATGCGCAGCGAGGTGGTATTCCAAGTAAAGAAAATTTAGTCAAATCATTTGTTGCTTTAAAATTCAGTCAAGATTATTCGTCATCGTGTATTGGACTACTCGACGGTTCAATCGAAGGATTACCATTATGGCCGGTTGTTTACTACAGTTTACGTTGTGGCGATCTTCAAACAGCTAAAAAATATGTCGAATTAAGTGGCCCCGGACATGCCGATCTACTTGCCGCACTCGAAGAAAAATGCCAGAAACCCGATCAACATATTAGTTCGAAACACGAAATGCAAATCAAAATCCAATACAAACGACAAATTCGTAACTCGACCGATTCATATCGCAAGGCTGTATACTGTATTATCGGCTGTTGTGATATAAATGAACAGCATCCTGATATAGCACAAACCTGTGATGATTTCTTATGGATACAATTGTCGCTTATTCGTTCTTCGGATAATATCGAGAGTTTAACATATTCTGGCCTACAAACTATGATTCTCGAGACGTATGGTGAAAAATATTTCAATGCAACCGAAAAACCAATGGTCTACTTCCAAATTTTAATATTGACTGGACAATTTGAAGCGGCCATCGAATTTTTATCACGTTTCGAAAAGTATCGTGTTCACGCAGTTCATATTGCACTGGCTTTGAATGAATTGTACATGCTTGGAGGGGCACGTAATATCCAGGAACCATTACGTAAATAAATAAAACCTTGATTTTTTTATATAAATTTAATTATTTTATATTTATTCTAGTTTCTGCCGATGTTGAAGATACACCACCAATGCGACGGTTGAATTTGGCTCGACTCGTTATGCTTTACGTTAAAAAATTCGAAATTACCGATCCGGCCGAAGCACTTCAGTATTTCTTCTTTTTACGTAAACTAAAAGATCCAAAAGGTAAAAACCTATTTTTGGTATGTGTCTCAGATTTGGCAATCGAATGCCATAACTACGATTTATTGTTTGGTAAAATACAATCAAATGGGATACGTTCTCGTGGTTTGCTCGATCAATTCGAATCAATTGGTATAGATGTAAAAGTTGCGTGTGATTTGGTCGCCGATGAGCTTATTAAAAAAGGAATGTTTGAGAATGCTATTCGAATGTACGATTTAGCCGAGAACTATATGCAAACGCTTCATTATACATCATTCCTGTTATCACAAGTCGTTCATCAATCGAATAAAAAAGGTTCGTTGCGGGAAAAGCTGCAACAAATCGCAAAAGAATTCAAAACGCGCTACAGTGGTGAAGATATTCAAGTGGATGTTCGAACTCGGGATAATTTCGATATACTAATCACTCTTTCCGACTTCTTTGATAAGTATCACGATAAAAATTATCAATCGGCACTCGAAATTTTGGCCGAAACAAAATTAGTACCGCTCAACGTGTCCGAATTAGATTTATGCATGCAAAATTTTAAACGTCTCGGCAAAGAGGTGACCAAAGTATATCCCGATCTCCTAATTGCGACAATGGATATTTTATACAATCAATACAAGCTATTAAAATCCAAAAATATTATCGAGAAAGAACAAAAATTATCATTCTTACGAGATCATGCGAAGGCTATCACAAATATGGCCGCAACACTGCCGTACCGGATGCCAGGCGATACAAACAATCGTTTGGTACAAACTGAAATTTTAATGCATTAAATATTAAACAGAAAATAAATGTATCCTTTTTTTTTAAAAAGTATATTTATTGCGTATATTTTATTATTCCTGCATTGCTTCTACTTCTTGTTCCTCGTCATCGAACATCGAATCATCCAATTTTGTTACAACAATACCTTGAGCAATATCATCATAATTTCCAGATTTAAATTTCTTGTAATCCAACATCATTTCTTTGAACCGTACAAAATCGGTCATTGAAAAAAGCAACTCGAATATCTCGCCATCCAATCCAGGTTTTCGTTGGCTAATGGTTGATTAAATAGAGTTAAATTATTGTTCCATATACTTACTGTACTTAGGACATACTGTAATATTTCAGAGAAGATTTGCATATCGAATAACTCCATTCGGCTATTTAGTTGGGCAATAATATAGTTTTCTATCATTTCGGTGTACTGGTGGAAGGTGTCCGTGTAGCTGATTTTATTTTCGTCCGTGTCTTCGAATTCATCACAGTGGGCTTCTAAAAAATTTTGCAGCATTTGCTAAAATTGATAAAATTTTAAAGTTAATTCTCGATTCGGTACAGCTCGATTTGCGACAGAATTTTAAGAGGAATAACCAAGAGTTTAAGGTCTAATTGCCAGTTACCTTAAACTTATTTTTAATAATAATATCCTCTACGTGATTAATAGCCGTATTAAAATAATCACGTTTTTCTCGAAGATGATCTAAAATCTTTAGAAAAGTTCTTATTTTATTGAGCATGATAAACATTAGCTGGGAAACGAAACATATAGATGGCATCCCGAACTAAACGAGAACAATCTGAGTATGAACAATGAATTTATAGTGAAAAAGGATTTTTATTATGTTGTCAATTCCAATGAGGATGTGATTATTTATCTATTTGTCTTTGAAATTGATCCAAAAACCGAACAAAGATTAATCAAGAGTTTTAGGCCATGCTGTAATTTATGAATTTTCCAATTGGATTTCTGTAATCCCTTGGGTTTTGGGTTTGTTGATTAAAATACAGTTTTGTTAATCTATTATATAATTTTTTCACCTGAAATTCATCTGCTATCACGATATCTTCTATATGACCAATGACTGTATCAAAATAATCACTTTTTTGATTAACATCTTCCAATAGTTTCAGAAAAGCCATGATTTTACTCCCAATTACTAACATCAGCTGACACTAAACAAATAGTTACCATAACAACGAAACAAAGAAACAATTCTTATAATTATTATGTTTATATTTATATATATAGAATTTATATTATGTATATCGAAAATAAACAAACAATTTTATATAATACGAAATAATTAATATTTATATTTAACGAGTTTTTGTTTAAATTCTTTTGTCAGCTGAATATACAATAAACACTCTATTGGCGAGCACTTGCGAAATTCGTATTCAGCTAAAAACTAAACGCTGGCAATAAAGCAACAAAAATATAGAATAAAAAAGGAAAAAGAACATATTTTGGTCGCACTTTGCTATCTGTGTCAAAAAATTGTTTTTTTTTTGTATAAAAAATAAAATTTTATGAAATAAAAAAATCTAAATATACATCAAAATTGAAATAAATATATTAATAGAAAAGTGTTAGTTTCTTATAGATTATGCCTATCTAGATAAAACTAAAAATATCATTTCGTGATATTAATATCATATATTTTGTTGCTGTGAACTTGAAATCCACACACATAATAGTGTTAAGACGTTTGGTAAAATCATGACTAAGATTTGCGTGAGTTAAGCACACAACAACATAAAAAGAAAATGTATGGCTGTGATAATTATTTTGATTTATTGACGATAATGTCATGATTGGAAATTTAAAAATATAAATTTTAATATCAAACAATTACATTCCATTTTTAATTTATTTATTACGATAATTTAAGTGCATATAGTGATTTTCGCGTGTTCTTGTTTTTTCTTATTAAATATTTATGTTTTTCGTTGTTAAAAAGGAGTGGTTTCTTGTGTCTTTTTGACGAGCTTCTCTTGTTTTTGTTGTGTATTATAATTAAATTTTCCAATAGATTATCAAGCAACGGATATAAAAGCAAATAACTAAAAAGCAACATAATTAAATTTAAATATCGTGTGAATTTCTTACTTTAATCTTCCGTATATAGAGACAAGTAACGGTTAAGAATATGTCATCCCATCACATTACACAACAAAATCATGATCCAAGTTATTTAATACAAAATTTAAAAATATCTGATTCCGGTAATGGTGATATGTTGGTAGCAGGACGAACAATGGCAACGACAGGTGGTTCAACACCACAGCGAAATGCCGGAGCAAATAGCATGGCTAGTCGTCAATATAAATATTATGAACAAAGTAATAATACAAAAGGTATGCAACAACAAATGGGTAGTGCAATACACCATAGTCCAACACATTCCCTAAGTGGATCATCATCACAGCATTCCGAAAGTCCGCGTACAAGTTTGGTCGGTAATCCTAATACGATTATGCCTGGTGATATACGAACGGGGCCAGTATATGAGAATTTAGATTTTTATGGTTTACCAGGTGGTGAACCTGCAACGGGATATTTTGAATCTACCAATAAAAAAGCACAGCCACAAGTTCCGGTCGGTAATAATGTAAGCAATATTAAAAATAGTCCTGTGAATATGATTATGGATCGATATGCGCATACACCTCAGCCAGATGTTGAACCACCACCTATATATGAAAATTTACAAGTTGCTTCAGGTGAGCAAAATTCGATTTCGAAATGGTTGTGATTCAGTAAACTACTTTTGATTTAACTTTTGCGTCAAAATGATTTGAATCACGATATTGGATGTATCGAAATTGAGCAAGCAAAGGTGTAAATGTTACATTTGTATATTACAAATCACGCCCATAGTACAAAACGAACACTAGACTTACGCCCCTTGCAAATTATCTAATTTATTTTCTTAAAATATTTGTAGGTCAACGCGCACAACCTCAAGTATCACAGAGTTCAGGAAATATGTACTATGAACGAGGTGATGTAGCCCGTTCACAACCACATTATCCTCAAGCTCATCAAATGTATCAACTTCATCAACAAATAGCCTATCCCGCTGCTATGATAAATAATAGTCAAGCTCAACAACATCTTCAACAGCAACAACAACAGCAGCAGATTCAACGAAATATTGAAATTCAACAACAATTACAACACTCGCCAGTAAATAACTACAAGAAAGGACCACCAAACCCCAATATGACTGAAACTATTTATTATTCAAAACCAATCGTTAAGCAATCGCAAAATGTTGTCGTGCCAAATAATCACAAGCCAAATATTAATACAAAATCATCTGGTATGGAGGCGAATAATCGAAGTAGTTCGAATAATAGTAATTCAAGTGTTGAATTAACGGTAGTATAATTAAATAAATTAATTATATATTAATTTATAATTTATGATTTAATTTTGTTAGGGTCAACCATTGTACGAGTCCCGTAAATTTATGTCACCTACAGTCAATATATCGATGAATCCAAATTTTGTCGAAGATATAAATGGTTCCGATTATGTGTGTATGTTACGCGGAGCTTCAAATCAACAGGCAGCTGCACAACAACAACATCAACAGCAACTTCAACAACAACATCAATTACAACAAAATCAAATGCAACAACAAGCAGCACAATATTATCATCAACAACAACAGCAAATACATCCAAAATTGAACTATTCAACATCTCCTTCGCTAGACTATACACATCATAAGCAATTATCGAAAAGTCCCTCGCCTAGTTTAGCACCAAAATATAGAAGCAAATCTGTATCATCGAACGATGCCTCATCGAATATGGGGGGTAGTAATAATAATTTGAATCACGATAATCCGTTAAATAGTTCTCAACAACAACAATCGATGCCGACTCATTTGCAATCGAATCTATCAACATCGAATTCTGTTTCACCGACACCGTCACAAATAAGTGGTGGGAGTGGTTCGGGAAAAAGTAAAGGTTTGAAAAATTTACTTCCTTACAATGTGACACCACCTCGTCCGATTGGACCGACCGAGGCTGAACGTAAAATTGAAGAATTGACGCGTCAACTCGAAGAGGAAATGGAAAAGAATGAAGAGGAAGGTGAATATTTTGGAATATGTCATACGTGTGGCGATAAAGTTACAGGGGCGGGACAAGCCTGTCAGGCCATGGGAAATTTATATCATACAAATTGTTTTGTATGTTGTTCGTGTGGTCGAGCTTTGCGGGGCAAAGCATTTTATAATGTCCATGGTAGTGTCTACTGCGAAGAGGATTATATGGTAATTTGTGTAAAAACCTATAAACAATTAGTAGTTTAATCCGATTTTTGGTCTATTCTAGTATTGTGGATTCCAACAAACGGCTGAGAAATGTGCAATATGCGGTCATCTTATTATGGAAATGATATTACAAGCAATGGGCAAATCATATCATCCGGGATGCTTTAGGTGTTGTGTATGTAACGAATGCTTGGACGGTGTTCCATTTACGGTTGATATTGATAATAAAATCTATTGTGTTAACGATTATCATAGAATGTTTGCGCCAAAATGTGCAAGCTGTGGTCAAGGTAATTAAAACAGTTGTTTGGTATTGTACAAATTGTTACTTACATTTTTTATATTAATTTATAGCGATTACACCAGTCGAAGGTACGGAAGAAACTGTACGTGTAGTATCAATGGACAAAGATTTTCATGTGGATTGTTATATATGTGAAGATTGTGGTATGCAATTAACTGACGAACCGGATAAGAGATGCTATCCATTCGAGGATCGTTTGATGTGTAGGTCATGTCATATTTTAAAACTAGCAATGCAACCTAACGTTGGAGTGGTTGAACCAATTTGTGCAACGTATCAGTATATGGGTTAAATCGTGTTTTTCAACATACAATGAAAAATTATCCTATCAAAACTATAATCGTATAAATGTTTCATGCTTCTTAAAATTTATATATATGTTCATCATTTTCCAACTAATATTGTGTTGTCATCGCTACGTGCTAACATGTATTACTTAGTTTTTGGATATGTTGTATCGTGTATTAGCAGCGGCATAGTTTTTAGAATAATGTGATAAACTTAAACAAGACAAGAAATATTTAGTGGCATATAATTATTAGATGGTATATAATTACAAATGAAAAACAATATACTCGTATTTTTTATTAAATCATGACATAAATAAATATTGGACTTATCAACGAAAAGCACAACTCATTTTTAGTTTTAAATACATATCTCTTATATGCGTACATTATTTTCTAATTATGAATAACATTTCGAATTCTGAAATCTTTGTGTAATCAAAATTTATGTAAGAAAAAAAGAAATTTATTAGCTGAATGGAAATTTTAATAAAATAAACAGTTATATGCTTAAAAACTGGCTTATAATTTAACTTGAACATGATTATTTAAGAGTGGTTTATATTGGGTCAGTCTACTTTGGGCTAAAACTTTTGCAGTTTTTTAATGTACGGAAAATGTCCGAGTTGGTTAACGGTTTCAAGAAGTAACTTTAAAAATTAAATTGTACTAGATTATTATTTATGCTGGTCAATAGTGTTTATATTTACTATAAACTATATATGTGCTATTAACTAGAATTGTTATCAACATTACAGATAGTTTTAAATGAATAATTATAAAAAAAGAAAATATATGTAATTTTAAATTTGCGCGGTCAATTTATAAAACTGCATAATCTAGTACAGTATTTTAGAATTAAAAATCTCTCGCGCTCTCATTTCCAATTTTGACATTTACACGATTTTTTTTTTAATGGCGTAACAAAAATAAAAATAAACCCCAAATGTCACTTTTTCCATCACAACACAAATGTTTTCTCGTAATTCTGCCAACTTGTCTTTTAACTGTCAATAAATTGTGTGTATTGTATTGAAGTGAACTAAAAGCTAAATCGCTAAATTTAAACGTTTAATTCAATATAACTGTAAAGTGGTTTAATTCAGATAACATTTATATATGGGGTACAATTTGGTGATAAAAAAGTAAAAACAAAAAAATATGTCGTGGCTTAAATTGAACGATAGTTTAAATGCGATTAAAGGGCAAATCGCAACATTTGCCCAAGAAGTTCTGGCCGAAGATCAAGTATCCCAGCATGGTGAAGAGGAGATGCACGATCCTATAAAAATTATTGAGGAGGCCAATACAAAAATTGATGAACTATCGAGTATTTGTGGTGCACAGGAGAATGAAGTAAGTTGTGAAATAAGAATCTAATATTTTTATAATCTTATTAATATGATGTCAAATCAAAAGTAACATACATAAGTGTGGGTCAATATATGAATTTATAATAAGGTATAATCGTCTCTATATTACGTCATGACAAAAATAGCGAGGTAAAACGATGTTTGTGATTTTGTTTGTAAATAAATTAAACGTTTGTATGCTATGTAATCGATTATTTTAAGGCCGGTACACGCAAACTATTGTCCGGGGAGCTGTTTTCTTCAAACAACCCAGAAATTAAATGATGTTACCATGTCTTTTATTTCTTAAGGTTACAGCTTATTTGGCTTTAAAGCTATATTTAGAATTTATTATATTATCTGCGCACTAGATTTGGTATTTCTTTCTAGATAAACTTCAAATAAGTAAAAATTCGATGACTTAATAGTTCACTAACCATACTGTGTCTTTGGAAAACTGATTTTATTAGAAATGTTAACTGTTTTATCTTGTATGATACCAGTTGAAAACATTACTGCTTCATTATGGAGAAATTGAAAACATGGTTGTAATAAAGAATTATTTTACCTAAAAAGTACAATGATTTCTAGCTTTAATATTCTAGTTATAAGTAAATGAAATATTATATATTTGAACTTTTACTTGATTTTAGTGAATCAAAAGTTACTTGTTCATAATTTGGAGAATAATTTTGCAAAAAGAAGAAAATAACCGACCAAATGGCGCAGTGGTTAAAGCTGCGGCAGTTGGAGAGGGAGGTACCGTCTTTTAATCCCGAAAGGGGCAAGATTTTTCACCGTCTGATTACGATCGGTGGTGTGAATAAACACATCCCTGTTGGAGTGCAGAACTCATAGGCCAACCCATCTTTCCATGTTAATACAATGTTGCAGATGATTCTACGTAAATCGGACCTATAGCCGTACTTCCTCGATTTGGCTGTAATGGCGTAAGGTAGGACGTAAATAAACCGCAGAGTGCCTTGACCCCCAAAACAGATTGGAAAGATAAAAAACAAATAAACAAACAAGAAGAAAATAATACAGCCGGAAGTATAAAATTACTTTGTGGAATTCCTTGAAATAATCGAAATGAACCAGTCGAATTTTTTTAACGAAATTTGTACAATATTCGATAAACTATATCAAGTTTTGAAAGACCGTTGTTACACAAACCATGTAAAACGATTGTTAGGCTAAGGATTATAATGGCATTCCAAAGCTTAGAACTCAAATTATATTTACTTCATTGGACAAATTGATAACAGAGTTCATGAAAAGGGTGTAATTTTAACACAGAATAGTAACACTAACTTATTTCATTCTTATGTAGATACCGAAAAGATTTAAATAATTTTCAAAAACTAACCATCTGCGAAACTCGCGTTTCAATATACATATAGTAACACATCTTTGTAAACTATACTGATGCCTGAGTAATATTCGACTCACAGTTATTTTTAGGTTTTAGCGTGGACCAAATTTGTTTTGTAACCACCGAAGCTTAAGTGGCTGTACCTGATAAGCTTATGGACAAAGCATTGTAGCCGTAACACAAATTAGTTTTTTCGCTACATTTTTGAACCATTTATCAAGTCGGCTTATATGCTTACCAATGAAATAGTGTCCATTTAGACTTAGCCAATTTTCAATCCATCCATGTAGATAATTACAGCTTTTGGACTTAGAATTGCACTCCTCAAATCCTCTTAAAGTTAGATATTTTTTTTCGAAAACTGGTGCGAGATGATACAGTCGGTAATCTTAGACTTTGGGATTTGTTTGCTGTGAAAAACGAATATTTGTCTTGGTTTATTATCGTTCCACTAAAAAAAAGAATTAGGGCTTACTCGATATGTTTAGCTAGATATTGAGAGGAATCTGTTGAAATCTGTTGAACCTTTACTGAAAGTACTTCCCAGAGCATACAAACAGCGTTTATTTAACATAGTTCCAAACAGTTTTAGAATTTAAAGATTCTGCACTTCAAATTGATCGTAAATGTTAAATTTATTAGTTGACATTGAAAAGTGTATGTTAACGGTCATTCAGTACGTTATGCAATTCGATAACTTAAAGAAAAATTTGAATTGAATTTTCAACATAAACTCCTACATGTGACCAAACCCGTTTAATCAAGTAAGGTTAGGGCTAATAATTCCGAGTTGAGGCTTCCTCGTCCGTCACATTCCATTAAGATACCATGTGAAATCAACTTAGGTTACGGCTAATAGTTCCGAGTTGACGCTTACTCGAGTCACATATTATTATACCACTTTCAAAAATGGAGCTAAGTGCGTCTCATAGTTATCATTTTTGGAATTTAGAAGTGAAATCTGCTAAAGAAGACTGCACCATTTTGAGAACAACAGTAAGTGAAATATAGAAACAGACTTACAAACTTCTGAAAACGTGCTAAATATAAAATGGTTCACATTGCACTGTAAGACTTATCTAAATGGTTTATAAGTTGAAGAGACAATACGGTTGGTGATGTCAACGTTATAAACAAAGGATTTTATTTGAAGGTCCTGAGACCTAGAAATGAAGAAATTTAAGTAATCGATTTCTAAATAAACTCAATTATAGTTTAAGTTGTTAGTGTTATAGGGATGTATTGAAATTCAATTATAAAACTGTTATAAATACATCTTAGCGTGGTTTCTAATCAACCAACTATTTATTTCTCTACTTAACCAATTCTGTTAACAGTTACAAAGTTTGTATTATTAATCAAACTGAAAATGAACAACAGAAACCACAACCAATTTATTATAATTCTTGTGCTGTTGATAAACAAAATCTAAATATATTTTCAATGTAACTTGTATTCTGTAGTAAGAGTGTGTGTTTGTATAGTTTTAAACAAAACTTATCAACCAATACAATAAACATAAAACAATAATTAAGACGAAATGCGAATTGTATTTTATGTTGATAATTATGTTAATTTTTAAACAATTCGTAAGGTACCCCGTTCAGTTCACATGATGAACTATATATATATTTATATATATATATATATATATATATATATATATATATATATATATATATATATATATATATTTATATATATATATATATATATATATATATATATATATATATATATATATATATATATAAATATATAAATATATATATATATATATATATATATATATATATATATATATACATATATATACATATATATATATATATATATATATATATATATATATATATATATATATATATATATATATATATATATATATATATATATATATATATATATATATATATATATATATATATATATACATGTATGGAAAATTTGATAACAAATACAAAAATGTCGATGGTGAAGCCACATTATTACTTGGCTAAGTAAATATGTCGCACTGTACAGAATAAGTTCAAAAACTATATATGGTTCTATATTTAAGTATGTTTGGAATATATAATCATGTAATGCGTTATCTAAAAGTTTTTATCAGTATATATTTTATATTATTTACTATCCAAAATACATAAATACTTGATTTATTTGTTAGAACCCAATACGTGGTATTTAATATTGTATAGCACTGTTGCTACCATCACCTAAATACCATAGTTGTAGGGGTTTATGTTGGATTTTATAATGTTCTTGATCCGACAGTATGCATTAGTAGTTTATAACATGCATTATAAATTGCATTGTTTTCAGTGTACTTGATCGTAGCATATATGTGAAAATAATAAAGAAATACGTAAAATTACACTATAATTATGTATGTATAGATTATTACCCGAATATAACTTTAACAAGCTATTTACAATTACTTGTCCTCGAGATTTATAAACCTTAGAGAATGTACTTATCCTTTTCGAAATGTATGAAGCACACAAAAGATTTCGGAGGGCTTCCATGCTGCACTAAGTGGAGTCTTAACTTATCAGTCTTCATTGCAGGAAGTGCAAACATGTCATTAATCTTCCTTATTCTAATAATAGAATTCCATTCATGAGGGTTCCTACCCATTGTGACACTGAAGTTAATAAGAGTGCTACTTGTTGTCTAAATCTAGTTCACGATTCACCTGAAATAGGCTAGAACCAACCTCTTTACATTACGGAGAAAGTAACAAATAAATTCGCTGTGCAGTGATTTGCCACCCCTACCTACCCTAAGTCAGCAACAAACTGAACCGCAATTTGAAGTTATGTAAGTATGAACTAACTTTTAGAAAGAGTCAATGACTTACTGATCATGGTTGGTTCAAAGCTCATCTCTATTGCATTGATCTATGATAGGTTGTTTTATTAGATACCTACCATGAAAAGAAGGATTCACTTCGTTTGGAGCAGCCAGTCTTTCGACTAAGTTCGTTCTTCCGTGTCAGTTTTAAGTTGGTTGGCTTTTGTCAATTTTAATTGTTTTGGAATAGTTTAAAGCAAACACTGGACGTCTTGACATTTTTTTATACACCGCAGTTCCGGTATATGTCGCATGTCCGGATTATTTTGTTTATTTTGAAAGCATTGCGGCTGTAATATAAATCACTTTAGATTACTAGTTGTTTCTTAGTTTATTATATGAAGCATCTGAATATATACTATTTTTTGTGGTCTGAACAATTGATTTAAACAGTTTTTGCCAGTTTCAAAATCCTATATCAAATGCTGCTTTTATTTCGTTAGGTAACGCTTTAAAAGCGTAATCTAGTTATTCAATTCATACTAGAGATGTTGAAGCTAGGGAATTAGTAACTAAGACTAGTCTCGATCTTAAATTGCTTTCGAAGCAACGTTACGGCCTGGATTAAGTATGTACTGAGCAATTTATACATAAGTTCACAAATGTTAAAGGTAATTTTTAAATTGCTCATTGATGTACAAATGAAATTGAAACGATAACACTAATAATAATGTTTAAAATATTAATTTAAATATAAAATTTATTATTTACATTTGATATCATCGGATAATTTTGTTGTTAATTCATTTTTCGAACATAATATTTAAAGATAGTTCAATTTTTTATTATGTGTCATAATATAATATTTTCGGTATATGGTGCCTATTCAATGGTATAGAGATAACCCGACAAGACTTTTCAATTATCAAAAGCATGTAATACATTAGTGGGGGACTTGACATTCAAAAGACACAATATACGAATAGTAGTAACATTTTCTTTGAAACAATTCATCTCTGGTTATTTTATATTATATATAGTGGAAATTTATACATTGGTGAGAGGTAGATAGGGTAGTATTTTATTTACATACCATTGAAGTGAAATATTCCTTGTACATCTACGATATAACGAACATATAGAGACACATACTGTTTTAATTTCTTATCAATTATTATAATATCCATTCGATCCATATGTTCAATTATTTATTATTTGCAACGTTTGTTTTATTATACATACACGACGAGTATATAGAGTTCTAGAATATATGTATAATAAAATAAATCAATAAAAGTGAAATATGTACAATTATTAGAATTTGTTGGGTAATATATCAACGTCAAAACTATTTTATGTTATTTTTTATGATTTTTTTTTTTAAATTAAAATATATAATAATCATGACACATTTTACTGTTTAATGCAATGTATAAACGAACAATTTATTTCACCACAGCCTGATGATCATATTAGGCATCTATACCTCCTGAAAATGTCAGATTCTTATCGGTCTGTAATATTCGTCTAATGAAATGCTAATGCAATAACGTTGTTAGATTAAAATTGGCCAAGGCACCAAACATATAACAAATGAGACCCAATATTCCACGTCTTTATTGATTTATTCCAACGTCTTCTTACAAGACTTCCCTCAATTTTCCTTAATAGCTTATTGGAATATAGAATTATTTTTATATCAAATTGATGACAGTGCGGCTTTCTTCCCAAGCTCTCGTATTTCCACCCGGGTCGTTTCATGCCGTAACAAGCCTTTGGTAGCGTAAAAAATTCGGTTACCCACAAATACAGCAAGTTCCACAATAAATAGTAGGGGAAACTCTTTCAGGGCAGTCGTCCAATACGAATTCGTCATTACATTGGTAACACACATAAATATAACGATCGTCATGCTATAATAAAATACGATTTCGAATGAGTAATCTGTAACTCGTTAGAACTAGTGATTCACTATACACACTTATATATTTTGTAAATATATAAATTTGCTCTATTTAATTAAAAAGACTGAAATGGTTTGCCACATCTACGTTCTGTTAGACTAAAAGGATTTAATCGGTGTCTTGATGGCGATTCTAAGGTTTATCTTGAGATGTTATATGCGTGAACTGTCTTGAAGATCATATTGACTCAATCCACTTCGTTTGCAACTGTCCGGTTTTTGATAGAGATCGGTCTTGAGTTTTCAACTCTAGATCAATTAGCGTTAGTTAATATTCGCCCTTTCTTGGTGTAAACTCGTCCAGTTTTCTAAGGAACCAGTACGGATCCGCGAATTGGGATGGAAGCATCGGTTAGAATATTGTCGCTTTAATGTGGCATGTTCGCGTATACAATCGCATAGTACACTTTTGAGCCATCAGGTCGAATCTGGCCTAGTCGCAACAATATTACCCAAAGTAGAAAACAGATAGTAGAAAAATCTCAATTAGAGCCTCTTTAAATTCTATAATTTCATTTTATTTTAAAAGGCAGTAGTGAATCAGTTGTCAGTTGCCGACAGTAGCAACAGTAGTAGCTGACAGGGCTTAAATAATAGGAGAAATTTTGAAACACCTTAAAATAAATATACTAAAGTAGTGAAATAAATGCATTTAAGCTGGTAAAGATCTAAAGAATTGTTGGCCTTTGTCCATTTTATATTTCAGGCAGTCTTAGTCGTACCGATTTTCTACACATTTAAATTTAAACTTTGGTTATTAAATTTGTCTTCCCAATAAACTTGGATATACGTTTTATCTGTTTTTCTGTGGTGGTAACAGGCACTTTTGTTTGGGTGACTATTCAAATATGATTCGACGATGGCATCAAACAAGAGAACATGATCTCTGATTGGATATGAACGATTGTTTCTACGACTGTGTCGCAGAGTGTGCTGTAGCTATTCAATGTGTATTTATATACTGAATGTAAGTATAAGATGATTTTGGTAAGTCTGGTGGAATGTATATGAATTAGTTGAATATTGATCTTTTGTTGATTGTTGCTTTAATACATCCTTGCTAGATGGATAAATTGAATAGATTTGATCATTTATTTAATCTTGATTTCAATTGGAATAAATCCTTGGAATTGGATAAATCAATTGGAACACCTTTAGGGAGTATTTTTTTTTAAATTAAGCTGTAATTGGATGCAGGGCGGACTTTTAGACAGTCCTTGCTTCTTGTAACTGTCCGAGCTCTTGCACCCAACGTGCGGTCCTTCAAATAAAGGTTGATAGGTATTATTGGAGAAAATTTATTTATTTAAAATTTATTTATTTATTGATTTATTTATATATTGCTTATAATTTTGATTAAGAAGGAAAAGCGCATATGGAAGCAACTTGTAAAAAATTATTACTTCCATTAGGCATAAAAACCTCTTAACTTTTTTATTACAAAAGGTCAACACTATGCACGCACATCCCATTTTGAGTACAAGCTCATTTACAATAGGATGAGCAGCAGGGATCAGACAATATATTAAAAAAATCTTAACAATTAACTTAAACTAATTATATTGTCATTCAGACACGCCATTCAAAAAACCTCGATTAAACGTATTGGCAGATCTCAAACTCCTAATACTGTATGGAACAGAATTCCATAGAGAAATACCTCTAACAAAAAATGATGAATTTAAAGCCCTAGAAAAATTTCTCGCAGGCAGCAATCGTAGATTGGCGTAATGCGACCTGCTAAATAATAATTTTTTGAATAAATAATTTGGTTCTTTAGTTTTAAGTATAGCTTCCTAATAAAAGCGCAAATCCGAAACTCATAAAAACTAGTTAAACTACAACCAAGAACAAGCCTAGTATAGGGTGATATATGGTCAAATTTTCTAATTCCGAAAATAAAACGAGTGCTTGCATTAAAACATCTTTTTAGAATAGACATATTTTTTTGAAACATACCAAATAAGACAACATCACCATAAAGAAAATGCGGAAGGAGATAGGACATAAAAATTCTCTTTTTAAACTGACTATCCGTAAATCCTACCACTTTATACAAACAACTAAGTAAACCAAATACCTTTCTACTAACTTTTATTAAATGATCACCCCATGTAAGAGTTTTGTTAAAAACTATCCCTAAATTCCTAACAGTAGTTGAAAACGGAATGACTGACCCATTAAGATTAATACAAGGAAACGAAAACGTATCTAACGATTTTTTGTATATAATAATAGATTGGGATTTAATAGCATTCAAGACGAGTCCATTGGAAATAGACCAATTATATACTCTATCTAAATCCTCGTTAACCAGAGAAATATTACTAACAATAGAATGCTGATCTAACTTACTATTTCTATAAATTTGGACATCATCAGCAAAAATGTGAAACGAACAATGGTGAAACGAGGATTCTATGTCATTAATGTACATAGAAAATAATAAAGGACCAAGTACCGAACCTTGAGGAACACCTGAAGTAACTGGAAGAAAATTAGAATAACAACTACCAAAAAAAACTGTCTGTGAACGGTCCGATAAATAATTTTTAACTAATCTAGCAGCTGAAAGGGAAAATTTAAATTGTGCGATAAGCTTGTTATATAGAATGTTGTGATTCAAAGAATCAAAGGCCTTTGAAAAATCTAATAAAGTGAGAGAAGTCAGTTCTCTGTTTTCCATACTACGCCGAATATCATCGCTGATATTCAATAATGCAGTATTCGTGCCATGACACTTTCTAAAACCAGATTGAAAGACATTAAGTAAACTATTATCAATTATATGGGACTGAATTTGGTTTTTCACTACAATCTCAAAGGCTTTGGAAATGGAACTTAAAATACTGACAGGTCTAAATTAGTATAACTCAACAGGATTGCTAATTTTTGGAATTGGAATTATTGTACTGAGTTTCCATTGCTCAGGAAACGAAGAAGAGGTTAAGATAAAATTAAAAATGTGTAATAAATATTTTGAGACTACAGGAAAAATTCGTTTCACCAATTTTAAACTAACCCTATCAAGACCAGACGAGCTGTTAAAGCCATTCTTCTTAAATTTTGTTAGTAGTAAAGTTCTTATTGTCATTATATCCAGGCGAATAAATGATACCAGTACCAATCTTATAACGATATGTTAAATATTGAGTATACACCTTTCACAGGTGTATCGTACTTAAATTTTCGGATATGTCTCGTTAATTTTATACTTAAGGTTAACGCTCAAAGTATTTTATTTTTGTGATCTTATATTTGCATCTTGTGGATAGTCAATAAATAATATACTGGAATCTGTTATCTTCAGTTTGCATATATAAGAATATGTTCAAGATAGATAAACTTTAGAAATAAATGAGTTTGTAATTTTATTGGTAATGCAGTTATAAAAAAAGTAGTGTGTGCACAGTTTCGGAAGGATATCTATATTTTATTGAATGCAAAGAAGCACATCTTCACGTATTTTCAGTTTCTCGAAGCCTTGTATTTCGTTTTGATTCCCTAAGATAAACAATTTGCAACAACTACTAGAAGTCCCTTATGATCAAATATTGCCCTATTATCTGGCGGGAAATAATAGGGCTTCGTATGCATTGACGTCACATCATTGCCTATTTTTACTTTCAGATCTTAAAATATCAATGAATTTCATTCTACCATTTTAGAAAGTCCTATCTTAAATTATAACTTGAGATGTTGTAAAGATTTGTCAACGATATTATTAAAATAGGTGTTGTTGAATAATCTATTCTAATTCACTAATATTATTTAGGTTGTTAAAAATATGTAATGTAGAAGATGAACATTTCTCATTACAACTAAGTGCTCTGATTTCCAAAGACACGTTACCAATCCCAAGCTTCACGTTGTGACTGTTACTTGTGTTACGTTGTCCTTTATTTAGACTGAGTCATACTACCTAATTCACCACCAAATATGACAGTATGGGACTTCATGTGACTTAGTCATTATTCTATGGATTCTAAATTAAATCATACCAAAATCAAAAATCCAATGCAAATAATCATCAATCATTTATATGATATTTCGTTTTGGATAAATATTTGCCAAACTTCAATTATAATTCAGTATGTCTGTTCACATCATATTTAATTAAACGAATTACTTTTTATTCTTTCCAGATATCAACACTTAGGAGGCAAATTGCAGAATTGCAACAAAAAAGCATTGAAACAAATAGCAAACAGGTAAGGTATTTAACAAGAAAAAACCTTCTAGGAGACTCTATTAAGTATATTATTGAATCCGACCCTGCTGTCTTATATCCATAAATATCCAAACCACTTATTTATCGGTATATAGTTATACAGATTATGTATAATTATTTTGAGGGTAACATATATGTACATTATATTTGTATATAGTCTTCTATATACCATTTATAACCATGTGAGTGCATGTGTATATGAGTAGAATACGATAAGCTGCAGATTGGGAATTATCCATCAGATAAGAAAAATGGAATTGTCGAATCAAAAGCCGCTCCTAAGCAAATATTTATAGTTTGATAAGAGTACGAACGAAAAAATATTAGTTTTTGTACCAAATGCTAATTTATATATACAGTCGTCGCTTTTATATTACATATATTTTATTTAACTTATTTTTAAGAATTAACACATTTATTTCTCGGAATAAAATATTATATATTTACACTACTTATGTTAACGGATTTTTATATGCCATATAATCATTAACGAAGAAATTAAAAAAAAAATATTGTACGTGTTTTTTACAATTCTGTAGTACCTAAAAGAGATGAGCATAGTATGGATATTTATTGATCATATTTTGTAAGAAGCAGATTAAACTTATCTCTACCAATGAAATCTATAAACAATTTCACATGGTTAGTTCTGAAATTTTACTGATTTGCACAGTATAAATGGTTATGCTATGTCACGTATTATTCATTTTTAAAGCGTAAACTAGTACCTCTAGTTTAAACGAGAGCAAACCTTTGGTTATTAAATAGTTAATTTAATATTTTAGATGATTTAAGCAATAACCTTTTCAAAAAGCAATATCCGCATTAATAAAATAGATAACTAATGTTAAATGTTTAATCCATTTTAAATGGAATTATTATATCACGTATTTTGTCATACATATATGATAGGCTGTCATATATGCTATACCGAATACCGCTTCTAGAAGACATTTTTATCGCGCCTTCAGGTTTAGTGAATGTGCTGGATTCGAATCGCAAGTAATGTAAGCTCGATTTGGCGGCCAACTCCGGTTATACTTTACCGGATAAAACCTTTTGATTAATTATTTAATTGCTGGCTCATTATTACTAGTTAAAGATATTTTTTTGTATTCTTGAATATTACTTAAAGAGTTTCTATAAAAGGCTTAAATAAGTTGATATTATCTGGTACTTATTAGTAGGTCAACTATCTCTGAATTTATATTTTATGAACCAATTAAAGTTCAATTACATTGATTTGTGTGTGCTGCAGAGCAATAGGTCATCATAGACGACCGTCATTCATCGCTCATCATCATTTGTTCACGTTATTCATTGCACTCAGATTGAAATTTAATTTAAAATTTCATGATTAGGATTTTAAATTAAATTTAAAAGTTTATATTTGCTTTTCTTAAGTTAAGTGGTTCACATTTTATCTTGCCAGAAGAATGCCACTTGTCTAAAAGTCTAATCATCTTATAATAAAATAGGCGTACTTCTTTATGTTTTTATTGATGTTTGTGTGTGGTTGATTATACAACCTGTGATCAGTTTATTAAGTATATTTATGTACTAAGATAGTTGAAGTCGAGCTAGATAAAATGTTCAGATTCTAGCAATCTAGAAATCTTAAGATACCGACCCAAATGGTACAATGATTAATGGTACCGAGTGAGAGTCCCAATTAAGGCAGTATTATAAAATTGAATTTTCATCACCTGACAAAAAAATCAATTGATGAATTATGAACACAAATATGACCTCCTGACGGTATACGGAACAAAATGAAACCGAAGCATCGTGCAATCACTGCAGATTGGTATACATAACTAAGCAATGCGCAGATGAACACTTAATCTAGGATCGTGTGGAATTTATTTACTATTGTCAGCACAACATCGTATATAACAATATTTAAATTATTTTTTAATGATACTGGCCTAGAAGGAGTTGGCTCGTCTCTCGTTTACGCAGTACAATCATCACTATTAATCCTGGTGAAAATTGTTTAAAAACTATCTTTTGACATCTGATAAGTCTGATATGAACTACTATTTCGTGATTTGTAAATCTATGATATATATATTGCTCCAGATGTCCCAAACCATAACATTGAAATGATTCTATATTATTTTATCCACGTTTTTATTTTATCTTAGTTCTGATTCTATAATGACCTCAAGACGATCTCGCAGTCAAATGGAATCCTACGTGTATGGGGTATATAATTCTTTAGTCGATTAAAGTTCCATCAACAAAAAAAAACAATATATATCAATTTAATTATATCCAGTACATCAACAAAAAACAAGTTGACTGGATTCTGAATACATGTTTTCAGTTAAGTACTTAAATCTATGTTATGTCCCCGCAGCTTCTGTAGATGTTAGATTCTAGACTTATTCTTCTTAAATGTACCCCAAGAAGTCAGTGTCTTGTAAGTATTTGTATGACCGTTTGGAAGTCTCGTCTTTGTCGTGAAATTAATATGCTAGAGCTCTTCAAGTTTTGTCTAGGCTAAATTTGTGTTGCTATATTGCACAATTATCCATCTTTCATTCAAAGCTCCTCACTTGATTATATAAGCAGCACTAGAATTTTATCTTTTATCCTGCTCAACTAGAAAATTCAAGTTTTCAAGTGTGTCCAAGTGATCATATGAATGTTGATTATATGAAATACGCTCTCCCACTTTGCTAAAGCATCATATCACTTCAGAAAGCTTTATTAATACTTTTTGGGTTTCCTGTCTCAGGCCTAAGTCGAGTAATTAAGGTCGAGATGTTGTCTTAGTTCGAGTATTTTTACTCGAATTTTAACAAAAAGGTTTTTCTATAAATATAATTACAATAATCTAAAACTGCTATATTTCATAAAAGCTCTATGTTATGTTCAACGATATAATGACATCTCTTGTACAAATATAATTGTATATAAATCACAGTGATAAGAGACTGTTCAATTTGGCCGTATCATAGTAGTTTACGAACAGCTGCGTTCTTCACAACAATTTATTCTAGTACCAGATAGTTATAAAAGCTCTACTTGTGATAGAAGAAGTGCTAAAAAATTCAAATAAAAGACGTGACTGATCTGTTCAATGTTGGCCTATCGAATACTAAGGTTTGGTCAACTGCGTAACACGCCAATAAGTTTTGGCCTCTCAAAATTAGGATTGGTCTATTTTTCTTAATGATGGTCGGTTCTCTTCTCAAGGCACACATATTTCCAGGAAGTTATTCGAAGTCTACAAATTCTTCATTCGACGATAATAAGACGAAAATATTTAAAGTATTAAAAATTGTAATTGGCTAGAACTGTACAACACGACTTATTATGGGATGGAGTTGATTATTTCGATCAAATATTTGCTCCAGAAGCTATATACTATATCGAAGTTGAAGGAATGGGACGCTTATATTTTTGATCAGATGGAAATTTCGCTCAAATAATTAATACAATCATATTTGAATATTTAGAGAACTTTTATAATTCCAGTCGGTCGCTGCTCAATTTCTAACATTGCCTACATATATTTTTTTTTCGATTAGTCAGGTTCGATTGACCCATTGTGACATTCCCTTTCAAACGTACACTCTCATTTCTGAAATCTATTTGTTCTTTGAATGAAGTAGGAGATACCCGGTATCCTCAAAGTTGTCAGTTGATCTCAAATTGGAATCGTAATCCAAAAGCACTGCAGTCTATAGGGGAGGATGAAAGCAAAATATGAGGAAATAAAAACTTAGAAAAATCTTCTACTCTTCCCCCACACTGTTTGCAGTTCATTCGGAACATGATATGATTCAAGCTACATATATAGGTTAGATTATTCAGGAAAAATGTTCCGTGAGAATATCCAGCAAGATCCTACAAACGTGTAAGCTGACTGGGTATCCAATAAAGTTTAACTTCATTCAGACTGCTTAGTCGATTTACGGCCGCCTCTAAAACAAGTTTCAATGTAACAGTATTGGGGTAATGGCTGTGAGAAAGGATGCAGATACAACGATATCTGTAATTCTTCTCCTTTGCGTAGAGTGCTGCGCTCAAAATTGCAACAATTTCTGCCTGAAAAACAGTGGCCTACCTACCAAGAGGGAAAAATAATTTCATCTCAGGATATTGCATGTATAACCCGGTACCAGTCAGATTACAGCAAACTGATCCATAAGTAAAGAACATATCATATTGTTACCGGAGAGGTAGGATGGGTAGTATTGTCCCTCCATATTGCCTAGAAGGGGTATAAATTGATTGTCTCTGCCCTGCATCTTCGCCTGCTTGTGCTGCACATTTTCTGATCAAGCGGCGACTTTTCAGAAAACCATATTGGAAAATAATTGCCAAGTTGTGTGATGTGACATTACAATGCTAATCGAATTCAGATCTGTTGCATTTTCTTAAAGTTTGTTCTATAGTTGTGAGGTGACTATATAGTTCTTCTTGCACATTAGTATATTGTTTTATGTATAAGATTAATGCAAATAAAATTATAATTATTTCAAGAAATATAAAATTTGTTATGTATGAACAAACACATATATACACACCTAAACTTATCGTATATATGCGGGTTTACCGCAGAGGTAAAATTTCTGTTTGTCATTCTGTTCATTGTTCATTCGATCGTTTTATGTATAAATTTTAATTGTAATAAAACTGTAATGATTTCACCTTTTATATATGTATATATATCCATATATAAAGTGTTACATTTAAAGGGTTACGTTATCGCCATTAGTCTTATCTATAAATCAATAAGTGCCTAGGTGAGAGATAAGAACGATCACGATACCTTATAGCGCATCAATTACACAAAAATATATAATAGTTCGACGATTAATCGATATATTTCTAGAACTTTACGAATATAATTTTAAGATGACTTTTGGTATTGCGGTGAGGGTGTGCAATTCAAATCCAACAAATAATTAGGTATGCATTTCCCACGCTCGAGCTTATTGATTATTTAGTACATAGCTGCTTCTATCAGTATATGATATGTGCATATGGAACCAATAATAATATGTATATTATCTCTGTTTCTATGGATTTCTATTATCTAATGAGGGTGGTGAATTCTAATTATGAGGGTATAAAAGAGCTTCACCTGTTGAAATTATTCATTGTTACGTTTCGATTTTCGGTTAATTGGTTCGAAACACAGTAAGTGAATTAATTTGAGAGTGTTAACTTTTTGTGTTGTGTCTACAAATTATTTGTAACGATGTAAGTAAATATATTTCATAAGGATTTTAAGTGAACACTTTGTGAACCATTTCGGCCAGTCACGTATATAATATATATATAATGTCACATATGTATATACATTTTATATTTTATTTTAAACGAATTGCAGATCATGCATTATTTTTTTTTTGTATATTTTCACAAAAAAGAAACAGAAATACATGAAAGATTATCTTATGCAAAATCAGCATAATTAACCACATCATAAAGTATCATTCAACATTATACATACATAATTATGTTTCATTTATATAATACATATTATATTATGAATGTTTATTTATTATTATGCAGTTTATATACATAGAGTATGATTGCATGCGATCTAAGATGTTCATTCTATTTCTGATTTGAGATGACCTTACCTGATTTTGATCTTGGTTATAACATTTATGTGAATATATATATATACATAGTGTTTAACGTGTATATTATATACCATTTTCAGTCAGTTATTATGCAATTGTGCTGGAAATTATTTTACCTACTAGTTCAAGGTTTTATGCCAATTATATTGCAAATAATTATATTTGAAATATAATTAGCAAACTTCTATGTGTGTTAATCGATTTAAGTGTGATAAGCTTTATTTAACATTTACAGATAGTGAACTTTCCTTTCGGTTTAGGATCATCATGATTAGATGATCGAGTAACTAGCAGGGTGAACGATGTCTGCAGACGTTTTGTTGTATAGTTGTGTTGTTTTTACTACTAAATCCCATGCATAGTCTTTATATATAGTGTTATAAGAGACGTCTTAGATCAATTGTAACCATATTGGACGTAATATCAGGTGAGGTATACAGGCTTCCCACGGTTAACTTGATCTGATATTGTGCTCATCGTTTATTATCGCCAGAACACATGAAATATAAATTTTTATTCAGATGACCAGTTGGCCATCCCTCCGACCATTCCATTTCTATATCTTATTTTTCTGAAGCAGCAATGAAAAGTTACCTCAACATACTACTATCGGCTTAGCATCACAATAAATTGCGTTACGAAATCTTAAATATCTTATACATATTTCCTGTATCGCTTTTGTCAGATGCTTATATTTCGGTATGTAAGATTAATCGGATAACCTTAGGATTGTTTTTGGCAATTTGAAGTCGAATTAACATTTTTCGAAGTGCCGAGAAAGAACACCTCATCTAATGAATGCCCAAGCTCTAATGTTAAAAATCAAAGCACATATAATCAATTTGCAGATCCACGAGAGTAAAAAAGCTTTTTATAGCATTTTTTCGTGAGAGAAGGAAGATAAAATAATAGTCGGTCCTAGCAATCTTCTACTACTTCAGTACTTGCTTGTATGTGTTCCTATAGTTTTCTATTTCGTAGTTTTATAGTCACCATACTGTTTCATAAGGAAATTGTAAACTTCTTGTTCACTTTATGACTTGCTGTTGATATTTTCCGATAGTATTTCTAAAATGGATAATGGTTGATCGCGCCCTATAGTAAATAGTTTAGGATATGTTAATTAATGATTCGACTATATATGAGCAGCTATTATCGAGCAGCTCCACAAACTTATATTTAATGATTAAATAAATTTATTGAGGCCATTGATCTAAACTATAACCGTAAAGCTAAAGAATTTTAGGCAAGCGTGAAATATTTAATATTTTTGAGTGTAATATTCGAGATAAACGTTTCCGGTTATATTTAAAAAAAATCGCCGTACCTATATATATATATACAACAACGAGTATGTGTTCCATTAAAATTAAACTTAATGTATAAATAAATTGTCACATTTTTTATTCTTTCTTCAAATATTATACACCGATAACACTATGACTATATTCATTCTTATATAAATATCCATGTGGTGTTATATATTGGCGTGGCCAAAAACGCGTATATTGATATTTTACAAAAAAAAACGTAAACTTTAACTCATTTAACACATCCACAATTATCGACAAAAAAACGTGTTGCCGTCGAGTAATTTCTAAAATCCGCGGTTCACAAATTTTTATAATTCATACGTGTTTTGATACCCTGTATAAATATAGTGGTCGCTATATGTTGTGGTCAATTTAATTTCTAATTTGCTTACCAAAACTTTTGTTACGCTATCGGGTTATAAAGTTAGATTTACAATAATTGGAAATCTGACAACGTTGTTAATTGTGAAGTTACAACACCGCAATATGTTAATTACCATTCATATTGCCACATCGTACGTTTATCTCACTTGTAGCACCATAATAAATATGGTATTGTAATGTATGCGCGCGATAGATCTGTAATAATTCCTACATACTTATGTACATAAGCATAATGTGCTCGTATGTAAGTAGATATTGTTATTTTCTGTTAATAATTCATAAATAGGTAAAACGACATGCTTTTTATACGCTTTGCTCATCGTCATATTTAATATTTAGAATAATAGTTTTTATTGTTTATTTTATTTTCTGTTATTTTAACATTGTTTTTATTATTTAATATTAACATATTTCTTTTATCCGGTGTACTCTACATATTATAGTTTGCAATTTGTGTACACAGCAAAGTATTATTTACATAGCTTAATTATGCGTGGGTGGTTTATCCTTCGAGATGTTAATTTACTAATTAATTTCGAAATACTAAATTTCGTTCGGTAAAATTTTCAAAAATTTAAACTGTATTATATACTCGTATTAACAGTGTGATCTAAAAATTAGTTATTATATAGAAATTATTTTTAAGATTATACAGTAGAGGCTAATGCATTTTAACCAGACTTTAGTAATCGGGATGGTAGCAAATGAAAAACCTATTTGTTAGGTTTCTTTTTGATTACTTTTTAGTTTAGTGCATATGGGCCTTGCCAAATCAGAAAGTGACTAACAGTTCGATTACAAACTAAAGCCGATTTTTCAGATATTCGACGGTTAAATTTCGTTGTTGGCCATTTTTTTTAATTTTTCGATTACGTATTCTACTTTTCGCTTGTCTTCTGCCCCATAATTTTCAATTACATTTAAATCTGTATTATGTAGAGACCAGTCAAAAACATTGAAGCCAGAACGTTTCAAAACTCTTAGCATTTTTGTCCGGTGTTAATTGGTGCATTTATTGTGCAGCAACCAGTTTCCCTCATCAGGCAAAATATCCAATACCATGTACAAAAACTCCAAAACATAAGCTTGTCACTGCTACGAACTTTTATCAGTTCATAAAATATATCTTCAGTAATCTGTCTTTTGAAGATAGACCTCTACTGATTTGCGTTCCTATAATATTTTTTCAAATATTGAAAATTCTTACTCACATCTTTCTTCCTTTATAACAGTATTATTGTTTTATATAATAAATAGTACTTTTCTGCAATTTTAACTGTTAACTTAATTCTTACATTGATATTCAAATTCAAATTTAGAGATTATTTCTCGGCATAGCTCTCCCGAAAGCTCATTATTTATAGGAGTTTGTGATAAGATATTTACTGGCTGGTTCACGTCAAAACAATTAAACAAGACTTACACAATATCACAAGTAAAACAAAGGATATATCTCTAAAACAAAATCATGTTGCGACGTGAATAAAATAATACACTACTACTTCGATTTAAGATTTTCTCTGCTACGATTTGAGATAGCTGTTTCATTTGAATTTTACGCACAAATATGTTGTATACAAAATGTAGAAGCAAAATTTAAATTGCAATCAATGCTTTAAGTCTGATTTTCATTATGAAAAAAATATTGCCAGTATTTTAACTGTAAAAACCAAAGCGAGAAAAAAATCAGGGCCCTTTTTTCCCGTATTTATTTTTTTTATAGTTAAACCAAAGAATATCTATTCTTTTATAGATATTCTTTGTCTATTCTTTTATAGATATAATATCGATTATAGATATTCTTTGGTTAAACTAAATGGATATATTTTGACAGATGCTAATAACATAACCAATAAATTTCGAATTTGTTTGGTTAAAAAACATGAACTAAACATAATTATTCATTATTTCAATTATTTTCGCAATGAATTAAGATGAATGACACGAAAATTATCAATTGACAAAAACTACTATAAAATACTTCATATTTAAGAAATGACTTCATTTTTTAAATATGGCTTCACTGCATAGAAACGATTTCTCATCCATATACATTTTTCCTATAAAATATGTTTCCAGTACTGAATAAAAATATGTACTTCTCTTGATATATTTTTTCAGTACTGCTATAATAATTTTTTGTACTGGATGTTTTTTATTTCTCTCGCACTTTAAGAAAAAATATATTTTATCCTACTTTGACTATTTTGTCAGTATATTTTTCATAATGGAAATCAGGCTTTACTATTTGCAAATATTTTACAAGATTATGTGACTGGCGGCCAACGTCTTTTCAAGGCTTTTATAAAACATATATATGATATAAGATTTTTATGGATGGTGCTGTGTAAGACTGGTGTAGGTACAAAGCAACTGTTTCTCCCTCCTCTACATTTATAGGATAGTAATCACGTGAGAAGACTCAGTCTATCCGCATGGACTACCTATGAGATAGTGTGCCGTATAATTCCTACTACCGCACTTATATTTTTATCCTTTTATATAAGTCCCTGCTCATCGATTTGTAATTCATAGTGTATTCGCGACCGATATAAAATTTCTACTCAGGAAGGAAGTGTTGTGTTTGACCGCGTTTGTTAATTATGTTTAAATAAGTTTTTTTTTGTTTTATGTAATTTAAAAATATAAATATCATTTTCTTATCTACGGAAAAAAAAAGTTTAAGCAAAACTTCACAAAGAAATACTTATAACCATACTCGCGTATATGAACCCAAAATTATTGTGTTGTTTTGTGGCATTCATATATACAATCATATTCAACGTGTATTTACTATATGCACACTATAAGCCTTTTGCTCGACTCTTTTTCCGTTTGGTGTGGTTTAATGATTTGGAAACTACAATTGTGATAAGTTTGATAGGAGTGTATGTATGTAGAATCAACATATGTATATATAGTATGTATGTGGCCTATTAAATCGTAGTTTCTTCGATAATATTTTGATTGCGGTCTCCTAAAAAATAGTTTTGGTTAGTTTTACTTAAACAAAACAATTTTTAATTAGCTGATTATTAGAACCGATATAGTATTCAGATAATTATTTAAATTAATTAAGATGCTGGGGAATTGCTTCCACCAAAGTTAATGTTTGTGTTATGCTAAACTAATTTTTCAGTGAGTAAAGTCTTAATTATAATTAAAATTTAACTCCATCTATGAGTCTCACTTGTATTTATATATCCCGTTTTGTCACTGATGGTGCAATTCAACTAAGTTAACTCCTTAAAGAAGTATTCCATGCACTCAGTTAAGAATCAATCTCTTGTACTAAGTTACCAACCTATAGAGTGAAATAAAAATACATTTTACTTGAGTTCTTAGTTGAAACAAAAATATTTTTAGGAAACAAACCAACTAGACTCAGTAACTCAGTGAGCTAGAATAACTTATTAAAGCGAATCTCTTGGTACATGTCTAACCAAATAATTGACTTTGCATCTAGCATCTGCTAGGAAAAAGTTAATCCTCAACAATTTTTAAAATGGTGCCATCTGAAGGACACTGCATAAACTATCGAATTTTTATTTCAATATTACATTACGCGATTCGAAAAGTCTCCGATCGAGATTAATTTTAAATAAGTAGTTTGTTTTTAATCTGTTTGGCCCTCATCACGGTACTCCCAACACTTCCGCAGTGTTTTCTCTAACTTATAGCACTATATTACTTATACACTCTTTCACTTATTACACTATACACTCTTTCGGTATTTGAACCCTGTTCGTCCCGTTCCACAGACACATCCTTAACCACTGGTTAAATTCCATGGTCTGCATTCCATTTGGAGTTAAATTAATTAAATTTGCGTGGGATCCTACCACGAATTATGAATTAGGAGTATATAAAAAACAAGTAGAGCATACATTTTGTATTTTGACGGTTACATTATTTATAAAATATTTTAAAAATAAAATAAACTATCTCAGATTAAGAAAGTCGCTGGTAGTAGCTTAGTGGTTAAGAGGGTTTCTCATAACGCCGAGGTATTCACTAAAAATGATGACGGGACTATCTAAAATGTTTATTAATCAATATATATTTATGGTTCGAAAAGTCTCAGTTGAGACGCGGTTAGGGCCGTTTATGGCCTTTAACTCATATATCTGGTTTAATCAAATGTTAAAATGTAGTACATTAATAATTTGAACTCTCCTTTGTTAATTTGAAGCAGTCTGATTTTAACATCGTACCTTAAAGACAATTTGAAGAAGTATAGTTTCTTGTTGATACCTTTGTATAGATAGGATCATGCCAACTATAAAGTATAAACATGGAAGATGGATCAGCCATGAAAATCATTTATCCCGCTCGTTTAAAAAAAATAATTCCAATCAAAGATTAATTACATATAGATATTCAAATCAAAGTAAGCAAATGTAGTTAGCAAAAAGGTTTATTTTTGGGAGATGCAAAACAAAAAGAGAAAAACTCTAAATTATTTTTATGTTACTCTATCCTTTTTTAATTTATTTATTAGATATTACGAATGTTTCGTTACTACGAATTCTAAATACAAATATTCGCTTTATTGTTCAGTACAAACAAAAACTAGTTATGATTCATGTTGACATCGATTAAGCAACTAACCCCGATTGTTTGATCAGAAACTTACGAATTTCATTGGAAGACACACAAATGTCTCCTCGCCAATATCATAATCGAGGTTCAAATATATATTTATATTAAATTTAAAAAAAAAAACAACCTAATAAAAATATGAGACTACACCTTCGACACAAAAATAACTTTCGTATATATAGGACTATAGGAGTAAGCCAAACGCCAGTATAGTTTCAACATACAATATAAGAAAAAATGAAAATTAAACAAAAAAATAATAATTTTTTTGTTATAAATTCCAGTCCTCTCATATTTTTGTAGCAACACAAACTGAGCGACCAACAACAAAGAAAACTAAAGTAAACAAACAGTCACTCGTTTTGTTTGGGCTTATTTTCTGTATTCACTGCATCCATATAGACAATCTCTAGAAATTTTTTAGTAGTATTCCGCTAATTGATCGTAAGAATTTGTGTAACATAAGCAGATAACTTTTAAGGTTCATTGGTTTTTTTTTTCGATTGTCGTCGCATTATACAAATTTATTTGATATCTCAATCTGTCTAATGCGATTATATTCGTTACGCGTTGGGATTTAGAAATCGATAATATAATGAGAAATTGGTGTAGTAGGTGATACATACAGTCAAAGGTATATAGTTTTTCTTATGTAGAATTATATTGTAAAGATTAAGAAATCGACAGTTTAATAATATCGTTTGCTTTTCTCAATCATATACATTTAAAGTAAGTAGATTAAAGATGATATAGATTAACGATATATATATATATATATATATATATATATATATATATATATATATATATATATATATATATATATATATATATATATATATATATATATATATATATATAAATATATAAATATATGTATATGTATATATATATATATATATATATATATATATATATATATATATATATATTCTTAATTGAAGACATCTTTAAATTGTATTATGATAGTTATATAAATTTTTAGAACTGAACACAGTATACATTTATCGCAGTTGGTAAACAATTGTAATTTATTTGGTAAAATTTGGGTAATTCCATAATTGTTTAATTGGAATATCCAAAAATTAGCTATTCCACTTTAAGTGGATATATGTGTCGATAATTCTAAAGATTTTTTGAATTTTTTAATTAATCTTATGGTTCAAAGCTCTTATTTGTATTACAATCAATATTTACTTTATATCAAATTAACTCTGAGTAAAAATGACAACGTGAAATTTGCTCCACTATGTCACTCTGATATAATTTGAGTGAGTGTGCTTTCAATTAGTTGAACTTTGAGCTTATATCATTATGAGCTTATATTATGTACTATCATTTATTTGTGATTAGGAATCATCGCCCGATACAATATTTAAAATAGATTATGATTTTTATTGGATAAAAAGCTGGGTTCCATCGATAATCTATATTTTTTGATTAGGATTCACTTTTATCACAAATACATGTACGGGGTGGAGCAAATGCTCCGCGACCATTTTGATTACCTTTAAATTTGTTCAAAGAACAGATAAGTAGGTTTCGTTTTCATAAAAAGTTTATTCCGTCTTTACATTTTTTCCGTTATGATTTGAAAATTATATCGGCTAAATGGTGACCGCGATTCACTATGCAACTTTCGGCTCTTTTAAAGGCATTTTTCATGGCTTCCTACAACATCTCAGGCTGAATTTCTTCAATTTCGTGACGAATATTGTCTTTAAGATGTTGAATCGTTTGGGGCTTCAATAATTGAATTGTTTAACGGGCTGTGTGTACTGTGGCCCCGTCTTGCCGACACCAAATTTCCTCTATTCCTTGCTCTTACATTTCAGGCACAAGAAAATTTCGAATCATGTCTTCGTACCGTTCGGTAGTAACAGTAACTTCAACACCATGGTCATTTTCAAAAAATAGGGACCAATGATGTTTCCAGCATGAATACCACACCATACAGTTGTTTTAAGTTGATGCAATGATGTTTGATGAATTAATTGAGGGCTGTTGTTTTTTTTGACGTGGCCATTGAGATGAAAATGGTATTCATCGGTGATTATCAATTTAGACGAAAAATCTTCAATTTCACCAGACAGCCTTAGGATTGCATTACTGTACTCAACTAGTTGATCAGGATCACACGGTTGCAACTTTTGGACTAATTGAATTTTGTACGAGAACATTTTCAAATCAGTTTTCAAAATTCGCTTTAAACTGCGTTCAGAAATGTGTTACTATAGGAACCACGTCTCCGAATTGATGTTCTTGGAGAATCTGCAACACTATCGCGCACCAGTACGCTGTGGTACCGTACTGTCGTAAATTCACATATAAACGATAAATTATGATTTTGTGAGGCACTGCACGATTGTGATATTTTTGACGCAATTTCTGCTGATTGGCAATAATGGAACGATTATTTTCAAACTCCATCAAGAGGTTGTAATTGTTTTGTCATACATATCACCGATTGCAATCGAATTCGATGATTTCTGCTCCGGTAAAACAGTAAGTTTTCATCATGTCAACATTTAGTTAGTTGGAATTTTTGGCACACAACTTCTTATTTATCAACATTAAGCTAATTAGAGCTTTTAATGAGGTGTAGGATATTCCACACATTAAAATTTCCGCTAGCGCTAAACAGGAGCATAGAAAGTAAGCCATTGTGTCATCTCTGATTCTATTGTCTTGTAATTGTTGCTACAATCGTTCTCAAATTTCGTATTTATATAGTGAAATTAGGTTTTTGAGATAATTATGTCTAATTTGGGCTACACAAATTAGCCAAAATGGTTTAATACAAAACAAACTCGATATCTAGATACTACATAAGTTAATAGCAAACAATTTTAGGAACTCTTTTTTTTAATTGCATTTTGAAATGATTAATAACAAGGTATATGAAAATTGGGTGACATACGATATTAATGTATTAAAATGTCGTGGTACAAGGTGGTTGAAGTTGCAAAAATAGTGGTAAAGTTCAGATTATATAATGCCAATTGCATGCTAACATGGCCAGACATTGATTTAATCTCTACTGTCAGCAACTAAAACACGTAGTTTAGGTAAAGCGGTCAAGATTGATGAATAGACCATAAACATGTTTAATGAATCGGCAACATTTGAGAGAGCTTTCGTGGAAAGTTTTAATGTATACCAACTGAAAACGTGAAGCAGCGTTGATCGTTCACGATCAATGTTCTTGGATTTATCAAAAAATAAATCCAAGAACATGGAACAAAACAGAAGTTTGTCGATAGCACTCGGTGTTAAAACCCAGTACATCATCTGACGGTGATAGGAATAGGTTATGACAATAAATGTTAATACGAAAATAGAACGCAGACTATAACAAACAAAATTCAATATTTTAAATTGCTTACTACCAAAAGTGCACTACCTCTGAATTGCTCGTTCAATTAAAATTCCACAATGTGATATACAATTTTGTTTATGCAACCAACCATATTTAGTAATAACGTTAAGTTCTGTTTGCTATTTCGTTAAACATTCAAACATTGTATAAAACTGAATGGCTCTCTTATTTTGTGTTTTAAATGGTTTTGCCATGAGATTGTCACACATGCTCATTAAACGACTTTGATGTTATATGATGTTATACCATCTGGAAAACTAACTACACATATTGTATAAATCGTTGCTTCGTTTACCGATCATATCCTATACTATTGTAGTTCTTGGTTTCCTCTTTTAATTCAGACACGATTGTAGTTTGGCATCTCATACCATTTCTAGATACTAGCCTGCACTAGCACAATTGGAGTATGGAGTCTGTTGCGTGTAGTAATGAATACCGGCTTATAACGGGTGATTTTTTAAGAGCTTGAGAACTTTTTTTTAAAAAAAAAACGCATAAAATTTGCAAAATCTCATCGGTTCTTTATTTGAAACGTTAGATTGGTCCATGACATTTACTTTTTGAAGATAATTTCATTTAAATGTTGACCGCGGCTGCGTCTTAGGTGGTCCATTCGGAAAGTCCAATTTTGGGCAACTTTTTCGAGCATTTCGGCCGGAATAGCCCGAATTTCTTCGGAAATGTTGTCTTCCAAAACTGGAATAGTTGCTGGCTTATTTCTGTAGACTTTAGACTTGACGTAGCCCCACAAAAAATAGTCTAAAGGCGTCAAATCGCATGATCTTGGTGGCCAACTTACCGGGCCATTTCTTGAGATGAATTGTTCTCCGAAGTTTTCCCTCAAAATGGCCATAGAATCGCGAGCTGTGTGGCATGTAGCGCCATCTTGTTGAAACCACATGTCAACTAAGTTCAGTTCTTCCATTTTTGGCAACAAAAAGTTTGTTAGCATCGAACGATAGCGATCGCCATTCACCGTAACGTTGCGTCCAACAGCATCTTTGAAAAAATACGGTCCAATGATTCCACCAGCGTACAAACCACACCAAACAGTGCATTTTTCGGGATGCATGGGCAGTTCTTGAACGGCTTCTGGTTGCTCTTCACTCCAAATGCGGCAATTTTGCTTATTTACGTAGCCATTCAACCAGAAATTAGCCTCATCGCTGAACAAAATTTGTCGATAAAAAAGCGGATTTTCTGCCAACTTTTCTAGGGCCCATTCACTGAAAATTCGACGTTGTGGCAGATCGTTCGGCTTCAGTTATGAAATGTCAAAGCATACTGAGCATCTTTCTCTTTGACACCTTGTCTGAAATCCCGCGTGATCTGTCAAATACTAATGCATGAAAATCCTAACCACAAAAAAATCACCCGTTATTTTACCTTTTTGTAGTATAATTTACATGACCACATTATCTCTTTTTTCATTGTATTCCCCCTTGGAGCTTTCGTGTGGAACTTTCAATATTATTTCTTAATTCCTATACTATACCATGATAGTGGTATCATCAAAGCAATAATATATAGCAAGTATGATTATTCTTCTTTGTTTCTCTGTATAAAAACAGTAGCAGTTCTAGAACACCCCCTTGTGGAACTTGACATTATTCTGAGATAAACATTAAGTATAATTTTCATATGTGTCGCTTGGAAGTAGAAATCTACTTTCTTCAGAATGGTTTGTCAATAATATTAATAATTCTATATACTTGGAAGTTTGTTCAAAGCTCAACTATTGGCAGACACCTGTATTTTTTCAAATACTTAAGAGATTATTAGCGATTATTTTCCTGGTTTTAGAATCTTGATGACTTCATCCAACTTTTATAATTCCGATACATGTTTAAGTTTAAAGCTGTATTTATTAAGGTCCAAAAAATAAGGTTATTAATGATGTCACGGCTATACACCACAAAATATTCGGTATCATCAAGATTGATCCTCAATTAGTTACCTTGATCCAAAGCAGTGCAGTTAATACGTAGTGTTTGTAGATTAAGAACACAAGAATTAATCAACAGTTTATTTTACTTCCCCACACTGTTCCCAGTTTGCGTTGTTTCGAATTTTCAGAAAATGTAATTATTCAGGAAACAAGGCCCCATCAAGATCCTCAAAAGTCGTCTATCATAATTCAAGAAGTACTGGAAATATAAAAAGGAAGGAAATAGATAGTAACCTATGTCTTATTTTTTCCACATATAGTTACTACCTCTCAAGCTGAAAATAAATATCATTATCGCTTGAGAAGTAGAAGAGATAACATCTCTGGCTCTCTAAACTGAACACCAACATAAAATATTACATGGCTTGCGATTGGATTCAAACCAGCATCACTTTAGATAACTACTACATATATCGCGTGCTCTAAGCAATATACGATTAACTCTTACGACGTGTAACGATTCATTAATAGGCATATTCGTTAATCTAGGTGGCCTGTTTATGTCAGCATCGCGTTAAATTAATCGACCTAGAAAAGTGTTTTCACGTGTTGTGTGATTCGTAGCTCCATCCTGTTTTACAATACTCTGTGCAAATTACAATACTTTCCCTGTATGTTCAAGTTGTGGCCACAAAACATTTAAATTCTTTCATTTGCATATTCGAATAAAAATGTACCAATTATTCCGGCTGCCCAAAAAGCACACCAAAAACAGTACATTTTTGTGGGTGATATAATTTTTCTGTATTTTGTCCCCAGATACAATAGTTTTGTTTGTAGATGAAATCATTCAACGTGAAAGTATAGCTTCACCACTAAACTGTGTGAAAAACCAGCACCATTTCTAATAACCACTTGACGAAAGTTCTGGGTTGATAATGATTGTTGGTTTTGGCTCTTTCAGCCACAATAAGTATGAATAACTTTAATGCGTTCTTCCAGCATGTAAGCTCAAATTTGACATCCGTCTACTGTCAAAGCTGACACAAAAATGGTTGCCTTTAGAAATTATTTACTACTGACATCTATTGGCGTGACTTTTGAAAAACTCTTTATATTAATTTTGTTTTAGTATGCTTTGAGCTTGTAGTGACAGCTGGTGGCAAATGACAAGAACAGAAAAAGCCTCTTTCGGAAAACATGTTTTATATGATTGTTGTCACGATACGGGCCAGTAATTCTAATCAAACTATATACGATACTCGGTTTCAATAACACGCTGCATTGCACACATGTTTTGTGTATAAATCACCGCTTCCCATTCAATTTTATTATATACAATTAAAAATCGCGTACATATGTATGTAAGCTCATTAGAATACACGGCCTGCTTATTTAATATAATAATATACATTCATATATAAGTTTAAAAAATAAAAATTAAATTTCCGAATGTCAACATTAGGTTTACTCTTACACATGTATTAATAGAGTTAGAGTGAGAAATGAATTTTTTAGCTTTGGAGTTTAGTTTTTTTTTACATTTTCATATTAGTCGGTCGATTTTAGTTGTATCCTAAACTTAAGTTGGTACGGTTGGCGGTTGCGCTCTGTAAATTTAAAAAAATAATTAATTTTTTTTACTTCTTCTTGATGTAATTATTTGTAAATGTGTTTAACATACTTAATTAAATATTGAAATAAAAATAAAAATACCGCGAAATTATTATATGTGGATATGCACATTTCGTTCGCTTCGTATATAATGTATGTACATATACTTGTATATTATGTACATTTGGTGTGATAAGAAATTTATATATTTTACAAATAAAACGGAAAAGAATAAAATAAAATAAAAATATATTTTTTAAGTTACGATAAAAATATATTTTTAGTTTTAGTTAGAATATTTAAAGTGTTCGTAACAATACGAAAATATTTTTTTATAAAATATTAATTATTTATATTTTATAAACGAGGTGACAAAACATGTACATTATTAATTAAAAATATAAAAAAAAAAACTAACCTTCGATCAAAACATTTAATACAACAAATAAAAATAAATTAATTCATGAATAAACAATAAGTTAAAAAATAATGGTTCAAACTGTTGCTGCAATTTGTTATAGTCTTATATGAAAAAGGACGTTTGTGTAACTTACAAAATTATTAGTTATTTGTGGAATATTTATGAATATTACTATTTAACATAATCACGATGAAAAGGTAACTAGTTAATTAACTTTACATTTACTTTTGTGGTTGTTGTTCTTGTTTTATAAATAAGAGACAATCATTTTTTATGATTTGCCGTAAAGTTTTCATTTTTTTTTTGTTTAAATTTTAAAAGTGTTTGTTTAAATAAAGTGTATTTGCAATCATTTATATGTACAGTGAGAGTGCTGTATGAGCATTGCGATAGGTATCGCACGTTGATTATTGAGAAGACACATTCGAGAAGTGCAAAGTAATAAATATTTTATTTTTTGTTCTATGCCACCTTAAGGTCAGGCACAATTTTCTAATAAATGTTTCCTATTTGTTACCGTATTTGGTATTTTTGTTTGGGCACGAAACAGTAACAGTCTTTAATCTCTATACACTCAACACGTGGTTATAATATTTAACACTCAACGGTTTTATCGAACTTTTTAACTACTAATATTACATTGATACATTCTTGGATCACCTAACTTGCTTTATTCAACTTCTCATGTATAATTTACACTGATTAAGCTGAAAAGATGGACATCGATAGGTGTGTTAGTCTTTTTAATGAGGTTGTAAAGTGTAAAAGCTTTCTGATTGTGAATGTTGTAGTTCGCTAGGCCGGTCGAAAGATCAAATCCATCTCATTGGGCTTTTCCTATCGGGCTTGATATGTGTGGTACTGTGCAATTCTTTTATGTAGTGTGTTCAGAACGTAATGCGACAGTGCTAGCGAATTACAAGTTTACTGTACTCGTAATTTCAATTTTTTATGAATTAGTTGGTGGTGTGTGTTGATAATTGTATTGTTTTACTTAACACTACTACTGAACGCCTCATTGATCGCGCTCCTCCTAAAGTGCATGTTTCCATCCGTTGGGGATTGTGGGGTGCCTGATTTCGCCCACTGAGTGCTTGTTGCAGGATGAAACGAAATTCCTGGAAATACATAATCCTTGGTCGTACGCAAAAACCGGAATACTCTTACACCCACCATATTGAGAGAGAATGTAGTCAAAAATTCCGTATTTGTAAGAAGTTATTTTTGACGTGTTAGATTAGGCATGAACTATTTTTTGGGAGGTTATGTCAAATGGTATTGACGTTTAATGTAATGTTCTCTAAACATGACCGTAAGGGTCACCCATAATGTAACACAACGCGTAAAAAAAGCTTTATGATTTTTTATTTGAATTTTGAGTCTGTATGTTGTAAAAATTATTATTGGAACAAATTTAAAGTAATACTGTCGAGTAATGTCTGTGCTTTGGAGGGAAAATTATTGTTTATTAAATACATTTTTTTTATAAAATTTGCTTGACAACAAAATTCATGAACAAATTATTCCTGCATTAAATTTATTTTCAAGGATTACATGGTAAATACTTGACACAAAAACTGTATGGCTTTTGTCAACATATGCTGGCACGAAGCGTTTAATTCCTACAAAAGCACCGTATAAATAACAATATGAAATCGAACAGCATTTAGAAATCTGAAGCAGATTCCGGTTTTGACCTGGATCGTGCCACTTTGTATGTCTGCTACGATCAAATGATTGATGCATTTGAATTAGGCACTTCCGAAATACAAACTGTGGTTGGAAGGATTTTTTTTAGACGAGTATATTTTGACTACATACAAAAAATTCATTGTCATGTTTTTATAAAGCCATTTTCTCTCAAAAATTCACAGACAGATGCTGAGGCAAGAAAATTTTTTTTAATGCTTGAAGAAAGCGACTCTTGGTTATATATAGTCTGGTCGGAAATAACTTGTAAAATGGTATCGTTATTTAAAAATTAAATTTGCTTAATTTACCAAATAGTTTTCTTCCGTTTGTTGAAATTTCAATATCCTTAGAGGCAACTCTCTTACAAATTTCGGTTTTTGTCTAACATTGCCAATAAAAGGTTTTTATGGTGGCCAAAAAAACGTTCCGATTAGTGATCAATAATCATTAAACTTATTAAGCTCGATAACGCATGGTTAATGCCCCTGATCGTCGTGAGCTCCACCTAGAGTTAACACTTCTGAAGTTGATAAACCAACCACTGTAAAGGTTTTCCGTTTTCCGTGGCCCATATTAACAGCAGTGTCATCATAACCAATAGCAAAAAGATTTATGTTTTATTCGCACATGAAGTTAATAATTTCACTGCTTATTGCCTCTGATTTTCTTACTTTCATGAAACGAGCTCGTTGTATATACAATTCGGTTTTTTTCAAACTGACGTGTTCTTCAATTACTATCGATAGCAAGGGCAGCTCCTTTTAATCCGAACTCGGCGAATTTTACTTCTTTCTGCAAACTTATGATATCAAACCAACTTCATGTAATTCATCAAAAATTATTCCAGTTTTCGTTCGATTCGGAACCCTGAGAAGATTATTCGCAACAATGAGAGCGATATACTGGTTGGAGGAGGTGGTGAATGAAACAAATTTTCCTCTCGAAATATCAGCTTGTGTTGATGTTTTTTTGCCCTCAAGCTTAACCTCTCAATCTTGTCCTCTTTTTTTGTAGTCCTCTATATTTCGATTACTCTATTTTTCGGTCAGTAGTACGTTGATCTACTAGAAATGTTCGCTCCTTGATACGATTTTTCTGTACCTTTCAAGTCGCTACTTCACATACGGATAGATCAGTGCAAATCCTATATCAAATGATTTAAATCACAATTGCTTTTTATGGTTCCGATGCTGGTTAATTTGTTCTTAATATTGAGTTTGTATAAATTCTCTTAATCATCTAGCTACAACAGGCGATGAGGTTACTCACGTTACGAATAACTATATTAAAGGAACAACTGAACCAACACTGATTAAATTCCAATATCTTGTCGAAAATTATAAACAGATAATTGGTTTAATATATTTATTTTGAGAAATATTGTAGAACTGTCTCAGCTATCACGCTGTCATTTTTCGTTGGTGAATATTGAAACACCCTTCAGAAAAGGGACAGCAACTGTTTATCACGTATTGGTGGTTTCAATATTTAAAAAAACCTCCAACAAAAAAAAAGAATCCAAATAAAGGCAACTGCAAAAGTTGGAAAGCTTTTAGTATTTAATTTCATAAAATATAATGCACAGGGTTCGTATTTCCAGGAATAGTTGATTGAGTATCTGTTAGGCCGATTTTCTTGCTAAACGCCAGCACATTTTGCTAATGTAATATTTAGTTCTTTATTTTTGTTTTTCTTATAGTCTTTCTACTTGGGCTTAGCGTCCAGAGTCATGGTTAAATTGTTTACTGTATTAGCATGTGGAATTGATTGCGAGTTCAGTTGGACTGGTATGATTTTAAATTATGAAAAGTATCGGCCAACTATAGATAAGATTTTGAAATTTGGTAACATGTTTGACAGATAGAGATTTCCATGTAGTTTATACTGCAGTATTGGGAGCCCTATTTTGGCGAAAGCTTCTACCTCATCCGTCTTACTTGAAAGTACCCAAACCGGTGTGGAAACCTTTGTTTTCTTTCTTCTATTACTAATCAGTATTATTAGCCTCGTTAACAGTAGTTGAGTTTAAATTTGGGGCATTCTTACTTCTACCACCTTCCACTGGGATAAAATGTATATTTTGTCCCGAAATTAGGTCTTAGCCAGGAAACTTTTTGGGCTTAAGTTGTTGATAAAATCATATTTAAGCTCTTGGTATTCAGTTTTTTTTCCTGGGCTTATTGTGTTCATCGGGTGTTAGCCTTGGAAGGCACGGTGAATATTTAACGTTATTTTTGACACTAATACCCCGATTCCCTTAGTCGTGTCATTTGTAGTGACAGACAAATGTTGGTATTCTCTTAGTCGATTTGTGAATTATGCTATATTCTAGTAGTCTTTTGAAAATTTTCTTATCACTTGGAACGACATTCGAAAATTTCAGTCGACAATTATTAGTATTCAAACACAAATTTTTAGATGAAGTGACGCGACAACTGTCGCGGCGAATGAAGTGAACGACTAAATGAATCGGGGTGTAACTCAAGTTGCTTTCCACAGCGTATAGTCGGTATCTTTTTAGCCGGAAATATATTTAATTGGTGTATTCACTGAACAAATTGGTGTTCGATCCCTCTGCCTGATCTATTAAGCTTTTCACTATTTGCACGTGGGATCGTCAATTTTAGAACACCTTTTACAATAACTTTGAATATTTCTACTGTACCCGATACGGCTATTTGATATAGCTTAAAGCTATTACCCAAGTCCAGTGTGGTCAAATAATCTATCCACTAATCCTATTAATGCTTGTAATTTTTATTTAATCAATTTATAATTAGTTATAAACTAGCTAAGCTTTTGACTTTTTAACTTAACTATATATACTCTGTACTCGTGTATTTAATTTATGACCAGTACATGTGTTCGGTCAATTTTTATTTTTATAGTACATAATTTATTTAAGTAGATTAATTAAATCAAAAACTTGTACTGCTCATATCTGTCTAAATGGATTGTATATGTATTATGTTAACAATAAATTGATCATTGTGTTGTGTCTATATAGTTCAATTTGAGATGTGAATGCGATGTTGTCGCCTTTGTATATCCGACGAGACCCGAATCTGCGTTCATTCAACTAGCCGATGATATTTATTACTCGATCATCACTGTACAATATGTACACATATATAGAATTATAATATTCACTTATCGAGGCAGTAAAATAAACCAAACACAAGCCGATCAATTGTCTAAGTTCAGTGTAAAGTATATAACAATTTATTCGTTTCTAAACATCCAACCGCTTGTACAAACAACATGTGCTGTACGTTGTTAATATTATCAATTCTCTAACTATGTATGTATCATGCTAACAAAACACTCTTTTTGTTATCTTTACAAAAAAAAGTATAAAAAATGTATTCTAAACATAATTGCATTTAACATGGTGATAAGACGGCGACGCGATCCCATATGAACCTACAAAAAAAAAAAATAACGTCAAGATAATAACGATTGGTTCACAACCGTACCAACATGCATGTAGGGTACCCATTTTTGTTTCTCTGGAATATTATGTCGTTACGTTTTATGCGTTATTTAAATAGTTAAATAATATTTTATTTGTATCATAGTTTAAACAACATACATTTATAATATATCTTCGATAAATATTTGAATCGTGATAAAAGTTGTTGTTTATTTTAACATTTTTATGGTATAATTTGTACAGACAGCATTAAAATATAGTTGAACATCGGTAATTTAGGTAATAGCATTCATTATTCCCGAAACGAGCTTATAAACCTGATACAGTCGATATACAATAATTTAAGACGTCTTTTGTCTCGGTATCACCATTTTTTTTCGACACACTGTATTAAATAAGATTTAAAAAATCGTCACGAAATTTATAACAAAATAAAATTTAAATCGTTACGATTTTATTAAGTAAAAAAAATTTTGAGTGCAAATTAATTCATTTGAAAATAAATAAAATACGAAAAGCTTGCACTGATATTTTGTCTAGACTAGAAGACGTTTATTTTACAATACTAATATAATTTAAATAAATGTTAATTTAATATATAAAACTTAAATAAAACTAACATATAAAGTATATTGGATTGATTCACTCATCTCGATACGAATTTTCAATGTTATTTAATTTGTGAGTCAATTTTGATTTCTGTTGATGTGATTTGACGTTGTAATTGCTATGGTATTATACTATATTGAGTTGGTTGTATTAGTGATGTGACTGAATGCGTCATTACTTTGTAATCATTATGACTATAAATATATAGGTGTTATAAAATGAGAGTGTGAATCAGAATAAAGTAAGCTGAACAAACTTCGATTATCTTAGCAATAGTACAAGTTGGAAATTCGTCTTTTTCTCGTAATAGTAACTAAGTGACTCCACAATAGTGATTGTAATTTCTGATAATTTTGCCGAGCTTACCAAGTTTCTGGCGAGGAAGCCGCTCACTCCGAATCACAGGGACTATGCACTTCATTGTAGACCTTTCAATATCCTGAAGGAATGGTATTTTGCCTGCTTTACTGCAGCATGATATAAAAGCTTTTTTCAGAGGTGTTTCGTATCATGTAAGTGGAAATACGTACCGGAGTACGTTCTCGTACTGAACCCAAAAAAGAGGACCAATTAGCCTTACCTAGTTACGTTTGAAAACAATAAAACGATTTCTTTTGAAAATTATGGTCTCTGTGATTGACGGCACAGGCGCTTTTTGGTCTTTGAAAAGCTTTATCGCTTTATTTACTTAGATATTGAAATCAAAGATGTCTACTGATCATATCTACCCATTATAAGAGCCATCGTCACCTATGTCTCGTGGTGTGGTGAGCAAGAACTAAGATGATAATGTGCAAACAGTACTCAATAATGTACTTCGCATAGCATGTACTGATATTAACGGATCATTTCTGACTGCATCTTAGGGCTGTATACCAGCATAAAAAAATGCCGTGAATGCGATCAGAACTTGCAGTTTGAAGCAAAACTAAGTACAGACAATTTGTAGTGAACCATTTAAAAAATTCTGATATAGCATTTCAAAACTATCTAAAATTGCATACAGCCGTGAGATGAGCTAAGGAGGGCTTACATTGGGATCCGTTTGAACCTGATTTCGACATATTTGAGTCACTGGAGATAGGCGCCGACTAAATCATTTAGATAACTTTTATGTGGGGCGGTAGTGGACGCTGATATCGCGACTCGTGCTTTTGCGACCAAGTCATTTATTGGTGAGGGAGTTAATGGATGGACGATAGTATGGTTAGATGGATGGTTCAACACGCCAACAGGCAGTGTTGATATTTTATCAGTAATTTTCGTCAGAAGATGAAAATTGACTTTGTAGCTTTGTCCGCGTATGTACGGTCGTTACATTGAATTTTGACATTTATGATGTGGACAGATAGAAAATTAATTGGCAACACAATAAAGTGATACACAATATCATTGCTGTGACCGAAGACATACCAGAGACTTCCTAGATCGATGAAACAACGATGCACACAGTTTAGCATCACTGTATGTTTTTTGCGTCGAATTTTGACGAAAGACCTGAAGATGTTCCCTTTCCAAGCGGAAAATTACTGCCTCGTATCCAATATTGGCTGGCTTGGTTTTAAAATCTTTGTCAAATATTATGTCTGGGTTAATAGGTATAAGCCGTTTGGTTTCGGAATCTCAACATGTGCGAAATGAGAAAACACCTATATTACTGGCTCAATCCCCGACAAGTTAATTTTATCGTGTATCGGAATTGAATGTTTCATACAGCACCTCTGACATCGTAATCTGGTCATAAAGTCAACTAGTCTGTTACGATTACAGGGCTCTGTTGCACGTCCTATGAATAAAGAGCTAGTGGAGGCTGCAACCTTTCGGTTTATTAGAGTAGTAGAACCTCTGAAGCCTTTACAGCCTGGTTATCAATTGATCTTTATCTTGGGTTCCCAAAAGAAGAGTTTTTGAGCCTCGTAGATACAAACTTGACCGGTATTGAATATATTTCGGATTGTGGCCACGTTTCTGCAACATAAAACATAAAATTTAATTAGCATATATGTATATTTAGAAACAGGCGACAAATTTAGCACTTTTCTTTATTTATACTTATTGAAATAACTTTTCTAAATTATAACTAATATCCATATTTTGAAATATACAACAAGTTTATATTTTCTCACACAATTGTTATCGCAGTTGAAACCCTGTGGGAAAATTAACACTGTACACATATTATTTACGTTAAATTTGTTGTTAGTTATTATTATTTAAATACAAAACTGCTAATGTAAACATCACTCAGCGTACTATCCAGCGTACACACACTCTGTATATACAGAAAAGTGAACAGTTGTGACTTTTTTATCAATCTCTTATCATGACACATTTAAATAACTACAATATATATATATATATATATATATATAAATATATATATATATATATATATATATATATATATATATATCTAAATAAAATAATCTATGGCTTAGAGACCGTAAACGGACCTTACCGCGTCTCAACTGAGACCTTACGAACCAGTTTTTAACGAATGGTGCACATTGTAGGGGGTCAGCCCAACGAATGTTTTTACTCACAAACGCGTTTTTATGTCATCCGGGTTCATGTTAATTTTTGGTCAAATATATATATATATATATATATATATATATATATATATATATATATATATATATATATATATATACATATATACCCACTGGCATGGACCTGCACATACCAGTGGGCAAGCGAGCATCGAGTCCTGAAAAAATTATCAATGTACTATAACATGTTCAATTGGTTTAATAGTTTTTATTGTGGTAGTAGTTCAAATAACATTAGTTCAAAATTTTGTTAATTAATGTTAGGTCAGTTCCAAATTAAAAAATTCACTGTCAAATCTATAAGTACATAGTTTAATGTTCCTAATTTTTAGTGTTTTTATGGCACCTCCACCAGAACGTTTTCGAAATAAGAATATAATTCTTCAATGACAATTTCACGTTTCAAATTTATACTATGACTGCAGGCATTATTATGCCAAATATTTACATGGCCAAACGTATTTTTGATAAAGCATCAGAGCTGCTTTATCAAATTATTTTCAATTGTAACAAGAAATAATTTGAGACGCTTAGCGTCGATTTATCTTGTAGTTTAATCGGTTTAACTTTGGTTGTATTTTTACTGTTTAACTGCAGCGTGAAGTTGTAGTCGAGTTCGATATAAGGTTGAAATCGATGTCGAAAAAAATTAAAGCTTCTAGTGAATGCTTATGAGTTATCATATTTGGCATCCCAGAGTATAATGTTGATACTTTTGCATTACTTTAACCATGTCTGACTGTTTAATGGTAGGTTTCGTATTTTTTGAACAAACATTCCAAAAATCGCTCATCTTTCAGTTTTCGGCAAAAATTAAGATTATCTGCAATACTCTTTGAAGGTTTTTATATAGTTTATTTTTTTTCCGAACAACGTTTGGATCGGAAATGTAATTTCTATTGGTTATATGGATGAACGCATGTATGATCCACTCAAGGAGTGTAAAATAAATAAACGGCCTGACCAATTTTTCATGTCAATATTATAAAATGTTGCCAGTTGTAGCTTAATGGTTAAGAAAGTTTCTCAGCCGCGGTCTCGAGTTCAATTCTTACCGTCGACCAAAAAATTAACAGTTGAGACTCGGTAAGGGCCGTGTACCGTTGCCTGTAAGCAATAGATTATTATTATAAAATGGGATAGAGCAATGCAATATCCAAATGATTAACGTTACAAGTTATTTCCAAATTTATTTCAAGTGCAATCACTTTTTCACATATTACCACCACATATTTCGTCCGGAATGTCGGTAATTTCATGTTCGATACTTTCCCTGAGCTCCTATAACGTTATTGGATTATTTGTGTAAACCAACTGCGTCACGTAACGTCATATTAAGTAATCCAATGGTGTTAAATCGCAATTCCATCCGACCATTTCTCGAAATTACACGCGGTTACCGAACTACATGTGACACCATCTTCTTTGAACCACATATCACTAGTCTAAGTAAAACCAATTCTGTCCAAAATTAGTCTTCCAACATGGAACGATAAAAACTCCATTGACCGTAGCATGGACGAAAAAATATGGTCCAATCACACCTCCGACAGAAAATACACACAACACGGTCTCGTAATGGATTCATATAAGCCAGAAATGGTTTTTCGATGAAATTATGGATTTTATTTAAACTATAGCATAGCTCAAACGAAACTATTTCGGCTCTACAAATTATAATAACTCAATTCTTGAGTTAATTTGACATTGTTAGGGTGTTAGCCAGAATATTTACTCAAAATTTGCCGCAATGTAGTTTGAGAGATTATCAATTCCCGTGAATGGCATGGAATCGACTAATTTGGATAGTCTATCTTCTGATCTGGTGATTATTATGACCGTAAATTTTTACGACTCGATATATATATATATATATATATATATATATATATATATATATATATATATATATATATATATATATCCGTATGACTCATTTCGTGATATTGCCTCTTGTGATAGATACGTAGATACATATGTTAATAATAATCTTAATTAATTCCCTAACGATTTATACATTATGCAGGCAATGTGTGCTTACAATAGACATGTTTCGCGTCGATCAATGTAGCATTTCACAAGTGTTAATTGTAACATTCAATGTTGTATAGCTTTATTTTATCTTAATTAAAAATCCAACGAATAATTACTAGTACAAGTCACGTGGCTTTAATTTAACGTTTTTGAATGTTCCATCTAAAAGCCTAACAAACCGTAAACTTAATAGTTTTTTTGTATTGTTACCATGACATAAGTGTTAAAATTGTGGAGCCCCTATGACTCCTTTACATTCGATGTTTTTAAATTTTCATGGTGGTATTTAAGGTTTGAGTGTTGTTGTTAAGACAATTGTTTATAGGTTTGATTAATTAATTGTTTATCTAATAGTTTTGCATATAGGCAGTTAGTTTAGTTGTACTATATATACATATATTCAAAGTAGTATAGTATTTACCGTGTAATTCGTATGTTCGTTAATGATTGTGTTATTTTGGTATAGTTTATTAAAAATGTTTATTTGGCACATACTTGGTTGGAATGCATAATATGTCCACAACATACTTTTGTTTTAACTACACTAGGCGAGAGAAACTTCGGTAAGATCATATTGGCGATTTAATTGATGTGATGATCTACGATCAATTGATTAATCATATATATTTGGAGATTAATTTTTTGATCATCATACTCTGAACATATATATGTTTGGTCACACAATTGGGAATTAACGATATAAGCCTATTAGAAGCTTACTAAATGTTTATTTAATCGCGTGATCATGACTGATTATAAATTTCACAATGCGCTGTAGTCGTTACACTTGATAGTTTCATGTTGGAATTATTTTCAATCACATCAGATATAATTCTAATTTTAATTATGTAATAATAATAATTTAATAACCATATGCAATGAATAAAACAATCACTAAATAGTTTTTAACATTTTGCAATAATTTTTTGTCATTATCATGACAACAAATAATTAAATGTATTGTAATTCATATATGACCTCTTTTTACAGACGATCGCATTTTTATGCAAGCATTTTTGTTATAATAATTAATAATCCATTACTTGAATTTGTCGTAACGTAATGGTGATGTGTTATATTACAATTTGTCGGTCGTATCTATATCACTAACCATTTTTTTGTTATTTTCGTTTTAGGAACAAAATCTCGCTGACAGTTGGTTCTGGGAGCCGGAAAATAATACATCGTCGTCGTCCTCCAAAAATGACAATGAAATCATTTCAAAATCCACATCCGGTGGTGACTTGACAATTATTCCGCTCGACACACCGATTGGTGCAGGCCACAATGAAATTGTTGACGATTTGCGTAAAAAATTAGAAAGTGCAACGATAGAGAATGCCGTGCTCAACGAGAAGTTGGTGCAAACGACACAAGAAAATCGAGAGCTGAACGCAAATATCGAGGAACTAGATAAACAACATAGTTTAGCGATTGAAGAAATTTTAGACGTTAAAAATCAACTGCAAACCAAATTAAACACGTTAAACGCCGAACTTGCCACTATAAAAACCCAAAGTACTAAAATTTTGGACGAATTGTCTGCCAAACACGAAGAAAACATATCTAATTTAAAACAGGAACTAGAAAACGCAATCAAACAGAATGTAGAATTATCTGATTTGCTGGAATCGAAGAGTGAAATACTCAAAAGCTTAGACAGTTTAAAAAATGAGAATCGCACGAGTGAAGCCCAGTTTCTTGAGCTCCAAAAAAACAATCAGCATTTACAAAATGAAATGTTCGAATTGAAGGCACAGTTGGAAAAGAATGAGGTCGCTGATAAATTGCAACAGCTGGAAAAGTTGACGAACGAGCTACGCGATCAAAATGCAACCCTATCGCAAAAACTAGATAAAAGTGATTTGAGCTACAAGGAATTGTTGTTGGAGAAAGAAACCGAGGCTGAAGAGTACAAAAATTTGTTAGAAAAGTCTGAGAGATTAGAAAAAAATTTACAAGCTGAAATTATTGATTTACAATCAAATTTAAATAATAAATCGATTAATGTGAGCCAACAATCGACGAGTGGTTTTGTTCGAAATTTGGTGAAGCGTTATTCCGATTTTGATTCGAGTATCGACGATGAAAAACAATTTTTGGAAGAGTATTTGAAAGGTATACGTGATATGCAGTCGAAAATGTCGGCGCTTGAGAAACAGATAGGTGTGGCACGCGACGAAAAGGAGAAGCTACTGCACGAAAAGGAAACTCTGCAAGCGGATATGATGCATTATGAAATTGAGTGTGCTGAATTGATGAAGAATAATGAGATCTTGTTGAACGAAATTGATATACTTAAATCGGGTAAGTCGGAATTTTATTTATATTATGTTACTGTCTTATTTTTTCTTATTTTCATGTTTTGTTTCTTGACGTCTCGTATCTGGAAATATAAATTGCAAGTTTTGTATTTAACTAATCAATATATATTGACCTAATTTTCTGCCTTGCGTTATTGCTTTAATTTTACGAATAAAGCAGGCACACCATAATCATGTCATGATTTTTGTGAATATTTTGATGCTTCTGCGAATTAAATTTGTAATTTTCATTTAGCTAATCCGTAAATTTAAATCTTACATCCTATTTAGGCAAACTTGAAACCATCCATGAAAATAATGAAGACAGTTTAATAATCTTAGAACAACAGCTAGAAGATTGTAGTAATTTAAATCGTTCGCTCGAAGATGAATACATGGAGCTGCAAAAAAAATTAGAAACGTTGGAAACCGAAAAAATGGATTCAACAGCAAAAATTACTCAACTAGAGTTGGAGGTGGAGAATAAATCGCAACAGATACGAAAACTACAGCAAACTGTGGAAGCACTTGAAACGGAAAAATCAAATTTAGTGTTCGAAATTAATGAACTTAAAACAGACGATTATAAGGCGATGCACGAGTGTGAGTTGAATGAATTTAAGTATAAAATTAAAGAACTCGAGTCCGAGAATCATACGCTCGTCGAACAAAAATTTACATTAGAAAATAAATTAAATAATCTCGAGTCGAATGTACGCGAAGAAAAGTCAAAAAGCGATGCAACAATAGAAAAACAACAAAAAATGATTGATGAACGGGTTCAAGAACTAGATCGGGAACACGAAACAGTGGCACAATTGTCACGTGAAATCGAATCGATGAAGATAAAACTGGATGAAATTGCAAAAAACACAGATAGTAAAGTAGAAACTGATAAGGTTATTAAAAAATATGAGTCACAGATAGATGATCTGAATCGTAAGAGTCTGAATCGTGAGGACGATATAGTAAAGCTAAATAGTACGCTGAAAGAGAAAGAAGAAATCTATGTTGCATCGTTGGAAGAGATAAAAAAATTAAACCAAACTATAGCGGACTTACAAAAGAGTTTACTCGACTCTGGAGAGAACGATCAAATAGCCAATGAAAATCAAGAATTGAAACAAATGTGCGAAACGCTGGTTAAAGAAAAAAATGATTTAATCGGTTTGGTGACCGTCAAACATAACGAGAGCTTACAGTATCATGGAGAAATACAACGATTATCAAACGTTTTGCAACAGGCCGAAGAAACAACAAAACAGCTAACGAATGAGGTTAATCGATTAAAAACCGATTCTGTTAATAGTACAGATTATGAAAAACTCCAAGATCAAGTACAATTTTTACAGGAAAAATCCGATATAATGACAAAAAATTTACTCGCCGAACAAGCCAATCAAAAATTATTGCAACAAGAAAAACTAGAGATTCTCGAACAAAATAGTAATTTGGTTAAAGATTTAGATCGTTTGCGCGAGCATTTAATCGAAATCGAGGATGCACACACGCAGGAAACAATCGATTTGCAGAAAATAATCCACGAGAGTAAAAATAAATTAGCATTTCTAGAAGGAGAAGTACAAAAATCGAGCAGCGCATTTACATCGGCCAAGTAAGTTCTGGTGCATCATATATAATAACCGTTAGCATAAATATAAATTTATTTCCAGCATTCGGGCAAATCAACAGACCGAAACCCTTCAAGCCCAGTATATGATATTACAGCAACAAAAAGATGAGATTGCCAGCAAGTTGAGTATTGCCGAAGATCGAGATTCAAAAAATCAGGCCGCCCTAATTAATTTACAATGTGCCCTAGAACAATTCCAAAAAGATAAAAATAAAGATATTGAAACAGCAACGCTGCGTCTAAAGAACGAGTTGCAGAATGAACGACAAAAGGTGAAACAATTAGATGGCGAAATACTAAACTATCAGCAACAATTGACGGAGGCAAAAACGGGTTTGTTGGCAGCGTCACGGATATCAGATCAGCTTGAAATTAGTCAGATAACAATTACAACCTTAAAAAATGAATGTAAGTGTGCATGATTTTTAATGATTTAACTTTTTCGATTCGTTTTATTTTTATTAACTTATTCAAGCACGTTTCTTTAACACTTTAACTCAAAGTTATTTGCATTTATAATAAATTTAAACGAGTAAAACTGTGTTAAATACAATTTTTAAATTGCAACCATTTTATTGTGAAGTTGTGTTAAATGCCACATTCTATGACATTTCGTAGGAATCCGATTACATTTTTCGTTTCAACTGTTGAGCATTGATAGCTGAGAAAATACTAGTTAGTAATCTGCTAGAATAAGTTAGGTTTGGTTAGATTGAGTGGCTGCTACAGCACGCTTGGACCGGCGACGGTCCGTTGTGATACCACAGGATCTTACTTCCCTATTACCTTTATGAAAACCAGTTTGAGCTAACTACGCTCCCTTTTCTAGCTACCTTACTGTTTTCGAGACCAGAGAGGCAGTCCATTAAGAACTTACCCAAATATCTTTTGTGTGCCAAAGCCGGGTTTGAGCATATAAGGTGGACTACCGTCTCTCCCTCGTCTTCGTCCAAACAGCTTCTGTAAAAGTTATTAGTTTCGAGACCTACCCTCCTCGCATGTTTTCCAAGGCGGCAGTGTCCTGTGAGTATCCCCACAATTGTTTTTAGTTCACGTCTTCGTCTGGAGATTAGTGTATTTGAGCGTTTAGTGTCTTTTGCCAAACTTGCCTTGCTACTCTACATGAGAGGGATTCGTCCATCTATCGTTCGCTGAGGTACTGCCTCCTTTTTCAGCACAGTCTTGAGTCCCTTTGGGCCAATGGCCTAGGCAAGCCTCTTCGAAGGTTCATTTGTTATAAAGTTTGGCCATGAGTTAACAACCTTTCTGATTTAAACCCTCTTCTCAATGAAAATCGTCCAAATAAGGCTACACCAGCTCTTAATGCTCCTCACTTCTCTACCCAAACTTCGACTGAAGTATGCCAATGATAGTCTCGTCCTTCCTAAAATTTACGCCAGTTACGCGATTTATCCATTTTATTTAACACAGTTTTTCAAATATTTCCATCAACTAACCTGTTTCACAAACATTTCAACAAGTTCATTCATTTGTTGATCTCGGGAAGATTGGGAAGGGGTGCAATGAGTTCTTATAATTATTTTTATTATTTATTTAATTTAGGAATACAAAACAAAAATTTAAAAATTTATTAAAATTACTGACATAACATATACAATTGAAAGGCAAATATCAGCTGGTAATTCTGGGCTTAAAATTTTATGGCTTCCCGGAATTTCAACTGGTATAAGCTTTTTGGTTGTTTTATAAAATTCGAGAAATCATCATTTATAAAAATAAAATTATAACAATTACATATTTTATGTGATAACAAATAAATAAATTTATGTTTTGGACAAAATGGAATGAATGAATGTTGGATGCTGTAATTTTATGGTTGCGCACATTTAATTCACAATTGCAATAGATCGTTAAGTGCACTAGTTTTTTGTTTCTATTTAGTGTATAAAAATAATTGATTTAAATTTTATATATTTTGTTTTTACATATAATTACGTAAGTATACGCTAAATATCTCATATTAACGTGTACATGTATTTTGTTGTAACCTTGTGCTTGTATATAAATTTGATGAGAAAAACTTTAATGTGTGCCATTTTGTTGAAAGTTCTCTATTAACAAAAGGTTTCTAATTATTATTTTCAACAAATGCATGATGAAAACAATCAATTGTTGTTTTCATTATTGTAATGTATCTTGATTGTTTGTAGCATGCATAATTATTGTACGGTCATACATGTAAAGAATTATGAAATGAGATCATACTTTGCATGATCATTTTTCCTTATCGATCGATCCTTTTAAGCATAAGGGTTTGGGAACTATAAATCGAATATAAGAGGAGACCAAAGTTTCAGAACGTAGAAATACGAATAAAAAAATAGTGGAAACTGTTCCATCGTGTAAAATCGAGGAGACATCCGAGACAGCTACGCTATGTAAGATACTATCTTCCAGTATATTCATCCCTAGTTATCTTGGAAACGGATTACAAATATGTTCATTAATACGACTAGCTGGTGAACTATATAAATCATGGCACCATTCTTGAGAATAATATAATCTTTAATGGAAGTCATCTTCAATGGAAGACTGGTAACCTTTTTTCGATACAGAAAATCTTTTACAACGTTAGACCTAAAGAGGACTTTGCAGTTGGATAGATCAAACGATGCCGAGTATTGATCGTGACACCTTATTTGGGAGTAGAGAAAGTTCAAAGATGGAGCGCCTGTTACTCGATCTGTTCTCATCTCCAAGTGGAATCTAGTATTTTTGAATGATAGATTAATCTATACTATACTGTATGTAATAGCTATAGAAATCAGGGCCAAAGTGGATCGATCAGCATCCGGAGAAGAATAGAATTGGAGGCGATTCACATGAATACTATCAGCATGGGAAATTATCATAGAAAAACCTCTTTTGGTTAGTTATAAAAGCGGTTATGGGACCGAATAGAATCAGGAACATTATTAAATTAACCAAAATATGATACTGTATTAAACAACCCGAAAAAATTATAAGATTCTGTCAGTCCTCTATCATTATTAACTTCAATTACTTTTTAACGTTTTGGCAAATTATGTAAACGTGTCAAGATTTGAGCCACGGGTGCAATGTATTTGCCCTCACTATTTAATCGGGAGTAAAATAGCCACCACAAGTTATTTAATTCTAGTCTTGTGATAGCCTTACTTGACAAATTTTCTATTCAATTCAATGAGTGACCAAAACAAGAACTTCTATTCATCTAGTTATGACTGCCCATTCGAATAAAAACACCCAAACAATTGACCAGGTAAGGTTACGAATACTGTTATCCATTCCCTTATTGGTCCTATTGAGAAATTATTTGAGTATGAGAAATAATCAATACAACTGTTTTTTGGATATAGAGGATTCTACAACGTCTAGGGTTCACTCATCTGGACTTGAACAGAAGAACTGGTTATGACTGTCCATTCGAATAACTACATTTCCAGATGGCGATGATTAACATGCATTCTTCTTAGATGACCTATAAAAATAATACACATTGTACAGGAAGTCACGAGTATTTTATCGTCGACAAACAATACAAAACCACAAGCATCGGTTTCAATTGAACTGTTACAAAATGGCATATTTATATAGTCGTTTATAATTAAAAAAACTTTAATTAAAACTATAATAAATGTAATTATAAAATTTAAATCAATGTATGCTCTTGATTCGTTTACACAAACACAACATATTTTTGCACTATACGTGTCGTGTATATCGCAACTATTAATTATTTGCAATATGCAAAAAGCATTGTTAAATGTTGCACAATTTTTTATTTATTTAACATTCATTTATTTTATTATTTGCATCTACATAATTGTTGTTTTTATTGATCAATATAATATGCTGTTTGATTTTTGTTTTTAATTATTATATTATTAATATATGATTTATTTATTATTATTCATTTTTTGATTTTCAGTTTGTGCTATGTTTTATATTATATATTTGATTGTTGTTTTTGATATTTAAACTATTCATTATATATAGTATGTTGCGTGCTCTAGGGAAATCTCAAATTGTAATTGTGGGCTGTTTTACTAAAGGTTATGAACCCACGTTACAGATTGGGATTACCCGATTGAACGTTGTAATCGTCAAGTTTTATTTTTATTATTTTATTTATATTTTGTTTGATTTATTTACATAACTATGATTTTGCTTGATGTTACCTTTTTTTTAATTTATTTGAATTATGTGGTGAGTAATGTAATGTAATGCCTGAAAGTTGTTGTCATGCAAAACTGCAAACGCTAGTATTGTTCGTTTCACACTTATATTTAGTTAACTTAAGTCTACAACAGCTTCAGCTCCAAGTTAAATACTATTTAATCGTGTTGTTTTATGTCAAAATATATGGTTTTAAAACTGGTGACCCCTTAACCTAAAGTTACATATTAAGAATATTTAAAAAATATGTTACACCAACAAGTTGAATATCAATTAGGGACGATAAAGAATCGGACATCCCTTCAAAAAGCCGAGACTATAGAAGAAATCTAACATACAAATTTAATTTGACTCAATCACATTCAGTCCTAGTTTCCAGTTCATAGATATTCAGACTTTCAAAGTGATTGCATCTTCATTGTAACAGTTTTTTTCGATTGATGAAACGATTTTGAACTGACATACCATCCAATTTCCGTCATTACATTACAACCAGTCCTAGTATCAAGCATGTCTAATAATATTTTGTTTTATTTAAATGATTTATTTAAATTCTATATACATTTTTTATTTTTAACAGCATCCTTCACCATCTCCAATTACTGGTAGTGTGAGTATTACATCAGGTACTGGTGTTCTAAACGATGTTAAATCAAACCAGTGCTTATGTTATGCTCTCACTAATTGTAATTTAATCTGCATGATGATTTTTTGTTTCAGGTGACTTTTTCAGTTTATGTATCGGTTTGGTAACAATTTTTTTTTGCATTTTTGATTATATTTAATGTTTATTTATTATGATTTTATTAAATATCTGAACTAATTTTTATGATACTCCTTGATTTATTTATTGCAGTACAAAAGGCTCAAGACAAGTACATAGCGCTTGAAAACAAAATGCATGACATGACGACAAATCAAGCGGATAAAGTTGAAAAAAGTTTAGTCAAAAATTTCGTGATCGGTTATATTGTATCATCTACACCATCCGATAAGCTTCAGATACTGAAAATTATATCGTCCGTTCTCGATTTCAATCAAATCGAATCGGATCGTGTCGGTCTAACTAAATCAAATACGGGCTGGTTAAATAATATAATGTCGACCCGTAATGCGGACGAGTACAATAAAGAAAGCCTAGCACAAGCATTTGTTAAGTTTTTGGAAAAAGAATCACAGCCACCGACAAAACAATCAGATATGCCAACCTTGTTAAATATCCGACGTCCATCGCAATCGGCGAGTCCGAGTGGAAATTTATCATTGGTGAATAGTGCAGCAGTTCAACAGATATCGACTACCTCGTCTACTAATTTAAATGCAGCTGGACCGGTACCCGAACCAATGCAACAAGTTGCCGTGCAACCAATCCTATTGAATGAAAGTATGCTACCGAGTTTTGCGCCAACGCGAAATTCAAGTACAATTTTAAAAGAGGTTTTAAACGATTCTTGATATTAGGCTGATCTACCATATAAATGCAGGACTTGAGTGTTTTTAAATTTTACATTTAAATTTAATTACACAATTTGTTTATAGATTTAAATTATTTTTTATCATTGTTTTTTTGTTCTTTTTTTTTATTAAATTTAATTATGTAATAAAATATATAAAAAACATATTTGTACATAAGACCTATTTGTTGATATATAATATATTATAAATAAATGATAATTTGTAAAAGTTTAGGAAATTTTCGTAATATAATCATTCCAATCTGAGATTCTTGGCCCTCTAGTGTATCCAAGCTAAGTTTAGATTCCAAAATGATCTAGAAGAAATGATAGATTTTAAAAACGCTTATATCTGTCGATAATATCGTTATTATAAAGATAATCAAATTTTCTGGATCCAGTAAAGTCTCGGAATGTAAAAACCCCAAAAAAGTATGAAATACCTCCTCTTAAATCCATTTTCTTAGCTTATTACCAGTTTTCAAGCTCTAAAACCACGACGTCGTATATTTAAGGTTTTATGTCTCATTCTGATTTATAAAATCACTTCATAGATATATCTGAACCTTCTTATCAACTTTGCCGTCATATGACTGCTTGTTAGAATATAAAATTGCAATATGTTTTACTTTCCAAAGTAAAGTGTTATATTTTCTATAGTAACAGGTCTACGCCCTTTGGTTAAAATGCGGCACACATTGCCGTCTTCCATGGCAGACTACTTTCATAGAACTATGAAATGTAAACTATGCCAATCTTGCTTATAGCACACGGGCATGTAACACTTGAAAATTGAATCAAAGATGGGAGTTCTTAACTGACGTTTTTATTTGAAATCCGTGTAATTCTTAATGTCAGGTGCAGTAAAGGGAAAATCCTTTTACTGCAGCTGTACATTAAGAATTACACTGCCTTGACGGTATTGAGTATACTGTGAGAGAGACCCTTAGTGGAACATGTCTATGGTATGGTATAGGGTGGTCCCCGGTTGTATCTTAATGGTTAAGAGAGTTTCTCATCACGCCGTGTTCTCGAGTTCGATTCCCGCCGTTGGCCAAAAATTAACATGCACCGGATGCGATAAAAAAGCGATTGTGTGTAAAAAAATTCGTTGGGCTGACCTACAATGTGCACCAATCGTTAAAATGGTTCGTAAGGTCACAGTTGAGGCGCGGTAAGGACCGTTTGCGGGCTCTTCTATGAACGATGTGGCTGGGATGATAATCTTTGAACGTGAGGTGACCATTTGTATGTCTCTCGGAGTGAAGAATTGGGGATCTTAACTAAACAACCATGCATAGATAAGACACCTTATACGTGGATGCTGGGGCAGTCAGGAATTGTGGGAATGAGACGCCTGATGGCCTGGGTACGTGTTGGTGCGATACAACCATTAATTTCCAAGTGGTGCAACATATAAGTACAACGTAGCGGATTTAGATAGTCTTAAGAATTAATTCTTCTCTTGGTTTATAGAATCAAAAAGCTTCCTTTACTCACGAAAACGAGATAAAGCTATAGTATTCATCTCCTTCTTCGATTGATGGCTATTTCGGTATAAGATATGGTTGGGTTCCCTAAAAGTTTGCAGTTCAGCTGGAAGTCTTTCTTATAAGAAAAATACCATATAGTACAAAAGATCTTATAGGTCATTTGCCTTAATGCTCCTCATTCCTATAATGATGGTTTCGTAAACATTGAGGAATTATTTATAATAAGTATGGTAGTGATTACATATATAGCTTGGAAAAAGTGGTGCAACATATAAGTACAATGTGCCGAATTAAGATTATCTTACAGATTAATTGTTCTCTGGGTTTATAGAGCCAAAAAGCTTCCTTTTCTCAAGAAACCCGAGTTAAAGCTATTCATCCCCTTCTTCACGATTGATGGCTATACCGGTTTAAGATATGGTTCGGTTCCCTAAAAGTTTGCAATTCAACTGGAAGTCTATCTGATAATTTCGTAAACATTGATGATTTCGTAAACATTGAGAAATTATTTGTGATAAGTATGGTAGTGATTACATAGCTTGATATAAAAAATATCTGGCAATATAATTAAATGCAACTGACAACATTCATCATTCCATTTTGTATAGCATTGAGACTTGTTGAGTTATGAACTGAGATACAAGAAACAGAAGTTAATAGCGAACTAACTTCGACAATTATTAACAAAATACATTTAGGTTCTTAATATAAATGCATTAATAAGATCGAATTGACTTCGTCAGCAACAAACCTTGTATTTTCATCGAGTAAAAATTAAAACAGTGTTGTATATTTATTGAAAAGTTTTATTTTACATCAATCTTCCAAAATATTTTATTCTACTTTTCGACACATTTTGCAAATCAGGCCAATTAACTACAAACAAATCAACAAAATACAATAAAATTTTACCGCTGAGCGATAAACTTTTTACACGACAAAAGCTTTCGATATAAACAACTTTACAATTTTGATTAATGTAAAATATTTTAAATAGATATGAAACCAAACATAAAGGCACACAAGTTCCAGGCCCATTTGTTAATAACAAATCTGGATGTTCTCTAAATACAATCGGAATTGATGCGAATATCGATTTAATCGTTGTAAACAACGAAGATACGTAACTTTGGTTAACCTGACGACTTCGTGTCAATTTAATCACTTTATAATCATGATTTAGTTGTTCGTATTTTGTATTCTCGAGATCTAATAGTTTTGATTCACTTGTTGTATCCGTATCTGCCAGAATATAAACACGTGGCGTATATTTAGCCGGATTCATTTCATTCAAGATTGTGATCATTTCCTTGGTGTGGCCTCCAGAACCGAGACAGATAATTGTTTTTAAACATTCTTTGCGTAATTTTGATTCATACGCCCGAGGTTTAAAACTTAAACAATAAATTCGATAAATTAGAAATAGACAAACTAAATAAATTAACATTTTATTATTTGGTAATTATTTTGTAAACAAATCACACAGCTGTTGTTGACGTTAACGGCATGAGACTGGATATAATGAGCAATTATTTATATGTGTGGCTCAATAAAACTACTTGTCATAGACGGTAGTGGTCTCTATTAGAATATTTTTGAACTAATACAAAATGTGATTTTTGCTATTTTGCCGTTAAAATTCTGGTTTTGTAAATAATTAAAGTTAATTAATTATTAACTGGTACCGACCTTATATAATAATAGCAATCAATTTCGTTTAATAAATAATGACATTAATGAATTATTAATTAGCAACATAAACGTATTCATCCATATATGGTTTGTCGGCAACAGCATGCACACTTACTTTAGACTCATTAGTTGATATATTTCCACACTTTAATCAAAACACAATTTCGTAATGAATTAATATTTATTTTATTTATAAAATAATTAAGATTTTTAATTAAATCATCTCATAGCATTTCCAAATACGAGCATAGTATATATAGGCACAACGTTAACACAACTAAAATAATTTATTTTGTTGTTTTTAAAACAAGTGGCATGACCACCAATGGTTCATTATCCTTTGGATTATCCGAATACAAACTCCACGTTCGCTTGACACAATCAAAAATACCCACGCACACTGTTTTCACGACATCGTCGTCTTTCGCCCGGAATACACTATTAAGTCCACGGGTATCGCCCAACATTTTAATTACATCGTCCTTGGAACGTGGCTTTGGGAATTTACTAAACGTATCCGCTCGTTCAACACTCGACGCCAGCATCAATTCATTATTTTCTTTAATATGCAACCGTTGATATTTATTGCAGTGTATCAAGTGTTCGCCTGGACTAGCGGTCAAAATATTCAATTGTGATTGATTTGTTCCCGTTTCAACTGGACCCATTTCAGCATTATGAAATAATCGATTGCCTTCTTGTAGTAAAAATGTCATATTAACGGAACATGCATCAGCGGCACCTACACCAGTGTCACGTAAAATTTGTTGCGCTTGAACAAAATTCTCGGCGCTTAGCAGGGCTCGGGTGATGAAGTGACGTGCTGAAATTGTACATTAAAATTGTATATATTTTCATATTTTTATATAACGTAAACGTACGAGTCTTTCCGCTATGTAGCACGCCAGCACTGATTGTGTTGATCGAAAACACAAGTCCATGATGATTATAATTCATTGTATAGCCTGGTAAATGTCCAGCATAGCATAATGATGTAAATCGTTCTTCTTTGACATTGTATTTACCCTGTGGCGAATCGCTTATTATGTGTGCCGATACGAAATAATAGTGATTAAGAACTTCGCTCAACGCATCTTCAGTGTGCCCAAGAATTTCCTATAGACGTAAGACGATAAAAGAATGAACATAAATGAGACAAATTACTTTGGGTTTGTGGTATTCTTACGTTGTCTGGTTCATTTACGCAGATTGTGGAACATCCAACTGGTGGTTGAATATCGTTCACTTGGCCCACAGCATTCGGTGTTATTTCGTCCATGTGAAGCAGAAATAGCTAAAACAAATTGCGAAAAATTAGCTTTAAAAACTTCCTACAAGATCTTTATTTATATGGAACTGAAACGAAGCTGAAATTATGTCTATCTGATCTTATGAATTCACTCCAGATTGAGAATCGATATGAATAAATAATAGAAATCAACAATTATTTAAGGTATCGAGCAATGACATTAATAACGTTGTCTAACACTGAGGTAATTCCACAAAACCTAACATTATAGGCTTAATGCAATTTTTGAGGTTCGTTTGTTAAACAGGATCACAAATACATCATTTGATGCTTAATAATCGTTATTTTAAAATGCTCCATAACACAAAGTGAGGAAGTTTTGTCCAATCAGTGTTTAAACGCGAACATCAATGTCTTCTGATCGGTGAGTATATATACAAACGGGAACCACTAATAATGCCAACGCAGCAACGGGTTACCTTGTTATACTGCTTGAGGCTATTGATGATCGTCGGTAGCTTAAATTAACAGATAATGTCCACCTTCTTTGGTATGGGCGGAAAACCTAGTGATGTAATTATAAGTCCAAGAGAAATTATTACCTTCGTTCCGAACTCATACTTGGATGGATTGATCCTACACACATAAGATGTGACTACATTCGTTTATATTTATGGTAACAGATACTAGTCCGGATTTAGATTTTCGAATGGTAATCATATGAAGGGACAATGACGAAATGCTTTTTGATGGTGTACACGACCCAAACCGCATCAACTCATAAAACGGAGCCTAGTTGAAATCCCAACAATTTTTTTCTGTATCTAATTGCTAAAATTCTATACATCTCATGATATTTGACCAATTCGATAGGGCTCTATCACGATTTAGATCATTAAACGATTTCAAAATATTGAAAAACGCTTCACTGATAGTTGTTATCGAGTCAACTCATGTTACTATCACAGGTCATATGGAGGTTGGTCTTCTCTTGAAATGGTTGCTGGCTTAAAATTCAGGCTGTACTTTTACTAGACTGGTCTACGTCGGGGTCACCAATATATAGGTTAAAATATAGAGTTTAGCTTAAAATACTCGTATACAGTCGCAAAATATTACGCACATCGGGTTACCTCCAAGCTAATCACTATACAGTGTCGAACAACGCTAAATCTCATTCTTACCTTATGAAACTCAACCTGCGCTCCATCCGCTGTACCTTCTAATTCACGTATATACTGCGGAAATGACTGTTTAACAGACTCCAATGTTTCATTGTAAACATTTCCTGCGAAAATGACAGACAAAATTATAATATTCTTCTTAGAAACATTATGACCTATATAAAAGCATACTTACTTCCTTCAGGTGTGTTGTAAAGTGGTAAATAGCACTCGTTCAAGGGTTCCGATAGTAGTAGAAAATTTTTTATGATTGACGAAAACGTTCTACCCTGAAAAGAGAAAATTACATATCGTCAGTAAATTTACTAAACGGTAATTCGCGATCGTGACATAAGAACAATGTTAATAATATAATAAGTTGTTACAATGTTTAATTCAATTATATATAATACATTTTTTGTACGCCAATTACGTAAATTGGGCGGTTTATGGGAAGTTAAATTCAGTTCCCTTGCGATCGATCGTGCAAGATTGTTGAAGTTCAAGGGAGTATTAAAACAATATTTTGCAAACGTAAATTACATGTTAAATGGATGCGGTTGACACCTACCTACTTTCAAATGTTTATTGTATGACATTTGACGATTTGTATCCTAATAAACATGCGGTAATTCTATCGATCGAGCGATCGATCACCTTGAAACTATAAAACCACAAAATCCGGTACAGATCTACAATTTCGGTCAAACACCATAAATAATATTTATGATTCTAAAGATTCAGTCATACATTGTTTATTGCTAATTACTACCAAACATGACATATAAGTTAGGATCAACCTTGATCAAGTTTTTAGATTAAAACTTTATTCGTTTTTATAGCATCGATTTTAATTACATTTTGTAGTTTATTTCATAATTTTATTAAATCTGATAACGCTTTGAAAGTTTATATATAAATGTGTAAATATCATATAATAAACATGATCGCGTGCTGTCCACCGTTTTTTTGTCATTGTACTTGAAAAACAATAAAAAAAAATTAAAACGTATTTTACACATTTAATTTATGTTTTCTTAATGATTAATGAGCATAAATTATTTGTTACAGTGTTCTCTCATATCGTATATGTATCATGATTAATGATTAATCGATTATATATGGGAATCATACGATAGCAGGTTAAATGGAGTACTTGACTAGGATATCGTTTTGTTTACTGTCGTTCTTGTTTTGAATGTGATCTGGTTACGATCCTTATCGTTTCCTCTCACAATTACATATACAAATGTAGTTGGTTGCTTCAATTTGTTTCATTTATCTCAATTGGAAATTCCTTAACTCATCGATCATATATATATCGAAGGCTTTGCTATGAGTTAACGTATTTTGAAATCACATGTTAACCATGTCCAATAAAACATCAAGTCCTAAGTACGAATATAGATCGTAATCTGCTCGCATTAGAAAAACTAATAGGCTACAGTTTAAAGCGATGCAACCTTAAGAGTTATATCAATGTTCTCGTATTAGGATATCGATCTAATTTTTAGTATCCTCATATTGTCTGAAATGCTGCTCAGACAAGTTATGCGTCATCGATCGTAAGAACTTATAAATGGACGGAGCACAAACCGTATACGGTATAGAATCCCATTAACGGTTTAGTTCGAATTGAGTAGCTCATAATATACGACGGCAAGCTGATAATCCCACCAAATATATAAAATGAGGTTTTTCTTTTGGGTTATCGTAGTGGATCTATTTATAATCACCAATCACTTAACGATGCATTTCACTTGGAAAAAATCAAATTTCTTTGCATTTTGAATCATTCTCAATAATTTTAAACGATTTGAAATTGCTTGTTGAGTCACTCCTTTGACAAAAATCTTATACTTTTGAAAGCACTTTCGAAAACTTCTCGCACTTAAGACAACCTTACTAAAATAGTTTCGTAAGGTTTGCTAATATTTCTGACGAATGAATAAGATGGAGTTCAATACTCAGTAACTTACATTTTCTCCAATTAGCTACGAGAGCCAAGTTAAGTATCTGTGGCTCTAGGGAGTCTCCAGAGACTATACATTAAGAAACGTTTTTGAGGGCGTTCGATGCGATCCTAATAATACGTATGAGACTGAAAACACTAAGTATAACATTTCAATGCAAATGGATCATGGAAATCTCTGCAGAGTCTTTTAAGAAATACAAAAGTCGAATAAATCTTGGGGATGCATCAATCAATGTGTTATAAGAAGAACAATTTAAAAGTAAAGGTAATATACCTGATTTCCATTATGAAAAATATACTGACAAAATAGTCAAAGTAGGATAAAAATATAATTTTTCTTAAAGTGCGAGAGAAACAAAAAACATTTCCAGTATAAAAAATGTATTCAGTACTGAATAAATTTTTATGGTTACTGAAAAAATTATTATAGCAGTAAAATATATCAAGAGAAGTATTTTTATTCAGTAGACTGGAAAAATATTTAAAAACTGAAGTCTTTCATAAATATGAAGCATTTTATAGTAGTTTTTTTTATGGTCAATTCATAATTTTAACATTTCGTTTTGTGTCATTCATCTTAATTCATTGTGGAAATAATTGAAATAATGAATAATTATGTTAAGTTTATTTTTGTTTAATTTATTCAAAGAAGTTTGTTAGTAATTAGTAGATTCAAAGTATTTTTTGTCTTTTTTTCATTAACAAAAATAAATTTGAAATTTATTGGTTATGTTGTAGGCAGCTGTCAAAATATATCCATAAAAAAAAGAGAAAAGTAAAAAACTATAATGGTATTTCTGATTTTTTTTCTCGCTTTGGTTTTTTCAGTAAAAAATATTCAGTAAACAAACGAAGTCGATTAAAATTTTTTTTATGGTACGAATATTATCATTATGTATGTGTTGACCGATATCAACCATAACATCGATTTTTTTTTGGAATTTTTGAAAAACAACAAGGCTAACCTCTTGTTGTTTTTTTTTGCATAAAACTGTTTGATATTCGATTTCAATGAAACTCGGTACTGACATAGAGTGGTAAATGATGTCTTGCTGAAGGTTGTCGTTATTTTTCGTCTACGAGTCTATGAATAAACAATCGGCTTTATAGTTAAAAATTAGAAAAACCAAACTGTATAGTTGTGACAGTAGAACCTTTAAAGTTGTTTGAACCGTTCGAGCCAGATATGGTCTCTACACAAAACGATGTAGTAGTTTAATCAAACACAAAAGTTAGTGTCCAGTTTAACTTTGGACAAGTCGTTTATTTATGTCATGCGCCACCAAAACTTTTATTATGATGTTTTAAGGTGAATTTTTATGAAGGTAAACCAGATAACTTGTATTGTATGAGATTATATCTGCGGTATCGCTAAATCGACCGTTTATTAATGTCAAACACCGTTAAATGGAGGATTTTACGATACAGATTATCATTCCGCGTATTAACAGAGGTATGTGACTTGCAAATTATATTTGTATATATCGTCAACCCAAACTGTCAAAATAAGAATTATTTATTAGATTTGTTGTTTTGCGGATATGTATGTACACCTGTACACTATATACCATATGTATAGTATAGATAATATGACAAATAGTTGTAGTTGAAAGTCAAATTCTATGTCTTACCCGGAAAATTAAATGTGATAAAATTCCACCGATTTAACGACCATAAACTTTTATAGTTCACGACATAAACGTAAATGAGACATAATGTCCATTCGTTATAAATAATGTTCACCATCATCATAAAGGTAGCAAAATCGTGGTGTCCACAAACAGCATCCAAAAAAGTGATGTGATCACCAAGTTGTCCCAACCATTTAGAGTTGGATTTGGTTCTATAATGGGGCGTGCCAGCTTGACTACCAACTCGGTATGTGCCATCGTCGCGTTTTGGGCCATATTTCACTCGTATGATCTTCTCTCGAATATAAGAAGCCATCTATTATACTCATACATATGTGTCGGGAACAGCTTATATCCATAACAAACATTAGAATGCAAACGTGCTTGATAACCTGCTCTCAACGTTGTCGAAGCATTGTGACGGCTGTCATTTTATACTAATGTACATATTTGTTCTGTATTTTCAGATATTCTCTCGATGAATCGATTCGTTGTCTTACATCACGAGATAGTTCATAGCATTTGGAAACAATCTTCTGTAGGAGTGTTTGACAGTTACCGATAACTTCCTAATTTATTGCACAAAGCGTGACCTTCTTCGGGTATACAACCATTTCACGATACTATGATCGTAAAAAAAACTTGATAAAGTGGTATTTGAGAGTATTCAATTACAGCTTCTGGTGGTGTATGTGGAAGAATCAGTAAAATGTTCACACCTTGAGTCGAGTTAACATATAAGTTAAAAATCCAGATTCTGAATGGAAGTTGACCAATATTTTATGGTATGGTACAATCCGGTTATTTATCCATTGGTTTACAATCCGGTAAGTCCTGTTCAGTTTGATTTTAACAATACGTAATTATAAGTAGCTGAGTGGTTAAAAAAGTGTCTTATCACGCAGCGGGCGCGAGTTCGATTATTGCCATTGATCAAAACAGCATATTCGGATGACATAAAAAACGATTGTGTGTTAAACCATTTGTTGGACGAAACCACTTGCAATATGTACACCAATGCGTATTTAATGATTTTGTAAGATTTCAATTGGAACGCGATTAGGGTTAGATTTTTTGTCAGAATTTGCTTTTGGCGTGCCATGATCTGGTCTGGAGGCAACACTTGTAAAGTGGTTTAGAGACATGCAAGTAAGACATCTTCGAAAGGCCGTTATAATGATGTGACATTAAGAGCAACATCTACAAGTTCATTCATAACTACGACCAACGTTTAATTGTGATCGAACAGTCGTGACCCACCTCTACTTTACATAATATGTAGTCTTTCTTGTACATGGGTACATAATCACAGTGTTCGTAATGATAACCTTAAACGTTACATATACAGCCGTCACAATAAATAAATTACAAAACATTAAAAGTTGTTAGGCTAAACCAGATTGACGCTGAAGTCATTGGAAATCAATATCAATTATCGATTATAATTTTGACATAGTTCGCAGCATGTGTCTATAGCATTACAGGTTACAATATACCTTTTGAGTTTGTCCATTTATATATTATATGATTGAATGGAAAATGTCATTGAAAATGGAAAATCGTAAAAGAAAATTTGAGAATCGACTGTATATCGCTACTCGGTTACTGTTTGTTCTGTTGTTACGCAGCGAAACAATATATGATGTCGTTGCCCCCGAATTTTTTCTTGAACTACTTAAGTAATGATTATATATTTAGGATATGAAAATATACAGGGTGATTAAAATAAAACTGAGTAAATACTCTCGAGCCTCGCAGAGACAAACCATTGTAGTGCCGCGTTGTTCAAAGTTTTTGTGAATTGTTATTCGAAGTTGTGATGTTAATTGTTGTTGTAATTCGCTAGGCCGATTTCGATCTGATGATGACGTCACTGAATGGCAGTGTGATCAAAAAGATCCATCTCATCAGGCATATGCTACCGGATTTGATGTTCGTACTGTGCGATTTGTATATGTACGTTTTAGTCATAATGCGACAGTTCTAGCGAATTACAAGAACATAACTCGAAATATCGATTTTATTTGCTTGTGGCGTTAATTGTACGAATTAATTATTTTTGGTACTTACTTAGAACGCCACACCATAATGACTAATGCAGTATAATATCACATTTTTCTTCTAAAGATCAAAAGAGTTAATTGGAATGTCCGAGAATTAATGGGCTCATAATTTTGAATGAGGAATGACTGGACGATGTTGAACCGATTCATTGCACTTCTCTTGAATATACATTGTGAACGTTATATGCATCACACCAGGAGGTGTACAGCACATTCAATTTCAAAATTGAATGCGCTGAGAGAGGATGATCATAATAATTAAGCACTTACCTTCCAAAGTATTCAAGCTATTATCTTCCAAAGTATTCAAAGAGGGAGGGTCTAGACCAGAAATCGATATTTTAAAATTTTTACCAATGGGTCTAAATGGGATTGTATATAGAGTGGGGACTGAAGTGTTTTGGTTACTTAGTTGATGTCTTGAACTGATTCTGCAGTTAATGCACATAACAATGATGATCCTGAGTAACTCAGATGCTTGTGAAACCTACTAAAGGCTGGAATCTAATAACTTCTATAACTTCTGAAACTATGCTGGGGCAGCTAAACGCATTTGGTATAACAATGAGATAGATGGTGTGGACTGTTGATGTTTTGATAGCACAACTCTGTCATGAGCCTATATCGGTACGCTATAATATTGACAACAATTCCCAAATAGAGTGAATTGACTCATTCCCATGGCAATCAATCTTTGAAAAACTTTATTTTGATGACGTGTCTACCATACCCAATAGTTGTATTTTATTATGACTAATAGTCGTAGTTTTGAGTTATGAGTGATCATATCAATCCGTTTTCGATCAATAGGGGGCCAATAATTTTTACTCTAACACCGCAACTAGTATGTACCGAATTTGACGGTCTTGCCAATGCTAAGGTCATTTATGATGAAAGCCAACCAAAAAAACGTGTTTCATACACACCCAAAATTCGTTTAGCCTTGCGCATCAGCCGACTAGACTTTATATAGAAACAGCAAGACAAAGCAATTCTACGAGTATGTATATATAAAATGACATTTTATGTTAATGAAAACATATAATTTATGATCTCAGCATTGTAATGTGAGGTAATTGATATGAGGTACCGCGGTGATAATTGAAATTTTATTTCGGTAATAAGGTCACCCCAAAACACTCTGTATGCATTGTCCCTATATATATCCAATTAGATAGTCTTTCATATTATAATTTTGATGAATGGGACACCGCCGTTTTGAAGGTCTGTCGATCTTGTCATCGCTGTGATAAAATAATTTTGGTTTGTTTTTGACAACTGAGCGAGTTTAAGCTGGTGAACACGCAGAGTCACCTTGATATTATATTAGAAATACGCGATTTCCGGGTACATGATACTAGCGAAAGGGATTAGTTTTTGTATTTCGAGAATAATTAATCATCCTCAATGCTAATTAGAAAACATAACGTGGGTGCGCGAGTCATATGCAAAATTATGTGTTAACACATTGAATTAAAATTAAGATCTTGTATAACCTTGAGCATACATTTAAATAATCAAATATACGAGTAGTTTAAACCGTCGAGTGTAACAAATATTATGAGATTCACCTTACTTGTCTTAAATACATAATTTAAAGAGTTTTCATCGTATGCACCTAGTTTTAACCCTATGTAGGCCAGACGATTAGAAAATATACGTGTAAAAACGTACACACCAGGCTATTCATCGTTTAGAAAGGTTGCCACGATCCGAAAGCAAAGAGAACAACCACTTAACTGGTATGTGATTGAATGACAGGAATGTAGTTATGATGGAGGTCTGTCTCATAAGACAAGCATGCGATTAGGCCGAACCTGATAAGAAGACCTTAAATGATTACTGTTGTAGTTGCAAAAATCAGGAGAAAGAAAAATCAATATTCCACTTGCTTTATACCATTGTTTGAGGGTCTTTATTGTTTGCTGTTGAGAAGAACCAGTAATATATGTTTTGGGTCTTGTCATCACCGTATCCGGATAATAAATAGCATATAACAGACTCAGATCTTTATAGTGTAAGTTTTAATTGTTATTGATCAGACTAATTTATGTTTGTAACTAGAGGGATGGTGGCTTTCTGGTGGTTGCTATACGACTAGTGTATTTTTGAACGGTCTTTTTTTATTGAGCTGTGTCCCAAAATCAATCTCCGTCAACCAAACCAGAAGCATATCTTGAATACTTTTAGCCGTACGTATTATCTTACGCATCGTTTCTTTACGATAATGCCAAATAAATCTTCTGTTAACAACTTGAATCAGTAAATGCATCAGAATGTACAGCGCGATTTTTTAATGGTACGATAAAGGTGCCCGATTTTAAACAAGAGGTTAGTTTTTATTGCGCTACTTTAATCCCAGAAGTTCAAACCTTCAAGTAAGGCAGTGCCAATGTATGGAATCGTCTGTTAAATTTTCAACATCTGATTAAAAAACTCTCTTTATCAGCAAATGTAATATTATTGATTCAGCCGACAGATCAAGACATGATGCAAGTACGGTTGTATCTGGCGTGGAAATAGTTTACAGAAGTAGAATAGAATTCGTACAAATAATTTGACTATAATATAGGTACATACAAACACTATAGGCTTATAAACCAAAACGATGCCCGCACTAGCGATTATAGTGATGACGTTCGTTTGATATGATGATATGATAAGAGTAAGTCACAATTATCGATATTTGTTTTTATTGTTATCAACTTATCAGTTATGGAATTTTTTGGTCCGGTGATCACACAGATGGGAGGTTTTAAAGGTTTTGCGGGGTAAATTTTTGTAGAGTTTTACCATAAGTAAATGATTGGTTATAACACCCGATTGGCAGTTTTTTCTCAACTAAAGTACTGGTCTGGCAGTGAATATGCTTCATAGTGTATGCTACATTAACTATTTGTAATAATTCGTTTGTTTTAACAAGAATTGCATGATTGATCAATATTTCCGAATACAGCTGTATGCACATATATTATGCAAATTGCAATAATGAGCAAATGATTAGCAAAGGTCACACGCAATCTTTTCAAGTATATAAATTAATTAGAGCAAACATTTGTGTAATACGAGTCCATAGGACATATAATTGGCCCCAAATTATTCAACGATTCAATGTCATCAAATTGCATTTTCCCACAATTTGATAAATCTATATCGTGTAAATGCAACAGAGTCAATAATTGAATTAATGCATAAATATGACACATGTAGTCACGATTATGCTCGTGTAGGAGTTAATTACAAAATAATATTTTTATCCACTTAAAATAGTTAAATAAATTTCCAACTTATAGATAACACGTTAATAAACTTAACGAAAATTGGCTTAAGTAAATTTTTAAATTAAATTATTTACGTTGAAATTAATTAGCAAAGATTGCTATCGTAGTGATATTTTTAATATTACAGTTGTGTAACCCGACCGTTTAATTCCGGTTTCTTAGTTAATTATGTTGTCGTATGCCTTTGGCTGTGACAATGCTCTCTCGATATATATACACACAAATTTACAAGTTAAGTTGTAGCAGTCAATATCTCAAGGCAACGAGGCCAGGGTGTTTCAAAATTATTGTGACAACAAAGAGATGAGTCATGCAAAATTAGTTGAGCTTTTATCCTAAAATCACACAATTGTACACCCTCCGGATTCTTACCAATCCGGAACAGACATGCTTAAAAATTAGCACTAGGCAGTGAGTTTATTAATTAGATATGGTCCCAAGCTCTCATGAAATATATTTTAGTTTTTTACTCAAACTTCAAGAACGAAAACGAACTTTAGGTAGTGGCATTGATAACAACACTCGAACTTTTACATAAAATCACAAAAGGATACGTTACTACTTTTAGCCAACAAAAGTTTTGAAGTTGATCCTACTGAAATCGGGAACAAACAAAGTATGTACTGTACACTGAGTTAGATACGGTTTGAAGCTTTCTAAAGTGTGAAGTAGATCTAAAATGTTGTTTATTGGGTTAGATCAAAGTTAAACAGAATATTATCCTTCATCTGCCAAAAATGATAATCTGCCGGAAATGAAACTGTTGATCTATAATATATGGACTGAAACACTTCTAATTATCGTCTTCTAAATGAGAACTAATTATGACTTAAACGAAAAATATACTGTCTTGAATTTACACATATTTATCGCTTAAATTAGCATCTTTGAATTAAATAAATCCAATTGTTTGTACTTTATTTGTTTACATTATTCATAAGACAATTACTTATGACATAAATTATTAAGTATACATATATAAACTTTAAACAGGATAGTAACCTTCATTTAAAAAAATGCAAGTCATGTGTTCACAATATGATAATAATTCATAGAGGTAATCAATTTACCTTAATTATACCAGTATCAGACAACAAAAGCAGGTCATTTTACCAAAAAACGTATTTGCTTATATATTCAATAAACCCGATCGTGCTTAATCAGCTACAGGTTTTTTGAGGTTAAGTTAAAACAACTGAAATAGTTTATCTGATTAATGGTATATGTAATAATTTACAGTGACAACTTAAAGCTTAACTGATTTGTAAAATGGGACTTCAAAAGCGTACTCATGAATTATATAACCACGCAAGGTCATATTATCACTGGATAAGGATAGGGTTCTGTTATCCTTTTAACGTTACCTTCACACTCGCATTCTAAACATAATGATGCAGTTTTAATCTAAAGTAAAGCTCTACTTCGGAAGAAAAACGTAATCTAACATAAACGCAAATATCGATCAATTGAAAATTGAAGTAAACGAACAAGATTAACGATGTAAAATTCAATTCGTATTTTTAATTTTAGTTATGATACCTGACACCAGAAAATAAAGTGGCTTCACGAATATTTTTATATTTCCCGTACTATAAAACAACTTATATTTTTGATTTGCAATATCCGAGTAAAGATGGCTCTAGTTTGACTATATTTAAATTTTGACATTCGTGTCGTTGCAAATTCGATAACGTAGTTTTGATATTATTTATAGTTTATATTTTAATAAACAGCTTTGTTCAAATTTAAATATGGAATTTAGTAGCATCCATTTAATACAATAGTAAACCAATTCGCTGAATTTGTTAAAATAGTGTGAATCTCATCATATATCGGAAAATATCATAAAAATGGTCGATGTACACAGGCTATTTAGGTTGTCGTTTCAGGAGCTAAAGTATTCTCATTATATAAAACGAAAACAGTCTCAGTTTGGTCATTAAAATATGAGATGCGGAATTTATTATTAAAGAAATACTGGCGCGTTCAGTCAAATAACAGATCGATTGAATCGCCTAGAGTATGCTGGATAAACACCTGTGCTGGGCCGGATTTTATATTTCGTTTATTGGTTTAAAAAACAAACAAATTCGAGCTACAAACCACAAAACATATCAAATGCTACAAAACACAAATGCTATTTAATTATTATCACTGATGACCAGATATAAAATGTGGTAGACCATATGGTAAACCAATATAATCTGTAATTTATTTTTGGGGCCTGAAAAATTAATAATTGCTATCAGCAACCCAAGTGGCTAGCTCGTGACAATTTTGAAAAGAATAATTTATGTGCGTGTTCCTATCAATGGTATTGAATACAAACAAAAATTTGGTACAAGAAGTGTAGCTTATTGAAGAATAAACCTTTAGAATGGCTGCCTTACAGTCCCAGCCTTAATTATTGAGCATGTGTGAGACTGAACAGTAGGCAATTGGAAACAATGCGAAACTCGGAACAAAGACAATATATTACGATTATTATTTTTTTCAGTTTTGTTATGAGTGAAGCATATGGACATGTACAACGATTTTGTGCTTAACGTGGTAATCAAGCTTCATGTTTATATTAAGCTGGAAAGTTAACATAGTGAAATAACTAACAGCTTATAAGTTATGGTTTGGAATGAAAGGGAATGCCTTATTACAAGCTGCCCTATAGGAAAATCAAACCATTGCTCTACAAGAAAACTTAACCATTGACCTACGAATTCCAAGTGAGTACATATACATTTATAAATACTATTGAACGCACAGCATTGAAAAAAACACGAGAAACCAAATGAAAGGTATCTAAGAAAATAATTACTCTAGAGGAAAAGAAAGATCAAAAAGGAAGTGACAACTAATACTTTTGTAGTGATTTCACACCGCCCTGCATTAAAGCTAATATACAAGTAATGTTAACTCCAGTGAAATCACCATTTTATAAATACGAGACCTAAAGTCCCATATCATAAATTATGACTCTATACAGATGTTGTTAGATCTATACATACTACATGTTCTTATATGGAATTGCTATTTAGAGACGAGCTCAAAACATCATAACCAACCTGAAAACAATGATAAAATTTCAAAAAAATATGTACTCTTTGCGTATAAGTGGGACACTAGAAGCATACCTATACTACAGACAAACAAATAGCAACGAGCTTAAACCAATCTATCTGTAGGGTTCAATCTATCCCCAACACTACCGACCACGTCATCGTTAGAATTAACATTTCTGACTCACATTTTATATAAATGATAGTTTTTAATTGAATTAATAACGACTATATATATACAAGTTACTGACAGGGTTTCAAATCAGTACGATTGTATGAATATGAGAAGGAAAAAACATTACTTCACTTAGCTTGCACCAATAATTGTCGAAATGGCAGGAATAGTCTACGCTCAAGATGCACTACACGATTATGTGTTTGTCAGTCCTCGTATATGTCAGTAGTCTCAACCAAGCTAACATAATCTAATTGATAAAATGAATATTTTAAGTATTTCTATTTTTTCTAATAGATTCTACATAGTACTATCGAGGCGGGACAGCAGTCGATTAAGAGTCGATAGCACCGAGAGAAGTACCAGTTTTGTAATAAGTTAAAAAAAATTAACATTTAAGTTGAATCATAGTCACAAAAATTTCTCTTGCGTTTATAAAAAGGAAATTAACGAAGTAAATCAGCTCTCGAACAATAACAACATAGTGTAAGAAGGCTCAGAGACAAATCACGATTACAACGTCAACGTTAAGGTGAACCTGTCCGAACTGTACTGCTATAGGCAATTGAATTGCTAACCATAATCTGGAATCAATAGATTTGACTTAAGAAGGAACGTTATAAGCAAACCAGATAGAGGATTTTATCCACTTCAACAGTAATTATTGGTACTTTCTATACTCTTAATTTAGGAACAAGCTATTAAATTCAGCAAAGTGTGAGTTAGCTAAACAAATAATATTGAAACGAATCACTTACCACATCAAAACCAACTTCGTAATGTGTTCCGCGCGTATACAAAATCGGTATTGCTTGGCGTCTTGGAATATTATTAACTGCTGGCGACATCTTATACTTGCACAAAACTTAGTAATTAAAAATAATTAAATTAAACCACTCAAAACCGGAATTAAACTCGGCGATATGTAATAAGATTGCGCGAATGATTAAAATGCAAATAAATTTTCACAAAACTTATCACTCAATTACAAAAACACTGTGTGAAACGTATTAATTACAATAGATCAATTGCTGGTTGATAATTATAAGTACACTTGCGGATCTGCAACTATATAAGTACGGAGAGAGAATAAACTTGACAGAAACGGTCGTGTCAATTGGAATGCTAATTCGATACTAACATTTTATTTAGAATCAAATGAAGTTTTTATAAGTCGAAAAAAAAAATTGGTTTGTTATTTGTTGTAGTCCACGATCTATACGCGATTATTTATTTTTTACGTTTTGTGTTGTACATAAATAAAGTAACAACAACATATACTCATTCAGATGTATAGTATAAAATACCTTACGTCGAAAAGACGAAGAACAACTAAATACTATATATAAGCTAGTGTGTAAATTGGATTATCGTTGATATACTACCAGATAGTATACATATGTATATATTCATAATAGTCGGTCTATCAATCGATATGTATGTGTACTCGTGTAGTGCGATGAAAGCCTTCATAACATATTTTTAGTACCACACTATCGGTTCGTTCCGAGAAGTAACAAATATAAATATTTTTTATTTGGTATGTTCCGATAAGAACGCTTATCATTTTCAACTATGGGTACATGATAAAGTAGGTTAGATAAAATCTTACTTAAGCGTACAACAAACACTATCTTATAGATGGTCGTTTGTCTCGTGCTATTCGTGGAAAGACTTCCAATAGAAAGTAGAAGCATAAAATACTGAATTCCGACAGATGAAATAGAGAGAATGGCATCTCAGTTCAACATAGAAATTCTAAACAAAAAATGTGAATATTAAAAAAGTCTGATCTACAACGTTACTCAGCTGTTCCGCATTTGCAAGATATTTCGATCTCAGAAGTGAACAACGCGGATCTTGACATAATTTTTAACACTATTACCACTATTAATGAAAGAATCCAAGATACCTTAAACTTTTTAGTTTCTTGTAATGTGTGGTTACCACTACTGAAATCAATTGAGTCTTGGCCACTGAAACTATAGAGTAGCGTATTGCATTTGTAATATTGCTTTTTGAACTCGTTGTTTTTAAGGCAAATGGCATGTCTATTGAACATATCTCATTCTCTTTCCACAACTCTAGCATAACTTCATTTCGCCATATACCAATCGAATAAGATCAAAACGACAATTCTACATAATTATCCCTCCAATTATCAAGCTCTTGATTAGTGCTTTTCTGTTACAATCTCTTACTATCCATCTTCTCTTACTATCACTCTGTTAAATTCACCAAACCGATGCTAATGTCGTAAACCATATAGTGTCTACTGATTTTGGTCGATAGCTAAAATTTTACATACTTTCCAAACAGAGTCCACTTCATTAGATTCGTATCTTGATCGCACAGTACATCATTCTTTCACAATTTCACGGACCTATGTTAAATTTCGTTGAAATCAGTTGAGTCATTTAGAACTAGTGACGATAACTACAATAATGGTATTGAGGTGTTAGAAAACGATTACTTGTTTCTAATCTGCTGAATCAACATGCTGTCAAGTATCAGCCCAACTATCTCTATGTAACTCATATGAGCTACTTCTCAAAATGGACGACCGAGCCTCATGAACATTTTAAATAACGTTATCGTCATACCTACTCATGGACACATATTTCAAACGAACAGCGCATGCTCTTCATGTACAATGCCCCCGAATGGTAAATATTCTTATCAGTAAGCGGATCAAATATGTACATACATCATCAGTTCTGTTAAGATATGCTAACTCGTAACGAAACTAAGATAATATTATGATGATGTTCCTATCCTGAATGCGACTTTCATATTCTTTTCTAATTCAGGTTCCTGTCGGATCTTCATTTCTGCTGTTTAGGTCTTCATATTTTATTACCAATTTATTATAACCTAAAGAAAATCTACTAGAAAGTTGAATAATTTTGAGTGTTGCTTTTAAATTTTCCAAAATCGAAAATAAAAATTTGAACGTTTTTGAAAAAAAAATCACATATAGGGGTTAGGCTTGTCGTTATTTTTGCCATAAAGATTTTTTGTCTCTGATTCCAATGAAATCCGGTATAGACGTGCGGTACCACTTAAAATTAAGCGCTGATCAATCAGTTTCATAATTTTATTTGTTTGACCTGTTTTTTGGCGCTGTTTTGTTTGCCATTTTTCCTCATACTTTAACTATCGATTTTTAATAAACGAGGTCGATTGAAATGTTCTCTATATGGTACTAATATGTCAAAACTGCAGCTGAAAGTCATCGTTTGCTCGTGGATTTGTATGGTGAGCATGCTCTTGCAAAAACACAGTGGTTTGAGTGGCTTAGTCGCTTCAAAAGTGGTGATTTTGACATCAAGGACAAAGAGCGTCCGGGTCAGCCGAAAAAAATTGAAAATGAAGAATTGAAGGCATTACTCGATAAAGATTCATGTCAAACGCAAGAAGAACATGCAACAATCCAGACTTTTGAAAGCCTTGGGATTCATCCAAAAGATGGGAAATTGGGTGCTATACGAGTTGACGCCAAGAGACGTGGAAAGACGATTTTGCTCGAGCCCCACAAAAATAAATCGTTTTTCTATCGTATCACTGGCGATGAAAATGGATCCATCACGATAATCCCAAGCGCAAAGTGTATGTCATCAAAGCCGAATATTCACTGGGCCAAGGTCGCGCTATGCATTTGGTGGTACCAGCTAGGTGTGATCCACTATGAGCTGTTGCCAAATGACCACACCATCAATGCCCAACTCTATCGTTAACGATTGATCCGATTGAAGCAGAAAATCTAGGCAGAGCAGCAAACGTATGCCATTGTTCCACGATATAAAAAGGCTCAAATTTCATAAAGAAATTCCAGTTCTTAATGCATACACCAAATATTAAGCGATATCAACCATATAAAATCACAATTGGGCTTTTACATCGGGTTTGTAGAGCAACGAGTTTCAGCCAATACTTTTTCGACGTCCTTTCATTAGTAAAGAGCAAATTCTGTGACAGTCTTTATGAAACACTCTTCGGGATATGAATGAAGCCAATGTTAATATGATGAATATTAAATATTAGATTGAAAATTATTGACATAACGTAATGTAATATTTTTTAATTAGTCGCCATTATACGATAACACTGTACTGTAGAATTTGTCGTTTAGTACAAGTTTGTACTCGTAATTACAAAAAAAGCAAATCATTGAAACAATAACAAATATATGTTATTATATATAGCATAAAAGGTAATAAATCTTTTCTTCGTTAGTGATGGACACTTTATATGTGGCAAGGTCGAGAATCGAATGGCAAGGCTAAAATAACAGGATACATTCAAGAATTGTTGAAAAAAACTGCCTTGAATAGCAACACTTCATCTAATCCATTTTGTTGTAAAAAGCAATATAGATGGGTAATGTGTGGGTAACTCATTTAAATGGAGCCACGTGTAGAAGACGTACAAGTGTAGTCGTCACATATTCTTTCGTTCTGTTCGTCTGTTTATTTATGTACGTACATATATCCAATTTATTAAGTCATAAACAATTTTAAATTGAAAACTAATCTTATTATTAAAACGATTAATTATATTAGGTTTGTAACCTAGTTTCAGCTGAAGCATTCCGAAACCGAACGAGGACGAAATTTTGATTGTTTGAGCATACTGTATCAACAATTCAAGTCTATCGAATTTAATCATGGCACGGGACAGTATCTAGTCACTTCTAAGCACTTTATAATATGATACGGATTGATGAGCAGTCATGGCTGTGCCGCTTATTATTTCATCTATCCAACTCCCAAATGACTCATCCACCCCAGCCGAGCAAGTGTCCAAGTAAAAGTTTCAGGTTAATAAAATAATAAATAATATAGAAAAAATGTATAAAAATTAAATAAAATGGGATAACATTATTGAAATTTTTTAAATAGTTTAATCATTGTTAAATGATCGCATCTAAATAACCGCATGGAGTTACAACTGGTTCATGTCTGGCAGTCACTTTATTTCTGGTCGCAATCGATTCCATTAGACATATATTTCATCGGTCTAAAGTAAGGTTCGTATTATACGCTGACCTCTTAACAATATTTTACAGTGGACAAGATCTACCAAAACACGATTAAAAGATTTTCCGAAAAACCGGCAAACTGCAACTTTGGTGCAAAGAAACCGGTTTCTCGTTTGCACCAATTAAAAAAAAACAAAGTTAATGCACTTTTGCAGGAAGCGAAGATGTATGCCACCACAAATCACTCTCAAAAGAAACACCCTCGAGAAGGTCGAATCACATCGATTCTTGGGAATGACCCTATATAACAGGATGACTTGGAAGTCTCATATAGAGAACACCAAGCAAGAATGTCATAAAACACTCAACTCACTAAAATGCTTGAAAGGAATACATCGTGGGAGTAATAGGGCCACATTATTGCAAGTACTCAAAAGTACCATCATATCCAAAAAAGCACAATTATATTTTATTAAACTCGTCCAAATCGACACTCTGGCTCCTCAATCCTATTAGAACCTCTCCCACCGTCTCCCTAATTGCAGAAGCAAAAAGCTACTGAAGCTTTTTATCAAGCAAAAAGCCAATCTTGACTATCCTTACTACACTTATCCCAACTTTTCAACCCTAAGCTTGAGAAACAAGGGAACGCTCGTGTGATTGCAGAAAATATCAACTTGCTCTCAAAACTATCCTGCATGCAACCCACATATTCAGTACACCGACGGTTCCTAAACACAGAATAGAGCAGGATTCGCAATCCAAAATCCCCCACTCCGCGAAACATGAGAAATGATTCTCAATTCTTCGAAAAGGATCGTTTTAATCTGGATCCCCGGCCACGTAAGAATACCCGGAAACGACGAAGCCGATTTCGAAGTCAAATTCGCAGCCCAAGCAAATGAAATCGTAATAGAATACACAACGAGGCAATACTTAGCAAAACAAGCATCAATAGCCATTCGGAAAGCCAAAGCTAGTCAATGTGGCAGACTATGCATCCACAAAACCATCTGGCAGCAATAAAACATCGGCCAGTAGCATGGAAATCTTTTGACTTAAAATCAAGACGAGACAGCACTATTATACACCGGTTACGAATAGGACACACCAACATCCCGCACATCCACCACATTCTCTAAACGGAGGTACCCATGTGTAATCTATGCAACGCTCAACTAACAGTCAGACATTTCCTAACCGATTACCCATATTAAATATTTTGACAACAGTGAATTACTCGATTAAACTGGCACTAGCGGACGACAGAGACACATTAATCAGAGTAAGGGAGATATGATAAAATAAAAAGTGAATTAACCTAACTAACACAAAAGATAATTGTAATCTACCAAACCGGAAGATAGTTTGATGAGTAAATATAAAACTGGATGTAGCTTAATGGTTAAAAGAGTTTCTCATCACGCCGCGGTCTCGAGTTCGATTCTCGCCGGTGTCTAGACTTTTTAACATTCTGATCACATAACAATCGATTGTAATATATATATGGGTTCGTAATAAAGATTAAGATGTAGATGGTGAGATGTGCGTAAATGTGTGGGTAAGTGTAAGGCCGTTTTACGGCCATTTTTTTAACCATAGAAATTTGTTTATTGTTTTATTAAACGAACGGCATTAACTGAATATAAACTATGGTTACATCGTTAATGTATGTTGTATCAATGTCAAACTTGGACCAAGATCTTATATTTGTGCCTTACATGTGGTATAAGATACTAATCAATAGGACTTTTGCAACACACATCATCACTTCTATTGAAAAAAAAAATTGGTTTCCGCCTAAATGTTGACTTTTACAACACACAACTCGAAGTTTTTTGTTAGTGTAATTGGTGCAATAAAAAAACTTTTTGACCAATTTAAAAAATTTTTGGCCAAAAACTTTTTCCTACGTCACAAAATCGTACAAAGTAATTGTGATGTCTACATTGAGGCGAAATAAATAAATTTTTCAATGACGTGCAAAATTGGTATGAAATATAAAATTATTGGATGTCTTAAGGGAATATCTTAACTCCTACATATTTTGAGTAGCCATCTAAGCATTGGAACGTTCACTTCAAGCTAACGTATAGTTCCTAATTCAAGTACCACTAATATTGTTTGTATACATGGGGACGATTATACATGAACTGAAGAGTTCATGGATTTGTGCAACGGATCTAAATAGTAACAATATGGATCTAACTAACACAAAACATAATTGTAATCTACCAAAACCCAAGATGGCTTGGCTTGATGATCAAAAATAAAATTGGATGTAGCTTAATGGTTAAAAGAGTTTCTCAACACCCCGCGGTCTCGAGGACGATTCTCGCGAAGTCCAACCTTTTAACATTCTGCTCACATAACAATCGATTGTAATATATATGGGTTCTCGTAATAGAGATTAAGATGTAGATGGTGAGCTGTGCGTAAATGTGGGGGTAAGTATAAGGCCATTTTTTAACCGTAGAAATTTGCTTACATTAATTGAATATACTATCCTTACATCGTTAATGTGTGTCGTATCAATGTCAAACTTGGACCAAGATCTTATATTTGTGCCTTACATGTGGTGTAAGATACTAATCATCTTTGCAACACACAATATCAATTGTGTTGTCCAAAAATATTAATTTGTTTCCGCCTAAATGTTGACTTTTACAACACACACAAATCGAAGTTTTTTGTTAGTGTAATTGGTGCAATAAAAAAACTTTTTGACCAATTTAAAAAATTTTTGGCCAAAAACTTTTTCCTACGTCACAAAATCGTACAAAGTAATTGTGATGTCTACATTGAGGCGAAATAAATAAATTTTTCAATGACGTACAAAATTTGTATGAAATATGACATCATTGGATGTGTTAAGGGTATGTTTTAACTCCTACATATTTTGAGTAGCCATCTAAGTATTGGAACGTTCACTTCAAGCTAACGATAATGCTATTAACCTCGGGTTCCTCAATAGATGCAGACGGTTTTTTTAAATCGCATCAGGTTCTCCAGATATATAAAACATTTATTAGACCGTGTATAGAATATTGCTGTCAGGTTTGGGGTGAAGCATATGGCACTGCTCTCCAGTTGCTGGATAGAGTTTAGTTCGTCGAGGTCCTAATTCAAGCACCAGTAATATTGTTGACAATACTCGGGTAGACAAGAAGTGTTTTCATTTGGATTAAAATTTGCCGTATCTCATCTACGAGGATGAAATAAATTTTAAAAAACTTCTAATCCTGGGTTTCGATCCTAGGCCTTCTGGTTGATAGGTAGATATACTAGCCATCAGACAACATTGAGTATATTAGTTGATAGCACTTCTCATGTATTGTGTGAAAATAGAGAAAAATTTTGGAACCGCGAAATTTTGTCCATATCCAAATTAATTAACAAAAGCTGTTATCAATTTATGATAAATTTAAGTCGTAAATGATAATTCGAACCAAAATCATAAAAATAATCTGCTCCGTTTTAAATATTGGTGCCCCGTAAATTTATTTCCGGTGCTAAACAGTATATTGACCCTATAGTATGCGGTTGTTTACGCCGCGAAAATATTCGATGCGATAGCGTTAAAGTTGAAAACCCAAAAACAGATTTTGAAGTAGATAAATTTTATTAAAAGTGAATATACAATTATTAGGTTTAGACTTGAAATCTTATACATTTTCCATAACTTTCGATTGTTCCAATTCCAACTCGGCCAATTCGTCGTTCGCACCACTCCACTCAATACCGTGGTGTACCATTAAATGCGATCGATATCGATCTTTTTTATTAAATCCATGCGAACACTTAAAACATTTGAATCGTTTTCCTGTATGATTATACATATGCAGATTAAGTGTGCTCTTCTGGGTGTACTCCTTGCCGCATATTTCACACTTAAACTGTTTGCGATCCAAATGCGATAGTTTGTGAGCCGTCAAGTGGCATTTTTGAAAAAATCGTTTCGGACATTGATCACATGCGTATGGTTTTTCGCCTGTATGCTCTCGATTGTGTACCGTCAACATCGAAGGACGACTAAATAGTTTATTACAAATTCGGCACTCGATCGTTTTGCCCGTATGCAATGTTGCGTGCGTTTTTAGGGTGTTTGATTGTGCGAATTTTTTGCCACACACATCACATTCGTATGGTTTCTCACCGGTGTGCACGCGACGATGTGATCGTAATATATCGTAACGATTGAACGCCTTATCGCACAGATTGCATTTGTATTTACGGAGATCGGAATGTGTTATTGAATGACTTTCGAGATTGCGCATCGTTTTAAAATATTTGCCGCATACAGAGCATAGGTAGCATGTGCTACTTTTTTGTTGACACTTGTGTTGTTGATATGCATCGGCGTTTTCAAATCTTTCGTTGCACGTACTGCACATGTAGACCACCACAATTGGATTTGTATCATCGGACAAGCCAAACTCACTGCCACCGACCTCCGAGGCATAAACTTCACTTTCAATCGAGTTATTTTCTTGTATACTCTCTTCGATTGGTTCTGAAGGGTTCGAATCGATTGATTCTTCTTTAATAAATCCATCCATGTACACCAGCTCGTCGAGATTGAACGAAGTATCTTGTTTGTCTTTGTCAATCAAATCTTTAAGTACGCAAAATACATTAATCATAGAAACTAGTACTGCAACAAACGATATTCAACTAAACTTACCATTTCGGACCAAACATCGTCGTAAACGAACCTCTGAAGCGTGGGACTGGCGTAAAAATCGATATGCGACCCGCATTTCCTCCAAACACTCGTAACAAATGTTTGGCGGCATTCCATCATTCTCCTGTACGTTTAGATTCGCACACTCACGATATATTTCGCACAATTTTAATTTATACTCATGATCGACTGTTTCGAATATGTTTATGTTTATTAAATTGTGTCCTAAGCACGACCGACATAATTGTCGCAAATTAATTTTTTCTTCAGTTTTAAAATTCATTTGGAATTCTTCTGACAGCTGTTGTTGAATATATTTCGTACTGACAGTATTATTGCGGTTGTTCTACAAGTTAAATATAAGTTAACGCCATCTATGATTTGCTAGAAAATCTATATTTCTCACTAGGCTATATCGCATAAAAACACAACAAATGGCGATTAAAATTTTATTAAAACATATTATTTTGTTGATATAAAATAGTTAAATATAAATAAACGAAATTAAATTAAAATATTAACAATCAATGGTTTAATTTTTGGACTTAAGGTTTTGGTTTCGTAATGCACTAGTACGCGTTTGAGTTGGCACAATTATAGACGATCTTGGTCGCTTCGTGGGCGACTTAATTTTCTTTTCTATTAGAATTTTTTTGGTATCCGATACGGATCCCGTTGATAAACGACCAGGCACTCTGTTTAAAACTTTACTAGTAGCACCGGCTCCACCTCGTGACGAAATGTTGCTGCTAATGCTCGAGTTGGTCGAACGACGTCGAAGTAAGTTCTTGCTGGGCTGTTGTAATATTTTCGTTGAACTTGGAGTGACCGTTGGCTCTGCGCTAAATTTCAATACGCCACTTTTATTAAATAAATCTTCGGTTGAATTGAATTTGATGCGCAACAATGCTTGATCGAGTTTAGTTCGCGCATCCGTTAACAATGAAATCACTAACGATTCACCCTGATAACTGCTACTAGTGCTTTCCATTAACGAATGTGATGTACTATTACTTGGACCAGTGATTATTACGTCCGGTCCACTAGTCATCACCATCGGTGTAACATTAATCGAACTTAAAGGTGTAGAATACGGTGTATCCGGTTTGTTTGAGAAAAAAACCGGTACTTCTTCATTATCCGAAACGGTTTCTTCAACCTCGACATTATTCGCCGGTGTTTCTTCACTCACTGCTTCACCATATTGCATATTATTCTGATCGTCTTTATACTGGGCGATACCATTTTCCATCCGAAGTATAAAGTTAAACATATTTCTTGTTAAAATTTTCCACGTGTGATCAGCCTCGGGCAATAAATTAGTCGCAGTTTCGTGAACAATTGTGCTGCGATTACCGGTCGATGGAGAAGTGGGTTGATTACCGTGCACCTCCCAGTATGCCTTTTCTTTTGGTGGATTTGCGCCCAAACAAGCGCAATCTTGATGGGGTAGATATAGTTTCGATATAATTCCAGTGTGACCACATTTTATTTCGATCGATAGATTTTGTTCATCTGGATTTGGATTGCCATCAGTGTGCGCCACATCAAACTCGTTTAGGAAAAACCCAAGTGAACGCATCACAAGTGTTAAATTCGCGGCATTTAGATTGGCCGGCTGAAAAAAAATATAATATAAGTACAAATTGATGAATAATCTGTGTAATCGAACTACATATAATTAGAAATGACTATATTACCAACGCTAGTTTTTGATTTTCCAAGAATTGTTTGATTACCAATTTTTCATCGAACATGTTTACTAGTAAAATATAACCAGTATCTCTACTATTATTTTGATGTATTGCGCTTTAAAGCTTTGAACAGACTGATTGGATTTGAGTATCGACACGACTGAGATAAATTATTGATAACAGTAAATTTGTCTAATCATTTGCCGTTGCCAATTGAATGCGTTTTATACTGAATCCAATTGTTTAAGTACGCCTCAAAGACGGTAAACTTATGGAAATAGTTAATCAAACGAAAATCTTGTGTAAATTCGAAATCGTTGTATTAAATGTATATATTTAATTAGACTAATAGACATTTGTTTGCATCTCAGATATACTTGATTCACAAATCGATGAAATTCATTCATAAATCGATGGAAAATTTAAACCCCTAAATGATACTAGTATCCACGACACATTAGACAAGTTCAACATTGATCAGCAATATTTTATAACAGATTGAGAATTTGGGTAACTGTTATAAAAGTTATTGTTCAATCTAGGAGTTATTGAACGCATTCTGTGTCTTGGATAATACAGATCTGTTGAAAATTTACGTTATTGCTTAATAATCCGTACAAACTATAGCAAACTTACATGCTAAGATTAAAGAACATACTGTGCAATTGGGTGGTTCAGCAACGTGATCAAATTGAACTGATATTGAGCTTTTAGAGTTTTAAGAAAATGTATAAACTAAGATTTTTCAGTGGCAATACAATTAAATGGGTGCAAAAACATGTAGGAAAGTTATTTTGTCATAACAAAAAAAGTCTTGCATCTCCCATTCAAGACTTCATCTCCAGAAAAGTTCTAGTCAATGACTTTTGGAAAAGCTTTCAAAGCGATCAAACAAATCGGGGAGTGGGCCGGTTATAAGAAGAAACTAACGGAATACAATACAAGCTTACAAGAGAGCTATAAGGATTTGTTAGGATATCGATAAACAACCAGCAGCAGCCAGGCTTCAAAAAGTAATTTTAGTCATAAAAATGGAATAGCCATCCTTGAACTGAGCCATGATTTTATTCTTTTTAGGCCGAGATTTACATCCGATGGAATTTGACGAGATTATACATCCTTGTCTTACTTCTTGAGTTTTATAGTATACCTCACCTTCTCTGCCTTTGTATTTGATCACCTTTACATGTACATTTCTTATATGGGTTCGATTTATTTCTTGGGATATCAATTTCTGGAACGTCTTTCGTATTGCATATCTCAGTATTTCGGAGAATGGCCGTTCGGAGTCGACGAAGAGTACGTATAGTGGTGAATTCCATTCGTTAAATTACGCGATGATAATGCATGTGTTTATACCGGTGTTTCATATTTCAGTTGTGACTGGTGTTAGACTTTTTGCAGTTGTAGATATATTGTCCATTCCAGGTGCCTCGTTGTGCTTCATTTTAGTGTTGTGATGACATTAAAAACGTCTCGCTCTTTTGATGGATGGATGTTGATATCTAGTTTATACTATTAGTTGTGCTTCATCTGTTGTTAAGATTTGACCAGATGGGCACCTTATAAGTAGTGTATTACATATTTCTGGTTGCCGTAGCTCCTTATGACGTCTTGATTATATTTTTATATATTGTCTATGATTATTTCTTCCATTTTCTTGATCAATCGTGTCCAATCTTCGTTGATTTATTTGCTGGTTCAACTTAACATAAACTAGCTGGATGCCAAACCATCACAGAACCTAGTGTTTGTACATACCAACTCGGTTGTCATAATTATCACTGGATCTGCTCGTGGTTGAATCTACTTCCTGCTACGAGGTATTCTCAGTATCTATAAACACAATAGTCATTTCTCGGGATGACTCCATCACTATATTATTGTTAATCCTCGTATATAAATAATAATATTGATTAGAAAGTGCAATTAGTTATTCTATTAATCTATTATCTAGAAATTATGATGCACTCTAAATGCAACTTATAAATAATTATATAAAGCTAAAACTAGTATTGTTTAGAAGTCTCAGGTCATGGGTGCATTATTGTTTGGCCTAATACTCCATTTAATATGTTGCGTATATGCCACGAACACGTCCAATTTAGACTATTGCGAAATACAAAGGCAATCATTTTGTGGATCACGCCAACATTTACTGTGCAATCCAATATCTAAGGTAAGTATACCCCTCATTATATCCCTACCAATAAGTCGAAGCTCAAGCTTTTAATATCAATTAATGCCATTTACAGAATGTTAATAATGTCTTTGGTACAATACAAGGAGTGGATCGCGAAAGTGCAAAAGGTATTTTGTTAGAACAACTGAACTCGAATCGTGATAATATATCGCACATCCAATGGGATACTGAACTGGAAATTATGTCGATGAGATTGCCATGAATTCATGATGAAAATGAGTTTTGTAAAACATCACGCAATTTTATTGACGTCGATTCGGTCGTCATGAAAGTGTTTTGTACATACTGGCTACCCCTGGTGTGTAATGTAACAGACAATCCGTTTGCAAATGATGATACAAGTCATGCTATTGGATGTAGCTTAAATAGAACTATTGCACGATCATATACAACTCATTCTAAAGATCATACGGAATTTACTATCGTATGCCTATACAATGTCTCGACACGATTAACAGCTGATGAGTATATCAATTTGCCTACTCTAAATGTTGGCACTGTTTTAATGTTTGATGTGTATAAAATATGGATATTTTATTTAGGCATGATTTACTTTGCGTTCAGGTTTGGTTTATAAACTAGTTTCACATCTGTTATTTTATTTAATTAATTAATTTTGAATAAATTCTCGAAACACACAAAATGGCCATATTTCAGTTACAGAAAATCTACGCTATTATCCTCTGATAATCATAGTGTTGCTGCCGTATATTTTATTTCGTTTACTGGATGTCAATTTCGGGTAAGAGTAGCTTGGAACGAACTGAGTTTGTTGAACGAATGTAATAAATGTAGTGGAAAGAAACGTGGCTAACGAATAGTAGTCAAACAAATAGTATTGCAATTTAGTGTGTAAACGCGAAACTAATCGTCCTGAATGATATAGTAAAGTGATACGTGACTTTTTGAGGAACAGCTGAGCTTTAAATCCTATCGATCATTCTCATTTGAATATCTATAACCTCACATCACGTTTAGCATCTGGCTCCATATTTGATAACATCTGGACAAGTAAAGCAATGAAATCACGATTCTGGAACAACAAACGGTTTGGCCACAATGAATTTTAATAAAAGCTCCAATTCGTAATCTACGAAATCGTTATTGAGATATTTCAGCAACAAGCAAACATTTTTTAAAGGTCTTAACCATTTTCAGGTGAGATGGGAAACTTAGTGTTATAGACAACTCTCGTATTATGACGTATATGATAGGTTTTCTAAATCTATTCATTGCAACACTCATTTCAGGACATCTAATCTGGTATTATCTTCCATTCCGATGCTATCACTGGATTGATGTTGATCATTTTATTCATTGGTGGTTTTTGTGGTGTAATATATACCTCAACAGAGTCAAATGTAAAATAACAAACTAAGAAGTAGAGCACGGGTATACTCCTATCACTATACTGTTGTTGGAAGTCATAGTCAGTATAATGAAGATAAAAGACGTCGTGAATTTTATGTCGAAATTAACAAAGAAACTCAATACAAAATAATAGGTTAAAACGGCGATATTAACCACTGGGCCACTTAATCGATGATTCGAGACTACTTTTTTCCATATTTCGCATGTTTCTCAGCTGAGACCAGATTAGAGTCGTTTACGTTTTTAAGGCAATAGATTAGAGATAACCCCAAGTACATTATCAACCAGATTCGTTTTTAACTGTAGATAACACCATCCCACCCATTGAGCTAAGCTTGTATATATGTTTTCATCTAGTAAACGTTCCTGATCCAACAACGTTTCGATATATTGCGAGTATTACGATGATAGTTCACGATAACATAATATTTCTAAAGCCGCAACAAATATTATTCATGGACCATATATATGGACAGAATGGTTAACGATTCATGCGAAACCACACAATGACTACGTGGTTCTGATTGCAATGGCTTGTCAGATTGTACTCATTAAATTTAGACTTATAAAAGAATTTAGAGATGTATGATTTCGAAAGAGCAAACACAAAAACGTTGAAAAAGTGACGCAGTCATAATGTTAATTCAACGTGCATATTGTCGAAATTAATGTGGCTAACAGGCACCGTCTGAAAAAATTATTTGCCATTTGGTGTCGAATTTTGTGCAACACGGGGCAATGAGAGATCGTCAACATGCCGTTCATAAATGAAAAAGATGTTCTAATGAACTGGTGAAAGCGATCAGCGAGAGCGTTGGTTAGAATCTAAAAGTGTTTGTTACATCTCCTGCAGTTAATAATTTAGTTTCTGCAACAAAAATCTCCTGCAGATCTGATGTCAAAAAAAGGCGACATTGGCCATACCAGATCTTCAGCTTCGATCCCTCCGAACTTTTTTGTGGGGTTATTTGAACAGCAAAGTCCTCGGACTATTGACGAGCTCAAGTCAAACTATTTTTCCGAAATCAACGCTATACTGCCCGAGATGATCGAAAAGGCAATTGAAAACGCAGTAAAGAGGGCATATTTTACTTTGACCAATAAATACGGCCACTTAATTTATGTCCAAATAAATTGCAAACGCCCAAACTGAATAAAAATATCTGATATAGAGACATCGGTTGATGAAGTATGGATCCATCCCTACACACCGAAAACGTATCGTCTACTTAGCATGTTGGTGTCAGTGGAACCACTGCGGCACAAGACTCGCCATGCCACACTGCAAATCAAATTATTGGAAAATGTCCTGGATATCTGAAGTCAAAAATAGACGGCATTGACTGGCCACCCAGATCGCCAGATTCTACCATTTCGGACTTCTTTTCGGGTTATTTGAGCCGAAGAAAGTTAAGGCGGTTTTAGCCGCCAACAAGTTCATGACCACAGTTTTTTGATATACACACGATATGATCCACATCGGGGAGAACAGTTAACGGCGAATATTGTTGCAATTTATCGGACCGTTTCAATGACGTTTTGAAAGAAAAACGACCGCATTTGGAGACAAAAAAGATTCTCTTTTTCTTTTACACACAAAATTCAAATTGCTTCAACATCCGCCACATTCTGCACAGTTAGCTCCGTGCGACTATTACCTGTTTCCGAAATTGAAGAAATGGCTCGGCGGAAAAAAATTCGGCTATTTTGAACAAACGTCTACTTTGAAGAGTTTATAGAGAAATCGTATTATTCGGAAGGGATCGAAAAATTGGAAAAACGTTGGACTAAGTGTATCGAGAGGAACCGGGTTGGAATCCCGATATGGGCGAAAAGGGATTCTCACCATCGATCGTTTGGGCTGTGCAAATGAACTCATCCGAGAATCTGTTGAGTTTGAAAACCGTGTGCCGTCCCATCTTCCATGTCAGTACTATAGGCTGGCATGGAGCTATGCAATATGCAGATGGTTTCTACGAAAAATCGGACCTATAGCTGGAACGTCAAGTAAAAAGTGGGATGTCACAATATGAGCCTGAGTAACGGATTTGAAACGCGACATTATGGTATCCGGCATTTTGTACCTCACGACAATGTGAACGGTTCAAAAGGACTCATTTGATATATTTTCACTTCCAACTATAAAACCATTGACACATTTTTAATTGAATTTATTTATAATTTTATTCATATATATGTTTATAATGACAAAACTTCAAAATAGCTTTTACTAACACAAACAAAAAGTTTTAAAAAATATATTCTTACTTAAACCAAAAAAAAAATAAAATATAATAATTTTTTTTAGGGCAGCACAGCCTAAATTCCACAAAACATTTAATCAATCATTAATTAACAGATAATCCTTATGTATAAAATTATAATATTAGTGTGCTTGCATAAAAAAAAGTGGCTTAAAAATAAACAATTTTACTTTAACTAAAATTTTATAAAATAAAACCAACTTACATTCAATGAATAAAACATAATATAATCAATTTATATGAATTATTTATATAATTTAAATGTATTTATAACATAATTTTCTAACTAATTTTTTTTTTGTTTAATTTATTAATTTTATGGAAATTTAAAAGTTAAATGTATTTCCATTTTTATAATATATATATATATATATATTTTATATATTTATCATGTCAAAAAATAAAAAAATTCTCAATTTTATTTACAATAATTTATATTTCTAAATTCTTAAATTAAATAGTATTTTATATAAATAATAATTATTTTTATAATCAATTTAATACAAGATACCTATATTATATAAGTTCATAAGTCAACGTTTTATTAAAAATATCAAAAGTTAACACACTCGGCTTAAAATACTGGTTATTATTTCTGTTGCCGATTGGGTTAATTTTTCATGTATATTTTTAACGGCGATTCCGATGAACAAATTCAAAATCGTCAAAACTGTCAAAAAATAAATTCGGAAGCTGTAACCCTACAATTTAATAATAACTTTTATATTAATAACACATGTAGTAGACGTTAAATATTTATTAATTTTATTAGTTTCGGTTGTTAAATTAATTTGTTCGACACTATTACATTTTTTTTTTTTTGAATTTCTGAAATAATATAAAAAATGAGTTTTATTTGTTATATTTTGAAATAAATATTATGTACACATGAATATAATTATAAGAATTCGATTCACTATAATTTATTAATTGCAGTAATCGATGACGTATTTAATTAATTTATGAAAGCCTGATTTCCATTATAAAAAATATACTGACAAAATAGTCAAAGTAGGATAAAAATATAATTTTTCTTAAAGTGCGAGAGAAACAAAAAATATTTCTAGTATAAAAAAATTATTCAGTACTAAATAAATTTTTATGGTTACTGATAAAATTATTATAGTAGTACTGATAAAATATATCAAAGAAGTATTTTTATTCAGTCCTGGAAAAATATTTTATAGGAAACATGTATTTGGATCGTTTGAATGCAGTGAAGCCATATTTAAAAAGTGAAGTCATTTCTTAAATATGAAGTATTTTATAGCAGTATTTTATGGTCAATTCATAATTTCAACATTTCGTTCTGTGTCATTCATCTTAATACATTGTGGAAATAATTGAAATAATGAATAATTATGTTAAGTTTATTTTTATTTAATTTATTCAAAGTAGTTTTTTGTTTTTTAGTAGTTAGTAGATTCAAAATGTTTGTTGTCTTATTTTTCAATAACAAAACAAATTTGAAATTTATTGGTTATGTTAAAAGCAGCTGTCAAAATATATCCACAATAAAAAAAAGTCTAAAATGATCTCTGTCACTCTAATGGTATTTCTGATTTTTTTTCTCGCTTTGGTTTTTTCAGTAAAAAATACTGGCAGTATTTGTTTCATAATGGAAATCAGACTTAATTCTTAATTTAATTTATTTGCTTTTAAGAATATACCCGACGTTCTGAACTGAAGTAAGTATTCTAATACAGCCTCCAGTATATATTTGGCGATGACTCACTCGACGATCCCAATTATGTTCCGACTGGTGATGATATCATGAATTTAGAGCTCCACATAAAAGAAACTGTTGCACATACTAAACTAATTCAAGCGTTATAAACACTGCAATCTTATCAAGACATAAGACAGGACTAAGTACAATGTGACCAAAGTATGTGCATTTAACTGTACATTGTACTCATATGAATCGATCAAGAAGATTGATTTAAAAAAATTAGAAAAAGGACACTATGTTGTAAACAAACAAGTTCAATGCCAAGGAGAATTAAATCAACAGATACAGGGTTGATACCCCAGGTTGGGCTGTTTCGATCTGCATCTAACTTCATCATCACTTGCCGTCTAACTTTTTTTTTGTTAAAAATAGTACATCTACCGTGAAAACAATTTGTGAACGAAGTGCTGAAAAAAATAAATTGCTGCGAATGCCTCTTATCAATGTATGGTTGTGAAACTTTGACTCGAATCAGAAAGTATTTGTTAATGAATATGGAAGCCCTCTGGGTTAGGACATCCATATTTCGAACGAAACATTATACCTATAGAATACTATCACAGTTGGATCGCTGGGCTGATGATACGCATTCATAAAAAACTACAAATGTTAAAAATTTCAACAAACTAAAAAATAATCGGATACGGCCATGATATCTGTGTGATTGCATTAAAAGGCAACGGACTGAAAGAGATACTTCATCCACTGGAAGTGTTAAGCTTCCGTTGGTCTCAAAATCAACGAGACCAAAACCAAATATCTGATATCTGGTTTTAGAAACCAAGACGCAAATGATTTCAGTAGTGGTAACCACACGTTTGAAGGAGTAATGAGATTCAAGTATCTTGGATCTCTCATTACTCAGGATAATAGTATGGGAGAGAATATCAAGGCTCACCTTGCCGCTGACAATCGAGCTTTATATCATCTACGGCCACTTCTGAAATCAAATTATCTTGCAAATACGAATAAACTGAAATTGTACAGAGTGTTTATCAGACCCGTTGTCATGTATGGATGTGAGAGTTGGAACTTGACGGATGAGTACGAAAGATGGCTTCTAACATTCGAGAGAAGAAGTATGCGTGTGATATATGGCCCAAAACGCGACGTTGATAGCACATACCGAGTTCTGTTCAATCACGATATCAGGAATTTAATGCAAATTTAATGCACAACGAAAATTGCCTTTAAGTCAAAATAATTTACAAGCAAAGGCCAAAAGTTTATACTAACACTTACAAAAATTAAACGGTAGTGAAAACGCTTCAGTTAGTGATGTGTCTAACTTTGAAATGTTCGAGGCAAGTCTAGGATGGTTTCAAAGATTTAAACGTAACACAATTTTGTTGGTGTCGAACGTATAAATATCGGACGAGGCTACATGGCCAAGCAGATTTTCAACGTTGGCGAAACCGACTATACATCAGATTACCACCTTATTACTTGGTTTAATGCACATAATAAAACGTTAAACTCAAGCTTCAAAAATATTTCGAAAAAAAATCTTCCGGTTTATTGGCGAGCGAGTAAGGATGACGGCGTCGAAATTCAACGATTAGGTTAAAAACTGTTTTATTCCAGAGTTAAATTTCCTGGTCATCCTAATTACATCGATGAATTATTAAGACGAACATTCAAACAGCTAATTCAGACTACAATTTGCTGTGGAAAATATTAAGCCTATTTTTGGGATACGCTAAGATGACTAGGAAAACTTCTTGGCCTAAGTGTCGGAATAAAAGTGTGCCAGGGATGTGGCTTGTCAAATGTGGCTGAACTACCATCTGCTGCATTTTAGACATCGAAGAACTATTACTGGTTGTAAATGAAGACGAAGACAAAAGATGACGTATCTATAGCCATGTTAAAAAAATAGAAGGTTTGAAACTTATTGAGAGCTACATATTTGACATTTGCGAAGACGATAATCATGCCGAATTTTCTAACTTTAACAGAGAAATTTCTATATACCCTAAAATAAGTCAATTGCACTTCAAACTTAAGGATATTACAAAAAGATGGTTAGGATATTACAAAAAGAAAGATTTATTATTACAAAAAGAATCAAATATACGACACTGAAAGTAGTTGCACACCCAACTTCCTATTACACAAGAATGTGAAACGTTAAACGTTACAAACCCACAAAACGGATGAAACAGTGAACTTACTCAAGATATTGATTAAGACGATAGTAGACGAACAAGAAATAAAGGGAGATAATTAGTCAAATTTTAAATTACTGTCAATATTAACTCGGAAACCTACTCAAATGAGGAAATAATAAAATCTTTTGAGAACGCTTCTAACCTAGTTATGTAATAATAAGTTTTGGTGTATAATCGGTCACACATAAACTCTCTTTTAATTTGCCCACCAAAATCTAGATACAGACCTTCATATTCTAGGCACAGATCTTCATGATATGTGTGTGTCAAGAAAATAGACCACTCAGTCCATATGAAATTGTACCGTTGCACATCCATCCACATGAATAATAAAGCGATGTAGTTGATTGTATCAAGTGGACCCATTCTCAAAGTTCGTCGAATTGAACGACATATTCATGATGATTCAATCGTAATGAGCGATGATAATACGGACGAAAAAAACTCCAATTACAACATATTAATTAGGAGCAACCCGTTGTGCCAATTCATGGAATGCTAGATTCAGATATTTGATCCCATCCCAAGCCACATCAAAATCAAAACGCAAAGGACTCGTTTCATATAACTCTATATTCTTCATATTTTTCTTCAATTCGTCTTTTTAATCCTAAACGTTTCGAAATTGGAGAACAAGTTTAGAATTGATAGTTTTCTAATGGTTTTCCCATTATTAAAATCCCCATTATCTATTAACGAAAACTCATTTTAAATACATAATTAGATTACAACATAAATATACATATTTAAATATGTAAAATATATTTTGCACCATGATAACGCATCGTCGCACAGTGCCATCATTATTCGTAATTTTTTGGCGAAAAATGCAATTTGGCTCCCTGTGACTTCTTTCTGTTCAATCGAGTTGAAAAACATTACGGGGAGCGCGTTTCAACAGCCGAAAGAAAATAATGGAAAAATCGCACAAAGTACTGATGGACATACCTAAAAGCGAATATAAAAAAAGTTTCGAGAATTGGATCAAGTGCTGGCTTTACTTTGAAGGGGACAATATAGATTTAGATTAATAAACTTGTATTTTCAATTTTCTGAATAAATTCCGGGAACTTTTTGATCACGGTGTACAAATACAACGCAGAAGTGGCAAACATCACACTATCCAAATCGAACATACAATTATTTTCAAGTAATTATATACAAATTGGCCGTCATTCTTAATGGTCCTTCTACGAGGAGAAAATGTAAACCCCTTGTCTTATTTAAATATTTAGATCGAAGAACTTCAAGAAGTAAATGAAAAAAATGATCGATGAATGAATTTATTGAAAGTCAAAGATTTTCCGCTATACAAGGTATGAAGCCATCAACATAAGATACATGCGTTCACTCACTCCGTTCAAAAATAACCGGACTATACCAGGTTAATTTCAAATCATGTCCGACACAAAAGACATGAATATTTGGGTAAATTCTTAATGGACTGCCTCTCTGATCTAGAAAACTGTAAGGTGCAAGACTTAACACGCTACATAAGTAGCTCAAACTGGTTCTCATAAGGGTAATAGGAATCCTGTGGTATCACAACGAACCGTCGTCGGTCTAAGTGTGCTGTAGCAGCCACTCAACCGTAGTCACATCGCAATGCCACAATCGATGATTCATAAAATACCTCACACTGAAATGATTCACCAAAAGATAATACCAGATCGAGAAGACAAAATACAAATAATTTCCACCAGTAGCAATCGCTAAATCCTCCAAAGAGAGCAAACCTCAGATTATCCACCTATCCTTAAATGATGATGTATCCTTAAGAATAAGAGTGAAACGATTCGAAAAGAACCCGGGCTTGATAATTAACAAAACAATTCGTTTAATTCACCATTATCCTAGCAGCATATTGTTCGTTGATGATTAGACAAGGAATACAGTCCCAAAATCAATATTGAGGACTTTTTGAAATCAGAGCTCGAAAATATTTAGGTTATAAGCCAAAATGACCGCTATCATTAGACACACTTAAAAAGGACCACCAAAATTTCCCTACTCGCATCAAATCACATGAATAGGATGTACGATCTGTGATGTGGATGACCAGAACTACGACCTTACAACCGTGATTACAACCACACAGACCACAAAACCAAATATTAACAACATAAACGAATGGATCACAAAACACATTGAATAGCTCTCGATTTAAATTTAATGTGATTAAGTTATTAAAAAACATATATATAGCATACAAATTAATTAAATTACATAAATAGTACATAATTATTATGATTTCCAACATTTAACTTTTTCAAAAAAATTAACAAATAAAACTTTTACGTTTTGATATTTGTGTAACATGATTTTTTTTGTTTCTTAAATTATTATTTTTTTTATAGAAATTAATTCAAAATCTATTTATAATCATATTATAAAACTACAAACAAAAATCAACTCACCGAAACATTGCAGTGTGTTTAGATGGTTTTTATGATTTCATTGACGCTACCCCCAGCAAATTGTATACATCACCACTTTCATATAATACATATATACACATAGTCTTAAGGATTTTTTTTTTAATTATAATATTTATTTTAAATATGCATTTATATATTACACTTTAATTTGCTGTTTTTTTTTTTCATGTTAGGTTTACAATAAAAATTATTTGCAAATTTTGTTTTTTATTTTAATATTAAATTATAGTATTATTAATGTACTGTGTGTTTTATATTTTTTTAATTTTTATATTTACTTTTTTTCAAATTTAACAAAAAAATATATGTATATGTAGTTTTTAATTTAATTATCATTGTTATTACTATGATTTATGATCTCATCTTGTTCTTGTTGTTTAGCAATTTGATTACCACCACAATAGTTTGGCGAAATATATTTATATTTAGATTTACTATACATTTTATGTTTACTATTCATATAAATGTTGTTACTATCTTTCGCCATGCTCGTATTTGCTGTCGGATTATTTATTTTGGAAAATTTTGAAATTGACAGTGTCTCATATGGATTGTGTTGTTGATTTTTTATCAAAACAGTATTATAATTTAAATTACTATTATTTATAGAAGACACAACAGGTTTAGTAGTAACATTATTAAAACGTTTCCATATATAGTTTCGCCGATCTATCGTAATCTTCGGGCGGGTTTCACCTTTTTTCTCGGAAGTCCGGCCGGTGAAGCTCTACAAATATGAGAAAATAGAAAAAATATATTATATTATGTTTTATCATTTTATGAGTACTTCTTGTATTAATGAAAATGAATGGACGATAAAATAGGTTTGTAACTTGGAGTGTCATAAACACAAATTTAGTGAAATAATTTTTAATCACATTATAAAATTATATTTCATTAATAATAAAATTAAATAAAATAATTGAAAACGTTATGCTTCAAAATTATTACAAAAACCACAAATAACACAAAAATCGTACACAAAAATCTAATTATGCAGTCAATCATACTTACGCGAATGGATTAGAGGTGGATGGACCAGCTGTTGCACCAAATTGAAATGGCGAATTTGATGCCACCTGTAAATAAAACGTAGAAAAAAAATATTTTGTAGAACTTGATTTTGATAAGATAGTTTTTTTAATTGTAACAAGAATTGTTAAGTGTTGACAAAAAATTATTATTCTCGTTCGATGTTTCTCAACCTATTATTTTAGTGGTTAGAGTTAAACCCGTTTAATTTTCATAAATCATTTGTGAGCAACCATGAGCAAATTTAATGGCTTAACCAGCGAATCGGTTAGACAATTTTCTAAAGGCAGTTGGCTATTTGGCCTCTGTAACACAATTTAACAATATTGCTGTCAAGTTTGGGGTGGAGCATATGGCATTACTCTCCAGTTGCTGGATAGAGTTCAGCGACGTGCCATCTGAATAATATACGAAACTCCAGACTTACAAAAGATCTAGACAGCCTACAGCACCGCAGAGATGTTGCAGATCACCAATAAATATCACCATTTGTAACACCAGGACGAGTAACACTAGGAACGGTCAATGCGCATAGGTTTACGGTGAAGCTGCCGAAACCTCGAACTGAAGGTGCAAAGCGCAAATTTATTCATCGAACATCGAGGAAGTGAAATTCATTATCCGGTTTTTAGTTTCCGTATAACAAATCGTCGTCTTAATACTAAATTAACGTAAGTGCAAAATCAAGATTTCTCAGGATATTTTTGACCTAAGTTTATTACAATTAATCAATAATTTAATAAAAAGTCTCGGTAACGATTTTTAAGACACATACGTTTTCTCGCAATGAAATTTGATTATAAATTATGCAAGTTACGTTTTTCACAGCCCTGAAAACAACAAAATACGAGTATTCTTTGCGCACATAATAATGCGTTTGTTAAAGTGCAGTTTTTATTTGGATAGCCGCATCTGTTGTTCCATACATTTATTGGTTCGCCTTCTTGGTAAAATAAGTAGTCTCTGACGCATGAAGCAAAAGTTGTGGGGATTAAATCTGCGTCAATTCCGGTAAACCAATAACAGCGAGCATCATGAGTATTCACATTATATATCGTAAAATTGTGGCAGCATTTGTCAGAATTATATCAGAATATGTTTGTCGGCAGTAATGGGATGGAAGTTTTGGTAAACTGTCCAAAAATTTTACCAGGTCCTCTTTTTGTTCGTTAACTGGTTTAGAAATAACTCAGTATTTTGTTTAGCTCAATCATTATATCTTTTGAGATATGCATGCCATCAAGACCTTTCGAGAGCAAATGGTGCCCAAAAATTAATTCTGACACACTTATTATGTTTCGTCACCTTTTAGTAAAAAATATAATTTTGTGAAAGACCGGCGAGAGTTATCCGGTTGAGTTTTTCTAGCATCTTGGTTGATTGATGAGCAATCTAATTTGACCCTAGCACACATTAAATAATGGTAGATACGTGATTTCACTATATAAATAAAAGACTGAGCGTTACATACGTTTTTTCTATGAAAAAAATGAGTCGACGAAACAATATTCAGATGCAGTTTCTCGCGATGAACGCTTTAACGAAAAATTGTCAGATACGTTAGTTCACACTTAGGACAACGAAATGTTGCGTTATGTTAATTAAAGATCTTACTAGCTCACTGGGTTAATGCTTAAATTAATTGAATTTGCTATAAAAAAGTTTGCCAGATATTAGTTAAAATAAATACATTAATTAAATTTTTAGATTGCTAAAGCGAGGCAAATATTTAGTTACCGCAATTGCCGCTTGGAGCCGATTTGTTCAAGATTTCTATGTGAAATCGTCTAAACAACTTGATTTAGAAAACAAAAAAAAAAATCAGAGCAATAACTTAATTATTTTCAGTTAAAATGTTACTGACACGTTTAAAGATTTTCGTAGTTGCATCTTAATATTACTATTAATTTTTACGATTGATGACGAATCTCTACTCTAACTTTTAAATATCTCAAAACGTCTGATTTGAACTTGGGTTTTATAACAGATTATACAGCTTTCGGATTCTACAGCTAAATTACGTAAAACTGGTAAAATAAATAAACTTTTTTGACATCGAATTTCGAATCGTATACATATGTCATACGCATAGGTTCTCATTATGAATTAAATTTTGATTATAGACCTTTGGTTCCATAAGATTTTTCGAAATATTTGAAGGTTTCTGTACTCTTTAAAATCAGTATGTCAAAGTAGTGTTTGTAGTATTTCAGTATTTGTATATCAACGGTTTATTTGAACGAAATATTTTAGTAAAGATCGATATGTGTTCTAATTGTTAGTACCTGATCAGATTAGTTTGTTTGCTATCTTGCTACTGAACTACTGCGAACGGTGAAAATCAAAAACGTACAAATATAAACGTTTCCCTATCAACGTAGGGAATACTCACAGGACACTTTCTACTTGCGAGAACATGAGAGTAGAAAACCTGGCCTCGGAAACTGTAAAGTGCGAGATTTATCACGCTACATAACTAGCTCAAACTGGATCTCATAAGGGTAATAGGGAAGTAAGATCCTGTGGTATCACAACGAACAGTCGTCAGTCTAAGTGTGCTATAGCAGCCACTCAACCTAATATGATATATTCCTTATTACCTATTTAATACCGACCGATTAAACTATCTGATTGGTCTAAATTTCTTTACTACTACACAATCTATAGAAAATCACTCTGATCAGGAAGTATCTTCCCCCTTAAAATTGTCTTTTCATGCATCACAACACAAGTCCCCAAAGTGTCGGAATGGTCAATGAAAACCTAATGGCAGTCGGAAAGAGCTATAAGCCCTGATCTGAATCTGATAATACACTTGGTCAACTAGTCCTATTTGCGCCAAACTGACGTAGATTTAAAACACTAAGTACCTGGTTAAAATTAAACAGGATTTTGTTAACATTAAACCCAGGATAGTTTCTACCAACTATCATCAAAAAACTTAAATCACCAATAAAAATAAATGTACGAGTATAATTCCAAACTTCGATAACATCATCTTTTTTTTAAAATACTTACATACCCCCAGTACTGATGACATCAATTTTATAAAAATAAATTTTGATCTGTTACCTTATAGCAAAGTAAATTAATTGTGTTTGGCCGCTAATTCAATTCACAATAATAAATCTATTTATATAATATTTGAATATATAAAATACTGGACTAAAAATGTACCCCAGTAAGGTAGCTTATAAATATTCATACCAACATGGAAAATATCACAAGATTTTCTCAAGACGCTGAAAATTTACCATGCTCAAATAATAAACCGGATTGTTAATATTTATTAGGTCTACCACGTATACACAAAACACAAACTTATTATTATATAAAAACATTTGTTATCAATGAAACAATATCCAGCGAATTAGTTATTAACAAATAATTGAGACGAATGCACTTACCTCAGTTGAACTAGCACTGAAATTAAAACCCCCAGAAGCAGCTGGTTGCTGTGGATCTGTTCCACCAAATGTAAATGGTTGTGTTGAATTCTACAAATGAATCAAAAGAAACAAATATATAAAATATATTGAAATGTCTTACCGACAACTGTACGTACCGTAGTTGGGGCTATTGCGGTAAAATTGAAATTAGGCGCAGTTGTTGAAAAATTAAATGTTGCCGGTTGATTACTATTATTATTATTATTAGCAGCTCCAAATTGAAATAGATTATTCGATGGCGGTGGCTGCTATAAATCCAAAAATAAATAATTGTTAATTTATAATCGAACCCAAATATAACACCTTAACTATTGTACTTACCTCATTTGATTGTTGTGCACCTCCAAATTGAAATACATTTTTAGGTGCTGATGCTGAATCATTTTGTTGTTGTGGTGGATTAAATGATGTTTGTGTTGCACCAAATGATGGTGGTGGATTAACAGATTGTATACCAAAATTAGTTGATGTAATCTGTGATCCAAATGCGGCTGATGATGTATTTTGGCCGAATATATTTCCACTTGTACTCCCAAATCCACTGGTTGCTGTTGTTTCAGCGGCACCACTAGTTACACCAAATAATTTCGCAGATTGACCAAATGGTGTATTATTGGTTGAATCGAGAGCAGATGGTGATTCTGTTGCGCCAAACGAACCAAAAACTGGTGTCACGTTATGTGTATTAGTATTATTTGTTGAGGCTGGTGTTTGATTGGTTGAAGTACCACCACCGCCAAACGAACCAAATTTAATTGTTGACGGTTGGTTTAATTTTGTTCCAAAGCCTATGGTTGGAGTACTAGTATTAGAGCCAAAACCAGAAAAAGGCGATGTAATCGATGTATTGGCAGTAGTTACTGCGGAGAACCCGAAGCCGGATGGACTACCAAATGTTGGCGCAGATGTGGTCACTGGTGGAGCTGGATTTATTGTGTTACTGCCAAATATATTATCCGTTTTTGTTACCGTAGAATTTACAGGAGTTCCAAAAACCAATGAATTAGTAACTGGTTTTGCTTCAGTTGATATTTGTGGCGTGGAAGAAGATTCAATTTTATTCACTTGTGATAAACTACCAAAAGTTGGTACGGAGGGCTTGGTTTCCGGTTTTGTTGCTAATGGTGTAATTGCTTGTGGTGGTGTGTTTTCTGGTTTTTTAAATAGTGAAAATCCACTTGTTTGACCAAATGTTGGAGTTACTTGCTGTACCGTTGCTGTAGTTACTGCAGTTGTTGGTGTAACAGCCAGTGATGGTGTAATTAAAGACTTATTTTCAATATTTGTAGAAACGATACTACTTGATGGACTTGAATTGTTCGGCGGGGTAAATTTGAATCCACCGGATGAACTACTATTAGCCGGTGCGGTATTAGTTTCACTTGTTGTAGGTTCTTCCGCTTTGGGAATTCCAAAGATAAAATTACCGGTTGTTACATTCTTTTTAGAAGTATCTGACATACTAGACTTTGAATCTGTTACAGTAGGTGCCTGTACCATTTTTGTAACTGTAGTGCTTGCTAACGAAGCAGTTGTAGTAGACGTTGGATTTCCAAAAATTGAAGTGACTGTCGTTTTCAATTTTGTTTCTTCTGTTTTATCATCCATACTAACAGATTTTGGAGCGTCGACTTTATCAGTTGTTTTTGGGACGCCAAACGTAAAACCACTAGGTATAACCGCAGGTAGTACAGGTTTTACAGTTTCGGCAGATGTGGTTATGGCCCCGTTACCAAATGTAAATGTTGGTGTAATCGCCGTTGATAGTGTTGTTGTTGGAGTAATGCCAAATGTAAAAGATGAAGTTGCTGATGTTGTTGGAGAGGCAAGTGTTGTAGTCGTTGATGGTGTTGAAATTGGCGGTATACCAAATGAGAATTTAGGTTCGACGCTTCCAAACGAAAATTTAGGTTCATTGGTCTCAGCACCCGGTTTTGCTTGTTCGCAACATATACATTTATTTCGACTTGACTCATTTCGAGTGCCACATGTTGAACATTCCCACTTTTCATTCTGTTTCTCAACTAACTTTTTAAATAAATCATCTTTTACCGGAACATCTGGCGATTTAAATGTATTTAACAGACTACTATTACTCGAACTTACATTGTTTGGTGCCCCGGGCTTTGGACTTTCACATGCTAAGCACTTAGCAAGACTACTATCATTGCGTATCATACAAGCATCACATTCCCAAGTTCCCGTCTTCGGTTTAAATATATCAGTTAGAGACTTAACTTCCTTAATAGGTGTAACCGGGTTTTCATTTTTCGTTTCGTCTGCCTTAACCTTTTCATTTTTAAATTTCATTAGTACATCCATAACACTCCCCGATTTTAATTCTACTGATGGCTTCGAGATCTCACTACTCAAAGCACCTATTGACTGTCGAGAACTATCTTTCGATTTTGGCACAGTAAATGATACTGAATTGTTTGATTTATTTTTATCTAGATTTTCATTGAATTTAAATGTCGGTATCGTTAATGGTGTACTTATTACTTTATTATTAGTTGATAATGCTGTGTTAACCGTGTTTTCATCGCCACTAGCACTACAACTATTCTTTGTTATAGGAATTGGTTTCCTAAACTCAAACTTAATATCCATTTTGTTTGGCGTGTACTCGACAGATACTTTATCCGTTTCCAATACTTGAATTGGTTCAGAGAATGAAAATTCAGCGTTTGTAGCAATTGGTTTTTTATGTACATTATTGGACAAAGGCGTGGAAATCAATGGTCTCTTTGACGAAGAAAATTCAAATTTGAAGTTCTCCGATCGCAATAAATTCGATGGTGACGAATCATTTCCTAACTTTGGTGTCGCTGTTGCTTTTGAATTAATTTTCGATGTTATATTTGTAGCTAGATTATTTTCAGATGGTCGACTAGGATCTGAAGTACTAATCGGTAAAGAAATATCAAATTGTGGTACCGATTTCATTGCCGGAAATGAAATATTAGGAAGATTCACAGGGGTTAATGGCTCATCATCTGTTGTTTGTTTTTTATCCGGGCGTGTTGCAGAGATTTTATTTTTTATTTTATTTGTATGTTTATTACTATGATTATTTAACAAGTCACTACTATCTTTATTATCATTTACCGGAAGTTTATATTCGGTTGTTTTATTCGTATTCAATATGCTCTTACTATCATTTGCCAATTGTCGCAATTCCTCTGTTTTATTTTGTAATCTTTTAATTTGTAACAATTGTGAGACAGATGGTATCTGTAATTCGGTCGTTAAAGATTTATTAACGGGGCGTGTTATTTTATTATCTGGTCGTGTATATGGACTTTTTGCACTGTTTAAACGAATACTTCGATTTAAATTTAATTCATCTTCGACTATATGATTATGACGGGCTAATGATAAAGGTGGCACCCTTGAATTTAATGTATTACCCATTTTCTTTGCATCATTTAACGGACTTGACACATTAAATTGATTCATTAGATCTAATATTCGTTTAGCAGTATTTGATAAAACTGGATTATTATTAGACGTATTTGACGAAGACGATGTTGATAAACTTGATACAGGCCTTATTTGAACAGGAACTCTTAAAGCCTTTTGCATACGACTTATATTTTTTGCATATGTTGATGCACCGCCATATATAGTTTGGCCATCATAAAATGGTGATTTAACGTTTAACAAACGGCTATCACTTAATGCCGATGTACTACCATATAGAGATGCATTGAATGATGGTCGACGATTCCAGCTATTTAATGACATGGATGAATTTGTTAAGCTACTTGACAAATTTTTATCGGAAAATAAAGATTTTTCCGATTGTAAATGTGACGAAAAATGTATTCCAGTTTTAGGATTTTTCAAGCTCATACGGTTTCGATGAATTCCTTTACCATCATCATTTAAATTTATAATATCAGCACTACTGCCTGGTCTTTCAATAAAACTACAAATACTTCCTTCACTCTCCGAGGGAGTCTCATGCCTTCCATTAAATTTCCTTTCAACGTCCTCTACTTCAATTGGTAATGTCAATTCATCGACTTCATCCTCGTCATCATCATCAGCTAATATTTCAGAACCACACATTTCTTCTTCTAAATTATTATTATTGTTAAATGATTTGTTATTTTTTCTATGCATTCCAGACATTAACGAAGTATTTAATACGCTTCTATCGTAATTATTATTATTAATGGTAGTGTTATATGAGCTTCGTCCTCCGATCGAGTCCAATTTCATTCGCTTCCTCACATCTAATCCGCGACTGTAGTGGCTTGTATCCATATTATTGTTACTATAGTTATTGTGTTGTGTTACTTCAAAATTTGATAAACTCTTAGCGTTAAAATCATATGGAGTAGATGATACGGTTTTGTTTAGTCCTAAATGTCGACGATGACGGTTTAATAATGAAGTAGCTGACGGTGTAGACGCCAATTTCTTTACATTTGAAGAAGTTGAGGTTCTTGTTTCTATTTTTGAATGTGTAGAAGTGCCTCGATTGTGAATCTGGCTCGTGCTTGGCAAAAATGGGTCTTCTAATTGAGATGTTGAACTTTCCTAAAATAAGATAAGATGTATATTATTTAACAATTAATTAAATACTGAGTCTTAATAATATATTTAGTTTATTCTTTAAACGAAAAAAAAAAATCAATAACAAACTATAAAATTGTGATATTATAAATCTAGTATTTATCCTTTATCACTTATGTTTCCCATATCGTTTTAACAACATTTTATCGTTTGGATAAGACAACGCTTTGTTTATATTAAACGATATTTAATCATTTAGGTAATAAAAATTTAATTAAATAGTTTATTGTTGTGATTTTAGTAACTAAAATGATTGTACTACATAGTTGTAGTTAAACAAAAAGGTTTGTAAAAATTACCTGATATCAAGGTCTCATTATAATGGAAACTCAACGGTTCGAAATATACTTACTATTATCCTAATATTTTAAATTCTGTATTTAAGTTCTGGGGATGTCAAAAAACACGCTGAATATTTCCATAACTACAGTACAAGGTATATAACGAGACATGTGATATATTATTCATAAAATTTAAACGACGCTTATCCTTCTTTTACGTTATGTCAAAAGGAGTCAACAAACGCCACACATAATAAAAAAACACGAGGAATTGTGGAAAAATTTATCTAACCACATATTAAACCGCACACTATCACTAATCTTCTTAACTTTGATAACAATATATAAAATTAGACATACCTCAAGTAAATCACATTTTGTTCGTTTCACTGGTGGTTCAGAACCATTTTCTTCCTCTTGATTATAACTCTCTTCATTTGATGAATCCTGTTCCTCGGAAATTTCCCTTCGTCGCCTATTCGAACCATTTTTACCATCGCCTTTTGATGAGGGTGAAAACCATTTAGAAAAGGAATTTGGGATGATGCTCGACACACGGGTTCGAACTTTATGTATAATTGACTGAAATTAAATAAGAAATAAGTGAAAATTATTGGTAAAAATGTTAAAATATCCATTTTTTATTTATACATATATGATTTCAGAATGTGTGTCTGTATTGTATACGTACATAAACTTAATTCAACACATATACAGTTATGGAGATAAACGCATTTATTAATTCGATACCCAATTTTAGTTTTACAATTTAAATCAAATTTAAGTAAATTAAACACTTAGGAAACAGACCATTCAATCAAATAGTATATTTATTAATAGCAAAAATATCGAAATAACTTACATTATTCGTTTCCGAGTCGGATAAAGCCCCATGAGGGCTATCACCTTCAGACATTTTTATGTTGAAATTTTCTACTAGGTACTACGGATATTTTCTATTTCTTATTAAGTTTATACGTAATTAAATCACTTCACAATATTCCAAATTTTTGAATAACACACATAATTTTATAAAATATATTTTAATTTTATTATTATATTGTAACTGATATCATTTTTTGTTAAAATAAAAAAATTAAAAAGTTTAGATGTCAAAAAACGCAATCACACGGTCTTTAAAATGCCAGAAATGGCGGATAGAAGCATTTTCATTCCCCTTTGAATCATGACATGCGAGAGCGAACTAGGAGAATACTTTACTTTATTTTATTGTAGCATGAAGTTATACAAAATTCTAAATTACAGCAAAATATTGTAATTTTTATTTTTAGTTAATTTCAATAGATGGCATATCCATATTTAACCCTGTATTTCAACAAATTGTTACCCACGCAAATTATATTAACTTAACAATAAAGATTTATTTGCATTTATGAATATAAATACATAATTAAATAAAAAGCAATTTTTTATAAAATTGTACATTAGACTGTACAAAATATAATAGATTTTGAATTATGATAAAGATACGAGAGTTGTATGATAAATACCTGGCCTAGTCAAAAGATGACGCGTATAAATTTTATTAACGCAGCTGCTGCGCTGCACTTTCTTATATATGTTTGACGTTTATTGAAAGAATAAAGTTTATAATTTATACGAATATAATTTATAATGGAAAGAATTGAGTATCGAGCAGTGATAAAATTTTTATGTTTGCAAAATAAGTCAAATAAACAAATAAAAGCGAAATTAAATGAAGTTTATGGTGATTCTGCACCCTGCCTTGCAACAATTAAATATTGGAAAGCTAAATATAAACGCGGCAGCACTAACATTTGTGACGCAGGACGGCCTGGTCGTCCAATTGAGGTCACCGTACCAGAAATAATTCAAAAAGTTCACGATATGGTAATAAATGATCCGAGATTAAAAGTACGACAGATAAGTAAGACTGTGAGCATTTCAGTCGAACGGGTGCAAAAAATAATGAAAGATCATTTAGATATGATAAAGGTATTTGGAAGATGGGTGCCGCGATTACTCAAAAACGAGGATAGAAACACACGCGTAGACTGCTCAATAGTATGTTTGGCGATCTTAAAACAGGATCTGAACGATTTCTGGCCTCGATTCATAACTGTTGACGAAATATGGGTCCATATCAGCACAATGGAGAACAAAGAAGTACCAAGTTCTTCTGGCGAATCGACTGCAAAAACACCCAAGATCACATTATCTTCCAACAAGTTCATACTTTTTTGGGGTGTATGTGGCGTAATTCACATTGATTACGTTGAAAACGGAAAAACGTGTACAAATGAATATTATTCCAAAATAATGGATCGCTTCGAAGATGTATTAAAGAAAAAACGTCCACATATGGCGAATAAACAAATTCTCCTCTATCACAATGCTGACACGATGAAATTCAACAAATCAGGATACGAGATACTACCATATCCGCCTTATTCTCCTGATTTATCCCCTTTTGACTATTGCCTGTTTCCAAATTTGCATAAATGGATTAATGGAAAACATTTCAGTTCTAATGATGAAGCCATTAGTGAAATGTATACCTATTTTGAAGGGTTAGAAGAATCAGATTATTCTAAAGGGATCCAAAAATTAAAAGAACTTTGGACTAAGTGTATCAAGGTCATAGGAGAATATATAGAAAAATAATTTGAATTTTTTCTGACCGAGGCCAGGTACTTATCATACAACCCTTATAAGAATTTACAATAAATATATTTGTCTATTCATCATAATACATTTTGTTACTTCTGAAAGCAGAGCCTCATTCATTTGCATCCATATGTCTAAGCTTCAAATGGCTCTTATATCTGTAAATATAATAACAAACGTTGATACTTATATTAAAGTAAACTTGTAGCATTTTTTATCAATTATAATTACCTATCATTTCGGATAAATGTGGCCGTACAATGTGGACAGTTAAACGGTTTTTCATTTGTATGAGTAAACATATGCATTTTTAGCGAATACTGTTTTGAATATTCCTTATTGCAGATAGTGCACTTGTACTTAACACCATTATGAATATCCATGTGCCTATCTAAATGATTTTTTTGCTTATATCGATTTGGACATCTATCGCAAGCATATGGTTTTTCGCCGGTATGCTCGCGCCTGTGTAAAATCAAGAAAGACGCACGACTAAATTTTTTATCACAATCTGGACATTGGATTGTTTTTCCCGTATGCAACGTCATATGAGTTTTTAGAATCGTATTTTGAGAAAACTTTTTAGAACAGTATCGACATTCATATGGTTTCTCACCAGTATGTATACGCTTATGACATTTTAAGGCATTAGCTTGGGCAAATCGTAATTTACAAATAGAACATTCATATGGTCGTTCGCCGGTGTGTGTACGATGATGGCTACGCAAACGAAATTCAGTTGCAAATTTTTTTGCTGAAATTAAAAAATCATCATCTAATTTTATTCTACACAAGTAATAGTACAAAATTAATTACAACATAGATCACAATCATAATTACGCTCTCCAGTATGTGTGTATGTATGAATTCGCAAACGTTGATTTGTTGTAAAATTCTTACCGCATATTGAACACAAATATTTAAGAACCTTTGTTTTCTTTTTAATTAAATCGCTTTCATCATATTCAGCATTATCTTCTTGAATCAATTCCTGTTGGTCTACAGTTATAGATCGTTTCAAAAAGGTATATTAATAAGGCCTGACAATTATAGACATACATACCTTGATGAGTAGACATTAAATGTTCATCTAAATTAGCTAAATCAACAAAATTTTCTCCACAAATACGACAAAGGCAATTTTCTATTGAAAGATGCTCAGTTTTAATATGTTCGTTAAGTTCAAGCTCACTAGAAAATATTTCATTGCATTCAGTGCATCGAAGTTCAACGATTCTTGCCTCGGTCAGCATATGTGTCTGGATGAAATGATCTTCTAATAAAACATTACTGGCTGGAATCAATTTAAACTTAAATCTTTATAGAAAAATAATTTATAGTACATCGTTAATTTACCAAAACGTTCGTTACATTTAGCACAGTTGAATGTAAACTCTTCGTTTCCGTCTATTTCTAAAATGGAATATTTAATTGCATCTGTACTCTCATTTGTGATACTATCGGGAGTATCATCCATACTTATAACGTACTCATTTTTATTAGTCATTTTTAAATTTATTTCTTCACTACAATTCCATTCGTTTTTTAATCGTGATGTTTCAGAGGAAACTGGAATCGTTGTTATACCTATAAAACTGTATCCATGTTCGGCTTGCACTCGCATTGTAGCTTTATTATGGATTAATACATCTGGTTTGAAATTTTTATTAATACCATTTGAACATTTTAGTAAAATATCATTTGATTGTTTAGCACGATGTTGAAATTGATAGGCTATCTGTAATTCAGAGATACAATCTTGGCACAACATCATAGGCAATGATTCTGTTTCGTTTATTATAATATTTGTACACAAATAGTACTCTTTGTCATAGTTTAACTTATTTATTGGATCACATTCCGTATGTGGATCAATTAGTTCTTGTTTTTTACCCAAACATGATCGGCAAATTGAATTATTTATTAATTTGTTCATAATTAAGAATTTTAATTAAATTTAATCATTTCTGTCAGCAAGTCACACACACAATGAAGAGAAATGTCATCTTTATAAATTTTGTACACACTAGTCGGGTTTTCTAAGTTTTACTCTAGTGACATCTATTTAAAAGCTACATCAACTATTATGTTAGCACTTTACTGACAAACTAAACTTTCTAATCAAGATTTTAAAATGTCTATTTATCGAATTTATTATAATATATTAATTGGTTCAATAATTCAAAATAAAAATATTCTTTTTACATATACAATTATGATGTACTTAAAACTACTGCATGTTTTGAAAAAGGCCTGCCATTAATCCGGTTATTTGATTATAATTTGCAATCGGAATTGTGATATTTTCAGCTGATTCCGATTGTACTGGTGTCGTAGTAACGGGGGGTGCAATAGGACAATTATTTATCGCAATTGGATGACACTTTTTTTCATGATCTTTTAATCTGCAAAAAAAAAAGTTGGAATTATTGAGTAATAAGTGGTCAGATCCAATAAATGTATACCTAGATTTTCGGTCGTATGTTTTACCACAACTGTCGCATTTATATATTTTCTTTCCAATGTGAACCACCCGAACATGCTTTTTCAATGCTCGTCTATGGCCAAATCCAGTGCCGCAAACTTCGCATTTAAAATCCATTGGATTTTCATGTATTTTTCGTATATGATCATTTAAATCTCCTCCTCGATAGTATCGCTTACCACATTGATCACAAGCATAATTTCGTTCACCGCGATGCACTTTTAAATGTCGATTTAGGGTTGCTGTATCCGGATATCGTTTATCGCACATTGTACAAGGATAATCTTTTCCAAAATGTATTGTCATATGATTTTTCAATGACATTTTATTTGCTAAAATTTTACCGCATTCACTACATTGTAGAGCATCTCGTGTATGAATAGTTAAATGTTGTTTAAGCCCATAGATGGTACAAAATGAACGTTCACATTGATCGCATTTATAATTTCGAACGCCTTGGTGTACCATATAATGATCTTCCAATAATTTTGACGAGCTAAACCCTTTCCCACAGAGTGTACATAAATGAGGTTTGCGAGTTACAGGTTTCGATGAATGAACTTGACGCTTGTGGCCGGCTAATTTAATCCAAGATTTGTACACCTTGCCACATGCAGGACATTTAAATGGGTCCTTATCCAAATGAAATTCAAGATGTTTCCTTAACTGATATAGATTATCACATATTGTACTGCAATGCTCACATTTTTGAGGATTCGTTTTCGTGTTTAAATCCGCCTTACAATTTAATTTTAACTTTAGATGACTCAGATAATTACTTTTAATCCTGAATTTTTTGAAACAGCTCTTACAACGATAAAATGATTTTTCTTGTTTTGAATCAGTGCTGTCCGAGGACATTTCATTCGCGGAATCACTAAACGGTATTTCATCATTTTCCAATTCAGTTTCATTATATGCTACCGATTCAGCTTCTGCTTTAATAATAGGGTCGATAACATCGTACGTCTCAATTTTCATTTCTTCTACATTTAAAGGTTGTGCTTCATTTACTGATTCAGTATCACATGTAATTAGTTCGTGATCTACTTTAATCTCTTCTTGCACGAAATCATCTCTGAAATCACAGTATTAAAGTGAATATCCATCAATTTTATCCATATTAGAAACTTTCGGATACTTACTCGTATTTTGGTTTAAATTCATTATCCGTTTTTCTTAAATGGGTAAGTTTATGATTTTTAAGTTGATTAAATGTATAGTATCGTTTCGAGCAAACGTCGCACACATGGCTCTTACCATTCTTATGATAAATTTTGATATGCCGACGAAGTTCATACACAGATACGAAACGTTTTTCACATATGGTACACTCATGTGGTTTTCCAGTATGCAGTATCATGTGAAAACGGAGCGAATGTTTATTTGCTAGAACTCGATCGCATTCCGGACAGTTCCAATTTCCTGTATGTATTCGCTGGTGTTTCTTCAATTTCGCCGATGACGAAAATGTTTTTGAACATTTTAAACATTTATGACATCTTTCATACAATGAATTTTGTAATTTTACATCACCTATAGGAGTTGGTTCATCCTCATCACCAGAATCATCGAAAATACTCGCGTCACTCTCTCGATCTGAATAGGCTCCATTACTACTGTCGAGCGTTTGAACATCAATACGATCAAAATCAATAATCTCTCGTAGTTTAATATCGGTTTGTTTACAATTTAATATAAATTCATAAACGCTAATTAATTTTTCTAAACATCTTAAGCAAATATATTTAGGCATTTTATCATTTTCATTGAGACGAATATTTGTACATTCATGGAATATGGTTGACACTTCAATTTCCTTCTGATTCGAAACACCATTGCCTTGTTGTTGAAAGAGGGTTTCAAATAAATTGATATTATCGAAAGTATCGCATAAACATGAACGACAAGTTCTCATTTTTCGGTTGAAATTCTATTTGAAAAGTACTTTAGAATTTTTTGAAATGCATTTATACTATTTTAATGATGTACATATTTACAATTATGAAGTAAAAAAAACTAAACACAAACTTTTTATCGAAATGTCATAAATAGCTAAACAATACAGTGTGGTGTATAGGGTAAAGTTTCATTAATCCGTGATTTTAGACAAATTGTTACCAATTTAAATAGATCATTCCATACGCGCGCTTATCACCTAAATGAGAATTAATTTCAAAATATATTAAGATACCCCATAAATAACAATATAAATAAAAACGGGTTTAAACATTATATATCTTACTAAAGTTTAAGAAATTTTATTTTGTAACGATTAACATTCAGCAGTTTTGAACATTTCAACCATAATCCCAGTATCCGATTGATTAAATGTTGATAATGATATTGCTATATTCTGTTCTATTTCATTAGACGTAGGGCCAGGTTCTGCGATTACTGCTGTTGTATGAACCTTTTTCTTGTGTTCCTTTAGCCTGAAATAAAATAAATATTCATGTTATGAAATAATCGCGTGATAATGATTAAACATCCTACCTCGATTTTCTACCATACGTTTTCCCACACACATCACAATTAAATACTTTTTTCTCAGCATGTTCAAGTCGTATGTGTTTCTTTAGGGCCCTTCGATGAGCAAATTCATTTCCACATTCCTCACATTTTAGCTTCGTAGGATTTTCATGAATTTTTTTTATATGTTCATTTAAATGCCCTCGGCATGTATATCGTTTCGAACATCGATCGCATACATAATTACGTTCGCCCCGATGACTTTTCATGTGTCGATTCAACGTAGCTGGATTAGGAAAATATTTTTCACAAATTGTACATTGATATTTTTTACCAAAATGTATGGTCATATGACTCTTAAGTGACATTTTATTGGCCAATATTTTACCACATTCACTGCACTGCAACGCATCCCTTGTATGAATAGTAGCGTGTTGTTTTAAACCATATACGGTGCAGAAAGAACTATCACATTTGTCGCATTTATATTTTCGAATACCTTGATGAGCCAAATAATGTTCGTCTAAGAGTTTTGCAGTGAAAAATCCTCGGCCACAAAGAGTACACAAATGACTTTTACGATATTTAGTTTTCGTCAAATGAGTCTGTCGTGTGTGTACGCTTAACTTTACCCAAGTTTTATAAGTTTTTTCGCATAGCTTACATTTAAACGGATCCTTATCCAAATGAGTTTCTAAATGTTTACGCAACTGATACACATTATCAGATATGGTCGCACAGTGATCACACTTTTGTGGATTATTGTTGGTGTTTAGATCTTCTTTGCAATTTAATTGAAGCTTCATATGGCTTAAATAATTACTTTTATGGCGAAACTTTTTAAAACATGTTTTACATCTATAAAAGTCACTACTATTATCTATTATTTTCGGTGAGTTTTCTTTTGTAACATCATTCGAAGGAAAACTATCTAAACTCCCATCTTCATTTGTGCTTGTATTAAATGGAAAATTTCGAATAGGCGATGTAGATTCAGTTTCACATTTGATAGATTCTTTGAAGTTTGTATCTTCATAATCTTCTGTCGAAACGTTATTCACTGTCGATGAGTTTGATCCTGATGCCTCATATTTAATAAAGTTGTTCGTGTCAGTTTTATCATATTCCAAATCTTCGATTTTCAAAATAAGATCACTAAAAGAAGAACCATATTAACTTATAATTATATTATTGTGATATTCCATTTTGCTTACTCCGTTTCCGGCGTTTGTTCTCGTTTTCTATTAAGATGAGTCAATTTATGGCTGGTCAAATGGCTCTTTGTATAGTAACGTTTAGGACATTGATCACATATGTACGATTTTCCATTTTTATGATAAATTTTTGTATGTCGTGTTAGTTCAGAAACCACAGCAAATCTTTTTTTGCAAACATTACACTCGTGTGGTTTGCCAGTATGTAACACCATATGATGTCGCAAAGAATACTTATTAGCAAGTATTTTATCACACTCAGAACATTTCCAATTTCCCGTATGAATCTTTTCATGCTTTTTCAACTGGGTTGCACTACTGTAAAACTCATTACACTTCATGCATTCGTATTGTAAAGTTTTATCATTGAATTTTGATAAATCATCATCCATCGATGCATTATCAGAAATATAATCGGGATCGTCATTATCACTATAGGAATCATCATTCGACAAAATTGAATGGGTATTAGGATCGTTCGATGCGCTATTAACATCTTCGAAACAGAAACCGCTACACTCAATTATTTCTATTTTATTATAACAGTCATTATTTTGCGTTTTCAATATTTTTTCAGATCTTTTACACAACTCAACAAATTCACATGCATTCGATAGCTTTTCCAAGCATATCAAACATAAATTTTTCGGCTGATTATCATTTTCATTTAATATATTTCCAGTTAAGCTTTCATAAATCTCGACGACCCGAACTTCTTTCTCATCTACTTTAGCCGTATTAAAATGATATAGCGTTTCGTAAACATTAAAATAAATAAATGTTTCGGTTAAACATGCACGACATATATTAACACTGTTTAGTTTACTCATTATTATAAATAATTACAACAAATATGGAAAAACATAATTTTTTTGATTGCCATTATCGATGTTTTGTGTATCTTTTCGAATGTCAAACTATACCAATTGAAGTCAGCGTATGCTACCATGAAATAAACCAATACCCTAAAAGCAATTTATATTAGTGGTAAAAATAAAAGTATTGCTGAATAAACTTTAAGCGTAATAACAGACGTGACCACGGCAAATGGTTAGTTAGTTTACTAATACGCCATCTGAGAATCTTTACCATGTCGTGGATACTTTTTATATACAAATTCGCTTGCTAAATTATTTGAGAAATACATTAAAAATAAGTTTGATATAATATTTTAGCGCCCAGAATAGTTAACTAAACAAGTTATAATAATTAACTGTATATTTAATAGATTTTTTTGTTCGTTAAATTGAGTAATTCGATAAAAACATGAAAATATTTTGAACATAATATAACTAGTGCTGTCATCTGAAGAGTAAAACTATTTTGAACTGAATTTTCATGTCGAATAACGTTCAATTTTTTTGGTGAACTGCTCAAATTACAACATAGTTATATAAATTAGTATGGTCGTTTTTATTATATATTTAATAGAGAGATGTCGTAATGTCAAATTTATACTTAAACCCCAATAAATTGATAAGAATAAAAATATTAAAATCGTGTGATCGAAAACGATCTATAGTTTCAATAACCAGTAATTCTGGAAGAGAAAAGTATGTTATATAATCTTTGCGCAAGACGATGTGAACTCAATTTGGAGTTCTCTAATAGGTATTGGAAATGTTCCTAAAAAAATTAAGATGATTTTATTTATCAGTTTTATATTTTATTTATCATGTTTGAATATTTCTGCTGCAGTTCCAGTTAAGTACTAAACTATCCAAAGATATTTCTTCAGAAATTTTAGGTAGTAAATAACATTCTGTTACTCAGGTACATCTTCTGTTCTCACGGTTGCTATTTTATGAGCTCTTATTTTGTGTTGTTTTAATCTAAAACATAGAATTATTTGAAAACTCAACTTTAAATAATTGAAACTGATGAGATAGTTACCTTGATTGACTAACAAAACTTTTTTTGCACACATCACAAATGAGTAGCGTCATTTCAAGGTGTTTAAGTCGTTGATGTTTCTTCAGGGCTCTTTGATGCGGAAATTCATTTGAACACTCTCCACATTTGATCATAATAGGATTATCATGGATTTTTTTAATATGTTCATTTAAATGTGCTTGGAACATATATCGTTTCGAACATCGATCGCAAATATAATTACGTTCATTTTGATGGCATTTCATGTGGCGATTCAAAGACCCTCGAGAAGGAAAATATTTCTCACAGTTTGTACATTGATATTTTTTACCAAAGTGTAAAGTTAAGTGGCTTTTAAGTGACATTTTATTTGCCAAAATTTTGCCACATTCACCGCACTCTAATGCATTTCTGGTGTGAATAGTTTTGTGCTGTCTTAATCCATAAAGAGTGCAGAAAGAACTTTCACATTTGTCACATTTATATTTTTGGATCCCTTGATGAACTAAATAATGTTCGTCTAATAGCTTTGCTGTAAAAAATTTTCTACCACAAAGAGTACAAATATGGTATTTGGTGCTTGCCAAATGAGTTTGACGTGTATGCATCTTTAAAATTGCCCAAGTTTTATAAATTTTACCACATTCCTTACATTTAAACGGATCCATATCCAAATGGGTTTCTAAATGTTTTCTTAGCTGCGTTACATTATCGGATATGATCGCACAGTATTCACACTTTTGAGGACTATTTTTAGTATTTAAATCATTTTTACAATTTAATTCTTGCCTCATATGACTTAAATAATTTTTTTTATGGCGAAATTTCTTAAAACATGTTCTACATCTATAAAATTCAATATTTGCATCAATTTTGTGTGTTTCTTTCTTAATATCCGATTCGTTATTAGCTATACTCTCTTCTTCATTGGTATTTGTATTTAAAGAAATGTTTTGATTTAACGGTATATATTCGACTTCACGTTGGGAAGAATCCTTAACACAAGTTTCATCTGCAGAAAAGTTATTAAGAATCAGTGGATCTGGTTCATTTTTAAGGACAGAGGCTTGAACAAGCTTTTCCTCGCATTGAAAATATCCAGTATTAATCAAATGATTGCTATAAAAATTCAAATTAAACTAGGGTATATAAATATTCGTTAATCACTTACTCTACAACATCCCACTTTATCAGTTTTCTTTTGATATGCATAAGTTCATGACTCTTCAAATGGCTTTTTAAAAAAAATCTCTTAGGACATTGATTACACATATACGATTTTCCATTTTTATGATAGATTTTAGAATGTCGATTCAATTCTGAAATTACAGCGAACCTCTTTCTGCATACCTTACATTCGTGCGGTTTACCCGTATGCAATAACATATGATGTCGTAAAGAATACTTATGCGCAAGTATTTTGTCACACTCTGAACATTTCCACTGGCCTTCATGTATTTTCTCGTGCTTTCCTAATTGCACTGCGCTGCTTAAAATCTCATTACACTGTATGCATTCATATTGTGTTTCGCAGTCGTTAGATTTAAATGAAATATTATCACTGCTTGGAATCGGAATGGTCTTCATATTAGTCGCTTCATATTCGTTGAATGATCCATTATCTGAGATACACTCAATGGCTTCAACTTTGCTAGAGTTTTCGTTGACCACAGCTTCTTTGTATGTTAACAACAGTTTTTCAGAATTTTTGCATAGTTCTAAAAATTCGTATGCATTAGACAGCTTTTCTAGACAAGTTAAACATAAATTTGTTGGTACATTTCCATCATTTTCATTTAATGAAGTTCCCATAAAACGTTTATAAATCTCAACAACCCGTATTTCTTTATCGTATATTTGAATTGTATTAAAATGAAATAGGGTTTCATAAATATTAAAATAAATATAATTTTCTATTAAACATGCTCGACATATCTTAGCACTTTGCATTATTATTAAATATAATAATTTTTATGACTGAAGCTTCTACAAAATCACTTTAAAAAACATTTTTAATATTTTGATTGCGGAATGTCAAAATTTGATAATGAGTTTTTAGATATAGTGCAGCCTCTGAAGTTTGTAACTTGAGATGTCCAAAGAGCAGAAAATTGAATAAATAAAATGCTTAATCGTTGGCATTTAAACCCATAATTATGAGTGAGAGTTTTTCTAACGGTTTTAACATGACGTAACATGACACGTATCGTGCAACAATCTGACTCCATCGGCTTGGGTTACGAGCCAGCTTCTCAAACAATTAAAAGATGCCAGATTTACTTAGGATTAACACGCAGAACATGACCAATCCAGCGTACTCATTATCCTTTGATTTTACTCACGATATCAGGAATTCACATTAAATTTCTGATTTCAACGTCGCGTTTTCGGGCAATATATCACACGCATAATTCTTCTCTGGAATATTAGAAGCCATATTTCTAACTCATCCGTCAAAGTCCAACTCTCACATCCAAACATGACAACGGATCTGATCAACACTGTTCAATTTCAGTTTATCCGTATTTGCAAGATATTTTGATTCCAGAAGTGGACGTAGATTTACAGCCCAATTGCCAGCGGCAAGGTGTACCTTGATATCCTCTGAAAATAAAATTTTCGTACAAGTCAAGGAGGACAGGGGATTATAAAACGCGATTCTCCTGTAAAGGTCTGATAAATGAAGAAACGCAACGAAAATATCAAGATCTTGTCAGCAATAGCATTATCCGATCTAACTACCAATCTGAAGAAGTGAACAGTGTCTGAGTATTGAAGTATTGAAAACCGCGGTTGTCGATGCTGTCCAGATATTCTCAGTATATTGAAATCTCAAAAATGATAGGTTTGATGAGGAGTGTCATGTTGCTGTTGACAACGAAATACAGTCCACAATGATGGTTTACAATTAAGTAGAAATAAGTTCTTGCTAGAAGGACAGCTAAACGCATTTGTAGACAGAAGAAGCGTGAATGGTGGAAGGCTAAGGTCTTAACAGTACAACAACTCAGCAATGAGTGCACGTGGTTTCTTTAAAAGAATCACCGAATTGCCCTATACCTTAAGATCTCGGTCAACTACCATTCGGGACCAGGATGGAAACCTCTGTGTTAACGTCGATGCGGTACTCTATGCAAGGCGTAAACATTTTTCTGTCCTACTTAATGTTCCACATGTATCACAACCTATGTTTGAATACCCTCTAATAGATGACCATTGAGGATGTATCCTATGAGGAATTTTCCATGACCATGTAGAGATTAAAGAAAATCATTCACCAGGATTTGATTTCATTAATTCAAAGCTCTTGATATTCGGAGGACTAACTTTATGGAATTTTCTTTTTGACAGTATTCGATTAGTATGGCGAAATGATGTTATGCCTAAAGAATGGAAAGTGGCTTTATGCCCAATATTCAAGAAGGGTGATCGTTTGAAATGCATACAAGTTACTGTCATACGTTATCTTGGGTAGAATTACTCCTCTATAGCGGAGGAAATTATCAGTAAATAGATGAGGATTCCGTCCAAACCAGTCCATGACTGAGCATGTTTTTTCGCTACGGATGATTTTTTCTAAGTACTACGAACATCTCGTGATGTACGTCACCAAGCAAGCCATGACTCGATCAATCGAGACATATTATGGTATGCGCTTGAATATTAAGGAATACTAAACAAATGCGTTCATCTGTGTAAAATGATAGTAACGTAGTCACAATGCTGTGTGGAAGTTGAGAATAGGCTTTCGAGAACTTTTGAAATTACTACTGCAGTTCGACAAGGTGATGATGCACTGTTCCCGATACTTCTTAATCTCATGTTGGAATACATTCTTCGTTAAAGTGAAACACCTCAAGACAATATTTTATTCTGACAATCCAATAAACTTTTTGTATCTGCAGATGATATGTGTGATTGGATTAAAATTTAAATGGCAACGGATTGAAAGAGATACTGATCCACTGGGACAGTTTTCAGCTTCCGTTGGCCTCAAAAGCAACGAGTCCAAAACCAAATATCTGATCTCTGGTTTTCGAGACCAAGATTTCAATAGTGGTAACCACACGTTTAAAGGAGTGATGAGAATCATGTATTTTGGAATTCTCATTACTCACGATAATAGTGTGGTATCAAATTTCGCCTTGCTACTGGCAATCGGGCAATATAACCTCTACGTCCACTTCTCAAGTATCCGCTAAAATAAGGATGAACCACGTCATTCAATTTGGTTTTCTTTAAAAAAAATTGCCACGTTTAAAAATAATTTCAACGTTTGAAATTTAAAAAAACGGACATAACACACAGCATGTATGAAGAATATAATTTCATGGTTCATATATTCACATGTATAAAATTTTTGGTTCATATGTACCTAAAAATTTCAGTCTTTTATGTTTATAGGGTGAATTTCCATTTTGACAACCAATATTAAAGTGGATTGTTTACAAATTTGCTAAAAATAAAATAATTTAATGATCAATGAATCGATTAAATAATGTTAAACTCTGTCGTTCGTGTTTATCAGCAATATTTGATGGTTTTAATATATTCGAAACACTATATCAATTCAAATTATGCCCATCACAATCACAAAAAGAAGTTCGAGTGGCAGAAATTTTCAAACAACTGTCTGGAATCAACTTAAACGAGAATGACGAAAATGTATCCAAATATTTATGTTTAATGTGTTTGGAACGACTATTTAATGCATATGAATTTTTTGAGCTATGTAAAATTTCGGATTATGAATTAAAAACGTATAATAATATATCCGACACGAATATCGAAGTGATGAAATTTGTAAATAATATTTCATCGGGACGTGATCATACATTGGATGCCCAATCGCTTAGCGATAAAGATGACATTCCATATAGCGATAATAATGACGAAGAAGATGATCCTGATTTCGAAATACATCAACAGTCGAATATAAATATAGACGTAGATGAAAATACATCGTCAAGTATTGATAAAGTATTCGATTGTTTAAAGTGTAATGAGGAGTTTCCGAGTTCGACAGAATTAATGCGGCATGAACGAGTCCACGAGGGTAATTGGTCGTGCACCGAGTGTGATAAAATTTTGACTACGAAATACACATTTCGTCATCATTTGATGCTACATACAGGCAAACCGCTTGAATGTATGGTGTGTTCAAGGAGATTTTCACGCGTGGCCGATTTAAATCGACATAGGAAGCTGTATCATTTGATTGGAAAATGTTATGAATGCGAAAAATGTTCTAAACATTTTTACTCGAAGAGTCATTTGATATCACATAAACTGAGTCATTTGGATAAGATTCAAATTGAAAATCTGAACGTTGCCTCCGATGTAACCAAACAAAATGAGAACAAATCCGAAACGAATAATGATAAATCTAAATTAACGGGTGAGAATAATGAAGAAATTAAATGCGAAGTGGGACCTCAATTACCAATTCAAGATATAGAATCTCAAGATGATTTTTCTTTTAAATTAAATGATGACCATATTTCGCATGAAAAGGCTCAGATTGAAATAGTAAAAACAGAAATTCCATCTCGTTTTGATACCATCGCCAAATATTATAGATGCAAAAAATGTTTAAAAAAATTTAGAAATAAGAGTAATTATTTGCGACACTTGAAAAAGTTAAATAATTGTCAAGTTGATATAAACAGTCCAACGAATCCTAAAAAATGCCACTATTGTACAGTTATATTAGATAATGTGGCCGATCTAAGAATACATTTAGAATTACATTTGGATCAAGACCCATTCCGTTGTAAAATTTGCAATAAAAACTATAAAACATGGCTCAAACTAACCGATCATACTCGCCAAATCCATTTAAAATCGAAAAAATATCTTAGCAACCATTTGTGTACGGTATGTGGCCGAGGTCTTCCATCGGCTAAATTACTAGAGGAACATTATTATGTACACCAAGATATTCGTAATTATAAATGTGAATATTGTGATCGAGCTTTTTATACCAAAAGTGGATTAAAGCAGCATTCGGGTATACATACTCGCGATGGATTACAATGCCCAGAATGTGGTAAAATTTTGGCAGATAAATTCACACTGAGACATCATTTAACGATACACTATGGTAAAAAATTTAAATGTTCGATTTGTGAGAAATTATTTCCCAATATTTCAACACTCAATCGCCACTTGAAAATGCATCGGGGTGAACGTAATTTTCAGTGTGATCGATGCTCGAAACGGTATATGCGTAAAGGACATTTGAATGATCACATTAAAAAAGTGCACGAAAATTCAAGAACGATTTCGTGCGACGAATGTGATATGGAATTTAATCATCGAGGGTCGCTAAACAAACATCGTCGTTTAGAACATGCTGAAAAACCGGTATATAAATGTTATGAGTGTGGAAAGAGCTTTGGAAGAAAATCGAGGTATGACCAAAACAATTTTACTATTTTTATAAAAGGCACTAACTTTTTTTTGTATATGATAGATTGAATGAGCACCATAAAAAATTTCATACAATGGATAATCATGAGAATTCCGAGACTAGTGTTCAATTAGAACATATGGATCATATCCAATACGACGATAATTTAAATGAGATCGCTTAGTAAATCAATACTATTTGGCTATAACTATTTTAATATATGAAATAAAATTGTATACAAAAATATAATAATTATTTAATTCAACAAATAATATTAAATACAGGAAAACATGATCTAATTATCAAACGACACAACTAAGCAAATATCTAGATGCGTATTAATATCACCTTGTTGTAGTTTATTACAAACAGGACAAACAGTTCCTGTCGGACGATTGTCTGGTGGAGGTGAGTCGTCATCTTGAGATTCGTCATCAGAATCATCAATCGCTACTTGTCGCGTAACAGTTTTATTTTTATAAAATGGTAATTTTCGAGCGACATTATATTTTATTGGCTTCACCTCGACTTTTACGCCTAAGCAACCTTCGAGATGGATGGATAAATCGCTGCGCGATAATCTTTCTTGGCACAATGGACAGTGAATTATATTATTCTCTGTTAAGCATATCAAATCACTATTCCGCGATGTCGAAGTAGTTTGATATCGACTCAAAAGTGTATCCTCACCAAATAAATCATCCATAACTTTTTTATTGATTAATTCGGTCGGATCATTTACAATTGAATCATCAAAATCACCATCGATTAAATCAATAACATCGATATCATCATCGTTATAATTTTGTATACTTCGTTTTATTTCCTTTAATATCTCATCCTGTTTTTGTTGAGGTGTTTGATTCATAAGGTCTCGGGTAGTACGGCGTCTTTCAACCTCTTCATCGCTGTCTAGTAATTCTATTAAAGGTGGTTTATCTTCGATTAAAATTAAATCATCATCGCCATTTTCTTCGGCTAATCTTGGTCGCTTTGAACTTGATGCATCTTCCGAATTTGAACTTCCAAATCGTTTCGCCCACAGATCACGAACGGTATGATTAACATTTAAATTAGGTCTAATAACTGGAGAATCAGAAAGGTTTCTACCTTGGCCTGTAAATGGTTGTGTAGATGGTACTTTCTTACTGGAAGCTGGAGAACTTTCATCGTCATCACTAGTTGGTAAATCTCTGAATCCAAATACATTCGATAGATTACCATTTGGACGTCGAGAACTATTTGGTTTTGTATGTTGATCAACAGGTTTTGAAATTGGACTTCCTTCATTTGTTGGAAAGAATTTTCGGATATCTGGAACATTATTTGCTTTAATTTCACCTTTTGGAATACCAGTTTGATGTTTAGAGCCTTTCCGTGAAGTTGTTATTTGTTTTTTGGTCTTTTGTTGCTTCTCGGGTTCTTTAATTTTTTCGAATGTTCCGCTACAAGAATCATGATGAGCTTTCCACCACAAATCATTTGGACCTGGAGCTCGATTGTACGATCGCTTCACATAGCCGTAAAATGGTTTTCGGTGTTGACATATGCCATTACAACGCCAAACATGATTCTTATACAGATTGACTTCATCATAAAATGTATGATATACTGTAATATTTGTTCCTGCAGCACGATTAATACCCTCCATCATTTTTTTAAAATTTGGTCCATGTCCACCGTTTCCTTCGCGAATTCGATTGATAAACAAATATGCGTGAATCATTTCGTGCTGTAACAAAGACAATGGGAATTATTCAATCTAAAGACACAATACAAAATAGCTCTACCAATAGTGTTTCAACCAAATCTTTTCGAGATCTTAACTTTAACAATGGTTCACTCAACCGTATTGTGCACTGCATACCCATACGATTACTTCGTGAATAACATATACCAGCACAGTTGTACATTCGTTTACTCCACTCTAACGTGACACACTGGAGCTTTCCTTGAAAAAATTTCAAATCAAATGCACCAAACATAGTATGTATATCTGGAGTTGGATCTACTGTCTCCCAATCTGGATGAACCAAATTGTTTGTTGTATCTAAATCTGGGTTATTATTTCCCGCGTATTTTTCATACCGTTCGATTTTCTTATGATTATTATTGTGGGCAGGCTGGATAAAAAAAAATCGATTTACTATCGAAAATTATTTATTTTGTTAATACATACATTATCCACTGCATTTATTTCTTCAGATAATTTTAAAGCGAGTAAATAATCACTATCCATTTTATGTTCGCATTTAATAAATTAAAAATATTATAATTGAATTGTAATTTGTTATAAACTGATTTAACTGTTTGCAAAATGAAAAATATGGCAAAAATTTATTGTGCATACTATAGGGTGAAAGACAACTTTTGATTTTGACTGGTTTGTTGTGACTGTGACTGACAAACTGCAGTTAACAACATTTGGTGTAATGGGTATCGTATTGCTGGGTCAAATTATAACAGTTTCTATTAAGTGCATGTAAACAATATACAACCCTTGTATAACACTTTTCAAAAAAAATTAAACGCTCAAACCGCTGTCAATTATTTTACACAGATTTTATTGTATTTCAATTTAATTCACATTTATTGGTTATTATTCAATTAACTATCGATTAAGAAAGGTATTTTTTTTTATAATTACTACTAATCCGTTACACCGTTAAACTAAAATTGTATTTTTCCTATGTCAGGTTTTCCTATTTTACATTGTTTAAGATGAGCAGTGATAGCATCCAGGTAGCTATACGTGTTCGGCCCCTCAGTGAACAGGAAATAAATTCAGGTTATCAAAATATTGTGAAGAAAACCAATGATGAACCGCAAATTTTAATTGGTGGGGCGCGAAATGGTTCTTGCTTGTTTACGTTTAACCATGTCTTCGGTGAAACAGATGACCAGGAGACTGTGTACACAAAATCAGTACAACACATGATTAAAAAATTATTTGAAGGTAAATAAATGTAAAATATATATCTAATCCTCATCAATTTACTATATATTTGAAAAAAAATCTTCATTTTAATATTATATCGATAGATTCATGCTTAATTTCCTGTTTGTTTACCTTTATATAACCGCATGTCTCAGAGTTTACATTAAATTGAAATAATAAGATATTCAAAATGTTTATTTCAGGATATAATGTCACTATTTTGGCGTATGGCCAAACCGGATCTGGGAAAACTCATACAATGGACACAAACTATAATGGTACCCCGAGTGAATCAATGGGGATTATACCTAGAGCTGTGCTAGAAATATTCGAAAATGTTGCTAATATGAACAAAGAACATGATATAACCATAAAATGCACTTTTGTCGAGCTATACAATGAGCATTTATTCGATTTACTTTCGAGTGCCCCAAATCGGGAAGATTGTATTGTCGATATTCGTGAGGATGCTGTCAAAGGTATTATAATACCAGGAATAACGGAAATTAAAGTAAGTTCGATTGAAGAAATCATTAGTTGTTTGGTAAAAGGTTCGAGTGGCCGAGCGGTTGGTGCGACAGCCATGAATGCGACATCGAGTAGAAGTCATGCTATTTTTACAGTCACTATTGAAGTAGCCAAAAAAGATAATCCACGGCTCAAAACATGTTCTCGTTTTCATTTGGTCGATTTGGCTGGATCGGAACGTTCGAAAAAAACCAAAGCAACTGGTAATCGATTAAAAGAAGGAATTAAAATTAATCAAGGTTTATTTGCACTTGGTAAATGTATAACGGCTTTAGGTAGTTCGAATTCAAATAGTTTTGTACCGTATCGTGAGTCAAAATTAACACGATTACTTCAAGATTCATTAGGCGGTAATAGTGTAACTCTATTAATAGCATGTGTCAGTCCAGCCGATTCTAATATGGACGAAACTCTGAACACCTTAAACTATGCCAATCGTGCTAAAAATATCAAAAACAAACCCATTGTTAATCATGATCGAGATGCAGTCGAGTTAGAAAACTGGGAAAAGAAAGCACAAACCTTGCGACTCGAAATTTTAAATCTTGAAAATATGTCATGTCTACCAATTGATAATGATGGCAATATTTCGATCATTGAGTTAGAATCAATTTCAGCGTTAAAAAACAATTTAAAAGAAGCGCAACTACAAAATCAAGACTTACAATCTCAGTTACGTAAAACTATGACTAATCTCCTTAATGTCGAACTTAAAGAGGATTTGATAGAAAAGACGTATAGTGAGGTAAATGAAATTGTTAATAAACTTTATGACATCATTTCTAGAATAATGGACAATCAAAATTTGGAAATATGTCATCACAGTCTGGCGTATTTGCAGAAAATACAAACGATTATCAATGAAGTGAAATCGTTGTTAGGTTCCATTGCCAATGGGGTGGAAAAAGTAATCGAAAATGGAGATATCCAAGAGTGTAATAATATCAAAGAGGATAATGATGAAGAACTGCTAAATGAACATGATACTTCTAGTAACGATGGCGACTGCGACGATATGATAGTAGAGAGTTTCCATAAAAAACAGCTTGGATTTACAAATGAAATTCAACAGCTTAATAAACAGATTGCAATCAAAGAAGAACTTCATAAACAAATGTTAAGCAATTTACCTAGTTTTCTTGCCGATAATTCGAATATAAATGAGAAGATCAACGAACTCGAAAATAAAATTAAACTGTTAGAAGCGGAACGGATCGATTTAGAAAGTCAATTATTAATGGCAGATAAAACGAATATAGCATCGAGCAAAGTGGCCGATGATAGACGAAATAAAATCGAAACATTACAGTTACAAGTAGCAGCGCTATTGAAACAACAAGCTCAACAAGAAAAATTATTACAATTGAGAGAGGCAGATTCTCAGCGGATAATACAACTGCAAAATGAAATACAGGAGTTAAAAGCGACTAGAGTTCGAATAACCCGTGAAATGAAAAAATGTAATGCTATGCACAAAAAATGGACGTTTAATAAAAATATGGAAATAAATAAAATACGGGGTCTCGAGAGAAAAAAGAAAACCGAAATGTCTCGAATGAGTATATCCAATAAACAGAGGCAGAACGTGTTAAAACGAAGAATTGCTGAAACGTTTGCCGGCATCAAAAATTTAGAATTAAAAATTGAAAAGAAACGTTCAGCTCAGCTTAGTCGACGTCGTTATATAGGTAAGTTAACTATAAGATTTTAATAGTCGATTTTTTACTCAACTTTCGTTACAGGTAAAATAGGTTGTATCAAAAGCGAAATTGATGTAATCCTTGCAATCACTGAAACAGAAATTAATCTCGAGCTCATAAAACAAAATCGAGAACAATTAATATCTGAAATTGAATCGCTTAAAGCAGAAAAACCTCTACGATCTGAAGAAATCACCGCAACTGAGAAACAATTGAAACAACTAACTAAACAAATAGCTAACTACCATTACACTATAATCTCGGCCAAAAAGGATGATAAAATTAAGAGATTGCTTGATGATATCGGATCGATTGATGACGAACGGGAAGTTGTAAAATGTTTGTTCGGTGAAATTTTATATCTCAACAAAGAATCGTGGGAAAAGAATACCGAATGTAACACGACTCTAAAGTCGAATGAAGTCAAACGTAATAAATTTAGTTGTCTCGAAGCTAAACAGGCGAACATTAAACAGAAGTTTTTATCCGATCTTAATTTTATTGAACGCAGAAATGAAGAAAAGATTGGTCAATTATTGCGTGAAGTGCAGTTTTCTGGTACTATGGATTCTGGTAATTCATCGACTCGAGATAAACTAATGGAAGAGGCCCGTAAAAAGAAAATGGAATATCTTAAAATACAAAGTGATTTGGAATGTGAAAATGAAATGCTATTAAAGGAACTTAATCATTTACATGAACAAGCCGAAAAGGTATAAAAATCGATAATTTTTCTTTACTAAATATTAATATTGCCTTTTATCATATCTCTAGTCTGCCCAAGTATCATTTTATGATAATGATGATGGTGAGGTGGAAGTGGACATGTTTCTAGATATTATAGATGATGATATTCATGATCCGGATTGGAAGTTGGAACAAGAGTTTGTAAGTTAGAATATTATACTACTGCGAATTGTATTTAACTTTAATTATATATTCGATAGGTGCCACCCCGTAACCGATCTAATAATAATAATAATAATAATAGCAACACAAATAACTCCTCAGATGGGTTGAGAAAACGTAAAACATCAACCGAATTTATAAAATGTGGTTGTACGACAACATGTTCTAGCAAAATGTGTAAATGTCGAAAAAATAATGCAAAGTGTAACGATAAATGTAAATGTAACAAAGCATGTTTAAATGTTGGTGTAGACGAGCCCCAGGATTATAATGATGATGATAATATTGAAAATAAGGACATCATAAATATTAAAAATGAGGAGTTACTTAAAAGTCATATGGATTTCATTGCTGATGAGAACACACCAAAGAAACTTAGATTGTCGATCAATCCGTTGGATGTTACTACTCCCAGCTATCCGTATGCGAAAAAGGAACGAATACCATTCTATAATGAAAATATTTAAAATAGTTTTTTAATCTTTTTTAACAGTCGATTGACTTGGGTTTCTATTTTATTTTTAGATTTAATTTATTGTAAATAAATGGTAAAAAATATTTAGATATTAAACAAACAACAAAAGTAGAGGAAACTATGAAAATAAATTTTTGTTAAGTATTTGTCTCGATCAATTTTACGATAAGACTTTTCTAAATTTTATAAATGTTTTTTGTAATTTTAATTAATCCGTAATAGTATTACAATACAATTGGGCCATGGCCATGAAAAATAAATTATAATTATGTGAAAAATGTAAATTTTATTCAAATAATATTAAAGTGTAATACAAATAATTTTGGCAGTGAGTTGTTGAAAACCGGCTAGACAAAATTGTAATGTTTTTTGCGGGTACGATATGATTGGACTCTGTCTGTCTGCTCCTATCTTTGCAATCTGTTTTGTGGCTCAAGGCTCTCCCATCAGATGGAACTGCTTCCACTTTTTTTTGGAGCCGAAATTTCCAATTTTCATTAAGTATTGAAAAATTAAAGAAGCTTAGCACAAACCATATTCACTTATTCCAAAATTATTTAAACAACGAACGATTTATAAAAACAAAAAGGAAAATAATCTAGAGGTGTTAAATCACACGAGCGCGGCGGCCACTGGACGGGCCCATTTCGCGAAATAACACGCTCATCGAACTTAGTCTTCAATAACGCGATTGTATCGTGTGCTGTGTGGCATGTGGCCTCGTCCTGTTGAAACCACATGTCGTTCAAGTCCATTCCATTCAATTGCGGCCAAAACAAATCGTTTATCATATCGCGGTATTGATTTCCATTAACAGTAACGTGGCGATCGTTATCGTCGATGAAAAAATATGGCCCAATGACGCCGCCGGCATGTAATCAGCACCAAACAGTGACTTTTTCGGGATGCAACGGTGCCTCATGAATCACGTGTGGGTTGCTTCCTGCCCAGTATCGCTGAAAATGATTTTTCGGTGAAAATCTGCATCATTTTCGATTTGCTCTTGAACCCAATTCACGAATCGGCGTCGCTTCAAATGGTTAAACGGCTTTAGTTGTTGTGTCAGCTTGATCTTATACGGATGTAGGCCAAGATCTTTACGTAAAATTCGCCACAATGATGTCACAGAAAGGCCCAATTGTTGTGAACGTCGTGTGAGCGACAACTTCGCGTCTTCGTGAACTGAAGCCCTGGCGGCTGCGATGTTTTCAACACTTCGAGCACTTCTTGCTATCGAGGGCACCAGAACATTGTGTAGCGAAAACGAAGACTCAAAGTTTTTGCCACTATACGGTCGATTGTCGAATGGGCTTGTTAAGGCTGTCTTATTAATTGGCCGTAATGCTCTTAAAGTAGCAGCAACGATTATTTTGATAAACAATTTGATAAAAATTTGCAATCGCTGTTCACGTATGTAACGTTCCATGATGAAATGTATACTAATTACTAATGAAGTTTCCAAATGAAAAATCATTTGTCATGATGAAGATGAATAACAAATAAATAACAAATGTAAAGGGATTGACTGATGTTCGTCAAAATAAACCGCCGTCATTCAATTTAACGGAAATTACAGCAACATTTGTGCTCATCGTGTAAACAGGCGGATGCGAATTAATGTACAACCCTACCGGTTGAGTTTGAAAAAATAATTAATATGAATTCAATACAAGAGATGTCGCCTGAATAGTTTAATTAATCTTCGCCATCTTTTTTATGAGTAGTGTCAAATTGTGTGAAAACAAATTTTTACATCGGCGTCTTACATGTTATTTTTGATTTCGCAGGTTCTTAAATATTTTATGAAGTGAAAGTTTTATATTATTCTTAATAAAAGGCTAAAGAAATATGTCACAAAGGTTTCCTCCAGCAGTTAACGTTACCGGGCCCCCTGGTGGACCACAACAGCCTCGGTATCAACCACCAGCGCAAAATCCTGGAATGCGTCCTTATGGGAATTCGCCTAATTTTCCGGTATTATATAAATACATACTATTAATACTAGTTTATAACAATAATATTAATTTATCTTTATTATATTTAATTTTGTTCTAGCAACGAGGATTCACTCCACCACCTCAAATGCCGTCCGGTCCTCCACCTGGGCAAATCGGACAAACTGGCATGCCTAGACCAACTCAATCAACATTTCAAGCTAGCAATATGAGAAGTGGTAGTAGTTTACCCTCGACTCCTGGTAGTAAACGTCCACAGGATAGTCGAAGCCAGATGAATCCATCTCAGTCTAAAAATGAGTATGCTGCGGTTAAAAAAAAGAAGAAGCTAGCTGATAAAATTTTACCTCAGAAGGTACGCGATTTAGTCCCCGAATCTCAAGCGTACATGGATCTCCTTGCGTTTGAACGTAAACTCGATGCGACCATAATGCGTAAACGGCTAGATATCCAAGAGGCTTTGAAACGTCCAATGAAGCAAAAGCGTAAGCTTCGGATATTTATTTCAAATACATTCTATCCATTAAAAGAGACGTCAGAAGGTACCGGCGAAGGAGCAGATGGTGCTGTAGCTTCATGGGAGTTGCGTGTCGAAGGGCGTCTTCTCGAAGACAATAAAAACGATCCAAACAAGATTAAACGCAAATTCTCGAGTTTTTTCAAATCATTGGTGATCGAATTGGACAAGGAACTGTATGGACCTGACAATCATTTAGTAGAATGGCATCGCACACTTACGACTCAAGAAACAGATGGATTTCAAGTAAAACGTCCCGGCGATCGAAATGTTCGTTGCACAATTCTTTTACTGCTCGACTATCAGCCACTTCAGTTTAAATTAGATCCTAGATTGGCGAGACTATTGGGCGTTCATACACAAACGCGACCGGTGATTATATCGGCATTGTGGCAATATATTAAAACTCATAAATTGCAAGATGCCCACGAACGGGAATATATTAATTGTGACAAGTATTTGGAGCAAATATTTTCTTGTCCACGAATGAAGTTTGCCGAAATACCGCAAAGATTGAATCCATTGCTTCATGCACCTGATCCGATTGTCATTAATCATATTATTTCGGTTGAAGGTGGGACTGAAAGTAAACAAACAGCTTGTTATGATATTGATGTTGAGGTAGACGATACACTCAAAAACCAAATGAACAACTTTTTATTGAGCACCGCCAGTCAACAAGAAATACAAGGATTGGACTCGAAAATACATGAAACTGTTGAAACTATCAACCAGTTGAAAACTAATCGGGAGTTCTTCCTTAGTTTCGCTAAAGATCCGCAAACGTTTATACACAAGTGGATTGTTAGCCAGACCCGAGATCTTAAGGTATGCTTTTTTGATATAATTATGAATGGCTTAGTCTAACTATATTTTTTAACGTTTTTAGACAATGACTGATGTTGTTGGGAACCCCGAGGAGGAACGTCGAGCTGAATTCTATTATCAACCTTGGACGCAGGAAGCGGTATCTCGTTACTTCTACACGAAAGTTAATCAGAAGCGAGCTGAATTAGAACAAGCTCTTGGAATTCGTAATTCTTAGAAATTATTATATTAATATATTTTCCATTTTTAAATACATTCATTGAAAATTTGTAGCAAGAGAAAACATTAATAATTCAATAAAAACTTTAATTTTGAAAATCAATATGGAACGTTTAACTTATCGATTGTGAATGTACAAATATGTCGCCAGACCAAAACAAAAACATTGTTACATGAGAGAGACAGGCGTACTAAACACACATGCTAAAGAAAAAGAATACATCGAATGACAGATGAATTGTCAAATTTTGACGTTTTTGTAATTTTGTAGTTCACAAAAATAATGAAAAATTTAAATACAAATTTAGGCTATAAATCAGTAGAAAAATACGTGATTTAATTAAATTTTTGTGCTTATCGTAAATATTAGTTGTATATAGTTTATAGTTAAAAGTATATTACATGTTGTACACTATAGAAATTAGCAAAAAACATGTTTTAATAAGTTAATTTAATTACCGATTGCAATTAGTTATTATTGTTGATGTTTTATAATATGTTAACTTTAAAACTAAATGATACGGATAAAAAAGTTATATTTAATGACTTGATGCTGATTGTGAAAGAGTGCCAGACACGATACGGAGGAAAAACCGAATTGGCAACCGAAAATGATCAAAAGTGGGTGGAAATTTTTTACATCGTTTTAGTTAGTAACGATAGTTCAGTTGGCCCAATTTCAAATTTTTCATCATATTCAATATCAACTAAAATGATCCTAATGGTTTGATTTGCTTTCAGAATAATACAACTATGCGATTGTTGGGAGACAACATTATCTCATGGACTACGGTCAAATTTATCTGTGTTAAAGAATGTAACAGATCTAGTGTCGGGAAATGTAATGGAACCGCCAACATTTTGGGAATTTGCTTACCAACATTTAACCACCCACGAAAAAGAACGATTTCAAACACTACGTCTTGTGTGGACGGATCGTGGAAAAGGTCGTGCATTAATTCGTGCCGCCCTAAACGAACGTGCTCTGGAACGATACGTTCTCATTTGGTTAGGTGATATAGATTTAGATAAACATTACGAAAGTCATGCCATTGTTCGTGATCCAGAAGTATCAAATTTATTACCATCGATGGCTGCGGGACTTAGTTCAATACTTTTTGCGATCACTGTCGATTCGCCCGAATTAAATGCACCGCCTAAAATAAAAAATATTCGACCAGAACCTGTTATCGATGCTCCAATTCCTGTTAAACCGATTAAAAAAGTGGCGACAGTCAAGAGACAAATTATTTCGTTTGATGATAATAATTCGACGGGTTCATCGAATTCTGGTTTAATATGTGGTTCGGCACCCAAATCGCTGTCGAGCTTGTGCCTAAAATACGAAGAAAAGGATATTTCTATTAGTAAACCTAATGTTGAGTCAGTCGAGAAACATGTAGCAATTAGTGATGTAGAAAATATTGAAACTATTTCGGTTAGCGGCCAACCTGAAACTCCTAGTTCGATACACATGTTTTCTTATCCCGAAATACAACCCATTTTGGAAAATAACATGCTCACCCCAGCCAGTGATTCGGGTGTTGTCGAAGAAGCGTCTGAAGATAGTATAAATTCATCAATTCCTTCGCACAATAGTTCGTTACGTGGTTCTACCAGTTCGGGACTATCAGAAAACGATGTGGCCCAACTTAAATATAAATTATCCGAATTAGAAGAACGGTGCGCTTGGCTTGAAGCTCGTATTGCAGAATTAAGTTTGTAAGATTATAACTATATATAAGTTAATCATAAATGATAACGATTTTTATGTATTTCACAGAGAAAACCACCGTTTACGAAGTATAAACAATTCATCGTCTCGCAATAATATAAATTATTTTTCAGTTAGTCTACCAAAAGTTGTTTTACAGAAATCGAATACAAAAAAATATTATGCTTATGAAATTCATATAATTCCAACTCATGGTGGTGACGAATGGGCAGTGCTACGACGCTATAGTGAATTCTATCGGCTGCACAGGAAATACCAGAAAGATAATGTTCTCGTTAAAACATTGGATTTTCCACCGAAAAAGAAATTCGGCAATATGGTATGAGTATTTAGTTTCATGGAAAGTGATGCATTAAATTACACGTGTTCTATTGCTTTTTAGGATGCCCATTTTGTAGAACAACGTCGTCAACGATTACAAGTGTATTTAAGACATTTAATAACAATATTACCGGAAGTATCCTCGTGTACAACGAAATCACAGTTAGAAAGTACGTTCCCTTTTTTAAAATGTTAGAATATGCCTTCCTTCGTAAGGTGATGATAACCAACTTCTTCCTCCACAAAATCAATCAATCATAGAAGAGAATGTTTATTTTTTTATAAACCAAGTGCTATCAAGAAGTACATTAAGATTATTGTTAATTTTATAAATTATTTTATTTGTTTTATTGTTTTTTTTAATGGTTTTATTTATAAAATAAATATTAAATGAAGAAATGTTGCATCTTTGAAGAGTATCTCAGTATCTGGTTCATGAGGTGTACATCGTTCGAGATTATTCTTTGAAATGGAAACATTAAATTAGATTATAAAATAAATTTATTAGTAATTTATTGGCATGTAATGAATTTCTTCAACGACAAACATGATCCTCCTGCAACTTTCAATGCTATAAAACTAGTAATTAACGTAATAATATAAGTTGGAAATAAACTAGCGAAATAATATTCGTTACGATTCAATAATGTTAATGATGATACGAGCAAATGGCTAACGACCACAAATGCAGCATTAACGTATTTACGATTGTCGCAGGCATGGAAGAAGATAACACTCCAAAACGTGTGCAACAATATCATGCAAAGGGTTTGTGCCGCACTTGTTATAAAAAATAATTCCGATCCACTTTTTAGCCCCATTGTTGCTGGACCGACTGCATCGGCTAGAACATTGATTAATGCAAATGCACCGCTTATAATTCCAAAACCCAATCCCGATACGTACGCCAGTGTTAATTTGTTTTCTGTTACATTCACACTATCAGCAATTTCTTGTAAACTTCTTTCCGTTTTGCGTAGAATTTTGTAAATAAGAAAACGAAATATTTCCTATAAATATAATAAAAATTAGTAATTCTTAAATTAGGGTGTGCACTCGAAACAAAAAAAAACACCTACTTGAAGTATGACTGAAAATATAAGCCCAACTGCTAGTACGTCTGCTATTCGAACAACGGCATACCAAAATACCGATGACACTAGCAAGCTGAGAAGCCAAAAGAATGCCGCAGCAATTAGAATTATTATTCGCATTGGATCGTGGGCTATTGTAAATATGAACATTGCCAATGGGGCACCAAAGGCTAAAAATGCGCATCCAAAAAATTCGGCTACCGTCATCTTGTACGTATATCGATTATAAATAATATTTTGTTATCACTTGTTTTAATATCAACTTAATTTATTGTTTATATTTTAATAGTAACAATATTTTATTAATTACAAAAACATTTTATCTTTCGTTATGTGAGTCAACAAAACATAGCTGTCAATTTGGCCTTTGATAGCTTTCGCTAAAGGCTATCGTACACAAATTTATTTTGACAGTATACAAATTATAAGGTCTGTTTTTTGATTTAATACAATTTTTGACATTAAAATGAGTAAAATAATTATTAAAATGAAAAAAAATAATCTGACTCGTTTAAGAATGCAGTTATAAATAATTAAGCTGCATAAACTAGACAAAATCCAACAGAATAATAAATAAAAAGCAATGAAAAAACAGACCTAACAATATTATAGCCAAAACACAAACCACACATTTAAACTAATAGAATTCATTCAATCAAAATAAATTCATTAAAAGCCAAACACCACCATTAAAATTCATCCAACGTCATTTATTTATTTTTATGTTTCTGTAAAGGTTTTGGTATATTTTATTTTATTTGTTTTTTATGTTATTTGTAATTATTTTATGTGAAATTTGTGTAAATATAAGATAAATAACAAAATGTAAGTGTACAAAATAAATTACAATCTCAATTTATTGCAAATAAATCCAATTTCGATAAATATATTAACGGGGCGTGTCGTTTTAAATTTGTTACAATCTTCAAACGCGCTTATTTTTAATTAATTGTTAAATAATTATATTAGAGTTCAATTTACAGTCTTGTTTGACGCAGAGTGTGTAACACTAATAAAATTAAATCATGGTTGTGCTAAATTCGTGCTGGTCACCGTGCATCTGGACCAATTCATTGAAGACGGGTTGCTATTGTGTTGCAGGTTATACAGTGGCAGTTTCGTGTATCCTCATTACAATGATCATATATATGCTGAATGGTGGAGAATCAATGCAACTATATTCGCCACTATTTGAGACTGATATTCGTAATACAATGCAAATTTGGGGACGAATATATATTATTTACTTGTTTTTGTTGATCGTTGCATCATATCTCATTTACTTCAGTATTAAATCGTCGACTAGAGGCTGGTTACTACCGTGGTTGGTCCTTGCTGGATTTTTAAACATAATTCAATGCTTATTCAGTATATGGTTAATCTATGGATACTATATATATGTAAGTATTATTCGTATTATTTAATTCAGCGTTCCTAAATCGCTACTTAATTACAGCTGGATGCTACATTTGCTGCACTCGTTAACTGGATATGGAATGCATACAATGTACGTACATATGTTAATACTTAAATATGTATCCATTCACTATATTTTCTTTATTTTTACAGATATATTGTTGGTTATGTGTGGTTTCCATGTATCAAATATTTGTCCAGCTACAATCAAGGAATATAGAACTGCTAATGCCTTATTAAGAATATATAATCGACCTAATGAAAGAATCTCCAATATGATTCTCTCATTTATAGATCTAATTTTAGTATATAGTTTATATATATAATCACAACTTTTTATCTAGTTAATGTAAGATATCAAGGAATAACACAAAGATTGAAACATTTCCGTCCAAATATGTTTAATGTAATATATAATTATACATTATTTTTGAAATAAATTTAATTTACAGTTTTTATTAAGATTTTGAATTGTAAATAAAATTGGATCAAAAGATGGAATGAGCAACCGATTGTACATATCTCGACAACGATTGTACATGTCTCGATTACGTGGCAATATAAAAGATTTCTGGTTCAATATCGCAATACAAAAGATATAATAAATAAACCTTCTTTTATATTTAATTCGCTGATTTAATTATACATATTATGCACAGCATACTCTACTCTCGAGATATCTGAAATAAACCGCCATCCCGCATTTTGCACAATTTTCATACAATTTATAACAAAACAAATTACAGTGTAACATTTCTAAAAGGTTATTTACAGCCCTAGTTGCGGTTCAATTTTTGTCAATATTCAACCGAAACTTTCCGAATAATATTTTTTCTCTCATTTTTTTTGTTCACCTCGCTCGAACAGAATTTCATTCGTCTTGTAACAAAGATGGCAGACCTATTGAAATTTTAAGGCTGTCATTTTTGCATTTTTAAAATCAAAAATAATTTGTGAAAAAGGATTAATTACACATAAAATAACGCAATTATATTTAAAAATTACCTATTGAGTACACGGAATAAATTTGCAATAAATAAATTTAATTTATATTTATTTTTAAGTATTTTTTTTTGTTTTTTTTGCATTTTACATATGCACGGTTTTAAGTTCCAAAAGTTCTGTTTTTTTCTTGTATAAAAAAAATTGTGTTTTTGTGTTTGATTTTAAGTTTTTTGATCCAATCATATAATAAATAATCAATAAATATATTTAAAAAAAAATTAGATAAAAGAATTAATTTTGTGATTTTTTTATATGAAAAATAAAATAAGTTAAAAAAAAAAAAATTAATCATGTCGGGTGGTGGTGCTGGTGAAAGAGAAATACCAGCTGAAGACAGCATTAAAGTTGTATGTCGATTTCGACCATTAAATGATAGTGAAGAAAAAGCTGGTTCAAAATTTGTTGTTAAATTTCCTCAAAATGCCGAAGAAAATTGTTTGTCAATCGGGGTAAGTTTGTTTTCTTTTAACCATTTCTCTTAGAACTGTAAAAATTTTCTATACCGGCGTCTAATTGTCTCTATACATATTTTATATATTCATGTACGTACATAATAATATTTAATATTCTAAAAGGATGTATAAAATTAGGTTTCCACCATTTTCTTTCATCCATTTAAAAATAAATTTTCATGTCAAAAAAAGTACAATGGAAATATTGTATTGATGTATTGGCAACATTTTCCCTCACACACACTAATACAAACCCGAGAAACTACATACAAAAATGTGGTGTAATATGGTGACTCATTTAAAAATATCTCATTGATGTTGTGTATGATGACGATCATCACACCAAAATATTTTCACAGTGTATACTGTGTAATCATTATATTCTTATAAGATACCGGAAGTAAAAAACATATAATGAGATCTCTTGGATGGAATAATTATGTAATAGAAAATATAAGGTGATTATTACCTTATCTCATATATTACTGATAATTCTTGACTGTATATTTGTTCGCATTATCGCATTGATATATAGGGGTTGGTACTGTATTTGTGTTGGAAGCAAATCGATGAAAACATTGGAATAGTCTAAAATGTAATCTGCAATATTTTTCCTTAGTGTCGATATAGGTTTTAGGCATTCTGCCAATTATTTAAAACATCACGAATTCTGCTTTTCTTTCTATTCAACAAAATGTGAAAATTTTGCGATATAAATATGTGGTAGTGAATATAGTCATGTGCTTTGAGGCGATGGAACGTAACACATCTGAAAATATTTACTGTCTAGGGTTCCCGATTTCATACATATTTGAATAGCGTTGAAAAATTTATGTTTCTTATAGCCAAGTATCTATGTATAAAAATGTATGTATAGACGTAAGTATACATAAGCATATATACATATTAAGTTTTTATAAAAATTCATTTTCCCTTTCTATTCGTTACCGAGTTTAATGCAATGCATACATAGTATTATTCTTTGTGGCGCTCCACAGCACAATAATATGTTAATGGCGCTTTTTGCTGTTGAATACTGTTGAACAATAATAATAATTGTACGATATATCTAATTGTTTCATAACCATCCAATTAGGTTCTTGAGTTTTCCTATTTGTTGTGGTGTTTAAGGAATTATGTACATTCACCTTTCGTTTACTTCTGGTTTTATAGAGCAAGATGAAATGGATTTAGTTGAGAGACGTTTGCCAGAGTTTTTGAATTATCTTTAAGAATCGTTGCATGCGAGGCCAATATGGAATCAAAGGACATTGACTAGATCACGTTATGCGCGTTGACACTATACCATGATGCTCGTACTCCAATCTCTTAAATTTCGAGAGGCAGAAAAATTTTGGTTTGTTTGTTTTTTATCTTTCCAATCTGTTTTGGCGCTCAAGGCATTCCCAAATTATTTCGCGGTTCGCTTATTCTGCACTCAAACCGGTCATATATGTGATCATTAACACCACAGATCGTAATCAGATGGTAAAAAATTCCTTTTGCCCCATTGCCATTTCGTTGGTCACTGAAATTCTTGGATCCAACCTTGTGTTTTTCTAATTTGACTATAGCCTTTTGTTCTAATTACTCAGTCATTTGTGACACGATGTATGAGTTGCATCTTAAATATATTCTTCGTTACAATCTTAATTAATATAAGTGTAATGTTCTACATTTTACATACTACTACATAGTTTAACTCCAATAAAATACAAAACTTCTATTCTACAATTTATAATGATGATTGAGTTAAACTAAATACTTCAACACAACATTATTGTTAAATAACAATTAATTTGTGTATGCTGATCATCCCACACATTAGTTCCTAAATTGTGTATGTCTATTTGGTTTTGTGTTATATTTTGTTTCGTTTTTAAAGAAAATTGAATTTCATCATTCGTTCAAATATTTTTGTTGGTTTTAAAACATTCATTCACGATGATCCAGTCGTTGTGAAAGTGTAAAAAATTTAGAATTGATTTCATCGAAGGTATATTGTCTCCAATCAATTTTCAAATTGTGATTGTACAATTATGGCAATATTTGTTATTTTATATAATATGCACATGAAGCATATTGTGACGTATCGTACGATAACAAAATGATAACCTGTACGTAGCTTGAATACTAAATAATTGAATAATAAGTTTAAAATGTTTTGCTATGCACAATGCTATATTTATATTCTTGAGAATTATAAATTTTTACCATGCCGTCTAAAGAAAACTGAACTTACGACGATTGTCTATTACATCCGGCTTTATTCTATTCAGAAAGATTATGCTATCCTGGTGCATTAGATGACGACGTTGATCCTCTTTACGACAATGGGTTATGCTCTTGATACTACTTTAGTTTCGTGATCTCCGAATTGTAAAACTACACCAGTTGTTTTTCGTACGTTGATATCGTAGGGCATTTTGTGTATTGTTAATTTTCCAACTCGCTAGGTAGATTTATATTAATCCTGAACATTACGTTGGCTGGAATTTCTACTGTGGTATCTACTGTGGTATCGTGTTCTGCACTACAATACGCCATCAAGAAATTGGAAGTGTATCGTCTCAGTTAGTGCGATCGGAATCTTTGTGCTTGAACCATTCCACCTTTTCATCTGACTGTGAAATCATAATACCAGCCTCACGAGTCTTTCTAATATTGAGTATCCTGCATAGCTCAGCGATTAGTTATATCGCAGTTTATTTCTGGTTCATATGCAGCTCCAATGATATTTCGTATCTGCAGACCTACTCATTTATCCTTTCTCGCTACTGTTATAGATTATTGGTTTGTCAATGCATAAAATTCCGGCCATCATGTAAAGTATTCCATTATGACTTTGCAATATCAATAGCTATGCGTTCTATATTGCTGAGTCTCTTCCCGCATTCAAGTCCTTGGTCCTTTACATGCTTCGTAGATATCACAGCTTTGCACATCATTGGTCCACATTGATGTCATATATTAAAACCTTTGCCTAAAGGTACTTTGGCGAGGGTCTTATTAACTCCAATATGATGTCCTGAACTTCTATCATACTGTTTCCTAATACTCCTCTCAAGGAGGAAGATTATTTGTCTTTCACCATTATTTCAGTTCAGTCCCACTGAGCCGAGTAGCATTTCATCTCTATCATAACCAAAACAGGATCTTACCGTTGTTCCTTTTAATCACTTTGGCCTCATATCTCGGTGATTTTGTGGCCAATCATGCAGTTAAAATACTGTGCTACTATTATTATTTATTTAAAGATCAGATACCTTTGTTGTCTGTAACGTTGTGCTATGTGTAAAAATGTGTAAACTATGGAATGTGTCACTGATTAACCAGCTCATACGTTGTCTTTTTTGGTAAAAAGCTGGATCAGTTTAGATTTGATTCATCTCATCAGGCATATGCTACTGAACTTGATAGTTGCACTGTGTGATTTGTATATAGTGTGGCGTTGAGTCACAATAATTCTAGCGAATTACAGATATTTACTCGAGATATTTTCAATTTCTTAATTTCTAATTAGATCACGCCTTTATATTGTAAATAATAACCAATTTTTATTTGGATTGTAAATATTTATTACGATGTGCGATTTTTCAACACTTTTACATCTGATGTTTGAGTAGATCTTTCGTAAAAATGAAATATCTCATCGAGAATCCCATCAAATCGTCTTGCATTTGATTATTTTAAGTGAGGAGGGAGATAATTGATCCACTTGAAAAGTATTCAGCTTTGGTTGGTTTCAAAACCGTTTATTATGTATGGATGTTAGAATTATAATTTAACAGATGAGTATGAGAGATGACAAAGTTCGAATGATATAGGCATAATCGGTACAAACCGAGTATGAGCGATTAGTTCAGTGACCTCTTATATCTGTGTAACTATTCAGACGGCGATATAAAACCTACTAATAGTATGAAGAGAATGATGCCTTAGCGAAACCGATAGAGCCAGTTGTTTGTACCCTCGGCAGAGGCCACTAATGGTTTGTAAAATCCATTCAAGTTTAATAATTATTGCTTGTTCTAGTAGCTCTATTTGCTCTAACGTGAAGTTTTGTCATATTCTTTTTTGTCGAATAATATTTTCGGTTAGTGATATAGTCGGAAGCATGTTTTGAAAATTTATCGATTTTTCAATAAAATAACAACTCGATTCTTAATAACTAACTAATTTTTAATCAATACGAGCATTTATATATATTTATTTAAATTCTATTTATTCCTTCAATTATAATATACATTCATTGATTTATAAATGTCGTATGTGCACGCTCAGGCAATTCGGCATTGGCCAAATATACGATGCATAATTGAGTGGTGATAAATATAATACAAAAAAATTTGTCTAGCATTTTCCCCTCCCCATTTCGTAAAAGTATTATCCTTGTTTTCTTCGTTCTTGATAAATGTGGAAAATAGAAACATGAAAATAGAATTGATCAATTTTTTATGTGCTATGTGTGATGTGTACCCCCCACTTGGTGAACTAAAAAAAAAACACAAAAATCAAGTGATGACTAATATTACGACCTTGAATGTTAGTTCTTGCGCAGAAGTGATTATTTTGTGGGGCACCACTATACATATATTATTATTTTTTATTTTTTCAAGACTTTTCGCGCATCCACCCTAAATATTTTCATTGGTTTGTTATTGTTGTTGCGACACTATGTTTTTCTGTATAATTTTCTATCGAAGCTTTTGTATTTTATTATTTTTTAGATTGAATGTATAATATGGTTAGCCTGGAAAACGATTATGGCTGAGATGTATCGACATTTCGTATAATCTAGTGCACATTTTCAATTACATATTTGAAATATCAGTTAATGAGGTGATATTTGTTAGTTTAGTACTGTTTAGTAATTTGTGGTCACAAATAAGCAATGGAAAGGTTAACATTGAAAGTTGAATTATTGTATTTGTTTCTGTTAATTAACAAAACTATTAAAAGTTTATAAATAGACTAAGTATATAATAAGTACACCCCTTCACGAATACACGTACAAATCGGTTGATTACCATTGCTGTACGTAATCAAATAATTACAATCTAACTACAAACATATATATTGTATTTCCGTTTTTATCTATAAGTTTTTGTAACAATTTTTTATTATACACACTTTTGTTTAGTTTATTGCTATAGTTTGCGCGCATGTTCCGTTATTTAGAACATAAAATAACAACTTAAATATAATAATAACAATAACATTATTATGATGGTTTCAAAATAACAAGAATCAAGAAGAAAGATTACAACATTAACTTTAGTTTCTTGAACATTGTAAATTGGTATACTTTCCAATAACAGTAAGTAAATGTACTATGCACTCGGTAAGATTTCGTTTATTGGACTATAATATTTAGCTTTTATATTTATTTGTTTGGATTGGCCATTTCTGCATTATGAATGCATCAAAGTATACAATTTTTCACAATAATTTATGATAAAAATTGAACAACAATCGATTTTTAGTTTATGATTGATAATTTCTTGGAATATGATAATGTCTATACAGATAGTACACAATACGATAACAGATGAAAAATAATAGTGGTATGAGAAGCAGAATATCATAACAATGGTTTGTTCCTTGATAATTATGAATGGAATAGAAGTTCCTGTATGGTTTAGGTGGGGTAGGTTCAAATTATCATTAAATCATACATGTGAGCTCACAATCGTTTTTTGGTCAGTTATTTGATATAAAATTATTTTAAATTAGAACACATTGAGATGACATTACACGTTTTTTATCTCAAAGACTTATACCGATTATAAAAGCTTAGATTTATTTTATAATCCAAAATTGCCTTATCCAAGTTTTTGTGTGAATCTTTCAGACTAGAAATTTTTGGCAATTGGTTCGAACCAATTGTAAGACGTAAATATATTTGGTCTCATCAAAGTACACCTTTCCTTTATTCATATGTTGTTCCTTCAACTATTGATTTATTAGTTTAGATCTATCCTTATTAAGGAAATGCTGTTAATACATCCCTACAGTTTAGAAGACAAAATATATAAACAGGCACAAAATAAAATATATATCCCAATCAAAATTTATAATCCAGGGCCCTTATTTTAATATACTCGATATCGAATAATCGAACGAGGTTATCGAACAATCGGTATTTTTGAATTCGATAACGTACATAAAACGACTGAGAATGTCACTTATTTGGCCATTCGATGACGAGCGTTATTTGTTCGATCATGATCGAATTTATGTTCGTTATTGGTTTTCTTAACAAACCCTTATAAAGAAGACATGAACTAATAGTAAATACAAGTAGCTGCTGCCTGCACTCAAGCTAAACTGGCACTGCATACGCAGATATCTGCGTGGCTAAGGGGATGCTTAGTTTCTAGTATGATCACTCCGAATTAAGTTTCTTTCGGGTTATACAACATAGCCTTTCTATGATAATGCAGAGATCTGTCATAAGTGACCACATTTCTCGTGTAAAGAAAATGGAACCAAACAAACAAAGTGACAGTGATTCTTCTCAGACAACATTAGTTATTGCGACGCAGGTAAAGATTGCAGGCTAATAAATCCGGACATATTTCAAGAGATCAAATAGGCGAAAATAAACGATCAAAGCATCGAAGATGGAACAAACGGAGCTCGTTGGTGTGATCGTGCAGATAGATTTAAGTGCGCTGATAAATCTAATCCAACTGCAAAAAATCATATCAAACTAAGTGTCAAGGGTGCGGATGGCGATTTACAAAAACTAACTATAAGTGAAACTCACACAACAAAAACAGGATTTCTCTAAATAACAGACATCAGTACAAAGATGGAGGTAAAGGAGTCATCCCCACTAATATTACATAATGAAAGCCGTCTACATGCACTCACGATAAATAGCAGAATGCATTCGGCGATGACCTCGAACGAAATCATGGAAATTGTTACCAAGAAATGGCCATAAAATATATATAAAATATATATGACTGTAACGGAGCCGCACTAGCTTTTTGCGATCCAGCACCTATTTAATTCACTATGCGGAATTTAAATAGATCCACTTCAGCTATGACATACGGAGTGGGTTTGTTTCTGTGACTACTGTGGTATTTGTTGGTACCAAAGACATGAATGGATTACGTGGAGAAAACGAAGGTTGTTAATCTGGATTTCATTAAGCAGCTCATTAATAATAACAAATACTGCATACTACTGTGTTCCCCAAAGAATTTATTACGGCTTAGGTACTAACCTTAACCGTTTGGTTCTGAGATACGAGAGTAGTCCTAGCAATACTCGACCTATCAAATAAAATTGATTAAGTTGTACAAAAATTGCCCTGTACACTTTTCATCGATGCTTAATAGCTTCAATATCTTAGGACCTGTTTATATTTAAGCTCATTGTTAATACTGAAAATCATTTAGTTTCTTAAATAAACCGGCAACTCTGCCTCCTTATTGGTGAAATTTTTTTTTCATCATTACTTTCAAGTTTTGTAAGAAAAAATAATTCGATATGGTTATTTGAATTGGACCACCATCGCGATTACGGATAAGTAAACTGGTCAATTGTGTAGACTGTAGATGAAGATGTACTTCTTTTAAGCCAAACGCGATCGTTTTGTTATTGTTTCATTATTTAAACGCTGTAATGATTTCACATAACACTCGCACATTTTCTGACGTCGTGATCTTTCAACTAGATATAAAACTATATTTGCTTTTTTTGGTTCCGATTCTCATGATTTAGTTGTTTTGACTGTGCATCTCACGTATGCAGTAATGGAGCCATGTTTCATTCGTGACTATGAATTGACGCAAAATTCGCCTTAATCCTGTGAAATATCGCCAATCGATTAAATATTCTCGTGGTGGTGCTTTTATATTATTGTCAGTAAAAGCGAACTCCCAGCTTTCTCGTGTTCAAATATTTAATCCACATGACGTATATTTCTTTTGAAATGCCGACCATGTTTGCTATTTCCATTTCAGATATGGTCCAGTCTCCTTCACGGACTATCTAGGTACAGCTACATTGTCATTCCACTCAAATTTTGCGAATTGTTCCTAATGACGTAGACTGTAGATTTTAAGTTAGTTCCAACCTCCAAAATAAGACAATCAGACAACACAAGGGTAATGAGAAGCGGCCAAGTGTCTGTCTCAATATTCCTTGCATTATTATACGATTTCTAAATATTCCTTGCATTATTATACGCCCTGAGCAATATATAAACTTTTTTAAAATTATCTTTGTTTAATTGTATATATTCATTTGAACGTTACTAACATGATACACGTTTATAATGAACAGATTTAACAAATAAGAAAGTACAACAATTTTATATTGGTTTGGACCTACAGTTCGTATACTGAAATCCGAATAATAAATCGGGCTCTCAATCGGAATCTCATCTTCATAAATGCAGCTCATTAACAAAGAGTTAATGAGCCACAAATAAATTTATTTGATTTTAAGTACAAAAGATATCACACCACAATATGAGAATTTACCATAAGAAACGTACATTTCTTATTTTTGTTTAAAGTAGGCGGATTTTGGTGTATTTATAAGTAGATACAAATTATAAATTCGTTTTATGACATCATTTTACCGCAGTATGGAAGAGGTAGACGCAAAATGAAGGTTAGCACATAACTTTTCTTATACAAGGGTTAACAAGATATCATCAATTTTCTTACGTTCAAATTTAATAAGATTGATATTGTATTCGGAGTCAGTAATCATATGCCAGATCACACTCATATAGATTAGATTATATACTTATGTTTTGTAAGAGTTTGATAAATATTTAGTTTTAAGATTTAAATGTTAATTGGTTATCTTATGAGAAATAGTTATGTCGAGATTAGAATTTTCACGAAAATTACAATCTATAATCGAAGTAACGTGCACAAATAAAATAATATTCGGTTTTTCTTATTTTTTATGCCCGTGAGCATTCTCTACTGAATATTTACACAATTTAAAATCAAAACACTAAAAATAGCAAGAAACAAATTTACCGAATACCGAATCAATTTTTTTTTGCTATGCATACTGTTAACTAACACGATACGAATTTGGTTTTAGTGCTTAATTTATATAGATATTTCTTGGGAGGTTACAACATACACACAACACACACAAGTAGCCTTCCTTATGTTGAGCAAAAACTCAACCATAACCGATTGGCTTATGTAGGAAACTAAAAATTGAAAAGTAATCCGCCGAATTGTATTTTGTTTAGAATGAACGTCTACCTAACAAAATTTGATGAGTGTATATATAATCAATATTAAGTAGGTTAACGTTTCTTATATATACAATCTATTAAATTTATTCGGAAAGTCGATTTGGCTGTTTTGTGATCGTGTTAGATACAACAAAAAAATAAGATAACTTTGTACCAAACATTGATTGGATTGAACCATTATAGAGTTTCTAGTATCGATTGGGCGCAATATATTAACCCCTGGTCGCTATATGAAATTTGAGCCTCACTCTTGTCTACAATTTAATGGTTTTCTTACTTTAATTATGTTTTTTTTATTGTATCGGGTTAATGACTTCATTATACTTTTACTTAACATTATAACAAGCGGAGATATTTTGATTAATTTTTTTTATATATACAATAACAAAAACACATACTTCAATTGAATCGTTTTATAAATTCTCGAATGCACTCTTTGCTCATTAAAAATTGTACGAACGAGACTGTTGAGTATTGATTAAAATTTTATAGTTTGGGAAATTGCCATGATCATTATATTCATAATTAAAATAAATTGAAATTTTGTGTGTGTATATACTTATGTATAGTATACATAATACGAGCATATAATTTATGTATGGTTCTAAATTGGAGACAGGCCAATATCAATAAATATTTTGAATACTTTTTATAAATATAAAAACATAAATCAAGATATGTATATAAAACATAAATTTGATATTTTATAAGCTTCCGTTGTGTGGTGCTAGAACGTGTTCATATCTTTTATGTTCGGTTATGTTTAGAATTTTCTTAAGTCTATTATTGGAATAATTCAATGTCAGATATCAATAGAACAATATATATTTTGAATGTGATAAAAATACTTTAGATAGATTGCTCTTCAGATGAAAATTCGGATTTTATATCGATTAACGATAGTCAACAATAAGTAGTTATGTTCCTTAATTAACAATCTGACTCTATCGGTTATGATCTCTACGCCGATGAGCCATCGTCGAAAGGCGGCTCTCCCTTCAAAAATCGCTGTATCATTCGGTTTGGATCAGTACGCAGAACTGACTTCATGCACGATATCTGGGATTCGCATTAAATTCCTAATCTCATGATTGAACAGAACTCGGTATGTGCTATCAACGTCGTGTTTTGGGCGATATATCATACCTATGATTTTGCTCTCGAATGATAAAAGCCATCTTTCGTACTCATCCGTCAAGGTTCAACTCTCACATCCATACATGTCAACAGGTCTGATCAAAACTCTGTACAATTTATGCTTATCCGTATTTGCAAGATACATATTTTGATTTCAGAAATGGACCTAGACGATAATAGTGGACACCATTCTCTTATAATCAAAATTCTATATGTTCAACAGTTCACATTCTTTTTTCAAGAATATTGTTTCAAAGGCACTTAATTTTTCGAGAATTCTTCTAGCATGTTGAAAAAAAGTGGCAATATGTCGTTTATTAAAAATGGTCAAAATTGTTGTGTAGATTGTTTACCGGATGAGCAACATATGATTTTAAGATTAAACGGAATTAAAGAAAAGTATAATAGCTGCAATTGTTCAGTGATCATGCCATAATTCAAATAGATAAATTGTACATACATAATAAAAGTACGCGGTGTTCGAAAAGAGTTAACAAATACAAGCATTAGGTTAAAATGGTATCATTGCTGAGAAGAACATCAGGGAAATAATTAGTGAGTTAGTTTTCTACAACACACCAAAAATATCAGAAGACATGGGATTCAAGTTTGGGGTGCTTCCCTTACAATGTGTCGTGATCTTCAGAACGTGATGCATCCATGTACTGATTACATGTAATAATATGCCTTAACACACGTTAGGACCTGCAAAAATGATAGAAATAAAATTTTAAAAATAGTTGGCAGTTAAAGAAACTTGGCTTCACTCTACCTATTCAAGAAAGCCAGAAGTTAATAGGTAGGCAGACACACTATACGTAAACATTTAAGAAATTTATTCTCAAATACTTAGACTTCTGAAAACTCGGATTGAAATTGGAATGGGCGAGTCCAAATTCATTTTTCTAAAAGATTTTTTGAGTTCGAGCCAATATGCTTTATGTAATACAAGGTAGGGCAAAAATAATGTCATAATCTGAATTGGCTGCCATTTTGTTAGGAATGAACAAAAATTGCCATTTTTTCACTCAAAATTTATTTGAAGGTGTGAATTCTTCGACATTTTCAATTGGAAAAAGTCTGATGCCGGTAGATCTTGTAATCTAGCTGGCTAGTAAATTAGATGCAAGGAATCAAATTGTGTGCATTGTTGGCTCGTCAATCTTTGTATACTCTTTCGGACGTCCATTGCTACAGCTCTGGTATTCTCAGTCGAACAAGCAGTAGTACACCCATAGTACAGGACGACAACGATGAACTTCATGCTGTTTTAAAACAACAGTCTGGAAACAAGTCAAATAAGCAGTTACAATATATTTCCACGTTCTTCAGTTGAGTATCACATCATAGCTGGCTCTCTATCTGTTAACGACATAAATGTCAAAGTACAATTCAAATTATGTAACATTTACAATATTACATTAATTTTGGCACACCTATACTTACAATATTTTAAAATAAATTTAGAAATTTGACGTGATCGTAAGACGAGTGATTGTTGACTGTAAGTACGGTGTCTGCTCATTTTCGAAGAAAAATTTTCGTATGATACCTTTAGGACTATATTCCACAAACTTACTCGTTTAAATTTTAAACGTCAATGTGATAATTAGCTTCGTCTGAAAATATAACTCACACAAGGGAAAACGAGATAAAAACTGTCCTTAATTCTTGAAACATTTGTAGTTTGTCGGTCTTAATATTGAGGCCATTGCGTAAAATTCTTGGTCCTTTCTACAGTTTTAACTACAGCAGCAATATGTTTCAACGAACGAGCAGGATGGTGATGTATTGCCAGTCGAACGAGGTATATTCACAAAATTATGCCGTTTGACAATCTGGTTGGCACAATAACTATACGATAAAAAACTTTTTTATTATGTTTGTTTATGGTTCACTCTTCTCGATATAATTATTTGGCCTCGCATAACATTTCTGATAGTTTTTGCAAGAAATTTGAACCACTGACCTGTATTTGGTTCAAAGCGTGTTTTACGTATTTAGCATATTTTAAGACATGCTTTTGAAATTATGATATTTTTTTCTCATATCGTACATAAATTCGAAAAGAGTGATACTATGTTGGACGTAAGAGTATATCTCTTGTTGAAAACTTATAGCTGATTCGACTTCATAACGATTGGGCTTTCAAATACTGTGTGATGGTAGTCTCAGCAGAATTGATACGTACTACTATTTTATTAAAGAACACTTTTTTTTTTTTTTTTATCGGTCTTTACAGGCCATAATTGGCCCGTACCGTGTCAACTATCTGGCTCCATCGGTTTCGATCACGAGCCAGCTCTTCATATTGTTGCAAGCAACCAGAAGATGCCAGATCGCTCTCTACGCCGTGGAGTCATCGTCGCCGACAGCGACCTCTTCGTCTACCGAAAGGCGGTTCTCCCTTTAAAGATCGCTGTATCATTCGTTTTGGATCAGCACGCAGAACGTGACCGAGCCAGCGTATTCGCTGTCCTTTGATTTCATGCACGATATCAGGAATTTGCATTAAATTCCTGATCTCGTGATTGAATAGAACTCGGTATGTGCCATCAACGTCGCGTTTTGGGCCATATATCACACGCATGATTCTTCTCTCGAATGTTAGAAGCCATCTTTCGTACTCATCCGTCAAGGTCCAACTCTCACATCCATACATGACAACGGGTCTGATCAACACTCTGTACAGTTTCAGCTTATCCGTATTGGCAAGATATTTTGATTTCAGCAGTGGACGTAGAGGATACAAAGCCCGATTTCCAGCGGCAAGGCGGACCTTGATATCCTCTCCCACACTATTATCGTGAGTGATGAGAGATCCAAGATACTTGAATCTCAACACTCCTTCAAATGTGTGGTTTCCACTACTGAAATCACTTGCGTCTTGGTCTCGAAAACCAGATATCAGATATTTGGTTTTGGACTCATTGATTTTGAGACCAACGGAAGCTGAAAACTGTTCCAATGGATCAAGTATCTCTTTCACTCCGTTGCCATTTAATCCAATCACACAGATATCATCTGCATACGCAAGAAGTTGATTGGATTGTCGGAATAAGATGTTGTCCTGAGGTGTTGCACTTTTACGAAGGATGTATTCCAACATGAGATTAAAAAGTATCGGGGACAGCGCATCTCCTTGTCGAACACCAGAAGTAATTGCAAAAATTCTCGATAGCCAGTTCTCAACTTTGACACAACATTGTGACTGCGTTACTGTCATTTTACACCGACGTACATATTTTTGTGGTATTCCTAAATATTCAAGCGCATACCATAGCCTCTCTCGATTGATCGAGTCATAGGCTTGCTTGAAATCTAGGAATACCTGGTGTACATCGCGAGATGTTTCGTAGTACTTGGAAAGAATCATTCGCAGCGAAAAAACTTGATCAGTGACTGACCGATTTGGACGGAATCCTCCTTGGTAGTCACCGACAATTTCCTCCGCTAAAGGAGTAATTCTTCCCAAGATTATGTAAGACAGTAACTTGTATGCTGTGCAAAGGAGAGCTATACCGCGATAATTCTCGCATTTCATGCGATCTCCCTTTTTGAATATTGGGCATAACGCGGTCACTTTCCATTCGTCAGGCATAACTTCATTTCGCCATACCAATCGAACAAGGTCGAAAAGACAGATCCACAAAGTTAGCCCTCCGAATATCAAGAGCTCTGAATTAATGCAATCAACTCCTGGTGAACGATTTCTCTTTAGTCTCTGAATGGCCATTGTGAATTCCTCATAGGATGGATCCTCAATGAACATCTCTGCGGTCTGTATTTGAGGGTATTCAAATACAGCTTGTGATACATGTGGAACATTAAGTAGATCAGAAAAATGTTCACGCCATGTATCGAGTACCGCATCGACGTTAACACAGAGGTTTCCATCCTGGTCCCGAATGGCAGTTGACCGAGATCTTAAGGTATGGTGAAATTCGGTGATTTCTCTAAAGAAACTACGCGAATTGTGCTCATTGCTGAGTTGTTGTACTCTTAAGCCCTTGGTCTTCCACCATTTGCGCTTCTTCTGTCTACAAATGCGTTTAGCTGTCCTCCTAGCAAGAACTGCCTTGTTTTTCCTTGCAATTGTAAACCGAGTCTGCGCTTCATTGTGGGCTATATTACGTTGCTCAACAGCAAGACGACACTCCTCATCAAACCAATCATTTTTGGGCTTAGTTTTCACTACACCGAGAATGTGCTGGGCAGCATCGACAACCGAAGTTTTCAATACTTCCCAGACACTGTTCACATCATCAGATTGGTAATTGGATTGCATAACGAGTTCCAGCCGATACTCCTTCATACATGTGATAAGGCCGTTCAACGCGCCAGGTTTTCTTAATGACTGTACGTTCCACGTGCCGATCCTCATTCTCGTATCCGGGTGTTTAAGCGGGGGGTCATTCTTGTTTTGGCGGTATCCGACTTTGTTTTTATTGTTGACATTTTTAACAGTGATATTTTTTTACGGATGCGAGTCGTCAGCCCAGCGATCCAACCAGATTTAGTCGCCTCCTACGACAAGCTCTGGACACTGTGGAGGTATTCTATGGATCTCATGTTTCGTTCGAAATATTTACGAAACATGTTTGCCCCCAACCACAGGGCTTAAAGAACACTTAAAGACTTGTTTAATATGCAGCTGTAAATATAATAATGTTCTGGCATAAATAAAAGCAAAATACATAAAATTTCCATTCGATATTGTTAAAAATGGTTTCATTTAAGATGCAATTTTCCTCAGTTGAGTGCTAATAATTTCTACAAAATATGGATAATATCTATGATGATAAAATGTATTTATAAACTTCTTGGTAATTAGTTAAGAATTTATTAAAAATTGAGCATATTTTATTGTTTTTAAATTTCTTATTCATAATGCACTACTCATTTATGTTTTTCAAAGATATAATTTAAAATTAGAATCACAAAAAATTTGAATGAGTTTGAACGAGTTAACCTAAAATTGGTTACTAATTTACCGTCTCATGTAAAATAAAAGATTAGTCAAAGCATATAGTTAAACCAGCTGTCTAATCGATTAAACTATACTGCTGGTCTAGTAAGCCCACTTAGTTAATCCAATGACATGTATATTTAATCCTGGCTGTCTGCTGTAATGTGAAGGAAAATACCATATGACAATAAAATAGTGCCAATGATTGTTTCTATTGCAGAGGAGCAGGCAGCATATTATTTTTATAATAAAGTTTAAACCTACCTACGTTAAACCTGGACATTTAAAATTTTTCAATTAAAACCAAGAGTGAAAATCCTAAATGTTTAGTATGACTACCATTTGCTTTAAGTATCGTGGTTTCTAATAAGATAACTATCCTAACAAGATAAAAAACTTTGAACTCGTCAATCCGAAGCAACTTAAGTAAGTTGTGCTCTATTAGAAACATTTACATACGGTTTATTGAACAACCAAGGGTTAGAACTGCTTGGTCAAAACAAAATTAATAACTTTTGATATTTTATTGGCCAGTTACCGTTTCAATAATACCTTTTCAACTTTCTTTCGAATATTCTTCCATGTTTTAAGGATTTTGATTAACATTATCAGCTGCAACCTTTTTGATATAACGCAATTTCAGAAATGGTGACCAGCGATGGAAACAAATGTTATTCCAAAAAGTTTGGCCGACACTCATGATAACTATTCTTATCTATAATAATAGTAAAGATACCTGAATTATTACTGTAACAAAGCTCGACCGGAACGGAGGGACAAAAATTCGTCGTCTGTCAAATTGTTTGTTGGAATTATGAATTAATCCATACCACACCAAATTCTGATTTCTTTAACAATTCTTGTATAATTGTCTGGGCAATTGAAGTTCCATTAAAAGTAAAATCACACCGAAAAGACATGTTTTTAGTCATATCGGATTCTGAAAACATGTTTTTGTGACGGTACATTCAAATCAGTCTTACTCGATTCACTTATATCACACACAAGAGCTATGATATGAAACCGACAGGCAGGAATGACTTTTATTTTTTTTCCTTCATTCGCAATTTTTTATAGTGGCTTTCATACCAAACCTTTTCATTATGCTTAAGACACAAGTCATATATTACAAGTCTTTTGCTCGCTTGTGTAGACGCAAAGCCGAGAAACAGCTTCTTGCTATTCTCCAACTTTGCAGAAGTTATTAGGTTTCGAACTCATCTGATGTTCCCCAAGAAGACAGTGCCTTGCTAGTATTGCTATGGCTATTCTCAAGTCTCGTGTTTCAAGAGAACTTCAATCTAGACTATGTTTGTCTAGATTATATAGGCCGCCCAAACCTATCTTTTTCGGGAGTAATTGAAAAGTTGTACTCTACATAGTCATGGAGTTTCCACAGGCGACCGGTTTACCAGATATTCAGATTGTATAGATGTTGAACTGCGCTCTCTTCTTGGTATAACAAATGAGAGGCCACGGTCTTGATATAATTGGACCTGAAGTTTGAAATTACATATTAGACGGGAAAAACTATCGGAGAGATTACGGACAATATTAATGATTATTTTTCGTCAAAATGTTGTACTAAAGAATATTTATCATGGCTTTTGCGCACAATTTAAGTATATGGCATGTCTTGGAGATACACAAATGAAGGGTTTCGCAGAGGAATGCTCGAATTTTTTTGACCTGAGAAAAGGCTATTAAACGGAGCGTGCAAACCTGATTGATAAAATATAATTATTCTGTTGATAAAGCCGATATTTGCGACTGCCCAATAAAATGGTTTAATGATAAAGAACGAGTGAATCAAAAGGAACAATAAGACACGGGTGCAGTTATGAATTAATTGCTTCCAGCAATATAAGCAATTTTTTCGTAAATACTTTACCCTGGATAAAAAAATTGCCAGAAAATTGACAGTTATAAGTTAATTTTTCTTTTACACAAATTAATTAATTTCTGTTAATTGTACATACATAATATTTTGTATATATAAGTACAACGAAAATCTTAAAGAACAGTAAATAAATTAATGTCTGTAATATAAAAAAACCCATCTTACCGTGAAGAATTCCCAAAAAAAATTCAAAACATTTTTTATTGGGTTTGGTGTAGAAGAGAAAACGGAAAAATACGTACACATAGTACACACTTCAATGGTTATTTATATCATTATGGCTGTAGGATAAATTGGTTTTGTACAGATATCAACTTTCTTTTGATTGTTTATATAAGAGATGGTATCGCTGGAATTGAAACAAAATGGAATTGATTTTATCGATTCAAAATATACACAAGATGATGGAGAAATAAATAGTTTACTAGTTTTAGAGTAAACTCTTATCGTGGATTAAGTAAATGCTTTTTCAAGACAACGGCCAATTAGCCACAAAATAAACAAAGTACCACTTCAAATCATTATAAACGTAATACATGTACTAAATATGAACATAATTAGCTGTCATAAATGTGTCGTTGATCTTCAAGCAAAAATTGAAGAAGTGTAATGGTTCGAATGATGATTATGCAGTTTATGTACTATAAATAAGATATAATGGGCGATAAAACGTATAAATTGGATAAATTAAATACTCTATTAGACTTGTTTCCTCATTATCATAATAGTAAGATGAAGAGGATTATATACTGCTGATCTACTTTCGTCGTCCATTCTATAATCGTAATCATGGTTATTATAAAAATAAATGACCTCTTCTAATCAGTGCAATCGCCATTGATTTATTATTTAAACTTATACACGCTTATAGCAATGTTTGATAGTTTTAAAATTATATACATGTTATTTCCCTTGAACGTTGATTGCGATATGAAATTTTCATAAATTCATATTATTTAGGGTTTAGTAGGGATCATCATTTAGTTAACGCTCCATTCAGTATGCAACATGTTGACAGAGTGGGCAAATTCTGTAAGACTGCTTTATGATCTATGCACAACAGTGAGTTTTTTGTGGGAACTTTTCTGAATATTTCAGGAGTCCTTTTATAATACTACATTCGTCTCGATTACGAATGTATGTACATAATAAATTTAGTATCGAACCCACCATCATCAGGCGGATTGAATGTATCTCAGATTGTGATATGCGAGGTTGCGGATACCTTTAAGTTTCCAGAGAAGTGTGCTGTCATTCCAGTTGTGGCTCTTCGTCATTAACGAATTTCTTAATAAACTTCATAAGTTACGCTGACGATCTGGTTCTGACAGTTTAAGGTAAGCATCTGAATGTCTTATCAGATTTAACTCAACCAGCTCTTCCCATTATATAGAACAGTGGTATCTGGATAAGAATTTAAAGGTGAATCCGTATAAATCGAACTTGGTTGTATTAACAAGCCATAGGGACACTGCAGTTTTGTCTGTACCATCTCCTTTCTGATGTCAAATCAATAGTTCAGCCTACGTTAAATACCTTGGTGTTTTTCTGGATTTCAAACTACAAAAAGCCACTGCTATTTTTTGACAATGCGAAAGTTGTATAGTAAATCGAAGTTCTTCCCTAAAATGCTATCTTTTATTTAAAAACCGCTGGTTCTCACAATGCTAACTTATACATCTGTTGCTTGGCGGTCGGTGGTTAAAGTGGCTAAACTGGATTTTGCTTGTGTTTCATATGACCAAAACCAGCCGTTTCTTTGCCACAGTTAAAAACGTTGCCTTATTGAATGTAAAGCTGACGTAGTGAGCTGGCCTTACTTGTAAAAAAGGCAAAATACTCTGTCTGAGGGTCTTATAAAAAGCTGATCAGTTACGCTCTTTTGTTGAAAAAGGAGAACTAGATTGGTTTCGATACTTACCTTCCAGGGGCGTTTTAAAAGTCATCTTCATTGCATCTTAATCGTATGTTACGAATGCCTTGATGTTGATGATAGCTTACAGTTCATCGGCAGCTGTCTGACTTTCGATCACATCAAATCGATTGTGTTCTATACAAGAAATATTTCTGTACATATACTGTCTTTTCCGTCCTGACTCAAACTACCCCAGTATGCTAAAGATGCAGAACGCATCTCTGCGGTTTATTAAAATTCTAAGTTTGTACTATGACCTCTTTGTGGCATTGAGTGTGGAACCTTGAAGGATTCTAGACATCCAATAATAATCTATCACGTGCAAGAAATAATCAAGATATTTCATGACATTAAAAACAGAATTATAATCGATTGATAAAGATGTGTTGCTGATTGGTGAAGATTGTGTTCAGTGTTGCTAAAAAATTAATTATCACCTCCCAAAAATTATATAATAACAATATCATATTCGAAGAAATTCGTTTATTTGAAATGCTAATGTTTCAGTAACGAATAAAATCAATACATGGTTTCATCTTAAATTTGCAATAAAATATTAGAAAGGATAGTAAGAATAGTTAAGACTTCAAGGCAGTAAGAATAGATCAAGGCAGTAAGAATAGAGTAACGTATGATGCATACAGTGGTGGGTAGATTAGGACTTCCTATTTCCATTTGAGCTGGAAGGGTTTGGAAGTTGGTTTGGAAAGGTTCCCACTTCCATTTGAGCATTCCCAAGTTGGTTTGGAAGGGGTTTTCATTCAACATGTGGCAGAGTATCATCATGCTTTGGACAAAAAAAGCAACATTCTCAAATGTTGTCAGCAATTAGATCACTTCCTTCATTTATTAATCGATTCAACATTTAAAAATTCGACTCAAGTCATACTGTTTAGGTTTTGAATTATTTTAAATACTATAAAGACATTCCCAGTTGCCTAATGGTGTACAATTGTAATTTATTTTAACTTATATGACACAGCTTGATGTTGTGATTAATATCGAAAAAAAATATTTTTTCAAAAATAAATTGAACTTGTTTCGTTAGTACGTGTCATGGGTACGCAATAAAATTTGGATTCCATCCAAATCTCCCTTTTAACATTTTTTTTTTTTTTTTTTTTTTTTTTTTTTTTTTTTTTTTTATCGGTTTTTACAGGCCATTATTGGCCCGTACCGTGTCAACAATCTGACTCCATTGGTTTCGATCACGAGCCAGCTCTTCAAACCGTTGTAGGCAGTTTGAAGAAGCCAGATCGCTCTCTACGCCGTGGAGCCATCGTCGCCTACAGCGACCTCTTCGCCTACCGAAAGGCGGTTCACCCTTAAAGGTTCGCTGAATCATTCGGTTCGGATCAGCACGCAGAACGTGTCCGAGCCAGCGTACTCGCTGTCCTTTAATTTCATGCACGATATCAGGAATTTGCATTAAATTCCTGATCTCGTGATTGAAAAGAACTCGGTAAGTGCCATCGACGTCGCGTTTTGGACCATATATCACACGCATGATTCTTCTCTCGAATGTTAGAAGCCATCTTTCGTACTCATTCGTCAAGGTCCAACTCTCACATCCATACATGACAACGGGTCTGATCAACACTCTGTACAGTTTCAGCTTATCCGTATTTGCAAGATATTTTGATTTCAGCAGTGGACGTAGAGGATACAAAGCCCGATTGCCAGCGGCAAGGCGGACCTTGATATCCTCTCCCACACTATTATCGTGAGTGATGAGAGATCCAAGATACTTGAATCTCATCACTCCTTCAAACGTGTGGTTACCACTACTGAAATCAATTGCGTCTTGGTCTCTAAAACCCGAGATTAGGTATTTGGTTTTTGACTCGTTGATTTTGAGACCAACAGAAGCTGAACACTGTTCCAGTGGATCAAGTATCTCTTTCACTCCGTTGCCATTTAATCCAATCACACAGATATCATCTGCATAAGCAAGAAGTTGATTGGATTGTCGGAATAAGATGTTGTCCTGAGGTGTTTCACTTTTACGAAGGATGTATTCCAACATGAGATTAAAAAGTATCGGGGACAGCGCATCTCCTTGTCGAACACCGGAATTGATTGCAAAAGTTCTCGATAGCCTGTTCTCAACTTTGACACAGCATTGTGACTGCGTTACTGTCATTTTACACAGATGTACATATTTTTTCGGTATTCCTAGATATTCAAGCGCATACCATAATCTCTCTCGATTGATCGAGTCATAGGCTTGCTTGAAATCCAGGAATACCTGGTGTACATCGCGAGATGTTTCGTAGTACTTGGAAAGAATCATCCGTAGCGAAAAAACTTGATCAGTGACTGACCGATTTGGACGAAATCCTCCTTGGTAGTCACCGACAATTTCCTCCGCCAGAGGAGTAATTCTTCCCAAGATAATGTATGACAGTAACTTATATGCTGTGCAAAGGAGAGCTATACCGCGATAATTCTCACATTTCAAGCGATCACCCTTCTTGAAAATTGGGCATAACGCGGCCACTTTCCATTCTTCGGGCATAACTTCATTTCGCCATACCAATCGAATAAGGTCGAAAAGACAGTTCCACAAAGTTAGCCCTCCGAATATCAAGAGCTCTGAATTAATGCAATCAACTCCTGGTGAACGATTTTTCTTTAATTTCTGCATGGCCATTGTGAATTCCTCATAGGATGGATCCTCAATGAACATCTCCGCGGTCTGTATTTGAGGGTATTCAAACACAGCTTGTGATACATGTGGAACATTAAGTAGATCAGAGAAATGTTCACGCCATGTATCGAGTACCGCATCGACGTTAACACAGAGGTTTCCATCCTGGTCCCGAATGGCAGTTGACCGAGATCTTAAGGTATGGTGCAATTCGGTGATTCCTTTAAAGAAACCACGCGAATTGTGCTCATTGCTGAGTTGTTGTACTCTTAAGACCTTAGCCTTCCACCATTCTCGCTTCTTCAGTCTACAAATGCGTTTAGCTGTCCTTCTAGCGAGAACTGCTTTGTTTTTCCTTGCGATTGTAAACCGAGTCTGCGCTTCATTATAGGCTATATTTCGTTGCTCAACAGCAAGACGACACTCCTCATCAAACCAATCATTTTTGGGCTTAGTTTTCACTATACCGAGAGTGTGCTGGGCAGCATCGACAACCGAGGTTTTCAATACTTCCCAGACACTGTTCACATCATCAGATTGGTAATTGGATTGTATAATGCTATTGCTGACAAGATCTTGATATTTTCGTTGCGTTTCTTCATTTATCAGACCTTCACAGGAGAATCGCGTTTTATATTCTCCTGTCCTCCCTGACTTGTACGAAAATTTCCATCGTAGCTTTGCAGCAACCATAAAATGGTCACTGCCTACGAATTTTGTTGACGACCGATATGATCTCACATCTTGGACAACCCGAGCCCGCCCTTTTGAAATCAACACATGGTCAATTTGGCTTCGGGATGTTTTACGTGGGTGTGTCCATGTTTCTAAGTGGATGTTTTTATGAGGAAAGAATGTACTTGCTACTTTGAGATCATGAGCGATCGCAAAGTACATCATTCTTTCCCCATTCTCGGTCGCAGTTTCGTGTCGGGAGTACGGACCTATATTGTTACATAAGTCGGTCTGATTTCTGCCAGCTCTAGCATTAAAGTCACCAATCACCAATTTGACATCGTGCTCCGGTATAGAGCCCATCAGATTATCCAGATTATTGTAAAATGAGTCTTTATCCTGGGATTGGCTTACATCAGTGGGCGCATGTATACAGACAATTGACAGGTTGGCTAATCTCATGTGCAAGCGAAGCTTACACATTCGATTATCGACTGCTTGAAAGTCCAAGACAGCCTTTTTTACCTGTGGCCCAATGAGAAATCCAACCCCAAGATTTCCGAGGTCATCGCCACTGTGTAGCAACGTATAGCCTTGGGACACATGGTCTCCACTTTTAGGCCATCGAGTTTCTTGGAGAGCTACGAGTTCCAGCCGATACTCTTTCATGCATGTGATAAGGCCGTCCAACGCGCCAGGTTTTCTTAATGACTGCACGTTCCACGTGCCGATCTTCAATCTCGTGTCCGGGTACTTAAGCGGGGGTTCGTTTTTTTTGTTGTTTTGGCGGTATCCGATTTTCTTATTTTTGTTGACATTTTTAACAGTGATATTTTTTTACGGATGCGGGTCGTCAGCCCAGCGATCCAACCAGATTTAGTCGCCTCCTACGACAAGCTCTGGATACTGTGGTGGTATTCTATGGGTCTCATGTTTCGTTCGTAATATTTACGAAACACGAATGCCCCCAACCCATCATCATGCTTTGGACAAAAAAAGCAACATTCTCAAATTTTGTCAGCAATTAGATCACTTCCTTCGTTTATTAATCGATTCAACATTTAAAAATTCGACTGAAGTCATACTGTTTAGGTTTTGACATATTTTAAATACTATAAAGACATTCCCAGTTGCCTAATGGTGTACAATTGTAATTTATTTTAACTTATATGACACAGCTTGATGTTGTGATTAATATCGAAAAAAAAATATTTTTTCAAAAATAAATTGAACTTGTTTAGTTAAGTACGTGTCATGGGTACGCAATAAAATTTGGATTCCATCCAAATCTCCCTTTTAACATACTTCCATTATTTGTAAAGTCAGTGTCGTGTGATGCTGAAACTTCGTGCTGATATATGCAAAGCTCTGGTTGTCTGCTATAGTGCGATGTCTTTACACATAATTCCATAACAGCTGTCTAAAGTATCATATATAAGATTATATATGATTTTGAGTATATGTATATAGAATTCGTTTTCTTATATTTTTCTTACATACACATTTTTAATTATAGAAATGATTTCACATTAAAAAAGCAACAAAACTAAAAATTATTAATTGAGAACTAAAGTATATTTGGTATAATCATAATAGACGCAATAGCTAAAACTAATAAAGGGTGTCCCAGTGAGACCGAATATTTTAAGATGTTTGAAAAGGTTTAATATATAATTTAAAGTAAACGGTCGGCTCTACTTAAAATAGTCTTTTCATCGCTTATAAGTTTCTGGCACTTCGTCCCATGTGTTTAACCTATTTAGTGGTTGTTGTTTTATTTGTGTACCTTATACCTTTAACACATGGCGCTTTATTATTCCACGTCAAAACTAATCCATTTAAAATAAAAAGCTAGATACGGCTATCAAGCTGGACGGATGTTCCAAATGCTGGTCATAGTTACATTACTACTTTTGACGGTAGTTTTTTTCTTTCAAATTCAAAATTGAGTACCTTGGTATAATATCATAAATGAGGACATTACTATTATGCCCATTTATGGCGATTACTGTTTATGCACCTGATCCGCATGTAATTGTCCTTGTGTTGCGATTTAATATCTCTTAAAACGTCATAAAGTGTATGCTTTATTACTGGTTTACTGTGTTTTAAAAATAAGGATTGAGTCCCGAGTTATATTTTAGGTTAGATCACATTAATTGTGTTCAATTGTCTCTATGGGGATGCAATCCAGTTGGTCGATCCATAAGGTTATTTGAAACCTCTTGCTTCTTAACACTATCTAGGACAGTTGTGATTATGATAATCATAGATTTACGTGAGTTTATATTTAGACTCATTATATTTGAGTTTGTCATGGTTGTAAGTAGTCGATTATGATGAATGAAGCGACTGAAGAACAACTCGGTTCGTCATCCATCACTAGTAATCTGGAACGGATTTATTGAGTAATATCAGTATGACTATTATAAATATGTGCTTCATTGATTAATATCACGAGAATTGGTAATCCGTAACAACTCGAATGTGTTAAAAATCAATAATATTCCCATTCAAATTTAATATGTCAATACACATATTTATGTGGCAGTTTTGATACATATAAAATTACTTTAGGCACGAACAGCTTTTAGTGCTTCATATTTAGATAAAATGATAAAATGTTAATGAATTTGAAAAAAATCTAGTCCTGCTAGACGTTAAATACCAGAGCTGTATAGGACTCACCTAATGATAGTGAATAGTGTGACATTGCTTTCTATTATTTTATTTTCATTCTTCCCGATTGTTTGGAAGATTTATTGACTCAATTTGCCTTAGATTCGAGCTCTCTGTTCTTTCCGCTACCATCGAGCCAAACTTAGTTATTTGCATTATTAATTGACTTGATATAAGAATTTTCCATTTGAAAGTAGATCCAAAATACTATCAGCACCAATAATGATATCAATGTCTAACCCTTCCTAGAAATACGGATCAACTAGAGTCAAACATTAGGATCATGGATTTTTTGCGATTAGCTTTGGAAACACAAATACTTCGATTTGTAGTTAGTTTTGTCCATCAAGTATGTGTACTGCTGTCGATCGAATTGTACTTTCGATGTGATTGCTAGTGACAGATTGTTGCACTGCCATTGGTGTCTTGCTTCTTATTTACTGCAACTCTTCTGATTGTGAGTTGGTTTTCGTGAAGACATGAATAATGTTTCCTAATACATGGTTTGTATCTAAACTTGGGGTTATAAAAATTGACATCATGACATCAAGTCTTTAAATTGAACACATTCAAATAGTCTATGTTGTTCATCTGGACAATTATGCTCATCGTACATTTTAAGAATTTTATTTCATGTAAGGTTTTGTTGTAGAATAATTACGTCTAAGTACTAGGTTTGAATAAGACTTGAGCGTTTTAATTCTTTTACTAGTTAAAATCTGCGTAATGGTGGGTTGCTCGTAATCTACTAAAACTTGGGTCCAAGTCCATAGACTGTTAGTTTCTTCATCAAGTTTTTTGACGAGTATCTGTGTGTTTTGAGTGTACTGGTTTCAGTGTATTTAGTCCTCGTTTTATTTCATCATTTCATTGACTATATCGTGTAATCATCGGAGCATTGCAATGTTTCAATATATTTAGTGTCAATTGTACTGAAGTGTTCGAACAATCCAGCAGTTTCACATCGCAGAATTCTCTTTAAGTACTGTAACTTTTGAAGTGTAATTCGCATGTCGTCGAATAAAATAAGTGATAAAATGACTACCACTCTGTGTTGTTTTCAGAAAATAATGGTAAAGTGGTATAATTTTACCTCAAAATGTGTTCCATTTATGGTTGTATTTGTTGTTGTATCGTTGAGTGAATTAGGTGGTTCCATTCTAGTTCGTAGTGTACAATTGAAGCATCCAATGAAGCGAAATATTCAATTATTATAGTTGCATTGGTAATTGTTGAATATTGTCACTTATAACTTAGCAATTGTGCTTCTAAACATTGATATTTAGAAATTTGCTTCGTCATCAAATTCGTTGTTCAATGATTATTAATAGTGTAATGCACGGATCATATTAAAATTTAACAGAAATGTAATAGATTTTTAGTTTTAACACAGTAGTATGTTAAAGATCGAGCGTTCTTATTGAAAAATTTTATTTGGCCACCGATTCCTGGACTAGTGCGTTAGGTTTGGTTCTATAGTTGGATTGCTTCTGCTACTGTTTCGTTGTTAGTTAGAGTACGTCCATATCAGAGTGCATTTACTGAATGTTTTCAATTTTATTATGTTGGAAGGACAACCGCCACAATAGAATACCTGTCCGGATGTGTTTAATTTTCTATACAACAAACCTTACGATTTAGACTCAAGTTTTGAATCTCTTATACTTGAATCGATTGGACACATCTTAATATGCCGATCAAGTGGTATGGTTAAAACTCCATCAGTTGGAGCTGGACGTACCGTCTTCGAAAGTCGATAGTGACAGGTTTTTTCACCATCTGATTATGATCGATGCAAAATTCATCTTCCAAGTCAGAATTATAGGCTGCCATGAATGAACCCGTGTGTGCAGATGGTTCCTGCTAAATGGCACCTATAACACATCTTAACTGGATTTGCTAGCTATTTCTTCCAATCTAATATTCCCATGTGGACCATCTACATATAGTTCAAGGTTTTTATAGTTAGGGTATTGTGACTACTAAATTATATCAATCTAGTCTGTGAAGTGTGGGGAAACATAATTTCTTAAAGATAAAAATATCGACAAAAAGCTAGGAGGTCTAATTAATTATATTCTATAGAAGTGATCTCTTATTATTATTAAAATAGGCTGGAAACCTTTTAAGCTCTAGGTACGCTCTGCGACACTGGAGCTGTTTGAATCAGAACAGCAAAGACAGTGGGTTTATAGGAATAGTCCTAGAGTTGAACACAAGCATGCGGTCGAAAGCCGGATACTGTGAACCCTATCAACAGTTTTGCTGATGATACATCATTGCACTCTTCTATTTCATTTGAGGTAGAGCCTACTTCTTTAGAATTAAAAGGTAAACGGCTGGAAGTTGTCACTTTGCTTAGTTCCGATTTGAGTAACGATTTAAATATGCACGTTCTCTCGTAAAAGCCACACCGAATACCCTTTTGTGGTAAAAGGCCACGTTTTCGTGGGTTGTGTTGTGACTCAATTCGTCTGCTTGGCGTACTGACATTTAAACTCCATTCCAGTCTATATAGTACTAACATGGAAGATGGGTCGGCCAATGAGTTCAGCACTCCAATAGAGGGTCGTAGATGTGTTCCTTCACACATCTATCAGATCGTAGACAGATTTGGTTGGTTCAAGACACTTGTAAACACCTTTAAAACATACAAATATTACCAAACACTTTACAAGTTTTTATCGATGCAAATCTGTGCTCAATTAAATATCAAATATTGTTTCAAGATCAATATTTAGTTTTGATATACAAACACTATGGAACAGATTTAAAACTTATGACATGTACGATATGAGTCATTTCATATGTTTTCCTTAATCATTCTGTTTATATTCTTTAGGATAACTTACTCAATAATGAATAACAGTCAAAGGACCACCAAAAAACAACAACATAATCACGGGCATGCGTACCACATTAACAATATCGATTCAAATGTCATTTAACTTTTTCGATATTGATTAGATGTATGCCAGAATGTTCGTACACAATTTTATGGCGGCACAGTTGACATATCCATAATTATGCCAGCAAATCATATTAAAGAAAATACAAAACCAAAAAAAAAAATCGGCGACTATTCAATTAAATAATTATGTCTTACCAAAATTTCATTATTCTTGAGATTTTTTTTTGTGTATTGTATAATTCGAAATTTTAGCACGCAGTCAGCCTTACATTACAATAACCTTTAATTATAGTAGTGAATGATGTCATGGTTTTAGATGAAATACAACAAAAATTTTCTTCTTAATTTGTTTCGCTCTTTCTTCGCATTTATATACTTGCAAGAGCAAAGTTTTGTTATTCTTTTGCAATGAGTAAAAAGATGTTTAGATTGGCTTCGTGCGGATAAGTATTTGTTTTTGTACATTTCGGCTGGAAGTTGACGTAATTAATATATAATTTTTGGCTGTATGATGGATTGGATGTGGTTATTTTTAGTATGCATATGTATGTTTTACATATTTTCTGGGAATCCGTTTTTATAGTTCAGTTGGTCCATATAACACAATACAACGATCATAAAATGTGTGATATCAAAGATTTTTCTTAAATGTAATTTGATCTTCAATTTAAGACATGTTTTTGTATCACGCTCTATAGGTTCAACGTAATTTTAAGATTTCGTGTTCAAAATTAAACACATTTTTTGTAAGTTACCGAAATCTATAATTTTAGTTAGATAATTGAGTTCATAATGCATACTTTCAAGTATAGGTTAATTCCGTTTACTTAAATATTTGTTGGCTTTTGTAAAAATGCGATAGTCAGCGATAAACTAAAATTAATGTTTTTGTTCCAAAAATGTCATTGCAGCGATAGTTTGTTGAATTAAAAGTCTGAATATACAAACACAGGGAAGGGGAATTGTATTCCATAACATTGTTTAAAATATATTTGATCAATATTTTAATTTTCTTGAAACATTACTTCTAGATACTGTAAAACTGGCACAGTCAAATTTAATTTGTTGATTCTTGGAATTTATCATATTCGTGGTGACATGTTTCTTAGTTAAGTTATTGTCCTCGGCCGCTGTGCGTTGTAAATAGCACCAAAAATCATAACCGCAGTTCTTCAATGATGTACTTTCATCCAAAATTGATCCTACTAGAGTTGACTATTTTCAGTAACTATCAATACCAGGTTTGGTGACTTCTTTAATTTTGTCTAACTTTGGCACATGTAGATCAACACAAGAAGTAGTACGAGAGTTGTAAAGCGTGAAGCGGGGAAGTAATGTGGCGGTCACAGTAACTGGATTTTTTTGATTATGATTATGCCGTAATGCATTGGGGTTTTCGCCCTCCTACTGGTTAGGCTGGTTGTGGCGTGAAACGCTTCGACTGCATGCTGTATTTGTTTCCGCATTCGCCCACCTTATTATTTGTTGCTTTGTTGCAGTATTATACGAACTGCCTGGAAATATCTGAGCCTTGAAAGCGCGAAACAGACAACCACCATAGAGAGAGAAGGAAGACAATTCCATTGTAGTAAGTTAATTTTTGCCGTGTTAGGTTAGGCAAGAGGTAGGATGAAAGTTAGTGTCAGAATATATTGACGAGTACTTTTTCCTAAAACTGGGCCCGTCACCAATGTAAAGCGTGTAGTTTTATGATTTTGAATTGTATTTGAGTGAGTTATTTAATATTTAATAATCAGTATCTGTCGGTATTGAAGATGTTGATAAGAGTATCTGCTACATATCTTATTTATATAAAACTATGCTCTCGAAGTTTTTATTTCAAAATGCTAGGCTCGTTATACATTATTAAAAGTACTGTCCATTATTGGCCACTTCTTTCTCCCATCTTTTAGGCAGCTTTCGAATACCAAGTTGAAAAAAACTGGCAATATTTTAAAGAGATCCAAGCATCGATTTAATATTTGAGTTTTCAATAAGTCCGAAAGTGCTAGTCAGTCTGGCCGTGTGCCATCAATCGAACAGGTGGAGCAACGTCCAGAGAACACGGCGGATAAGATGGTACTCCACTTTCACCTCTATCGCAATATAAGGCCGAGCATTAGATGATTCTAAGAAATGTATCGTGTCTTTCGTGCATTACGTATGGTAATCATTCAACGTTCGACTAATAATATTTTAAACCGAGCTGATCCTATCCAAATAGAGATTCGGACCTAGAGCCGAGAATATGAGATTTGGTCGTCAGCATGCTGGCCAAAATATATCCGTGGTTTTCGACGCTTTAAGTTATCGCAAACATCCTTTTTTTGTCCCCAGTCACAATCCCAGTCAAGTAACTGTTCATAAGCAAATAAACACCTTTCAACACGTCACTCGGTTTGAATTCGTATGGTACACAAAAACGTTGCTTCTATGCTCAGACTCTTTGAGGCGTTTTAAAATTTCTTGTTGTATCACTTCTAATGATCGTGCCAAATGTTCTTGACTTTGACACGATTCTTCATTAAGCAATGCCTCTAATTCTTCATTTTCAAAAACGTTCCTTCTTCCATCGCTATGTCGAACTTCGACGGTAAAATCACTGCTCTTGAAGTGTTTAAATCGTTCAAGACTATATTGAAGTTAAGTCCTATTTCTCTAGCTTCATTTAGAACTCGTTTTGATTTGCGTAATTTGGATTTTCTATCATTATGATGCAGTTCCTACCGATTGGGTGTAGTAACCTTTTAAATACTATTAGTTTGCTTTATATAATCTAATTCTTAATCTCATTAAAATGACATTTTCGTAATGGTTCTATGGCGGCACTAATTGTAATGACTGATTTTTATGCTTTCAAAAATATCAAATTGAATGAATCAAACCAATCTGTTTTCCTGCTAAATCCTTATTTCTCTTAAGTTTCGAACTGAAATGAACGTAATGTTCTCAACATAACGTTCTGGAGTATCTACCGAGATTTCATAAAAATGTTGGCCGTATTCTTTCATCTAAGTTTTGGCCATGAATTGCTTCTCTATTTTAAGTCGACTTCCTATAGTTGTTTGTACATTTATAACATACCATTACGATCCTGTATACCCACTATAAACATGTAGTAAATCGGTAGTTGAATCCCTTTTGAACACACACACCATCTGTTCCATAAGTTTAATTTGAATTGAACACACCTAAATCACCTGCCATATCTAAATTATAGAGAAAATAAAACTAACATTTCAACAATAATAATGCTTCTGTCTATCGGTTATATTCACACACTACGAGCATATACAAACTCTAATATATAAATTTCATTATTTTCACGGTCAATGATTTTTAAGTTGAATAAAATGCTGCTGCTTTTTTATGTTATAAAGTTACAATTCGATCGTGTATCAAGTAATTTGGCAGAAAATAAATAATGTGTGTAAAAAGCCGATGTGTCGAGTTGAAGTGTCGTTATCACGCATTTATACATTTTATATGTGTATAAGTATCGAAATACTATTTGTAACGACACCGATTATTATGTGAGTTGAATTATTGCCAATAAGGAATTTGGGTTATTGTACGAATGTGTCGTTCACTTAGCACTTTAATTGTTGTTAATTTTTAGATTTTTTTTATCGGTCTACAGGCCATTGCTGGCCCGTACCATGTTGGCCCAATCTCACTCCTTCGGTTTCGATCATGAGGCAGCTCTTCATACTGTTGTTAACAGTTAGAATATGTCAGATCGCTCTCTACGCCGTCGAGTCATCGTCGCCGACTCCTTTTTGCCTACCAAACAGAGGTTTTCTCTTTAAAGATGTCTCAACGTGACGAGCCACCTTCCGTTAAATTTTAGTCAAGGTTCAACTCTCGCATCCATAGACATGACACCGGATCTGATCAACTTCTGTACAACTTCAGCGTTTCCGCATTTGCAGAATAATTTGAAGTGGACGTAAAGGATATTAAGATTGCTGGTGATAAAGCAGACCTTGATGCACAATAATTGTGGATAATGAAAGATCCAAGATACTTGAATCTCATCATTACTTCAAACGTGTGGTTATCACTGCTGAAATCATAGATCAGTTTAGGAATCATCTATTTTGAGACGGATTTCTTTCACTCCGTTGTCATTTAAATGCCAATTACACAGAGGTAATCAGCATATGTCTTAAATTGATTTGTTGGAATAAGATGTTGTCGAGATGTTTCAAATTTCCGAAGCATGTATAATATGAGTATGGGGGACAGCAAATCTTTTTGGCTAACACCAGAATTAATTGCAAAAGTTCTGACCGATAAAGTTCTAACTGTGATCACCCTTTTCAAAGATTAGGTATGTAGGCCTAATCTCTTTTCGTTGTTCGGGCATAGCTTCATTTCGAGACTTTGAATTAATACAATTTACTTAATCTCTGCATGGCCTTAGTTATAGGATGCCCAAAGGATCCTCCATGAACATATTTGCGGTTTGTATTTGATGATATTCAATTAAAACTTATGACACATGTGGAACACTAAGTGGACCTGTAAAATATTCTCACCATGTGTTCATATGTTCATTCTGATTCCGAATAGCAGTTGAGTTCGGTTTTAAGATATGGTGCAATTCGATGAATGCGCTTGTATGATGGTCCTTCTACCATTTACGATTCTGCGGTCTACAAATCCGTTAAGCTAACCTCCTCGCAAAACCTGCTTTAATTTTTTGAATGAGAATGAAAATAAAAATGATTTGTTAAACTGCCACTTATTGACAAAATCGGCCAATTTTAAAGCAGCGGCCTTTGGAGTGAAAGGTTTCAATCCCGATAGGGATACGATGTAGTTGTTTTAACATTCGATTACGATCGGAGGTGTGGATGAATACATCTATGATACTTTGTTGAAATATAGAACATAACGGGCATCCTACTTCCATGTCAGTACTATAGAATGGCTGGAGTAATGCAATGTGGTCGGTGCAAATCGGATCCATAGTCGTACGTCCTCAATTTAAATGTGCGATGGTGAAAGGTAGGATGATAAAAGTACACCACGAAAGAGTTGTAGAAACGCAATCTGAAAGTACAATTAAGGTAATAACGTGGTGAATATTGGTTCTTAAGAGTGAGACATATTACGCCGTCTTAACAAAAAAGTCAGTAATCGTGGCTCTTTAGTGATCTCGATTGATTGCAACGTTCGGGCCGCTGGCTTAATAATGATAATAGCTTGTAGATTTTCTGTATCTACTCTAAATGTATGCTAGACATGATCATCGTCGTTGAATAAAATGTTGTGGGTAAAATGCAGATCATTCCAGGCCAAATGTATAGATGGCCATGCATGAACCTGACATCTTAAAATTAGTACTACAACTATAAAGATATGACATATAACATTACTGTTTACATATATTATATCAAGAAGAGTGAATCATTCGTTCCAATTAAGCGAGAACATTATAATGTTGTTTTTGATGAGTAATAAACAGTAAAATATTTTCTCTAATTATGAAGCACAACGTCTTACTTATAGTTTTGGTACACTAAAATTTACAATTATTAAATGCAATATTACTTAATTATACAATGATAACAACTTGGTAATTATATTTACATTAGCAATATTATGATTAAAGTTAATTCATTATAATTTTCTTATAGACATCCGGAATAATATTTTTTTTTACTAATATTAGCAATCTTTCTTATCTATCTATTTACAGGGAAAGGTATACTTATTCGATAAAGTTTTCAAACCAAATGCATCGCAAGAGAAAGTTTATAGTGAGGCAGCAAAATCAATTGTATCCGATGTGCTGGCCGGCTATAATGGAACAATATTTGCTTATGGTCAAACGTCGTCGGGTAAAACACATACTATGGAAGGTGTAATAGGTAAGTTGAATGTGAAAAAATGTTGATTTTCCATGTAAAGAAATTTCCAGTTAATTGCATATAATTATATAGATTTATTAGTCCAATGACTTTGATCAAATTCAAATGAACATCGTTTACAAGACTTATACAGAATAGTTTGCATTTATTTTAAGTTTGATATCAACCCTTAAAGGCATCAGTGGAGTTTATATATTTACTCTCGAGCAACTAAATTGACTCAAACCTTCGAGATTACAAAAATGCAACTACGTTGATTGTTATTTGTTATCAAACGTTGACCTGAACAAATCGTTTCATTCTTTGTTTCCCGTATATACTCCAAAAAAAGCCTCACAAGTTGTTGTTTTATGGCAAAAAAGGCGCAATCGACGAGAAGTCGCTCATCAGGTAAACATAAACCAATCTGCAATTCTAAAATTATCCAGATGGTTTCAGAAAACTGGCACCTTCAATCGAGGAGATCGGTGTACTTCTGAGACTGGCCATCGATTGGTCACTGGCACCGATGTGCTACTGGAGCTAAGACAATTTCGAGATATACCTCAACATTTACAGTCCGTCACTACAGAAAGTGCGTCGAATTTACACACGAACATATCAACTGTAGCTTTGAACAATGGAGGTCCGTTTAGAATAGATGTCTCTTTGTTATTGAGTGTAGAATATGTCTATATTGTAGTGATATGTTTTGCTGAAATAGTCTCGTAAGGTGTCGGTTCGTGAATGGTGTAGGCTGGCATATCGCTTGAAGTAAAAACAGATTTTGTTTTCTTGTTTGGTGGAAATCGTAGTCTGACCACTGAATTCGAGGTTATTCTCTTGGATCATAGAGTTCTATATGCATGATATATAAAGGAGAAGATTTTATATTTATACATGGTAAAGCTCGGTGTCACACAGCCCGAACTACTCGGCAGTTCATAGATGAGGTTGGGACTCGAGACGATACAGTGACCAACCGTCAGTCCAGACACGAATCCAACTGAGCATTAATGGGACGAACTAAAACAAAGTAGTCTTAGCCAGATATCCTGTAACTATTTTCCATCAGTGACCTCAAAATCAAGATTGCATTGAATAACCAGTGGGGTGCGTTCCTCCAAAACATTAATAAGATCATCATCGCCTTAGGTTTGAGTCGATTTAGTTGCTCGGGAGTGTATTGAACTGTAATACCAAACTATTTGACACCATAAAACTTAATGTAATGTCCACAATGGTATAAAAAATTTGAAAGAAGATGGGTTCTCCTTTGGTTCTATTCTCGAGTTGTAACTCAATCTATTTAATAATTTTTTACTTTCGAGTTTCCAAAAAACATTGGTAAATATAATATGTATATTATTTCGGATTGGGTTGAGAATATATTGTAGGAATACTGACTAGACTTTAGTTATGTACGTATCATCTGTATATTTAAAATCGATAATGTTGTTGCAAAAAATAGTTTAATTTCATATAAAGCGTTTGTTGATTATTATCATGGATGTTTTTAATGAATAGAATTGTTGGTGTATGGCCGCATATTAATGTGCTTCAATGGTATTATTAATCTATGGCTTAGAGGCCGAAAACGGCCATTAGCGCGTCTTATCAAAATAGTTTAACGAATAGTTTTCGAAGGGGTGGTCAGTCCAACGAATATTTTTGGTCAATATCTCTCTTTACCATTATGCTACAACCGACGACTGGTATAAGTTGCTAAATTTATTCCCCGAATGAAATTTTCCAGGAGTGCGTTTTGAACTTTTGTAATGTTAATGACTGCCAATTAATTAGGGTAAGTTGCCATTACCATCATCTTATCGAATTTAAGACTGAAAAAGAAGTACGATATTGTCGTGAACAAATAAACTCCATGGAATGTGATTATGGTTGGTCTAGCGATTGACACAATCATTGTTGTTTCATCAAGCAATCCTTTTATAATCTTTCTCTTCCAACGTCTGACCGCATCTAAGGTATCCAACGTATTACCCAACTCTACATTGTTATGTTAGGCAATATGTTGTCCTTGATACACCGCGTGTTTCTTAATTTCTGCCTCAACCGTCCCTATTTTTAGATCTGACGATAATACAAAATTAATGATACGATTATTTCAAAGAAACATCTGTAATTCGCTAGAACTGTTGCAGTACGAAGCACATCATATGTATACGAATTGCACAGTACCCAATATAAAGTTCAATCGTGTACGTCTGATAAGATGGAGTTGCACTTTTCTATCAACCGGTTACTGGTTACACAAAGATGTCGCCACAGACATCTCGCAGTTTTCTGAATTTAATATTGAGTTTTATTACTTCTTTTTAACGTGATCTTTCCACCTAAACCTGTTGTTAAAAACCAATCTAAGGTACGATCCTTTATAACTATATGCAGTGAAAACGTTCCTAAAATTGATTTCGTTTCTTGAAGTCCGAAACGCCACATTATGGTTCATTGACTTATTTAACTCTCTGGGAGCATAGATTGTTGACACATAATCGGTTGTTCAAATTTTCACTGAACTGGTCTGGTTGATTCACTCATTTGGATTGTTAACGTATTATTGAATAGTAAACTTGGTTCATCTCAAATTTATTATAATTTCGAGATAGCCACTTTGCTGATGAGCGGTGATCGGGCTTTTTGTTCCAGTGCTAAATCGTAGCTACTGGTTCTAGATTCGATAGTATGTCGACTATAAACTACTCACTTATGTGCAATGTAATACTGAACTTTTTTTGCAATCACACAAATTAATAATATTTTGAAATATCTGGCTATTCTCATATACTCATTTAAAAATTTTGTTTTCTTATTTTTGTTCCAGGTGATCCAACAAAACAAGGTATCATACCGAGGATTGTCAACGATATCTTCAATCATATCTATAGTATGGAAGTAAATTTAGAATTTCATATAAAAGTATCCTACTATGAAATTTATATGGATAAAATTCGAGATTTACTTGACGTATCGAAAGTTAATTTGAGCGTTCATGAAGATAAAAATCGTGTGCCTTACGTAAAAGGAGCTACGGAACGTTTTGTATCGAGTCCCGAAGACGTGTTTGAGGTTATCGAAGAGGGTAAATCGAATCGGCATATTGCAGTAACAAGTAAGATTGAACAAATTTTTTATACACGATTCATATTGAAATACTTATGTATTGTATCTTATTTTTATAGATATGAATGAACATTCGTCACGATCACATTCAGTATTTTTAATTAATGTAAAACAAGAAAACTTAGAAAATCAAAAAAAACTTTCTGGAAAATTGTATTTAGTGGATTTAGCTGGTTCAGAAAAGGTAAGTTATTTTATAATTTTATTTGCTTCACTGATGCATATCTTACATTGTTTAAGAAAGTGAAACAATTTCATTAATAAAATGTGTGTGTGTGTGTTGCTACTTTTACATTAGGTCTCAAAAACTGGTGCCGAGGGTACAGTGCTTGATGAAGCTAAAAATATTAATAAATCTTTATCGGCTCTTGGTAATGTAATATCAGCATTGGCTGATGGTAATAAAACGCACATACCGTATCGTGATTCAAAACTAACCCGTATTCTACAAGAATCGCTTGGTGGTAATGCACGAACAACAATTGTTATTTGCTGTTCGCCAGCTAGTTTTAACGAAGCTGAAACAAAGAGTACACTTGAATTTGGTAAACGTGCTAAAACAGTTAAGAATGTTGTTTGCGTTAATGAAGAACTTACCGCTGAGGAATGGAAACGACGATATGAGCGTGAGAAGGAAAAAGTTGGTCGGCTCAAGGGTAAAGTTGAAGCGCTTGAAGCTGAATTGGCTCGATGGCGGGCAGGTGAAACAGTCAAAACTGAAGAACAAGTTAATCTCAAAGATGTTATGGAAGTTAGTACACCAAATGTTGAAGCAATTGAAGTTGAAGCGCCACCGGCGCCCGTACCAGCAACACCAAGCGGTTTGACCGCAATGACCGGTTCAATCAGTGTTGATGAACGTACTCGACTCGAAACCGAACGAGAACAATTATACCAACAATTAGATGAGAAGGATGAAGAAATTAATCAACAGTCCCAATATGTTGAAAAACTAAAAGAACAAATTATGGATCAAGAAGAGTTGATTGCAAATGCTCGACGAGATTATGAAAATCTTCAAGCTGAAATGACCCGCATTCAACAAGAGAACGAGAGCGCTAAAGAAGAGGTTAAAGAAGTATTACAAGCTCTCGAAGAACTTGCTGTTAATTATGACCAAAAGTCTCAAGAAATCGAAACTAAAAACAAAGAAATGGAAAATATTAATGATGAATTGCAACAAAAACAACAATTGTTGCATTCAACATCGGCCGAATTGCAACAGCTCAAAGATATGTCGGCCCATCAGAAAAAACGAATTAATGAAATGTTGACAAATTTGTTACGTGATTTGGCTGAAGTTGGTCATGCATTGTGCACGGACAGTGCAACCGATATGAAAATTAATACAGAAGTTACAGCCGGTAAAGTTGAGGAAGAATTTACCGTTGCCCGATTATATATAAGTAAAATGAAATCGGAGGCTAAAAATTTGGCTCAACGGTGTACCAATATGGAAACACAACAAACTGATTCAAATAAAAAAGTTTCCGAATATGAAAAAGATTTGAGTGAATGTCGATTATTAATTTCACAGCACGAAGCTCGAATGAAATCATTACAGGTGAGTTTATTATTTATATTACGTTTCGTCTGAATTCGATATATTTATAACTATTTTTGTATGGTGTAGGAATCAATGCGGGAATCAGAAAATAAGAAACGAACACTAGAAGAAAACTGTGATGCATTACGCGAGGAATGTGCTAAACTAAAAGCAGCCGAATTAAGTTCAGCAGTTAATGCTGAAGAGAAACAACGAGCCGAACAATTAAAAACCGCATTTGAAAATCAAATGGATCAATTACGTGATGCCCACACGAAACAAGTAGCAACATTGCGTGATGAAATATCCGAGAAACAAGAGGCTATTAATGATTTGAAAGAGTACGAATTGAATTTAATTATAAACATTTTGCAAATTAATTTTTTTTCTTTCGTATTTTTTACATTACAGTTTGAACCAAAAACTATCACTTGCCCATCTACAAATGACATCCGATCACGAGAAATTAAAACAAGATGAATCAGATAAATCGGCGAAGCTCCAAGAATTAATGTCAGTATCTAAAAAACATCCATCTAATCATAATATTAATTTTAAACGAAATTTAAATACATTAAATCATCATTTTATTCCACAATCATCGTGTCATTATCGTCAGAAAAATTTAGTATTTAGTAGCGATAATAGTGATTCAAATCGCACCGATGACGATGATGATTATGATAGCGATGATTGTCGCTCGAATAATAATAGTAACAGTGATAAAAATAGTATTAAGAATAAAAATAATTTAAATTTAATTAAAATTCATAAAGATTTTCTAAATGCCACTACCCAAAGTAGTAATAATAATTCGAACAATATTAATGATAATAATAATAGTAATATAAATAATAGTAGACTATCGGATAGCATAGCTAAAGATTGTAGTAATCATTTGAAACAATTTAGCCCTAGTCGTAGCAATAGCAATTTAAAATTATGTAAAAATTTACATAATATTCAATGTATTAATTGTAATACAAATAATCATCGTAGCATTATATCATCAATATTATCTGCGATACCAACATTGCATTTACATTTGTTGTTATCATTGACAATGGTGCTGTTGACACATCGGTGTCCACAGTATTTGATTGTCGTTTAAATTTGTATTTTTTTTATTTTTTGAAATTTATTTTTATGATTTATTTATGTTACTATAATCCAATTTAATGCTATATTTTATATTTGGCCATATAACTATACTAGATGATGTTCAGTGTATGCCCAAACATGGATTTGTGCTCATTATAAGCTTTCATACGATTTGATCCTCATGGTTTACCTACATGATCGCAGACTCATAAATTAGCACAACAGAGAATCCCAACTCACACTTTATTCTTCTACATATGTTGCTTCCTTAGCTTTAATGGCTAACTATCTACCGAATGATTAGAATAAACGCCGTGACTTGGCTTGCAAATGATCCATTCTATGGGTCTGTCGAGCATTTCGGCCGATATTTCGTTAACTACGCGTGTTATATTCCGTTCTAATGATGGAATCGATTGTGTTTTATTCGATAGGTTATGTTAAATTGAGTGGCTGCCACAGCACACAGACGGTCGGTTGTCATACCACAAGATCTTACTTCCCTTTAACCCTTATGAGAAAGATTTTGAGCTACTTATGTAGCGTGATAAATCTCCGACCTTACAGTTGTTGAGATCAGAGAGGCCGTCCATTAAGAATTTACCCAAATATTCATGTCTTTTGTGTGCCAAAGCCGGGCATGAATACAGCTTCTGCAAAAGTCGTTAGCTTCTAAACCTACCCTATCCCCGCGACCGTTTATAGTTCACGTCTTCGTAGGGAGATCAGTGTCTGAGCGTTTCAAGTCCAGCTGTGACCAGACTTGCCTTGCTCAGTCTTATGTACCATAATGGGCCTATCCAACTTTGCCCTTTCCGGTATCAGTTGGAGTGTTGTACCATGCCTCGCTAGTTCGTCCGCTCTGCAGTTATTCATGACGTCCAAGTGGCCAGGGATCCAGACTATCTGAATGTTGAAATGCTTATTCATCTCATTCAGAAACAATTGGCAACCCAACGTCACTCTAGACGTTAGAGAAACAGATTTCAGCGACTTGATTGCCGCCTGACAGTCCACATAGATTGCGAGAATAACACATTATGTTTCAATATGAGTCGAGGATACCAGATTATGTCTAAATATGAGTCGAGGATACGACAATGTTTCAATCAATTCAGGATCTCCTCAATCTATCACCTTTGCCTGGTACACGCTGCAGTGATCATCTACTGATAAAGCTGATATATCTACTTCTAATTTATCACAGAAGTCTCCAGCTCCTACTATACCGTGTAGCTTAGAGCTATCTGTAAAGAACTTCAATGCTCTTCCAAGATCCTCTTGAGGGGCAGGAAGTTCGGAACTTTTTCTCGAAGCACATAGTCGGTGTAACGTAGTCTAGATTCTCCAGTTCTTTTCTTAGCGATCTAATTATCGTCGAGTGTCCTTGGTTTATCGATAAAAAAGTAATCTAATGGCGTCAGATCACACGATCTTGGAGTTCAATTGGCGCGTTCCGTTCTTGTTATGATGTTAAAATAAAAAAAAAAAAATAAAATTTTCTTTCAATGAATGGATGGTTTGGCCTGATGTGTGGCACGTTGCACCACCCTGTTGAAACCACAAATCGACTACAATTCTTTGATCCGATGATGCCACCTGCCCATAAACCGCACGAAACTGCATTTTTCAGGATGAATTGGAAGCTCTTGAATCCCTTCTATCCATTCAGCCAAAAATGAGCTTCGTCGCTGAACGCATTTTTCGATAAAGAACGGAACCAAATTAGCTGTTCTAACGCCCATAAATCAAATTTCAATTCTTGAACAAGCTGTATTTTTTCAAACCAAGATATTTCTTTAAAATACGCCATAATGTGCCATATGAGAGGCTCGGTGCTTGAGAACGGCGACGATTGTATTGATTGCGGTCTTCACGTACACTTTCAGCTACAATAGAAATATTCACATTAGATCGATTTGTAGGCACTCTAGTCGGGTGATATTCACATTAGATCGACTTTTAGGCACTGTAGTCGGGTGATGAATATCCAATAATGAAAAATTGGTTCGAAGTTTATTGATTGTTTCGCGAATATTACGTTCAGTTAGTTGGATGATTATTAACGAACACCATAAAATGACGAAAACAATTTTTCACCGTACACTGATTTTTGAAATACATTTCCACAGTTTGTATCACTCTTTATATCGTCTCAAAAATCCATTCAGATTGAACTTGAATTTGTCCAAATTCTGCTTTTCGATGGTTTACATTGATTTTTTAGTCCAAACACAGCACCGATGCTAGATTCTTTATATTTAAATGATTTGTGAAATATTAAAATCGCAGTCATCAGAAATGTTAACAATCCGAACTATATTACGTTTATTCATCGATCGCGTATCAATGAGGATGCTTTTCGTAGATCGGTGTAGTTGCAGGATATGATAATGATATTACGATAGCTGTGAACGTGACAGCTGATGGGAGAGTAATACTGGAACTCCGTTTGAAATTTTATAGCATCTTGTTGTATTCTGTGTAAGAGGCGGTTCCGCTACGCCGGTTTCAATCGGATGACGTCATTGATTGGCTGCGTGATCGAAAAGATCAAATCCATCTCTCAGTTGTGAGTCTTTGTTGCAACAGTGCTAGCGTATTACAGATATAGTTTGATTCGAAACTGATTTTCGATTTATATAATTTTCAACTGTGGCGTGACTGTTCATTGTATTTGCGTGATGATTATTTTGTTTTTTGCCGTGAACGCAATATAGTCAAGGATTTTAGAGCTATTCACCTTGTCGTCAAGACATATCCATGTCTTGGACATATTACGAACACCTTCCACGTTACGTTTCCAATAAATTAGGTCATTCAATAGATTGATTATTATTGGTTAATGAGTGTTAATTGAATTAACTTGGTTTTGATAGTTATTTATATACACAAATTGACGCAAAAATCCGAATTATAACATCAATCTTTGAATGACACAATTTAATATTTATACTTTATAATTATTCAGCTTTTGCTTTACATACTACATAAAGAGATTAAAATACTAATTTTTGCTTTCAGCGCGTGCATATTTATAATTAAATTATATAAATTAAAACATAATCAATTCCATTAGATTAGAACTCTACGTTAAATCGAAATATTATTAATCGAACGAGCAATTTATTTATTTAAAATAATTTTATATTTTGTGAACCGATTTCGATTTATTTTATACACTACAAGTATTTAGTTTGTAATTTATTTTACAAATCATGGGTGATACAGTAAGTTCGTAATAAATAAGTATTTTTTTCACACTACGTCAACATTACCACCGATATTAGCAATGACATTACGAAACGATATAATATTTAAGCAGTATTTTACTTTTTATTTTTAAAAACATTCGAAAATGCATTTATGCTCAAAACTCAATGTATTATGTGTATACATTCTATTAGATTACATAATTTAGAATTTAGATAGGCTATTGAATCATTAATTTGTAGATAATTAACACTTTTGTTTTTATTGTCACTTTTTGGATGCAAATATTATTGCGAGAACAGTATTATATGTATGTAAATAATAAGATTCGATTGGAGATTTGGGTATGGGGAAAGCTAAGATGTAGTGTTGTATAAATTATATCATTTCATTTGTACAGCGACTAATCCAACGATATTCATCAGTCAAGTATTATACATCAAGATTATCAATATACTTTGTTTACTTCTGTTTAAAGAAGTAATACTAAGGAAATACAAATACATTAAATAATATCCTTGTTAGGATAATTAAATTAGGCTCTTATTGGTACCTCATTGAAGACTGAAACAAAATAGAAAGTACGAATATCTAGTTACAAATGGATTATTTTGATTGTGGTAGAAAATTGATTGGTAGTTGCACTCCGTTGGTTGGTATTATTCGTCCTTACCATCGAGAGCATCAACGGTGTCGTTTACGGTTTTTTTATATTTCCACGGACCTGAGTGTAATGTTTATGCATTATTATTTTATAATATATTTCCAGACTTTTACATCATTAATTAAAAATGTAAATAATAAATTCACTATAAATAGTTAGACGTGTGTATCTTCTGGTTTCTACAAATTGAAACAAGAAAGATAAATCACTTAGGTTAGTTAAATATTTTTAATTTGTCCATTGAGGCTTTAATTTACTTTGGTACCCTGTGCTGTACCATGAAGTGGTTAAATAAGCATTATATTAAAGCAGTAGTTAAACCCCCGTATTAATTGGTTGGAGGGATATTTTTATGGCTAGTATTCGACATTTAGCTCAAAGTGTCTAGATGATTCTTAAAAGGTGAAAAGAGCTATTCATCGCGTTCCAACCGACAAATCGGTATTAATTCGCTATTAGTTAGGTTCTTGTCTTAGCTAAATTAACTACTCGTAAGTGCCCTTGCTATTTTTACCACGAATAGTTTGTATCAAAATTAAAAATAATTTTAATTCCTTTATAGCGACAGTCTGGAATCACAGAAACTTTTTTGACTTCTGTTTTACTTGTGTACATTTTTAAGAGTTAATTGACTGCATTTCATGACTCAGATCAGATCACATTCTCCATGCAAACCAAGGACACATTTTGATCAAAATTTCAGTTTGACTCAAAATGTGTTCTTGGTTTTTCATGGAAAATGTGATCTGATCTGAATCAGTTCGAGTCATGAAATGCGGGTAATAAAGACAAGAATCGAACTAATAGCGGTTTGTCGATTGGAATGCGATTACTATATATGTAGGTAACAAGCAAGTGTATTTTTTACTGGCGACAGATGTGTAATTTCTTATTAGAGGAGTAGTTATGATAGTTGATCTAATTTAAAAAAAAAGGTTTTCTAAATGAAAAGAGATTACTTCCAAGGCTGTTTGTTGCTATCTTTGCAATCTCTTTGGAGGCACAAGACACTCCCAAAGTGAATTCTGAACTTCAACAGTGAAAATTTATTCATCCTGTCCCTATCAAAGAACCCAGTACCTCCCGGTCGACTTGTATTAAAATTTGGTTGTCTTAAATAAATTTGGTTATTAATTGTTTCAACTTCGTAATGATGAGTTGGCTTCCAATGTTATTCAAGCAGTACTTCTGTCGATTAGGGTTCATAATCATAAAACATAAGATACGAAGTTAGTAATGAAAATACTTATTGTTAGTCAATTCTTCCTTTTTATTTATTTCCCATCATCTTTCTGACATTCTAGTTAATTCTCGACAAGCAATAAAACTTAAAATAAATTTAGCTTTCCCATCTCGTAATTTACATATCGAACCAAAAGGCTTTTATATTGTACATACATATTATAATTTAATTTACTGTATCACCATCAAAATTAAATCTAATTTATATCAAATGAAATTATTATTATATTACTATTACTATTATATATGATTACAAGAAAAATGAAGTAATTTTGCGCTTAAAAATCCAATAACCAATACATACTATCCGTGCATGCAATGATTTATCCCTAGAAAATGCTTAACTGCCCCCCGTTTTAGTTCTGTTTTATGTTTTTATTTTGTTAATTTAAGTTGGTTAATTTACTTAATTTTACTGTAATCGTTTTACTTATTTTTAATTTAATATTGATGAGAATGATCGCCATTTCGAAAATGGAAAATTTATCAAAAATATTTTATTTAACTGAAATTGAGACAAATGTTGTGATGAATATTTAATTGCTTTATTCTTCTAATTTTTAATTATTTAGGAGCTTAAAAAAATATATATTATGGTTCTTGATCTTTTGATCATCATTTATATTCCATGAGCAAAATAGGTGGTGTTCCTCGAACACGAAGATCCACTTTAGTCTTAACTATATGGGAAGTACTAGTTTGAGAGATAATTATATTTTATTATATATTACAATTTTTTTATTATTAATTAATTAATTAATTAGAAAAATTAATAACGAGAACATGTGTTTATTGCATTCTACGTCGACACAGCAAATCAAAACAGAAAAATCACATACTTTGAATTGATCGATAAAAAAATTTGTTTGCCAGGGAATCGCGATCATTTTACCGATTTTATTTTATTTTATTATTTTATCCAATAGTCCTTGGCAATTTTATTTTATAATTTAATTTATTTCAATTTTTAGTTGCATTAATTACAATCCCATTACTGAAATAATTTAATACCCTCCTGGCTAATAATAATATGATCTAAGTACATAATACAATACTAACTAAAAATATAATTTCTATATTATTGCCTATTAAAATTATAATTGTGATAGCAAAATTAATTTAATAATATTTAGACAAAATTATAAATATTAAAACAAATAATTTATTTTTGGAAAAATTAAAGTGAAATAGAAGAATATTAAAATATTAATTAATGATAATAATTATAATCAATTCAAAAAAAGATGATTTTAAGCAAGCTGTGTTGTAATTAATTATTTAAACGATTATATTACTTAATATATATATATAAATATGATTGTATATAATGAAAATATTAAATAATTATTTTAATTATTGAAAAAAAAAATATGTTGAATGAATTTACACATGTTCCCACTGTTATTAATTTATAAGTTTGTTTCTTTCTGTGCGATTGGGTTTCGAAACAATAATTTATCAATTAGAGTTTTTAATTAAATTATATATTTTAATTAATTGTTTTAACAAATACCAAAACAACAATGACCTCCCATTTAAGTATCCGGATACGAGATTGAGGATCGGCATTCACTTAAAAAAACCTGGCGCGTTTTTAGTGCCTTATCACATCTATGAAAGAGTATCGGCTAGAACTCGTAGCGCTCCAAGAAATTCGATGGCCTAAAAGTGGAGACCATGTGTCCCAAGGCTATATATTGCTAAACAGTCGAGATGGCCTCGGAAATCTTGGAGTTGGATTTCTCATTGGGCTACAGGTTAAAAAGAAAGGCTGTGTTGGACTTCCAAGCAGGCGACAATCTAATGTGTAAGCTTCGCTTGCACATGAGATAAGCCAACCTGTTAATTGTCTGTATACATCATTTTACACCAATTTGTAATAATTTGTATAATCTGATGGACTCTATACCTGAGCACGATATTAGATTGGTGATTGGTGACTTTAATGCTAGAGCTGGTAGAAATCAGACTGACTAATGTAATAATATACATTTGGAAACATCTGATAAGTGGAGGTCTGATAATTGAAGAAGCATTTTGCGATCTAAATATCAATCTGGGTTCAAGCATGCGTTGGAATATTTAGGGATATGGATGTGAGAATTGGACAATGACCGAAAGATGGGTTCTAACATTCGAGAGAAGAAAGCTGGATCGATCACATTCTGTGTGCTGATCTGATCCGAACCGAAGTAATTAATTTATTTTAAAACAACAAATTAAAATATATAATTTAATTTTAAGTTTAAAATCAATCCAACAATCGAATTCGAAATTTTTCGGACTAGATTTATTTGTTAGTCGATTGTACAATTCTGAGTTGAATTGTTTAAATCCGTTTTCGAATTTCATTTTATGTAGGCTAAATGTAGGAAAATTCTGTTCATGTAATTCTTCCCAATATTTTTGTAAACGAGAAAATTAACTATCTATTTAGGTAAGTATGTGCTAAGAGCGATTAATTAATTATTTTTGATAAATTTCCATTATTCTAAATGTATATAATTATGTTTTATCGTTGCATTAGTCCAAGTATTATATAATGTATTGCGGCTATCGTTTGTGGAAGGAAAATGAAAATCAACGAAATTTTAGTGTATTTAAATACGTTTTCAGATTTTTTATTATAATATAACTATTCAATTTATTTTAATCAATTAAATAAAATTATATTTTGTAAATATTTCAGTCTAATGAACGAACGTCGTGAACAAGCTCGCAAAGAATTGAAGGGACTCGAGGATACGGTTGCAAAAGAATTGCAAACACTTCATAATTTGCGAAAATTATTTGTTCAAGATTTACAGGCTCGTATTAAAAAGTCGCTTACATCCGAAGATAGCGAAGAGGATGGTGGTTCGCTAGCACAAAAGCAAAAAATTTCTTTCTTAGAAAACAATTTGGAACAATTAACAAAGGTGCATAAACAATTGGTTCGAGATAATGCTGATCTACGGTGTGAACTACCAAAGTTGGAAAAACGTTTACGCACCACAATGGAACGTGTCAAAGCACTCGAAACAGCATTGAAAGAAGCCAAAGAGGGCGCAATGCGTGATCGTAAACGTTATCAATATGAAGTTGATCGTATTAAGGAGGCCGTTAGACAAAAGAATTTAGCTAGACGTGGACCTCAGGCACAAATTGGTATGATGGTTAATTTTTATTTTTGTTTATAATTTACTAATGGTCGTTTTATGTTGTTTACAGCTAAGCCAATTCGAGCTGGTCAAGGTCACATTGTCGGCATTCGTGGTGGAGCAGCACCAATCGGAGCTAATCCAGTTATGCCACAAAAAATTATTTCAGACGAATCAATTAAGCGGAAATCACTTAAAGGTAAGTGCGGTTATTATTTTCTTATTGGTTTTACGTAATTGGTATGATAAAAAGTAGGGTTGCTAAATAAATTATGTGCGTTCATCGACATATGGTCTGTTAACACGTCTTACTATGCAGGGTAATAAGACTACACGAATTTTCTCAGAATGTAATGAACATACATGTATAATTTTTACGCTCTTTAAATCTGGATGGTCCTGATAAGGCCTGTTTGCTCCACTGCGAGTCGTGGGATGTGTATATACCATCGTATGGACATGAAATATTCGTGGGACTTAAATAAATTTACAACGACTATTCTTCATATTTACCTAAAATGGTTATTGGATATTATTTGAATATAATTTTTCGAAGTTAGTTTCGAAAATTTATGTTTCCGGGTTTCATGGGAAACAATTAACCAATTCGATTATCTAGTTTTGGAATGGTTCTCGAATTGAATTTAGTGCGAGATTTGTAATCTACTGTTTCTCTCTGAAATGATTTTCAATGCTATGGTCTGTTGTGAACTCTATTGCCTATTGAAACGTTGAAGGCAACGATGCATCAATTTGTACCTATCTCTTGGTCTCAACCTGTGGTCCACAGAGACATTTTTAAACATCGTTCGGTATCAGGACCATATCTCAATCAAATGAAATTTCTTTGCTCCACTATTTCTAACGAGCTTTCTTCTTCACTAGCATTTTATCATTAGACCGAATTACTTTCCGCTGAGCCATTTCTTCAAGTTCGGGAACAGAAAATAGTCGGGAGGAGCTAAGTCTGGAGAATATGGTGGAAGTGGAAGCAATTCAAAGCGTAATTCATGGTTTTTGGGCATGACAACTACACAGTGCATTATCTTCATGAAAGAAAACCTTTCTTCGCCAAATGAGGTCGTTTCTTTTTCAAAACGTCGTTGAAACGGTCCAATAAGATAATCGATGTGGGTTATCGCTAAAAACTATGGTCATGACCTTGCTGGCCGATAAAACCGCCTTAGCGTTTTGCGGCGCATATTTGCTAGAAGAAATCCACTCTAGACTGTTCTTTGGTCTCCCGGTGACGCAAAAACTCCTTTTTATTTCGCTTTAACATCGCCAAACCTGTCGCTGAAGTTGTCACACGTGTTTATCGACTGCCGATAACTTTTCCATATTCAAATATTCGTGTATTATATATATGAGATATCTACTAGCTCAGCTATCTCACGCAGTTTCACTTTGCATTCTTGCAATACTGTATCATGGATTTGGCCAACCCTTTTTAGTGTGGTGACTTTATTTAGACGTCCTGAACCTTAGGTATCAATTGTGCTTGTACGACCACAACGAAAATAAGTAAACCACTTGTGAACTATTTTAATCGATGGTGAAGAGTCCCCATAATATTTATAAAAACAATGGATTGTCTGTTGTCAATGGCTGTCAAAACTGAACTAAATGACACATCTGTCTAAAATTTGAATTTGGTCTAGTGATAGATGGTATTACATATCTGGGATTTACCAATTTAGCATAGCTTCTTGCTATCATATTTTTTAATGGTCCATAGAATGAATTCAGTTGAAAAAAAACCGGTCTGATGTTTTGTTAGTGCTGCGATTCATTCGTCAATGCGAATTATTATTAAATCATTAAGATTGGGTGCGGAACCGTTTAAGGTTCCAACCAATTCTTACTATTTCATACCTACCAACCAAATACAAACAATATACATATATAACAAACATAGTTAATTTTAAATTAATAATTTTATTTATTTTTAGAAATTGAAAGCTGAACTAATTAATTTCTTTTAAGAAATTCCCGTCAGTTAAAGATCACAAAGAAAGTAAAAAAGGAAAACAATAAAAACTTTTTTAAAAAAATAGAGGAAGATTTGAATTTAAAACGAAAATTCCACAATTAATTTATAAACGTAATTTAATTTAAAAGAACTATTTTTTACTATTTCTTCTATTTTTCATAATTATATAAAACACACTCACCACCAGTTTAATTATATTTTTTTAATTTATTAATGAAACTATCTATTATTTATACCATATATAACTTTTCGTCTCGATTTTTTTTGATATAGTATTCATTTTTTAAACAACCAAAATAAAATAAAGCAAACTACATACTTCAAAAAATTTATATATTTATTTTAATTCTGACAAATAATTATTATTTAAAAAAAAAAAAAAAGAAATTATATTTATTTTGGGGTAGAGTTAAATAAATTAATCCAAACAAAAAAATGTGCAGCAGGCAGATATTCATCTTTGCAAACATTAAAAAAATTAAATAATAAACTAAAAGTAGCAGTTTAATAAAATAAAATCGCTTTATTGTTGCTTTTCTATTAAACTCAAAATAAATCTATATATTAATTAATAATTTATTTAAAATATTTAAAAAATATATAAAACCATGAAAATCCTTTCGATGAGAATAGATGTTGAGAAATAAAAATGCTTATAAATTTTTGTTCGTTTCAATATAATTTTATTAGATTTTTAAATTTAAATAAAATAAACAAGAAATGATGATATATATTATAATTGTAAATAAATTAATAAATTTTTAGATAATTATTTTATAAAAAAAAACATAAATACGTGTATGTATAAAACCAATAAAAAAATACGAAAGTATAGTGGCGCAATTATATATTTATCTAAATTCCCCGAACAATAAAATAAAATTTATAAAATCAAAAATTTTAATCAATATTATAATACTGTGTGTGGGGGGCTGCTGCAATAAAAATTATATATTTTATAAATTTAATTTATTTGGCTTAATATATAATATACAAACAACAAGAAAAGTATTTTTGCTAATGAGACCTAATCTATTGAGTATCGATCATAACACACACACACACCACCACATAATAACATTTCTTTTACTATAATTTAATCCAAATTTATTTACTTAATCCTTTTTTCAATTTATAAAAAAAAAATATAAAAAATTCAAAATATATATTTATATAATTTTATATATTTTCATTTAAGTGATATTTATGAATAATAATAAATAATAAATAAATATTTATATTTTTTTTATTTTTATTATTTTATTTAAATTAAAAACGAATAAAATAAAAAAACATGTAGATGCACTTACACTTTTATTATTTCTAATTTATTTTTTTTTTATTTTTCGTCTACATAAGTTCTAAGTTTTTAATGGAAGTTTAATTAAATAAAGAGAAATAATAATAATAATTACTAAATTATAAAAAAAAAATTAAAATATTGAAGCAAAATATGCACTGTTGCTAGAAATGATTATAATTATTATAAACAGAAAAACAAATAAAATAAATAATAAAAATACTTTAAAATTAAACAAAAAAAAAATGAAAATAAAACTGGAAATTTGATTTTTATTTGAGAGGTGGAAACTTTGTGAATTTGGCCCATATTTGCTTTGGACTTGAATCGATAACCAAGGTTCGGAAATGGAATGTTTCTGTCTTAAAAAAAGTGAACAACATCCTAGATTGTTGAATTAAGAGAAATGGTCTGCTTCGATTATAATGTAGGTATTTCCATGATTGTGGGGTAAGTAATTATGTTTTTGATTTTCTGAATGATATCCATAAAAAAATATTAGAACTATTTCAACCATAAAAGCTCCAAAAACCGGTAAAATGGGTAAAATTATGAAACTGATTTTACAGTGCTTGTTCGTAAAGAGTTATCGAATGTCTGCACTGGATTTCATTGGAATCGGATGTCAAAAGATTTTGTAACAAAAAATACGACAAGCCTAACCCCTTTGTGTTTTTTTGAAAAAATGGAGAATTTTTTCCTCCGATTTTATCAGAGAAAAACCCAATCATAAAAGCTCCAAAAAGCCGAGAAAACAACTAAAATTTGGAAAATGATTGGTAAAAAAATCACAAGCCTTTTGGTGTCCGAGATTCCAATGAAATCCAGTACAGACATGCGATACCACTTAAAAACATTGATTTTGTATGAGTCGATTTCGTGCTGTTCCAAACGAATATAAACTATACGTTAATGTATGTCGTATCAAGGTCAAACTGGGACCAAGATCTTATATTTGTGCCTTACATGTGGTATAAGATACTAATCAATAGGACTTTTGCAACACACATCATCATTTCTATAATTAAAAAAATAATTTGTTTGCGCCTAAATGTTGACTTTTACAACACACAACTCGAATTTTGTTGTTAGTGTAATTGGTGCAATAAAAAAACTTTTTGACCAATTTAAAAAATTTTTGGTCAAAAACTTTTTCCTACGTCACAAAATCGTACAAAGTAATTGTGATGCCTACATTGAGGCGAAATAAAATTTTTAATGACGTACAAAATTGGTATGAAATATGAGATGATTGGATGTGCTAAGGGCATCTAAGCTCCTACATATTTTTAGTCAAATGGAATTGGAACGTTCACTTAAAGCTAACATATAGTATCTAATTATAGTACCACCAATATTATTGGTATACATGAGGACGGTTATCAATTGTGCTATGAAGAACTGAAGAGTTAATGGATTGTGCCATGGGTCTAAAAAGTAATAAGATGGATGACGGTAGTTTCAACATCAAATTATTTTGTTACAGTATGAAGTGTTAGAAATGCTCATTTGGCTGTCTCAAAGAGTTGGGTACTGTTATAGATTTGCGGAAAGACGTATTATCATCACAAGAAGTGTTTTCATTTGGATATAAGTTGCCGCGTCATGTACTTGAGCTGATGGTTGCTCAAGCTTCGCGTGACGATTGAATATCAAAATATTTCGTGATTCGTAAGAGAATAAATATTTTACTAGAATATGAGATGTACTTCTTTTTTATGTAACGCTTTAAATATTTAATAAATTTTAAAAAATTTCGCATTTTTGGGGTTCGATCACGGGCTTTCTTGGTGGAAGGCTATCCTAGCAATCAGACAAATTACGATGTAATATAACACATAATACTTGTATATTAAAATAAAATAACGAAATAAAAATATTTTAAAATTTACATCCACATCAGCTTGGTAATATATGGCAATAAAAGACCGGTCGAGTGATTAAATCGAGCAACCATATAAAATTGAATGAGTCACAACTCGTAAAATGATATTAACAGTTGTATATAGACTTTTTATTCAACGTAGATTATATCTCATTTTGTTACGGTGATTTGATGCTGGTTATATACAAAATGATGGATTTTAGAAAATGTTTCATGATGGGAATCGATCTCGGGCCTTCTTGGATGAAAGACAGATATCCTAGCAATCAGACAACATACGATCTAATAATGTTCATAATACTCAATAGTAAATTTATCGGTACTCAAAAGTAAATGTATTACTTAACTGTAGTAGTATATACAACATTCATTTTACCGGTTTTTGGAGCTTTTATGATTGAAATTGTTCTAATGTTTTTTAATGAATATCATTCATAAAATCAAAAACAAAATTACTTACCTTAGAATCATGGCAATACTTACATTATAATCGAAGCAGACCATTTCTCTTTATTTACATTAAATATAGAACTATGAGAGGTGTACCTTTGACAATGTTGTTCACTTAAAGACAGAAATATTCCATTTATGGGTATTTTCTTAACCTTGCTAACCGATGTCAGCCCCCATTCCGAGTCAAAAGCCGTTGAATTATTAGGCGAAAAATTTGGGGTAAATCATATTTTTACAGCGAGATATTCACAACATGCGCGAGTGAATCAACCGCACCATCTTCATTAAGTCGACATATAAAAACTGTTTAACGATCTTGCGATGAAGGATTACTGAAGGTAATACATGCTTTTCGTAATGCGGCTTCATTTTTTAGTCTACTATAAATTTGCGACATATCTTTACACACGAATTCAGTAGACAATTTATTAACCGTGAGTACATAACATATACCATAAGAAAATGAATGAAAGAGGTTGCGGCAAAAAACCACTTATATAACTTATGTTATGTAAACTATTCAATATAACAAGACTGAAAAGCTGCGTTAGCTTTTGGTATGGCCAATCGCTGGGAACATCTTACTGGATCAAAATCATGTACTATCATTATACTCAAATTATAATAATAATCCCGAGTAGTAGTAAGTTTTCACCAGGAGATTACTAAAGCCCAACAAATATCTGTTGGGAGGTGTACTCGGAAAGCTTTGCAATATAAGCAATGAATTATCCTCCTAACATGCTATAAACCAAACTATTCAATGGAGTTGAAGCTTGACCTTAAAAGGCGAATAACTACAAATATGAGGAAGAACAATGCTTAGAGTATGTATCTAAAGAAAATTTCTAAACGCACTCGATCTGAATATCAGAACAATGCAAACGACATTATATTAAGCCTGTCCAGCGTTTTGTGTTATCGTTAGTACATATCTAAATTAACATACTTCAAAAAATGAAATGATAAGATTATTACAAATAAGGGTATATATTTGTTAAATGATAAGGGTATATATTTGTGATTGTTGGTCGCTTTCTTGAAATTTAAAAATGTTTAGTCCCTAATTGCTAGTTTAATCGGACGGACGGTACAATTGAATTCGTCTAATCAGTGTCTTTAATTCCACGTATAATTTCGAAGCTCAGAAGTATTATTTCAAGTGGATAATTTAAAGTGAATTTAAAAGATTACAACTTTATTGTTTGAGTTAAGTGCTTTACAGAAAATAAGAATGATTATTGATGTTACCGATTTTCGGGTCAAACTACTCCCCCAACTCTTTTGCAGTTGGATTTTAACGGCGTATCATACGCATAGGTTAAATCGAACACGTTAAATTGAGTAAACCATTTCCACATTGAGGCCCATGATTTCTGCGCACAAGCGGGAGGTTGGAGATGCATTTAATTTGTACCCATCCCCTTTCTTTCAGTATATATTCAGTCCCGAACAAATTGAAGTTATTCAAGTTATTTATTAGTTCAAACAAATTAGCTCATCGTCAGTTGTCTTATCAGTATTGATAATAATTTTCACAGAATTTGTGTCAATTACAACCGCGGTGTTGACCTTTTCAAATGAATAACAAACGATTTTCAATATCTTATCATTATATAATCTATTTTTTTTATCAACAGTTGGTTCAATCAACCGGACGCACCGGTAGGAAATGAATAAAAAACAACCGAATGAAAAACTGCATGGTGACATCACTCGTGTTCAGCTTACGGATGTCAATGTGAATCAAGAGCATAAGAATGTGGAAAACGTTTCCAATTCAACCCGTTCTAGTGAAATGCTGACCATTATTTTACATGATTTGATTGCAGCTGGTAATGCATTATCTATCAGCAGTACTGACGAAATTAGAGGTATTGGTAGGGAAGTGGCGGTCGATCAGGATGAGGAAAAATTTACTATTGTTCGATTATATATCAGTAAAATAAAATCGGAAGCTATACATTTGGCTCAACGGTATGGTAGACTGTATGTTGAATTAAGTTATTTATTAATTAATTTAAATTATCTTAATTTTGGTAACAGTTTGGAACAACAATTAATGGTCGTTCCTGAAGAATTACCACAAACTAATTTAGATGACAAATTAATGTGAGTATTTCAAAAGTTTCAAGTTCTGTCCTAGTTCTGCTCCTTAGTGTTTAGGCTTGATCTCACTAGTTTTGACTTCTTCTGTTTGATTAAAATTTCTGTTTTATAAAATATTTCAGATTAATAAAAGAACGAGAAGATCACAAGCAGTTGAAAGAACTCGAGGATACTGTGGCAAAAGAAATGCAAACTCTACATAATTTACGAAAACAGTTTGTTCAAAATTTACAGATAAGTATTCGAAAAACGCTTACATCGGAGGATAGCGAAGAGGATGGTGGTTCGCTAGCACAAAAACAAAAAATTTCTTTCTTAGAAAACAATTTGGAACAATTAACAAAGGTGCATAAACAATTGGTTCGAGATAATGCTGATCTACGGTGTGAACTGCCAAAGTTGACAACACATTACAACACCGCATTGGAATACATCAAAGCATATGAAACAGCATTGAAAGAAGCCAAAGAGGGCGCAATGCGTGATCGTAAACGTTATCAATGCGAAATTGATCGTCTTATAAAGACCATTGTACAAAAGGAGTTAGCTAGACAGTGAGGTATATAACTGCTCACAAATGTAAAGGTAAGGTTCGAAAGAGTCGTTGCACAGGTTGTATTTAGCTTCTGTCGTACTTATGCATAACCTGAATCTCTTTTTGGTTCATTAATAATCATTATAATAAAGTAAGTAGGGATTCAGGCCCATACTAAGAATAAGAACAATCCTAATCATTTCAAAAATTTTGTTGTTGTTAGGTTTTAAGGTTCTAATGTGCCTCGGCTAATTAATTTATAAGAGACATTTTCAAGTATAAACTTCATTCCGAATTTTGAAAATTTCTTTATAATTATTCTAATTTATTTATTTTTTATATTTTTAGAAACGGAATTAACTTCTTTTGAGAAACATCTTAATGTTACAAAAGTGATATGTATAAATTAATGAATTTTAAGCAACTGTTTTATGAAATAAAGTATTTGTAAATAGAAAAGCGCGGGTTGTTTAAGACGTGAGATCTGTTCCCAATCAAACAAACGTTGGCTGCCATCATTATCTAATGATGTACCGGTGGAAGGTTTGATACAAGTTAAAGACGGCTGAGGAACAATTAAACGACTCGCTTGAGAAGGACTGACTTTATAAATCGTATGATTGTTAAACTCACCAAAAACGGTTGATTAAATTCCAGAAAATCGTTTCCTGGTGTATTAGTTAAGTCCTAGGGCGCATATTCACTCACAAATTGGAGATTCTCTTTCAATTGATTTCCTTTAATATCTTTGGTAGTGTAGCAGACGTGTCATTTTTAGAATATGTTTTTGTAACGTTCAAGAGTTGCCAACTTCTCATAACAGGTTCGGAAATTGGTGAAAATATCCCTGGATACATATAAACAGCATCAACATGGAGAAGTTGGATATAAATAATATGGTATTGTACTCTATCTGTTAAAGTTTGGCTCAAATCGCAACTGAAGCTTTTGGTACAGGTACTACTTGCACGATATCGATTTTTTGTGCAGTATTCAAATTCACTGTGTTTTGGCGGATGACTATACCAAAATTTTCTGTTTCCGGTGGACCGGCAATCTGAGTACGAAATGTACTTCAGCTGTTTCAATTCCATTATTGAACATCTTCATCGATATCTTCATTTATCTTTTCACTTAATGTTGACGAACACATGCATGTATTCAAAGGACAACATGAGCCTTGATTCAGTAGCCTACAGCTGTTCTTTTCCCTTAATTTTTATTATTTAAATATGTAATCACGTAGTAAATCGTAAAATCCAATAATGGACTAATGACTATACGTTGTTAGTATAACATGTTCACTACAAGATGGCAGTAAAACACTATACCTACAATACCAAAAAATAGATGTCATTCAATCTTAGTATTTTGATAAGAATGTGACGTTTAACCAGTTTGACTTTTGGACTCTTCAATCAATTTTCATTATTAAATTTTTTGTATTCATATTTAATTAGTTTTAGTTTCTAATTTTTATTTCCATTAAAAATTAGTTCTAACTGTAATTTAAGTAAAATGTTGCTAAATAGTACAAAGCTTTTCGGCCGTTTATCTCACGTATGTAACTTGTACAAATATTAAATTTATTTTACGTAACAACTATCCAACTATTCGTTCTGATTTACAGTTTCGCCGTTTTAACAGCACATTGGTGATTGCCGAACACAATAATGAAGCACTAACGCCAATCACACAAAATGCGGTAACAGCTGCGTCGAAAATTGGTGGTGATGTTACAGTATTAGTTGCAGGTACAAATTGTAGTGGTGCATCAGGTGCTGCGGCCAAGCTAAATGGCGTATCTAAAGTCTTGGTAGCTGAATCAGATGCGTTCAAAGGATTTACAGCTGAATCTTTGACTGCACTTGTATTGGCCGTACAAAACCAAAATAAATACACGCACATCATTGCGGGAGCCACTGCCTTTGGTAAAGGACTTTTACCACGTATTGCTGCAAAATTGGATGTTTCTCCAATCTCGGAAATTATCGATGTTAAATCGGCTGACACATTTGTCCGTACTATTTACGCTGGAAATGCTATTCTTACGTTAAAATCTAAAGATGCGGTCAAAGTAATAACAATTCGTGGCACTAATTTCACAGCAGCTACGGAAGGTGGTTCGGGTGCCATTGAAAAGGCTCCAGAAGGTGATTACAAAACAGATTTAACGCAATTCGTTAATTCCGAGTTGACCAAATCGGATCGTCCCGAATTGACAAGCGCCAAAGTAATTATATCTGGTGGTCGTGGACTTAAGTCGGGCGATAACTTCAAACTATTGTATGATCTAGCTGATAAGTTTGGTGCTGCTGTTGGTGCATCACGTGCAGCAGTCGATGCTGGCTATGTTCCAAATGATTTACAAATTGGACAAACGGGCAAAATTGTTGCACCCGATCTTTATGTCGCCGTTGGAATTTCGGGAGCCATTCAACATTTGGCCGGTATGAAAGATTCGAAAACTATTGTTGCAATCAACAAGGATCCTGAAGCACCAATATTCCAAGTGTCCGACTATGGTGTTGTCGCCGACTTATTCAAAGCTGTTCCAGAATTAACATCAAAAATATAAATTTTGATTCGAATTTTTTTTTATACTTCCATTATTGTTTTTTTTTATATAATAAACTTATTTCGATCATATGAGAAACCAGATTTGCATTTGTACTACAAAAGCCGGAAAATTGAATGAAAATTGTAAATAAAAATTAAATTGTATAATTTGTTTGTTTTAACGAGTTTTTGGTGTGTATAGCTGCAATCCACCTGTTGCTTTAGATAGTCCTAAAATAATACAACCTATAAATATAGTTTAAAATTATATTTAATAAATTCAAGAAAATTAAAAGAAAATTGTAAATTAAATTTAAATAGTCTAATTTGGTTTGGATCTTTGATGTTGTCTAACTTCTTACTGATACTAGCGCTACGGAGTGCACGATAAATAACGAACCAATGTTATTTCTTTGGAGCAATGATACCTTCCAATTGTGCCTAAAAACCAATAACGTGTATAATTAAAATGACCAATATAAGTATCTGTGTATGTATACCTTAAGTTGTGTATTAGTCTTCTTAAGAAAGGCAATTTCTTCAGCGTGTTTCTTTTCTTCCGATGCTCTAAGTTCTTCATTACGCCGCTCAGATTGATCAGCCTTAATTTTCATATCGGAAATCATTTCTTCTAATGTAGCTTTCTCGTCTTCTAGCAGAGTGACACGTTCCTGTAACTGTTCCTTACCTTGTTGTGCTTGCAATGCCTTTCGCATACCAAAAGCTACCGAACTACAATAAAGTGTTTCATACGCTTCCATCGACATGGCAATTTCATCTCGTACTCGTAAAAGTAACAAACCACGTTCGGTACAATTTATCGTCACTTGTCGTATCAATTCGTCAAAACACTGTTTATACAATGCCCGCCGCACTGGACAAATACCAGTTTCACGAGCTTGTGATTGTTCCAAACGTGAATCGAGCAATTCTTGTAAATTAATAACATCTTGCCGAGTGGCTGGGGTACTCGAAACTGTTTGTGTCCATAACTGTCCGTCGTCTTCCCAAACGCGTGGTGGCAATATTGAATTAAGGATTTCTTCAGTTTCACGATGACTGTCAACGATACTTGTGGAGATGGGTTTATCACGGGGAGAAATTTTCTTCTCCGGTTCTGGATGTTTTTTCACTAAATACGGGATATTGTATTTCACCAAAGTGGTTTCGAGTTCAATTATATCTTGATTCTGCGACATAATTAGATTGTATAATTTTTATTAGATATATTTACAAAATATATGTATAAGTGACACACAGGAAACTCTAAAATAAAAGAAAATAAATAAAATTTCAGGAAAATTGCTTAGCAACTGAAAATTGTGCGCAAAGTATAAAAGAATCGTTCGAATTTTGTATTATGTGTTTGGTCAACCGGCATAACAACTGTAGGATATGTAGTGCAACTGGTGGATAAGTTCTATAAGAGTACTACAATTAAGTGGTTGGCTACATATATTTGAAAAACTGGTAATAAATTGACTATCTATATCCTTGTGTCTAAAGTATCACGAGTAAAGGGGAAAAAAACAACTACATCAGGCCATTTTTGACAGTTTCCGAATATATGTACATTTCGGCTATAGTTATCATTTCAAGACTTCGTTACAGGAACATGGAAGAACAACGACTGTATGACTTGTGTAAGCTGTAGGTTGAAAGAGAACTGCGTTGGGCCTATATTATAAAGAAGGATTGCGTCCATTGATAAATTCTGTAACAAAAATAGATGTGCTGCATACGAGAAATATGGAACCTCCAGTATATCACAACAAAACATAGAGCGAGTGATGTCCTGCAGAGAACGCCAATATCTAACACACGACGATCAAAAATGGCAGAGATATAATAGCGGAGTTCGCATATTTATATTATTAATTTGGTTTACTGAATTCATGAGGAATAAAATTTAGCTTTGATCTACTTCATAAAAAGAATGAACTGCAACTGGTTACGATAGATCAAACTTACGACAAGATGGTTCAAATACTGCAAAGTATGGTGGAATTGGAGGTTGACTTTCAGAATATTTTGAGATTACTTCTCGATTTCGGCATGAAAATAAATCACCCTCGTTAAATGGAGCGGTGGTAAGTCACCTTAAACTGTGATACTTGGACCCTAGCATCATAATACGTGTGAAAACTTGTAGCAGAGCGTAATATCGGGAATAGAATAATTGTACCAAATAATAAAGGAGCGAAGTATAGGAATGCGAATGTGATCACGAGATCTGAAATGGACATCCACAGATTCATTAAATCATCAACGCATAAGGTGGCTTGGGAATGTTCTATACGTATGAAAAATCTGGGCAACTAAACAGATCATCTATTCTATTTGATCTCATGTAGTTGTGGATTTATATTTTTGGGGGTAATTGTTTAGGAGACCAATTACCTTTATTTTGAACTGGAAACATAAAACTTACGGCGATTATCCTGTAAAACCGGTATAGACACATTTTGGTTTGTATAGCCTTTTTTGTTCTACTCAATCCTTAGCTGTTGATGAAGTACTGAATATACCTATATGCCACTCCCATTTCCTGCCATCAGATTATTTATAGGATTCTGGGATTCCTTTCCCAGATATTTCATTCTGCTTCGCACAAAACTGAGGCAGATCAAGTGGAGTACTGTTCCTTTTTCCTCTACATCGGCTCCAATTATGTCCGTATGCTTACTTATAAGAAAGTGTCTCATTATCTGTTATCGTCTAAGCGAACCCAACTATCCGAATCTGCACCGATCTTATTTTGGCCAGATGTGTCTAGTTATTACGCACGAATTGCTACTGAACGGATTATAACTCACAGGGCTCAAAGCTTTTTTTTATGAAATAAGATCTGATTTGATTTGAGCAGCATTACGATAGCTCTGCTTGCTAAGAGAAGCACAACATGACGAGCAAGATCGTCCTTCTTTTCAATGTCTACATTAATGAAGTGCCCTGGCACTCACAACAGGTGGATATTGAAATTATTCTGACTTATAAATGGAAGCTTGGCTGAAAAACTCTTTAATGGAAGCTTATTTGTCCTTACAAAAAGGCAGTTATCCCTGGCGAATATATACATCATGCCTCTATGAGTTTATAGTCGAGGAGCCGAAAAGATAGGTCTACTTTCAATGCTTCACAGAAACCCCTACATTCATCCGTCCTACATATGAACGTCATGGTTTATGATAACATCACTAACCTCTGAAAGGTATTCCAGCCAAAAAGTCTCTCCAAATGTTGTAGTTTTATCTGTCACCACCGATCGTACCGCCCAGACAATCGATGGTGAAAATCCCTTTTCGCATCCTGACCCTATCAGGACTTGAACCCGCTACCTTCCGCTCCACGCTACAGTGTAACGATGGGGTTATTCATGATGAGTTTAATTAAGCTACGAACCAACCAAAAAATCAACGTGTACACGATTATTTACCAACCCTGTATACTCTGTTTAGCCCTGTTTATAAGAATTGTATAAAATTCATCAATAAATCACCGTTCACAATATCATGAATGAATCATTCTTATAGATAGATGGCATTCAATTCAATCAGAATGAAATCATTATGAACTTGAACTCATTCCAACAATCCAGTCTATACAGAGTCTCTCGATTAAATTACAAAGTGTTTTTTATACGTTCAAAGTAATTACATTCAATTAATGATTGTAAATAATTATTTAATTATGGCAATTACAATGAAAATTGTGCGACATTAAAATATAATGTTAATCTTGAATCTGGTTATATCGAGAGATAATCGCGATAATGTTATATGCAAATATTATATAGATTGTTGATAACTGATTAAGTTGCTAATGCGCCAAAGTGTATATATATGGCTTTGATTGACTTATCCGAACAATTAATTATAGCTTATTTGGATTCACGATATTTTAATGATTTATTAATTATGGTCATTCAGTCGCTCTCTTGAATATTAAGTTGTTTGTTAAGTATCAACATGATGTACAGTTTCTTTCATTGTCTTTGCCTAAAAATAATTAATATTAATTATTCTGTGCGATCTGATCATGAAATCGTCTTGACCTCTTGACCGAGCAAAATATACACAATTACTATTAAGTGATGAGAAACTGTGTATATAGGATGATGAATGTTTCGTAGAATTGTGTGTTTGTAAATCAATTACCAATCGAAATTGGATCGTTTTGAGACACTTTTCATAATTTACCGGTTGTTGATTATACCATATACGGTCAGACCAAACTACATTACTGCTAGGAAACCAATTGGCTTAAAACTAGACAGTTTAGTCAACTGTCAGAAGAATCATATCAAAGCCGGAGTACCACAAGAGAAAGTTTAAGGGTTCGTCTTATATCTTTTGTTCAGAAAGAATATATTATTTTTTCTGGGAACAAGCACAGACATAAACACAAAAATATGTCCTGGCTTTTGAGAAGGAACTCCCAACTCTCAACAAATGGAAGTAAGGAGTTTAGATATGAGGTTGTAGATCTTGTTAAAAGTTTCGATATCATCCTTATGAGCCTACTCCTTATGTGATTGATCTGACTTATTTAAAAATTTGTCAAAATGCCGGAGTGAACAATTAGGGTGGGATGAAACAATATGTAAATTGGAACTTTAATCATACATCTTAGGTGTGCCTATAACAACGGTCTAAGTATAATGTTAACATGTAACCTATACCTAACCCCAACATGAATTAAGCTTGGATGATCCTAACTAGTTATAGATGTGGTCATAACGGATACAGTAAAAGTTGATTCATTTGCTTCGTATATGAAAAACTGGGGTGTTGACTAACTGCCGAAGACTAACTGACGAACTAATTAAAGACCAAATTTTGCATCCTATAGTCATACAATAAATTTACCTCTGGAACTAAAACTTCTGATGAAACAGTGAATAAAACTTCTGATGAAACAGTGAATATCACTGACGTCAGTAAAAGTTAGCTGGAAGTGTCCCAAATATACGTTATGTTGTTTTGAACCAAATAAAAGAGGTCTACAGCAGACTATAGTACTTGTATTCACATAAGAATACCACAATAAGCTAATAAACTTTAACCAGCTGATAAACTTTTTTAAGCCAAGATTTTACCAAATTTACGGTTTTCTTTCGTGCTATAGTTAAGTGTAGTAATCACTTCGTGGCCAGGTATTCTATAAAAGAGATTCACATTTAGTTCCTTGGGTAAATTCGACATTTGAATTAGAGGACCATCTTTTTAGAAGTTAAAAAACTAGGGTTAAAAAACTTGACCATGTATGTGCTACAACCATGTATGTGCTGAACATCCGTCAACATTTTTTGATCCCGCATTTCAATCAATAGTTTTTGGCTGATCATTTGACCCAGAACATGGATTTCACTTCAATAATAGGTAATCGTATGATGACCTAGCTTGTACCACGGCGATATGATTGATCGATCGATAACTGATCATGCATTTGTCATATATTCTGTCATATATGTATGTAAACGTTTACACTCGATTTTAATACATTGAAGTACGTTTCAAATTGAAAGAATTCATCTCATTTTACAAGACCCTCAACACGAACATTTAATCTAATTGTATAAAGAGACGTGTCATTGTTTGTTTGGAAGTCTCAAGTTTAATGATCAGAAACCTTGAATATATTTCCATTGAAAAAAATGGCAAATGTATTCGTTCGGATTCCACCAAGTAATAAACAATATATATGTAATCGGCTTATTAAAATGTAATAAGTAATAACAACTTAACTGCATGTTAAACATAGACAATGGGAAAGATAAAACACATTTCTGCCGCGTCTCACCATTTACAGTTTTGCAAAGACGTTAATAGAATATCGATTAGATTATTAATTGATTGTATTAAAATTTACAATACTATATGTTTGTGCAAATCCAAATCTATTTTAAAACAATAATTAATATTCGAAACGAACAGTTTAATAAAAGTATTTACCGACTAAACCTGTTGTACGGGTTTGGCGTTCGTCTCTAACCTTGATATCGGACACAACACAATCTATGTTGTTTTTTTACTGAGTACATTGCTAGCGAACTGACACTTTATCTAAACAATATCATATTATCTAATGATCTATACTTTGTGGTTGTGAATTAGTTTGAATAAATTATTTTTTATTACTAGAAATCAAAACAAGTTGGCTAATCATTATATTATTCACCTTTAAACGCAACTTGTCTGACATCTGGCGAAATAATACACAACTATGCCAAAGGTAGTCATCTGCATGCTGCATATAAAAAATATTAAAGCAGGCTATTTGATTTAAAAACCATATTATATAAACTTTACTAGCCTAGAATGTGGCGCTAACTAGGCGGTGCTTAGTACAGAACCGTACAGAAAATCAGAGACTGCTTTCTTTGTTTTTGTTCAGTATTTACTGATTCGAAATCGAAATTATTTTACAACCCAAGTTGGCTATAGACTGTAATGCCACTACTGTTTATTCCTTAACCCAGTTTTATTTATCAACCCAGGTGGCGCAGTGGTTAAACCTGTGACATCTCGAGAAGGGGAGGTGCCAGGTTCGAATCTTTCATGTCAGTACATTTAGCTATGCAATTTGCAAATGGGTTTCTACATAAAATAGGACCTATAGCTGAAACGTCAAGTTAAAAGTGGGATGTCACAATGGGCCAACTGAACCTGAGTGCACCAAAAAACTGGAATAATGTCATTTGATGTAAATCATAGGAAACGACATACTAGATTATTTGTCTCTTACTAAATTATTACCTATTGCCGAGATTGCATGGTTGCTTCTCTCATTGGTCCAATATTTCAATGCACTATCTTGTGGTACTCGTACTTAAAACTTCTAGGTCCTAATAGTTTTCTTCATATTTTACACGTAAATGTCTATCAGTTAAGTGTAGGATTTCATAATATTGTTTGTGAAGGTCCTGTTTGAAACTTGAACTCGATTGTTTTATGTCGAACTGAATCAATTGTGATTCGATAAACTTGTCCGTCAAGTGATTTTATCTCAAACTTAACTGGTGCCAAGGTCCAAGATCGCAAGCCACCAGCATTGTCTTCAGAAGTAATTTTTCAAATATCTTAGTTATGTTTGATAGTATCGATAACTATACTAGCGGATAGGAACTAACTAGCGGTTCACTAGCGGGTACAAGTGGTTGGTCGATTGGAAAGCAACTAATAAATCATAATTCTATTAATTATGTTTCTTGAAGACATACTATTTGAAAATACTTGGTACGATATCTGATTACGATCGGTGGTGAGAATAACCCTACCTTTAATCCCCTGGAGTGACACACCTTACTTTCATGTAAGTATTATAGAAAGGCATCTTTGGCTGGGTAACGACATATCGTAATGGCTGGGTAACGACACATCAAAGTGCGCAAGAGTTGAGGGTGTTACGATCCCTAAAGATGATTGTAATTTCATAGGCGTATGCCATAAATTTCGCGTAATGGGCTTAATATTCAGGAATCCAAATACTTGTACGTTTCAGAGAGTCACCAACTATAAGTCGACAACCAAATTGTTATTGATTTTGAAGACTCGCACATAAATCATTTATAATTATGTCGTCACTGGTCCACGTGCAAACGAAGATGATATGCCAACCAGCTTCTGACGTCTCCTTACAGTGACCAACTTACTATACAACTGATTTGTAGCCGAAAAATCCAGTTTGATTTAATCGAGAGTGGGATAGCTGGATTCGCCAATGCTATATTTTTAAACTACTGATTCAGCAACGATTTGAGTGTATATGAATGAATATTTAAGCCGCTACTTCCGTAGATGGTTAGAGGGTGATCGTGAGTATCTGGAGAAACGTACTTTCTAAGTCACCCTCTGGAAAAGAGAATTCAAATAAGTATATTGGCGAGGTAGTTTATTTTTTATCTCTTTCTTGTAAAAGTAAATAAGTATCGGTTTCGAATAAGCCTATTTGGACTACGCTATTTGGTTGGTACTCGTATACCATATTGTTCATTTTATATGTGCGCAACAACCGATAAACCACACATACAAAAATACCAAAGAAAGTAATTAAGATTCTCGAGTTTTGTTATTCTTTGTATAATTACAACATTTTTCATTTAAATCAAAATTTTTTAAAAATTATCTATTTTCAACAAATGGGATCCAATCAAAAAGTCAATAAACAAATTAAATATTTGACCTTGATTCATTTCGATTTTGGCAATTCATGCCGCGAACATACTTAAACATTGGCATAAAGGCGGCAATTCCAAATCGCTAAATTACATCATAGTTCGCACCACCATTATAGGTGTGCCTGTGCACACAGTTTTACCTTCACTTCGTTTGTGTATGTTTTTCAAAGGTGAACAATCAGCTGCGAAGATCGTTTACACATATAATAACCCTCCAGCAATGAATAAATTGTATTATGGATATAGTGGCAAAGTGAGTATAATTATGCAGTTTGTTGTTTTGATATCAACACGTGTCGTCCGATCAAATTCCCAAGATCGATAATATATGATCTTGATCTTTTATGAACATACGCATATATGTATACTTATGCATGGTCAGCTTAAGACATTCGATGTAAACAAAACCTTTGTGATTTGTTAGTTTTTCGATAAGCATTTATTGATGTATAAACAAATAATACATACAACACCATCATCGTTTTATGCTTTATGGGTATGGGAAGTTGATGTGATAAATCGAAAATGCGTAAAATTCTTCGAAGTGCTTTTGGACATGATTAATAGCCCAAACGATGTCTCATAGTAATAAATCGACTGATTGTAGTCATATATAATTGGCAAGCTGAAATCACGTGTGATAACGTTGAATTTGTCAATAAGTCAATATATGGAGATTGTTCGATAGTTTGTTGCATTTAGTTTCAGGATTGGGATTCTATATATTCCAGATGATCCTGATGGGTTTTTATTACTGAATTACAGCGTGGGCTTCCTCTCATTGGGTATCATTTACTTTTTTACGAGCTACGACAAAGAAGAGTCGCTCTTCTTGAACTTGTATTGAAAAATCGCTTAAAAATAAACAGTTCATTGCGGTCACATTCATGGAGATAGCGCAAATGTTTTGGACAGCACTTCGCTTTCTATACCATCTCTGAAACTTGCACTTATTTTGGTATTGACCTAATCATCGTCTCGTGGATTGGATCATCGTATCGTTGAAGCCAAACTGAATGTGTTGCAATCTCTGTTAAAATTCCCAAAGGATGAATACGTTTAGTATTTCCTGTGGCTCTTGGTTATTGGTAAAACTTAATCAATATGATTTTGTTGACTACTTTCTTGTTTCAAGTAAACAACTTTAGGTCACTCGAGTTTCAGGTAAATACTTAATTATGTCTGACTTAACGCAATGCGCTCTTCAAATTGTGATGTTATGGAGTGTTGAAAAACCTTATTACGTTTCTCCGTTTGTTGGGATTTCAGATGAGGTTAACTAACTATACTGCGAGAGACTAAAAAATTATGCTCATCTGAAGTTGTGACCTTAATAAGATGAAATTGTATATAAAGACAGTTACTGTGTCGTGATTCGTATCGAACACTAATTAGTTTAATAGTCATTGACGAATATCGACTAAATGTTAAAGTTACTCATTCACTATAGAATTCTCATACATGTGTAAAATTTGATAAGTGTGTTGAGTGTATTGTCTTATATACATAAACAACTTTTGTTTACTTACACGCGCAATATATTCTTATAATATTCTTTCGTTTTATACTTTCGATTTGATCGACGCTATTGTAAGATACCAAATATATAATTTAGTTATTGCTTAACTCGCTAACTATACGCTTCACCTTAATCCAGTGTTCGCGGTATTTATCAATCCGATACCAAATACGATATATAAAAACCAAAATTAATTTATGTTGATCTCTCGGGTTTAAAGTGTTTTGTTGACGATCAACTTATGTGTGTGTGACTATATATCTGTGCTTAAGTTAAAGTGGATCCAAAAGTGTTGAATATATACATTATTGAACTGATATTTGTGTCTGTGGGTGCTTTTCATTTATATGGATTGCAATTTGCAAATGAATCGGTTCGTTGCGTTTGTCCAATCAAAATATAAATAATGTAAAAGTGATATGGTCGATAAAGTTAATATTGATAAGTTTTAATTTGTTTTTGTTTGTCAAAATTAATTAGTTCACAATTTTTTTATTGTTGACTGATAAATTCAAGCCAAATATCAACGTGGTATATAAGAAAGTGACGTAAAAAGATAATTTTTTAAAGATTACTATATTATCACCGATATCACCATTATAACAGTCGATTTTAACTGTGAACTTGACATGCAATAAACTTGATCATGATGTACTACTTGTATTTTGACCCGAGACAATAAAAGTTTGACTTCTTAAATATACGTTAAGTTATAAAGTACTCATTCACTAACAAGCATTTTATATAATATTAAGTAAAGGAATACACTCGGTTTCCTATGTTTGGCTTAAAAACCGAATTAACATACCGAATCGATACACCACAGCTATGGAGCAAATCCAACAACGTCGTCTTGTGGAACACTAACACTACTGCCATTCAAAACATTGGTAGAAGACTATAAATACAATTTATTTTGCAGAAGTTCTTTCCGATATGGTTTGTGCTGCCTTCGAAGTCTGGTTTAACCTATTCCTCTTCGAATACACCTATTTGGTGTTTAAATTCAAACTGTTCAATCTTCTGCTCCGGTATTTATACCTAATTCACCTGCTTCCATTTAGTATATTACTCATCGTAACCAGTATGTTTAGAAAAGTTTACACTTGTGGTGGCATATTTCTTGACCATATAACTTAAATGATAGAGACGTCGCCATTATAAAGCATTACGTGTATTATAAAACTAATGAATTGAATTCACATACGAGTATACTGTTCACGACTTACCGCTCTACTATCAACCACCACGAAGTATTATGTCTTCCAAAACGACTACATTTCAAACCTATGTTCTATCCTCCAAGATAACTGGTGTTCTTGATAAAATTTTAGTCTAGTTAGGATTAGAATACATCTAGAGGATTAATTGGGACTACTTTTCTCGACCTAATTATCTGGTTTGGGTAAACTTACAAAAGTAATTTACATAGAATGTGATTATTATAATTAGGCCACAACCAATAACACATAGTTTGGTTTATTTCACTTGTCAAATACTTATACACTTTATTGCTTGATAACGACTTGTCAAGTATATTGAGTAATCGATCTAACAAATATAATCTGACCTCAATTTAATAACGAATGAAATCATACAGAGCCGTGCCAATTTGCAAAGAGTACCTTGGTGTTGTTCAGTTAAATAAATATGCGAAAACATGTCTATAAGAATAGTTATGACCTGCCCAGGTGGTGCAGTGGTTAAAGCTGCGGCAGTTGGAGCGGGAGGTACCGGGTTCGAATCCCGATAGGGGCAGGATGCAAAAGGAATTTTTCACCATGAAATTACGATCTGTGGTGTGAATGAACACAACTATGACCCTCTGTTTGAGTGCAGATTTCATGGGCCGACCCATCAGCACTATAGGCTGGCATGGAGCTATGCAATGAGCAGATGGTTAGGAAAATCGGACGTCTTTGAATTGGCTGTAATGGTGTAAAAGTAAAAATAAGCGAACCGCGAACAAGTATGGACTGTCTTGAGCCTGAAAACAGATTTGAGATAAAAAAAAAATAGTTATCAACAATTATTGGGCCACAACCAACAATTTTACTATCAATATGAATTGAAATAAATAGCTAATTATTATTTGCTATTTATTTGAATTCACATTGATAACTTTTATTGTTAATGTGGCCCACAAAACCATCTAAACGATGTGGCAAATATAATCATATCGTGTAGAGCTACCTTTACTGTGATTAAATTTTTGTTTTGCCGTTGACAGCTTTTAAACATTGTTTAGCCGAGAAATATACTTTACACTTGTGTACGAGAATCTCATTCCCTGTTAGGACGTAATCTCAATGCAAGCGTAATGTTCGATTCGTACTGTGGTTCTAGAACAGTTAGAATTAGTTCATGAAAGTTGTACCTAGTAGTATTGGTATTTGTGTAAAACGAGAAATTACCGAAGTTTTTGGTTTATATTTTCGATTTATAAATAACCGCTATTCAGTTTATAACAGCATTTTAAATGATGACGTTGATGCTGATGTGATTACTTTATGAAATTTTTTCTCTAGATGGCAGCACAAACCTGTTGACATAATGCGGATATTGTAGTGGATCTTGTGATCAAGTTCATTTTATTAAGTTCGCAGAACTCTTTCTTGTGGTCATTATCTTCTCTATGGCCGACAAATTAGCTTTATATATTTTACATGAAAGGTGTTTAAAGATGGAAATAGAATTATTCATAATATTGATCTTTTAAGATCCTATATTGGTAATTGCAAACACTGGACAAAAATAGAACAAAGTTGAGACGCAGAACTGAACCCAATCTTGAATCCACTTACAGATTCTCAACTGATGATTGAAGAATCCAGGTAATTCTTTTCAATTCTGGAACACTTCTAGTTCCAACTGACGAACTATGCACTATGTCGTCTTTGTCTCAAATAACTTTTGAATTTATGTATATTATTCCTGCAACATAAGTACACTATTATTCTGCCAATATTTTTAGGCCTAGTATCAATCTAACATTTGGTAGTGATAACACATATCACTTATCGACTATTACAAATATACTTCCCGTTAGACATATGTGACATCACACGATTGTGACCTTATCTATATAATAAACCTGTTATTATTATTTATTTACAGATAAATAGTTATAAATAATGTTATCATATGCAAACTTTATTTTTTAAAAAACCAATATATTTAGGTTTGTCTATGTTATCCAGCACGCAATATTCAATTTCTTAGAAAAGTGGTGTTAATTCTTGTTTACTGTATATGAAGTTTTTAGGCATATACATCATTATAAGTCCAGATAAAGAGTAGTAGATTACGATAATTATATATGACTCAGCCTATAGTATGAGTCTATATCGGAAACTATCGACCAATATTATCTCTACGACAGTAGTAAACAGTTAAAAAAAAAACACATGATATTATATAACGACTGATTTGATTGTATAAAAAAAACGATCTTGCATGAATATCAATTTGGAGGTATATAAATGGCATTCAAATCACTTTGCTAGACGATAAAACTGAAAAAATTAAAAATTCCATAGAAGGTTAATAGTTTTTCAACCCGATTTAAAATTCAAAGTCACTTGAATGAGATGCTGCAGCATTTATGAAACCAACAAATTTAACAGCAAAACAAATCACAAAAACAACGATTAAAAATGATCATGACCAATCTAATTATATTTATTAAGACGGTCGCGTATAAATTATATCGTTTTCTTACACAAAAGCACACAAATAGCATTCAATGGGGTCGTATTTTTATGTGTGTGTGTGTGTGTGTCTTTGTACGAGCTCGATCACTTTTACTTTGTGTTTAATTATAAATGTTAACTCAGTGGCAGCATACGTGTAGTGTTGCCTTTTCCTGATTAAAAACCAAAATATTAACCTGACTGCGGTGATGTAATTTGCTTTATATAGCACAACTTTTATTATAACCATTAACTGATTACTTAGGTAGTATACACGTTTCTAATAAATATGTGGTGAACAAGAATGGTTATATGATAAAGATGGATCACACAGACTGGCTCAATCACACCAAAAGACACGGCCCAATCGCTCAAACAAGTTACAATTTTAAGTATTATTCTTGGTTATATGGATCTTATACAAAGAAGTAGGCAAAGGGGCTCAATCAACGAATGTTAAACCTTGAATTGGAACGAAAGTGTAAGATTATAAATTATAAAAGCAACGTATCAATGTGCGTATCAAGAAACTTAGTTATTATGACTAAATTATCGAAGTGTCTTGGCTATTTCCTTTTGCTCAGCTATAGATGGAACCCATAAATTATTTTTTTGATATATGAATGATGGTTTTGATATTATCAAGACAGAGGAAAGGTTTTATTGATAACCTGCTACTCATTTTCGTATGACCAACACCTATGTTCCTATCACAAGTAGTATAATAATGATTAGTCTCAAACACCAGGATGTTTCGACGCCTGGTTTAATGACCTCTTTATGGGCAGTTACACATTGTTAGATTTTAATCTCTCCACCAGATTCTACACGATCAAATTTAACAAGTTTGTAGAACCAATAAAGGATGAGGTTTCATACAATGTGTCATTGTTTCGTATGAGACGCAAATATGCTGACAATGAGCACTTTTAGAATGTCTTCTTTCCTTAATTCTTGCAACAAAAAACTAAAACATCTGGCGACTTATACTGGAATCCTGTTCTCTGCACTTATAAATTTATAATTTTTGTGATTTAATCTTGCTCGATTATCCATGGTATCTCCAGCTACCATGGATAATCATGGAGTATGATACTCGTATGTATAATAACGTTTTTTGCCAATTAATTATATTGACATTATGCTCAAATGGGTTTAGATTCGGCATATGCACTTTCAATGAATTTGAACATAACAGGTTTACGATAATTAATTTTGGTTTTCACTGGAAAAACGAAACATATTGTTGTCTTATCACAAACGTTATCACAAATGCATGAATAGTTATATCACATCACCGTGTGTAAATCGATATCATATCACAGATAAACATTTCAATAACTTTATTACGTTGCTGTTATATTTTGTATACTTATTCTGCCATTTTATTTAATTCCAACAGATTATATTAAAGCGCTCACAATCTAAGTGAGAAGCAATGAACAGCAGTGAACGATATAGTCGATAAACTTAAAACAGTAATACAAAAATAATAATTTTAAAATGTCTAAGATGTGGCACACCCAACATGTATTATATACATGCTTAGTTCTAATTCTTAAAGTAGTAAAATGTGATTTAGATTTAACAAAAATAAACATATCCGATTCGATGCTGGTGTCACGCAATATTTCGCTATGCTGCCCGGGGGATAACATTGTCGATACAACGATAAAAAATTGTGGCAACAATGAACCGTGGAACATTATGTGTCCGGAAGGTATGTACGTAATCAATCCAAGGGACTCGACCGAAGGCGTTGTTATAATTCAAGACGATGGTCAATTATATCAGGAACAATTTGATCTGACGGTGGTGCCATCAGGATATTGCATTACCAAATTTCAAAACGCTTCACTTACCGAAACAGTACAAATGGTATTCATTTGTTATGATGGAGACTCAGCTGATTCATATTATGGGATGTTTGTATTCCGTGGGATATTGGCGTTCATATCGGTATTTTTCTTACTGTTGACGCTTTATGTTTATATGATCCTGCCGGATTTACGAGAAACTCAGGTAAATAAAAACATAATAAACATATATCATATATAACTCATGGTTTGGTATCAATTGCAGGATAAATTAACTATTTGTGCTGTTATCTGTTCAACTGTGTTCCTGTTCCTACTGGCCATATTGCAAATAACGCCCGGTTTAATTCCCATGGATTATTGTGTGATGATAGCGTTCATTGTCCTATATTTTGTTTTGGGTCATTTCGCCTGGCTCAATATGGTCATGGCTAATGTGTGGAAAATTACAGTGTAAGTCTGAAATCGTATAATCTAATAATCATAAATTATCATCTCCGTTTAATCAATATAGAATGCGACGATGGAAGCTGTTGGAAAAACATTGGCTTATCATCGCACATTTATACGCTTGGGCAGTACCAACCATAGTTATTGTAATCGCACTAATCGGCCACCATTCTACGCTATTCAACGGGCCTGGTTTCGGAGCGGAAAGTTGCTGGTTTGGAAATCGTGATATCGCCTACAATTTTCTTTACATTCCAATGTCGATAATGTTGGGCATAAATTTAGTGTTTTTCATTTGGACAGCGACTGTACTATTAAGACAGGGACCAGATATGTCATTGGATCGGAAACGGGCGTTATCATATCGCTGTAAATTATATGTTGCCCTATTTGGTATATCCGGTTTGTCGTGGATCTTCGAAATATTATCGCATCATTTTCAGAGCACTCAAGAACTTAAATGGTATTGGTTCATTACCGATATGCTTAACACATTGTATGGTGTGTTCACTTTCATAATATTAATCGTTTGGCGCAAGCGTGTTCGCCGATCATTGGCTGGTAAACAGATACTATGCTTTAAATGGCCTAGTAGTTGGAATTCAAATGACATTCCCGAAGAAGAGACGCTCCATGAAGAAGGTAGACAAATGATGTCACATCATTATGATCCTGAATATATTCATGAAAAATAGTAGATTAGAAACAATTATATCTGTACATTTGTTACTATACTGGGGGTAAATAGTTTTATACTTTTTAGCTTTGTTGCATGCAATATATATAAGTGCACGTCTTAACAAATAACTAACTCTGCCACCTTTTTAGTTTCAATTTTAAATTATAGTTAATTTAACGATACTGCACACTAATTTAATTAGAGTGATACTGCATGCACTATATACTCGTACTAACTATTTTATTACAAATCGGTTACATTTTAACATAATTTTTGATTTTAGACAAAATCGACCACAAACCCAACAGATAAGCTGCCAAATAAAACGAATAAACACAAAGCAACTTTAAAATAAGTTTTATATTCTTTAGTATTTGTATTGTATTAGCTTTATTTAATAAATTTCTTAATAAATTATTTTTAATTTATTTATAAATTTGAGTCTAAAAGGATGGTGAAAAAGTCTTTATATACTATCACATGAACGATTGGGCGTATACTCACATGCTTATGAGTTAAAGTGATCCGTAAACTAACGACAAATCAGTTCAACCACTGCTGATATGGATAACTCTGCATTTTAATGTGACGAGACATATAAAAGCAGATGCCCTTTTCTAGCTGTCGGCGTGAACATCATCATTGATTTGACGATTGGCTGGGAATGCTTGGTAGTAATAGCAGTTCCAATTGCAGTTATTAGTAATTTAAATGAGGAGTGAAGTTTAAAACAGTTTTAAAATAGCGCACACGACTAAATATATACAGGACCAGACGAGCACGGCTAAGAAAACTCACTAATCACTGAACATCGCGTACATTGTCGACGGTGGTTGCTTTATATGGGCGACCAATTAAGAGATTTTCACCACATCTATCATTGTGGTATCATTGTGACCATAATCCTGGAATATATTCAACAGAGTATATCAAATAGATATCCTATAGATACTGCCTGCATCTCAACATTAAAGGCAATAAGGAAATCTGGTATTAGTTACAGAATTAAGGCGATAGTCTGCAACCAAGTCATTTTTTAAAATTGGAATATATAAACTAAACATCCTTGGAGCATCTCAACATATGCTTTATTTAAAAATGTGTCACTTTTGTTACGATTTAGCCGAGTGTTTATTCAAATAATTTTTCCGGTTCGATCACTGGATTGTGAATATAAACTCGCAAACTTTAAATTTCAACTAAATTTATTTCCCACAAAAATTACACAAATAATTATCACTACACTTATTTTACACAATATTTATCACTATAATTATTTGAACTCTTCACTGTCACTTTTTATCACTTCCCGATATTAACATTTTTAAAATTCCAAATTGAACTGATTCGTAACTCAAATGTCTACACCTATTTATACGACGTAAATCCTTATGGAACATTCCTTTACTGTTTGCATCTCTACACTTCGCGAAGTTTCATTGCGTCGTGTTTCGTTCCCTCCAGCTATTTCGTTATTTATTTTTATTTTGTTCCTATGTGTAAATATATGCTTACAAGGTCACCCCTAAACTACTGCTATAATTAATTACTCTTTTTTAATTATTACTGGTGACATCTGTGATTCGTCACACTATATTTCCCAATACATCGCCATCTGATGCGAGGAGCATACAATATAATGATCTAATCCACTATTAATATGTTTAAAGGTATATTATTTAAATAAATTAGCAAAGTCATATTTAGCTGGCCTGCAGTTATGTACGATTTTATCTTTTTAAATAAACATTATAACATACTCGTACTTTGATTCCATCAAGGATATTACTAAAAAATGGCAAGTCCTTTCAAAAATGTTTTAATTTTTATAACAATGATTTATAAAGCCTAATAGCTGATTAATGAAAATATAATAAACTTTTTAATTAAAACCGCCATTGAAGCAAACCTTCTTTAACTACTTTTCGCTAAGCATACCAATAAAGAAATCGTATCAATTTAAAAATTAAATATAATGTAATCAATTTTTTTGTCACCCTATAAAATATTTGTCACCCTTTCTAATTGAGTTTGCCACCAAAATCATTACATCATCAATTTAATCACGTTTAAAAATTTTGAAATTTTACTCACCTCAAACTTTTACGCACTCTAATCTATTCAAAAATTAATAATTTCAAATGAAACCAATAAACAATGAAACGCATTTCGATAGTCAGAATTATGAATTTCAATAAACAAAAATACAAAATCTGTTTGTGACATGTCGGCTAACATGGCGGCTAGCGTGGTTTACATTCATAAAGTATTTTCTTTTTCACTCATACACGCAGGATGATATCACACAATTATAAAGAAAATTAAAATTATGCCACGATAACATCACCAATTTAAACAAACTGATTTCACTATTAATTAATTAATCTAACAGTTATTAACTATTTATGAACTTTAATTTAATAAAATTATCTATGAAATAGATTGTCTACTTTTGTTCACTTATCAAACCAAACTCTTCCGGATATCCCAACAGGTATACATACATAAATACAGTTACAATGTAAAATGAATTTGGTTTCACCTACACCTTTAAAATATGTGTAGGGATGAACAAGATATTTTATTTAGGATATTAAGGGATGTACAAAGTATTTTATCTTGTTAAAGTAAAGGCGATCAAACCAGAATATTACATGGCGTAATTGGTACTTTCTATCCGCGTTTTTTTTATTGACTTCCAGCGACTACTACTGAAGTGTTATTTCGGCGATTTAATCCCAGGAACTCGAGTTTATATAAGTGTGCATGAATGTAAATATTTCGTCCAAATATTTCCCGAACAAGAGATTAATGATTGACACACAACATTCACTTAGATAATTCAGTATGATAAACATGCTTCTCACATGAATAAAAGGGTATCAGTTGGAAATGCTCTTGATTAAGAAATTTTGGCTGCATTGAACTTCCAAGCTACCGTTAACCAAACGGTCAATTTACCTCAGAAGAGAAAATCTTAGAATTTTATCGAAATACAACCAAATGTGTATAGACAGTTTCCAATATACCTGGTAATTTTCGCATATGCGGTAAATAATGGTTTGTATATTCAGCCATCATGCTGATATTGACTCTCTAATCTGGAATAATATGATGCATCCTTTTAACGATGGTTCCACTATATACGTGAGTTTAATTATGAAGGGCTGATTCATGATCGATTCAGGAAAAGAACTTACAACTTTTATGTGATACTGTATCTCCAGTTATAGATAGCCTTATGGTATATAATAATAACGTAATTTCCTAATTTATTATATTGACATCATGCTCAAATCGTTTTTAATCTACCACGGTGTTAGATTGCCCGTTCTAAAATATTTAATTTTGGTTTTCACTGGAAAAACGATACACATTAATGCTTTATCACAACCATGTTTAAATCGATATGATATCAGAGATAAACCTTTCTATAACTTGTTTACGTCGCTGGTATATTTGGTTTACTTATCCTAGATTAAAAATAGCGCTCACAATCTATGTGAGAAGCTATATGAACAGCAGTTAACCAAATATATATAAATAAATATTCGATAAACTTTAAACAGTAACAAATAAGAAATAATCGTAAAATGACCAAGATGTGGCGCAACAAACATGTATTATGTACATGCTTAGTTCTAATTCTAAAAGTAGTGAAATGTGAGTTAAATTTAACAAAATTAAACATATCCGATTCAATGCTGGTGTCACGCAATATTTCGCTATGCTGCCCGGATGACAACATTGTTGATACGACGATAAATCGATGTCGCAACAATGAAACGTGGAATGTTATGTGTCCGGACGGTAGGTACAGAATCAATCCAAGGGACTCGACCGAAGGCGTTGTTATAATTCAAGACGATGGTCAATTGTATCAGAAACAATTTGATTTGACGGTGGAGCAATCGAGATATTGTGTTACTAAAATTCAGAACCCTAAACTTATCGAAACTGAACAAATGGTATTAATTTGTTTTGACTCAGCTAAATCATATTATGATATGTTTGTATTCCGTGGGATATTGGCGTTCATATCGGTATTTTTCTTACTGTTGACGCTTTATGTTTATATGATCCTGCCGGATTTACGAGAAACTCAGGTAAATAAAGACTATATAATACACATATATCATATATAACGTATGGATTCGTATCAATTGCAGGATAAATTAACTATTTGTGCTGTTATCTGCTCAACTGTATTCCTGTTCCTACTGGCCATATTGCAAATAACGCCCGGTTTAATACCCATGGATTATTGTGTGATAATAGCGTTCATTGTCCTGTACTTTGGTTTGAGTCATTTCGCCTGGCTCAATATGGTCATGGCTAATGTGTGGAAAATTACAGTGTAAGTCTGAAACCGTATAATCTAATAATCATATTGTTCGTCTCGTATTGTAAATCTCATCTCCGTTTAATCAATGTAGAATGCAACGATGGAAGCTGTTGGAAAAACATTGGCTTATCATCGCACATTTATACGCTTGGGCAGTCCCAACCATAGTTATTGTAATCGCACTAATCGGCCACCATTCTACGCTATTCAACGGGCCTGGTTTTGGAGCGGAAAGTTGCTGGTTTGGAAACCGAGATACCATCTACAATTTCCTTTACCTTCCATTGTCGATAATGTTGGGCATAAATTTAGTGTTTTGCATTTCGACAGCGACTGTACTATTAAGACAGGGACCTGATATGTCATTGGACCGGAAGCAAGCGTTATCCTATCGCTGTAAATTATATGTAGCCCTATTTGGTATATCCGGTTTGTCGTGGATCTTCGAAATATTATCGTATCATTTTCAGAGTACGCAAAAAGATCAATGGTATTGGTTCATTACCGATATGCTTAACACATTGTATGGTGTGTTCACTTTCATAATATTAATCGTTTGGCGCAAGCGTGTTCGACGATCATTGGTTGGTAAACAAATACTATGCTTTAAATGGCCTAGTAGTTGGAATTCAAATTACATTCCCGAAGAAGAGACGCTCCATGAAGAAGATAGACAAACTATGTCACATCATTATGATCCTGAATATATTCATGAAAAATAGTTTGAAAAAATTATATCTGTACATTTGTTACTAGGCTGCCAAATAAGCACAAAGCAACTTTAACATAAGTTTTATATTCTTATTTAATAAGTCAATGCATTGTATTAGGTTTATTTAATTTCTCAATATATTATTTTTAATTAATTTATTAATTTTATGGTGACAATGGGACGCATGGTTACTCACAGGCTTATGGATTAAAGTGATTCGGTTTTGGCAACCTCTTCCTAGTTGTAGTTCATGAGGCATAATTTGACTATTTGTACTGTCGCAAGAAGTGCCCAGTTGAGCTAGCTCATTGACTGTAATGTTGTCATTAATATTGAAACGTATACCCTTGTGTGATTCGAAGTCTACTAATCATCTAGATCGTTAAGAGATTAATTATGGATGTCGAAATCGAAAGTAGCTAAGAATTGTCGAGAGGGCCATTAAAATTCATTTGTTTCTTGTAAAATTATGCTTCATGTTATCATTTCTTCAATGATGTGTAGCCAGGTATGGGTATGTTTAAATTGGAACATTCGTATTATAAGTAAGTATGAGAGTAAACAGGTGTCTTCTAATATAATAAGTCGTACCTGCGAAGGTGAGAAGGAGGAAGAAACAGTACTTACTCCACTTGCTTTGTGCGTGTTATCGTCTGGCGCAAAATAAACTAAAACTTTCTGGACCTCTTGTGAATTACCTGACAATATTTAGTGAGATGGCTGTCAGGGACATTCAAAACTTCATCCCAATCAAGATGAATCAGTCATTATTGCAGAGAGGAGTTTTAATGTTCAAATAGCGGGAGATACTGAGTTCGAATCCCGGGGGCAGGATGTGCATGGAATAGGGGCAGGATGTGCATGGAAAAAGATTTTTCACCATCTGATTAAGATCGGTGGTGTGAATGAACAATTCTATGACCCTCTGTTGGAGTGCAAAACTCATGAGCCAATCCATTTTTCATGTCAGTACTATAGGACACAGAGCTATGCAATTTCAGGCACGGAGCTATGAAATTTCGAACCACGGAAGAGTTGGGAGAGCTTTGAGTCCCAAAACAGATTGCAAAGATAGAAACAGAGAGGCAGAGTATTAATGTTGTAAGGCTATTGACTGACCATTGGCAATCTTCGAGAGAATAATACTAACCTAAGTCTAGATTTATTTTTTAAATTTAAAATCCACTCAACCACGATACCATTATGATTATTTCATGCTTAAAGAAATCACAACTTTATGAAAATTATGAATTTTTATTTATTTCTAAAAAATGATAAAACAATGATCAGTTTATACTATTTCATTCATCCATCTCCTCAATTTCGTTTTGAATCGGAGTTTCGACAAACTTTTTCGGTTCGCTGTTCTTCTTTCCCTCATCAGTTTCCATTGCCTCGCTATCTTTATCCGTAACGTTTTCAAGACCCTCTTCTGGCGGCTTATCATAAAGCTGTTTGATCGTCTCGTATTGTTCTTTCATCGCATTTACCTTGTCCATATAGAACTGATAAACGAATTGAGCCATTTGTGTCATATTCGCTAGAGAATGGGATTTCACGTTGGCTGTAATCTCATCATCGATTTGGCGATCGCCTGGGAATGTTTCGTCTGGTAGTAATTGCAGTTCTAACGGACGTTTCATTAGTAATTTAAATGCGGATTGAAGTTCAAAACAATTTTGAAATAGAGATACACGACCAAATATATACAAGCCAAGACGAGCGCGGCTGAGGGCAACCACTAATCGTCGAACATCGCGTAAATGACCAACTGCTTTAGTTCGAACTAACGAAACAAGAATAAAATCATTTTGTTGACCTTGATACTTGTCGACGGTGGTTACTTTATATGGGCGGCCAATTAAAGGATTTTCACCACATCTAGAGTCGATAACGTCACGGATCAAATGTTTTTGTCCATTGTATGTGGTTAGAATTGATATTTTCTCAGCCGGATATCCCAACAGGCGCATATACATAAATACAGCTACAATGTATTCAGCTTCGGCTAAATTCTGATAGAAAAATGGATTTGGTTCGGTTTCGCCGACACCTTTAAAATCATCCACGTTTATTAGTTGATAATCATATGCGAAACCTGGATTAGCTTTTCGATATTCTGGCCATTGTGTTACATGTTCTAAATCGCCTAAAACTTTGTAGCGCCATTTATAGAGCTCACAGATGGAAGAACGGGCACGTCCCTGTCCATCAAGATCAACGGTTGGAACACCAAGACGGACTAGTCGTGTGAATAGCGATTGTTCCATATTCGAGTACTTCTGGAAGGCCATATTTTTAATAACCGGTGGCAACTGGTGGTGATCTCCAATCATAATCCAACGTTTCAATCTATTGTAGCCATCCATCGGATTTTGTAACAACAATGGAATAAAGGTTTCAATTTCAAGAATTTGAGCCGATTCTTCCATCAGGATGTTATCATATTTAAATCCCATGTTGACCAGCTCTTTACGTTTTAATGCTGCATGAGTACATGTCATGGCTATGATTTTGGCCTCCTTTACTAACAAGTATTTGGAACGATCTAAGCCACTTCGGAGCAGCTCAAATGCCCGGAATTCTTCTAATTCACTAAATATACGTGAAATGTAGTCAAAACAACTTTTGGCCGTTTTCCAGTCATCGTCAAACTTGTCGCCTTTAAATAAGGGTTGGGAGGCATCGGCAAAAAATTTGAAAAATGGAAAGTCTGTATTGAAAAGCTCCAAGTAGTTATTGTCTAGGTTATTTTTCTTTCCTTCCTCGATTTTTGATAAAAATTTCTCCCATCTCGCGATTATTTGATATAAAAAGAAATGCCCAGCCGTCTCGCATGTATAAGCAACATCGCCAGGGACTCCGAGCGATTCTTGTAATTTTTGGACTTGGGTTAACAATTCCAAACGTTTTTGAAGTACATAATTAACACGACCATATCGACTGAAATCCTTTTCGGTCTCGAGAGCCTCCTCACCATGACCCAAACGTAGCAGGTGGCGTTCATCAATATCAAGTGCCATAATTTTTTCGAAAAGTTGATTAAGCGCTTGATTCGAATGGGTAACGATAAGGGTGCGTTGGTTCGGATGATTGTGGTATAGATTCGAGATTATTTGTACGGCCACATCGGTCTTACCGGTACCTGGAGGACCAACGACAAGTGTAAGACCGGGTTGCATACCAGCTCGAATTGCCTCGATTTGGGTAGGTGTGAAACGGATAGAATTAGTTTTTGGTTGGTTATATGTGTACGGTCCTCGCTTTGGAATTTCATATGGCTCCACTGTTAATGTTTTGGGTAATTCTACCTCATTATCGTCCTCATCATCACTCTCTCGACCTTCTTTAACATCGCCAAAATGGAGCTTAAACGGTCGCTTTAATTTCATTGTATCTTCGGTGGTTAATTTTAATTCATAATCGGGAAATGATTGTTTCACGTGCTCAACATTCAGAAAAGTATCATTAAAGTCCAAACTTTTCGATTGATTTGGCATTCTTTTGTAATGAGCCGCACCAGGATCACCGTATCCGAGTAAAATATCATGAAGCCATGGTGGCACAACACATTCCGTATTCATTAAGTGCCGAATCGTTTCGAGCACAGCTTTAAAATTATTTTCTTTCGGCTTACGTCGCATAATTATATTGAACCCTTCGTACACATCATCACCACCGTGCTGTAATGATTCCATGTCCATACGATACTGATTGCAATCCAGCCAAACTCGATACGTACGCTGTTCACCGGCCAGCTGAGGTCTAGGATCTGGCCCATCTTCTATAACACGACCAGAACTATCGAGCATACCTTCAATTTCACAACCTCGTACATAAACTAAACCAACTTGTGGAATAAAGGGTTCACGATAGTTGTATTTTGTGCCGATCGGTGCTGGTGGTCTTAACGTGATTAAAAAGCACACATCATGTTTGCGCAAACCCTCCCACTCTTCCATTATATCGGCACGAACACTTAGCGTGACCGAAACATCGGCCCGTACCCGAGATGGTTTCTTTTCACCAATATGTGGTTTTGACACTTCGACAACCGCAAATGTTGATATAGGTAACGCCATTCGTGCCCAGCCACCATAAACTATATCACCATCCTCGGATTGCCATGGCAGCATGCGACTGACCGCATCTTCGATATCCTGCCGAATCTCATCTATAATATAAAAAAAAAATATAACGATTTAACTTATAACGAGAATGTATTATATTTTACTCACAAGTCGATTCCAAACGGAATAAATTAAAATTCCGTAGCAAATAGTCGTGAAGCGTTAAAAACTGGAGATTTAACTTCGGCAAGGCTAAGCACCCTTCACCCGAAAAATATTCAGTTGGTACAATATTTTCATCCCAAATAATACTTTCGGTTGGATACAGTGGCATCTCGTTAAGTGCATCAAGCTGTGAAACTCGTCGCTCGTGTCGTGAGATTAGCAATTCGCGCAAAAAATCCTCATCGAGCCGATGCCAATCGAACGGTGTATTTAGCTCGTCTGGTACGAGATTTAAATAGCAGGCAATCTCCTTTAAATTGGTCCCATTCAGCGCACCAAAATGTTTCTCCAACGTTTCACGTGTATCGACGCTCGCAACATTTGCGAGTGAAAATAGTCGTAGATTTGTAAATTTAGCAAATGCGGCTCGTTGTAACGATGTTATTTTGCTATAATGAATTTGTGTCATATCATGATCGGTTAGTGGATCTCCAGTTTCATCACTTATCTCGAATCTTGAATAAAATTTCAACATTTCCAGGAGCTGTGTAATATAAAAATGGAAGTACATTATTTGCAACATGATGCAACATATTGTGCAACACAATCAACATTTAGTATTGGTATGTTCAATTATTTATCCCATTGGACCCATTCCCCTTAGAGTTAGTGATATCGTGTATTTTGTTCACCCTGCTGTTAAATTGTCGCTCTATTGCACGAAATGGCACCAAATAAAATTTCCCTCCCCCTAGAACATAAATGAAACAACCATATCACTCCCATAATGTGATATTTTGGGGAAACGTTACAAAAAGGGGAAGTCACAAACCTATCCAATAATTCAAGTTCATGGTGTAAGATTACCTTAGTAACTAACTGTTAACCGATTAATTGAACAAAAAACTGGAAAATTTATCGAATTTCCATTTAAAGACATTTGTGTAATACTGTAATATTGTCAATAATAAAACTTGATTTTTCATTTCAAACCGACTTTACTGTTACCAGACATGATATGAAAAGAGATGACGTTATACGAAGTACAAGTATTCTGTCTTTGTTTTTTTTAAATAGCAGGTAATTAAACTACATCTACATACCTTTGATTTATGTATTGGTAATTTTTATTTCAATACCAGGTGTTGCGAAATCGTTTTATGGGAATGAAAATTCAAAATGTATTTTGGTGAAAATACTATTGAACGTTTCTCGATTAGCAACGGTTGAAATTGTTAGTTTAAGTTTGTTTGTAGGCTACCTAAGTAAAGCTGAGAACAAAATTCACGGTTGAACTGTTCCGATATGATCTAAGGTACTTGAACAATGTTTCATGCTCTGTTTTACTGTTCGAATTCAAAAATTGTCTGAAGACAAATTGTTTGCTAGTCATTAAAAAAAAGCCGTGAGAGTACTTACGTGTATATATGTATTATGAATCTTAATCAAGGACTTAAGGTTAAGCTCCACTTTGTTCATAAATTTGACTAAATCGAGGTTGCTCATTCAACTCTTCTATCGAAAATACACAAGAGGTCCATTGCACACAGCACAAGGGACTCAATGCCACACCGGATCCATGGTACAAACCGAGGATTTTATTTTTTCAAAAAGGTACTGTGCTGCTCCTGCAAACTGCAAGAGCTTAAACCAAAGCAGAGAGGCCAATTTACCAACCAATAGAATCCATAGTCAAAAAACTGAGCTCGAACAATATCAAACGCTGGGCAACTTCAGACAAAATGAACAGAGAAAATAATCAGGAGCTATTATTCTCCGTTTGGAATAGTTTGAGTACGTAAATGAAAAAGTCTATTAGGACTACCAGTTTAATACGGTACAAAAAAGAATATATCTACAAAAGTGAATGTGTGAAAAACATAAAAAAGAAGTACTCAAATCTGTTTCACTAGAAACCTCGCGAGCTCGATCTTACGAGAGAGTTGAATACACTATACACATATTTGGTTTTCACAAGTCAGAACCAGAAAGTCTTTTATACACATAGAGATCATTCACAACAGAATAGAAACATAAAAATGAATTAATGAAATCTAGTTCTACATTATTTGTAACATTGGATGGTAAAACAGCACTGCATAGGTAATACAAATGGTTTGTTAATATTTCGTTACGAGCTCTTGGATTTTAATAAAACCTTTTGGTATGACAAAAAAGAACTACAGGATCAGTCAAAACGATGGATGGGATCAGATGAAAGCTCACCAAAGAAAGTAAAAACATCTATGATCCGCATCTATAGCAATGTGCGGATGGTTCTAAGTAATGGCGTAAAGTAGGGCGTAAATAAACGAACTGCAGAAGAGACGGGAATGCCTTAAGCCCAAAATCGATTGTAATGAATAAAAAAAATAAACCTTCCAAATAAGTCATTATGAAACTTGAAAATATAAAACTTTTAATTGTTATGCAATTATATGCCCTATAACGAGGATTAAGTAAAAGTCCCTTTAACCGTAGTTAAACAGGTTCGTCGCTCACATTTTAAATAAGGTATTGCAATCTTTTCCCACTTAATAAAAAATAAATAATCAATTTCTTTATTATCAATTTATTAACTCCGAATAGAAAACGTTTACCATCCCTGGATGTTAAACAGCCAAAAACAAAAAAAAAATCATACCATCACGCACCAACATTATAACACCCCACACCAAACAAACCAACCTCAACAAAAACTAACGTAATAAAACTAAAAAAAAACTATCGCGTTTCTTAGATTAATTCATACGATAGTTTTGTATAAATTTGTATATTCTCTTCTCTTTCCATCTCTACGACATAACACTATTGCCCACTCTTTCACAACTCAAAAAATAACAAAACAAAACTGTATATGCATGAATTTATTGGTATTGTTGTATTACACAGTTAAACTCGGAGACGTAAAGATCAAAGTTTTATTTGATCAAAGATTTTTCTGTTTTTTATAAAAGTTAAACTTAAGTCGATCGATCAGCTTAATCGATCAACGGATTATTAGTTTTATATAATCAAGTGTTTATATTAATTCAAATTAATAAAAACTGAATTTAGTGTTTCGTGATAATTTGCGTCTGAATTATAATAGTGATCAAAGGTATATAAATATTGAATGATCGTGTGCGAGGGTGAAATCAGGTTTTAATTGCGATAATTAAAAGAATTATAGCACGTGGTGATTCATTTTTAATTATTTCGAGTGTCTTACGTGTGTGATGTGTGTATGTGAGCAATTTTTATGGAAATATAATGATCGTCAATCATAAAACCGGAAGCGATCAGTGGTTGGTTTTGTTTACAATTCATATTTTCTTAAGAATTATACACATGTAGTAAATTTGTTTGAATGTGTGTGTGTTATTTTAAAAACAATGTAGTCGGTGATCGATAGACTATATGTAGTAAATTTTTCGCTCGACGACATACGTGTGCGACCACCGTTATCGTTCAATATAATATTGTTTATTTTTTGTGCAAATGCATTCTCAATAGAGTTTATCAAGCTTGACATGTGCTTATAAAATTCATATAAATAGGGCAAGTCGTCTACTATACACTATCGAATTGTAAAACCGTTAAGACGTCATTTTCTCTTCAAGCAGATGATAAATAAAATACCTCAAGCATATCTCTCTAGTTTTTGATCATAATTTTGATTTCTCCACAGGGGAATTATAAGATCAAGATGCTTCACCTATGTACAGTTAATAGTCTCAAAGTACATTTGTATTTTCGACGAATCGTTTTCTTAGTTACTAATTAACTTGGCTGTCGAGTAATTAGATTTTAATCGTAATTTGTGTACTCATCACAGTCAGTATACGTACAAAAGACAGTAATAATCTAATAATAAACGAAAACAATAAACATTTTATTGTATAATCCACATATGATAAACTAAACGTACGATTGAACTTTTATATGAGTACATTATTGAATATGTAATATAGATTATATTTGCTAAGCGTTTCAGTTGGATGAACTCGTAGTACCCGGTTCGGTAAATTATGTGTATGTATATTTTCTGAAAATAAGTCTTCCGTATAGAAGACGGAAAAGCCGAATTATAATGTACATATATAAAAATTAATTGAAAGAAGACGGTTGGTTCGTTCAAATCTCGAAAACTTAATTGTAACTGTTCAGTTTATATTCATGAATAAGAGATTAAAATTGAATCGATCGTATTGGGGTCATAAGATTCTTTACATCCAAATAGAGCAGTGGTTAAAACTGCGGCAGTTGGGTATCCCATCTTGCCAATACTATATACTATGCCATAGAGCCATTTAATGTGCTGATGGTTCTATGCAAATCGGTCCTATAAGCCGTTCATCCTCGATTTGGCTGTAATGGTGAAGGGCGCGACGCAAATAAGTAAACCGCGAAAAATTCTTTTGAGTGTCTTGAGCCTTATAACAGATTGGAAAGATTTCATTACTATTGAGAAAGTGATTTAGCTCGCGCAAAAACTCATTGCTTGTATTCCAAAACGTATTCATATTCTTAAAAGCAGGGTCGTTCTTGGAAATCTATTGAGATCGTCCATTTAAACGCTAGTCAGAAGTTATCCGCTAGTAGACGTGATATAAGCAAAATATGAAATAATTGATTCGTTTGCTGATGATTTCAAGTATGATAGAGACTCGAACCTTTTGTGATAAATGTAAATGTTTTTTGCAGCCAGAGATAATTCAATCGTTAGGATAATCTACACTGACGTTGCTACTTGACGTAGTATTGTGCTGTATCTCATCTCTGAAGGTAGATGGATTAGCAGTCCAACGACTATTTTTCAGTTGGTGGGCGTTGTTTATACTCAAGTTTGCCATTTAGTCAATCGTTATGGAAATTTCTCTAAGTGTGAATAGGCAGCCATTTCCACCTAAACATGCATCATGAATACTTTCAGTGGCAAAATAGTTCCATCGATTCTGCACTCCTACAGGTATGTTCATGATGAAAAATTATACCTATAGCGTTAGCCACCTGAATACGCTATGAAGAACTCACTGCATACCATTTTATCAGACGATGAATAGATTGTAAGACCTTTTTTATGACTCGAAACACAAACATTTGTTAGTACAATCCCCAGAAACACGCGAAAATAATTTAAATTTATACGAACCATTCTACAAAATATAAGAATATGAAGATTGTAAATCATTTCACAAGAAAATTTCAATTCAATTTATTTATATTTCAATGAATATAAAATCGTTGCTAAGAATTGAAATCGATAAGATAATTTTGGTTCATAGTTAAGTAATTTCAACTGATTTAAATAACGAAACACAAAGTGTGTTAAATTCGAATATTTGAGACTAAACCAATTTTAATTGGTAAACTACAATCGTTCAAAATAGTTTGAGTCATTAAAAGTGATTAATGTTTTGATGAACATTGTGTGCGCCTTCGTTTTCGAATACAATAAAAATGTCGTTAAGTTTATCGACACATGACTGTCGTTTTATGGATTTTGTGATAACCAACGATTTCAAACTAAATTTTTTGAGTGTTCAAGTACCTCTTCCGCATAGCAGACATAATCCAGACCATAAATGTTATATAGCGTATGCCATCCTTTCTTTTTACGAAATGAAAAATGTTTTTATAATTTAAATTTTTATTTTAATTATAAACAAAGAATCACTTTTCTTTGTAAACAAACACAGTGCGCCTACATCTGCATACGAAGTCGTTAAGGGAATTTGTTTTAATTTCGATGAATACAATACCAATCTTTTTTTTGTTTGTTTTAATTAATAATTACTGTAATTATAAAGAGTCGCGTCTTTATCTCGAGATTCAAGATGATCGTATATATGTATGTATATAGCGAGAGAGAGAGTCGTACAGGTTTTTGTTTATATAAAGCCAATCGACCCAAAAAACGAAACGAATGGTTACTAACAAGTGGAAAATATGATTATCTTAATTATATGAAGACATTATAAGATCACGAAATGTCACTTATAATTTCTATTAGAATATTAAGATAAATATTTAATTTCAGTCACATACACACAAAACGTACAAAAGACTAGTGAGTTATATACAAAAGTTAACAAACACACATATCAATATTAAATTACATCTTCCGGAGATATATCATTGTTGCGGTCATTTTAAACTTTTTTGTTGTGTATATTTTGCTTAGCTCAGCCGAATCTAAATTGTCTAATTGCCATACTACTGATAATACTGTATATATAAGTCATATATACACTATGCAACCAATTCCTCACATCTCTTTGATTATTCATCGCAATTTTGCACGTTTGGTTGCGTCATAACAATCAATCGCATTTCATACTGACTAATCTAAATAAATCCGTCATCATATTTCTAATCGTTATGCTTTCGTTATAACCAAATTATAATATATATTCACTGTAGCATTGAAAGTAAATATTTAGTCGATTGAATCATTAAGGTGTTGAAGAGAAACAGAAAATCGATTTTTCAAAATTCTTGGTAAAATGTATTTCGTGTAAACATAATATGATCTTGATCTTAAACTCTTTGATATATGTAGATAATTTTTATAATTAACACTTTGCCAACAATTAGGTCTAGACTCGCCATAAAGAGAACTATAACGATATTGCACCTTTATTAAAAACGAAACAATCAAAATTTATTTATAAATCAAGTCGTTTGCCATTGTGCCAGGCGCTAAAATTGGCAAACAAAACTATAAAACTGGTGCTATATTGTGATATGAATATTAATTAGCAAAAATTTTTAATTAGTAACGTAAAGTGGCACTGGTTTACGTCGTTATGTTTGTCGCCCTTTCAATATGTCGAAAATTGAGGTAATTTTTGAGGTGCTCCAGAATTAGAGGATCTTTCTGTCATCCACCGATTGCTTCAATAGAACAAAGTTTGCAATTTTTTTGAGACTCAAGTACGTACAGCTATAGGTCCGTTTTACGTAGAACCATCTTGACATTTTATAGCTCTATGTTAATATGTCAGTCTATAGCACTGACATAGAACATGAATTCAGCACTCCAACAGAGGGTCATAGATGTGTTCATTCACACCACCGATCGTAATCAAGTGGTGAAAAATCCCTTTTGCATTCTTCCCATATCGGGATTCGACCTCATCGGGCAGCTTTAACCACTGCGCCAACTGGGCGGTCCCTTTAAAGTTCCACTCTCATGCCACAATGGCATTGAGAGTGAAACTTTATCCAAAGTTTGTCCATGGTGCAAACTTTGGATTTCATCAAAGTGCACAGGTGCGCTCTTCGATCTTAGCAAACTGAAGCAGTTTGAACCAGGGCAGCGAAGACAGTAGATTTACAGGAATTTTTAACACAAGAAATCTCATGCGGTCGAAAGGACAACTGCTGATGAAGTGTAAGTTATCATCAACATCCTTCAGACATTCGTCGCATAAGGCATCACTGGCAAGTCCCATGCGATAAAGATATTGGTTGAAACGGCCATGGTCAGTATGTAAAGAAACCGATATTCTCTAGCTGTTTATTTTTCAATAAACGGACGTAGTTGGTCAGCTTCAGGTTAAGCCCCCATACAAAACTTTCCGCCATACGACAAGTGGGTGGCTAACCACGTCAGCTTTAGTTTCGATAGGACAACGATTTTGTTTTTATCACAATGTAAAGCAGGTGGTTCAGGACATACGAAAAATGAGTAAACCAGTTTTAGCCAAACTGTCTGCAACTTCGTTGCCGTCAGTGTCACAATGGGCAGGAACCCACATAACTGTTACCTTATTGTTAGAATCAAGCAGGTACAGCAATTTCTTACAATCCCCTACCAATTTAGACCTAGTTCGAGGATTTTTCAGTGAGTTAAGGACAGTTTTACTATCCGTACTAGAGATTCTCAAATCATGTCATGGGTAGTAGTAGCCAAAGCCAGGATCCTGTTCAGAGATAGATCGATATGAAAAGAATACAAAAAAAATTAAAATAAGTTTTGTAGAAATTAAAAACGGGTAGATGCCAGTCAATAATCGTTTCAATTTTTGGCTCGTTTGAATTGAACAAGCTGGATCTAAAATGAAGGATTTTAACTGAGTTGGGGAGAAAATCTTTATTACTAGGAGCGGAGTAGAAGACATGGTTTCGGTTACAGCCCTACAAGCGATATTTTGCAATAGAAAAGAAGAGCTCTAACAGGTTTAAGAAGAAGTCTGCCATCTCTATAGGGTATTGTTCGCGATCATTACTGGTCATTGTCGTTTAAAACATCATCTCCGCTGACTGTCTCAAAGAGAATGATAACGCTATTCATTTAGTTTGCAGCTGTCCAGCTTTTGACAGAGTTCGTTAATCAGAGTAAAATTCTTGGGTCAATTAACGTTAGTCAAATTCCATCCTCGATTTAAACGTGAACAGTTTTCATCTGAAACAGACGAAGTACATATTCATTTATTTCCACAAATATATCATAACTTTTTGCAAGCATACTGGATACGTAAGTGTGGTGGTATCGATTGAAGTTAAACATCACTTTCACAAGATTAAAGGTAACATCTGCCATGAGTTTTGAGTACTGTTGGGATAACATCACAGCCTTTATATCATGAATGTCGCGTTGAATAACGGAAGGAATATCACGTTGGGAATGAATTGAAGGCAGAAGAAGGGTAGTTCTATTCTCCGACTCTCGGAATTCCCTGAAGTTTTGCGAAGTATTTTACTGCTATCCTGCCCAATAGTGCTTACATAGAACATATAACCCGAACGTCGAAAATATGGCCAAAGTATAAAAATTTCGTCAAGGCTCTATTGCAAGATCTGATCTCTGTACGATAGTGTTGCATCCCGTGAATATTGTTAATAAGAAAATGAATTGTGATCAAAGTCATGTAAATTAGGTTGCTCTATAACTTGTTCTTATTTATTTTCAGATTCCACCGGCCTTTAATGATCAACGGTGAACCGATCACTCCAACTACACAAAAAGATGTTGACAGTTAAAATAAAATTTTATAATAATTTAGTAATAAAATTATTTCTATTAATTTTATCGATAACAATTACAACGGTTAGTTGTAATCTAGATAGTAAGAATAGTGATAGTAATAATAACGATAGTAAATACCTTCGAATAAATAAATGCTGTGAAAAATTTGAAATATTCGTCTCCGATGATTGTACAATCGCCGCTGAGGTGAATGAAAGTAAGTAATCGTCTAACATATGTTAATAAATCGAATCACTTGAGTGTCTGTTTCGCATCTTATATTTCACACATCGATTATAGTTTATTTGTTTTTTTTCATAATTAAATTAATTATCAAATAAATAATTTTATATTAATATAAAACGCCCAATATTTATTTGGATAAAGCCGCAATGTAACAAAATGAGAGTATTTTGATTTGAAATTGGTGTCAGATAAAATATTTGTTTTGGATCGCTCGAACATCGTTTTCGTCTTGCTAGTTATTTCGTTCGAGTGGTTGAGTTATTGAAAACTATCAAAACCACAGCATATAGAATGACGTACTACATACGTATACTATTATTGTTGGCAATAGTTGAATAATTGATTGAATTTCATTACCTCCATCTTTTTGTTTAATTTCATTTCGTTTTATTTGGATATGAATTCTAAATTGACTCATGTTAGCAAATCGACCAAAAATATATTAACAAAAAGAAAACGAGGATTAAGTAATTTTTGTGTAGTTGTTTGTTGTATATAATATATCGAGTTGCATTCATCTGCGGGTTTTATTACGGAACACAGAGACCAGATTTAATGATATTTTTTACAAATTTTTTTTTATAGCAATTTGGACACCAAAATTTACCGGCTTTGCCAACGAACAGAATGTTAAAGTTGGCCCAATAAAATATGCAATTGGAAAACCCGATTGTGGTCCGACACAAATTTCCAAAATATTCCACTACAATACGAGCGTCGATAAAATCGTTTTGCTACCAGATGGTAAATTACGGCACTATATGCGCAATCCAGACGATGAAGATGATTTTCATAAACGACATCCAAAAGATTTTACCCCATTGTATTATGATTTTGAACCGGGACACTATTGTATCGATAAATTGGTGAGGAAAGATGGAATTGGTGGGGGTGATGCCGAAAAGGCATTAGTGTGCTCACCCGAGCGTTTCGTTCATTGGACCGATACAGATTATTTGATTCGTAAAATTATAAATCCGATTTGCCACGGGATAAGCATGTCGGTATTTATGGTCATAGCCATTATATATTTTGTGCTTCCGTCACTCAGGTGAGAATTTACTAAATATTTTAAACCCAACATATTTAATCCAATATAATATTTTACAGGGATTTGGTCGGTAATATAATCACCACAATCACATTATGCCTTATTGTTAGTCAAGCAGCGAATTTAGTACGAATATTCACCGAAAATGCTGGTCATGTTAGTTTTTTAGTTGCCGATTCGATACTATATGCCAGTCTGCTGGGCGCATTTTTCTGGCTAAACAGTTTAGGATATTATATTTGGAAAACATTTCGATCGCGCAATGTTTTTCTACGAGTGACCGATGGACGAAAATACTGTTGGTATTCAAGTTATGCGTGGGGTTCAACCCTCGTTTTGGCCGCCTTTGGTGTATTTGCACACGTATTTTTGGATACACCCGAATCGAAACGACTGAGTATGATCGAGGAACAGGAAACAATCGGATGGCTTGGAATTGCGATATTTTTTACACCAATCGCTTTTATAATTATTGTAAATATATTTTTTTACATATCGACAATGCAAATCATAAGTCGCATGTGTACATACGGGCGAATACATCATAAATTGAAGGCTAGTTTTACCATGTTCTCGTTAATATTTTTAATAATGACAATAGCATGGTTTTTTTTGATACTGTCTTGGTTGCATCACGACAGTTTATTATATACACACATTGTGGTAAATGCACTTCAGGCTCCTTTAATGTTGTACATTTGTGTGCTCCGACAAAAGCATGTCACATTTTTACTAAAGAAGACATGTTGTTATAATGAACCACCAGCCGCAACAGATTGGGGCGATGAACTAACGTACATGAATGGAAATGAATATACGTATTAGGAAGACTGTATAAATGTTACATTCATCATCGTCGTCTCTCAATTCACATTGAATCTCTCTCGGTTTGTTTTGTACTTACAAAAATTATTACATTCCAAGATTATGATAATTTATTTTTTTGAAATAAATAAGAAATATTTTTAAGATAAAATGTGTTTTATTTAGACACCATAACTCGTGCCGATATTTATGAAACAATAAGCTGTCTCGTACTTATATTACAACCCTTGGTTTAATTTCCGATATTGTTCAAACCAACATCACTATAATGCATATTGTGAAAAGCATCAAATTACATATAAATTTAATCCAGGTGCAAATAATAAATATATTTAAGGGTGATTCCAACTCCCCAAATCACTGTATGTTGTTAACCCTTAATTTACTGGGTATGACAATAATTTCTCGACAGTTTTTTGTGCGAAAATGGATTTCACCTTACGATAACCGTCGAGAAACCCAATAGAAGTCTCTTAATACCAACTAACATAACCCACAGTGTAATGGATGTTACTGCGAGTGTGGTGATTATCGTCAGCCAAAAATTCATCATCAGAACATTGAGGTAAGAGTTCGGAGAAAGGAGAGATTGATATCAACCACGACCAGTGCAAGTTGGACATCATATAAGAATATTCCACGAAATTTACCCAACATCATTATCTGTAGCTCATACCCGTGATCTGCCAATGATCAATTTTTAACTTCAAGAAAGAAAATTTGACGTTAATGTCATATTCAACGGCAAGGAAACCAACAATTACCTGCTGATGACAATAGTCAATTTAGTCAAGACAGCCGTTATGCAGAATGCATCGTTCAGAGTTAACAGGTGAAACTCTCTTAACGAGATTTTTTTGGGGTCATCTCTTATATTGTGGAAACCACGATCACCGGTTCAAATAAGTATAATCACGCGAGCGATCTCCAAAAAGTTTTGAGACGAATAGATAAGTGCGGGTTTCGTCTGTGCAAAGACCAGAACATGTTTGGCGTATGGATAGTTGTTTTTGGGACAAAAGGAAATGGGTGTTACGGAGATGGTCAGATAAATTGCACTCGTACTATTTCAGTGTGGAAACGTAATTACGGTGCAGTATTAAAATGGATTCCCGCATTAATTTACAGTGAAGCGGGACTACTATCATATATGGATAGTCCAGAAGCAGACCCAGAACGAAATCTTAACTTTACTATTGATAAGCTGAACCCTACAAATTTCCAATGACTTTGTAAGAGTATCGAAAATAAGGTCGAGGAACAACAAACAATAAATTTAATCTGGGCAACAACAGCCAGCACAAAAAGACAATGGTATATATCTCTGAGAAGCCAAGTGAATAAAATAACTGATAGCTACTCGTAACAAATTAAGAAATAACGTGCCCGACCAATAAAATAAAATTTCACTCACCTGCCCAAATAATTTTCCCTCTTCGCGTCTCAGCAACGGGGATAGATAACATCGAACAATAAGATGACAATCATCTAGTACTGTATTAAAAAATCGTCGAGTCGGCAGCAACGCTTCCAAATCAATCAAAAATTCTAAAAATCGTTCACAGTATCGAACAATCTCATCGGAAATGCGTCCAATCTCTGGTATTTGGTCTAATATCTTCATAAATTTAATCATCAAATTCTGTAGAAAATGACGTTCCCAGTCCAGCGATTCTTTTAATTCAGGTTTATCCTTATCCTTCCTCTGCAATTTCTTCCAAAATTTCCGCCACTCTGGTATTTGCTTCAACTCTTGTTCTCGTCGCTTTGGCTGTAAACAAGACCACATCGACAAAGAAACCAGTTTTTTAGCTTGATCACGACATATTCCAACCTCCATACTATTAAAGCAATGATTCAAGAATATCAATAAGGCGATTTGTTCGCGCAAATAGTTTCCATCATATTGTTTACAATCGGCTAGTGCGGCCTTCAGTACACACTGGAAAAAGTATGGAAATTCGTCACAATTTTTGATAAGTAATTGCCACACTTCGACACGTTCACGAAATTTTTCGTTCAACATTACAACGATTGACATTGTGTGAGCATGGGATGATGCTCCATCGTGCTTGAAATTGGGCCACAAGTAATTTTCTAAATATTGACTGAACTCGAGCATCATGATACGTTTAATCGAGTGTTTCGTTTCGCATATTTCGCGTACATATATATCGTCGATTACGTTCGAATCGAATGGCAAATGATCACCCGTTGTGTTTGGGGCCCAGTATTGGTTAGCGAGTTGGGTTATACGATCAGCGTTTATTTGTGATATAGTTACGGTGGCCGATTTTGGCTTTTGCTGTTGTGTTTCATCTTTTTCTTTTTTTGTCATTGTTTTGACAGACTTTAATTATACTTATTTTAGTTTTTATTGAATAGAACACACGAAAACGTTTTTAAAATCCCGGTGTTGTGACAGCTGAACTGTCATTTAGTTTGTATTCTACGTATTCGATGTTTTTAGTGCTGGAGTCGGATTATAATAAACATTTATTTTGGAGGTGGAATGCAAGAATTGAAAAAAAATTATTTATTTTAATTTTCAGTTTTATTTAATTTATTCATTTTCTTTTTAATTTTTTCACTGCGATCTAAATTGTGTTGGAAGAATTCTGCTTCTTTGCGAGCCTGTGATATTTCGGTCTTCAATCGCTGTCTGAACACCGTTCGCTCGTATGCCATCCTTTCGCTAAGGTGTACCCACTTGAATCGGGGCAAATATTTGAGACTCCATCGGTCGTCATAAAAACGTGATTTTTTTCGTGCCCCTATTGGCTTATTATTCAGTGTAGTGGCAACAAATTTAGCTACCCTTTTCGACATAAACTCGACCCAACCTTCATGAAAATGAAGAACTCGTTTCTTTTTAGGGTTCTTCGGCTTCTTCGCTTTATCTAAAATATTTTAACAGTTTAGATTGTATCATCTATTATATATATATATATATATATATATATATATATATATATATATATTGTGAGTTACCAAATTTCTTTTCTGGTTCCAAATAAATTCGACCAATTTCACCGTATTCGCTAAACATTTCCCTCATGATGGTCACGTTCATGTGTAGCGGTATATTCGACACATAAATTATACCTTTTTTCTTTTTTTTAGTTGGTTTTTTATCATCATCATCACTATCTATAAACGAACGAACAAATTTCCCAGCTTCAATATTCTCTCCAGTTTCGATTTCTTCGTTGGTATCCAAAATTGCTTCTTCGTCCATCATGTGTGCGGTTTTTGTTTACGCTCAGAATGTCAAAATAATTGAAAAACACACATGGTATTTGACAGTCAAATTTTCTATGTTTCAATTTGAATCAAATCGTTGGCGACATCTATATTTGAATAGAAACACAACACAAATATAACGAAAAACATCGCAAATATATAGAAAATCAGGTAACAAAACAATTTTATTTCAAATAATATTTTAGTTGCTCGCGTTCTTTAATGACGATACGACTTGTTTGCGTTTTATTGTATTCTAGTTTTTTTCTGTATTTTTTCATTCATATCCATTCTCGGGGGAAATAAGTGAATTTTAGTGATTTAATTAATGAAATATATATAAATAGTGTATAATGTGATTAAAATAAAAGTGAATTAAAGTTGAAAAATATGAATAAGTGATAAAATAGTGAATTTATTAAAGGTTTTTTGTGATTCAATATTTCATCTCGTCAAATACAAAGGCAGGTGGTTACTTTTTCTGTTTATTTGTGTATATAAAAATTTGTGCATGTGTGTATACACGAGAATAGTTTTATTAATTTACGAACTTACCTGAAGTTTTTTTTTTCATTTTTATTAATGACGCGTTTTTAATAGTTGGTTTTCTGTTGTTGAGATAGTTCATTATTATGATTTTATTACGAAATATGATTCATTTTGTGTGTGTACTACATTTTGAATTGAATTCTTCGAGTTAGAAAGTGTTTTAAAGTTTGTGTCTTGACTGAATTGTTGTAACGAATTTATGCAGCCGCACTCGATCGTTTACTATCAAAATACTCATGCTGTCTATATATGTTGCTATGGCAACGTTGCGAAATATACACAACAAAGTTATGTCAGGTTTTATGTTTTGTGGTTGTTGTTGTTGGTTGTGTACTGTGTTGGACAAACGTTGTGTTTGTAATGTGGAACTGTCAAAATACTACGAATCGTAATAAAAGTTTTTCATTAGACAGAAAAAGGAGAACTGCCACGTATGAGTCTATGTTGCTGCAATCACTCTGAATACATAATTGCCTTTTTGACATATTAGGTTAGGTTAGGTTGAGTGGCTGCTACAGCACACTTAGACCGGAAACGGTCCGTTGTGATACCACAGGATCTTACTCCCCTTTTACCCCTATGTGAACCAGTTAGAGCTGCTTACGTAGCGTAATAAGTCTCGCACATTACAGTTCTCGAGATCGGAAAGGCAGTCCATTAAAAACATACCCAGATATTCATGTCTTTTGTGTGCCAAAGCCGGGCATGAGCATAGGAGGTGGACTAACGTCTCTTCCTCCTCCTCGTCCCTACAGCTTCTGCAAAAGTCATTTACTTCCAGACCCAGCCTTCTCGCATGTTCTCCAAGAAGGCAGTGTCCTGTGAGTATCCCCACGACCGTTTTAAGTTCACGTCTTCGCAGGGAGATAAGTGCCTTTGAGCGTTTCAAGTTCAGCTTTGGCCAGACTTGTCTTGCCACTCTACATGAGAGGGTGTTCGTCCACCTATTGTTCGCAGAGGCTTCCGCCTCTTTTTTAAGCACAGTCCTTAGTGCGTTAATGGGTCTCCCCAACTTCGCCCTTTCCGGTAGCAGTTGGAGAGTTGTACCGTGCCTCGCTAGTTCGTCCGCCCTGCAGTTTCCCATAACGTCTGAGTGACCGGGGACCCAGACTACCTGGATGTTGAAATGCTCACTCATCTCATTAAGAGACGAGCGGCAACCCAACGCCACTCTAGAAGTTAGAGAAACAGAACCCAGCGACTTGATTGCCGCCTGACTGTCCACATAAATTGCGATATCAGTCGAGGATACCACATTATGTTTCAACCAGTTCAGGACCTCTTCAATCGCTATCACTTCTGCCTGGTACACACTGCAGTGATCAGGGAGGCGAACTGCTATATCTACCTCTAGTTTATCACAGAAGACTCCAGCTCCTACTTTACCGTCTAGCTTGGAGCCATCCGTAAAGAACTGCAATGCTCCCGTTTCAGTTGCCAACCCGCTCCTCCAGGATTCCCTTGAAGGGCAGGTGGTTTTGAACCTTTTCTCGAAGCACAGAGTCGGTGTAACATAGTCAATATTCGCCAGTTCTTTCCTCAGCGATCTGACTATCGTCGAGTGTCCTATTTGAAGACATTTCCACTGAGATATGGCTGATAGTCGAGTGGCCGTAATCGACGCCATCTGCTTACCATAAATGTCCACGGGGAGAAGGTGAAACAAGACCTCTAAGGCACTTGTAGGTGTTGTCCTCAGTGCCCCGCTTATAAGCATGCAGGCCGTTCTTTGCACCTTCTCAATCCTTTTCCTGTATGTTATTTTATCAAGAGCTGGCCACCACACGCTCACCCCATACATAAGTACAGGTCTTACTACGGAAGTGTATAGCCAGTGTACCAGCTCCGGCGTCAGGCCCCATCTCTTTCCGATGGCGTTCCTACACGAGTACAAAGCTATATTGGCCTTGTTTACTCTTTCCAGAATGTTGGGCTTCCAGCTTAGCTTACTGTCCAAGATTACGCCTAGAAATCTTGCCTTGTCCGTAAAAGCTAATCTGTTACCATTTAGGAGAGGTGGATCTACTACAGGGATTTTATATTTCCTCGTAAATAGTACCAATTCAGTTTTAGACGCGCTAATTGCCAGTCCACATTTGGTGGCCCACCTCGTTATAATTAGGAGGGCATTTTGGATTACCTCCGCCACTGTGCTTATGTATTTCCCAGAGACAGCTATCGCTACATCATCTGCATAAGCAATCACTCCGATCCCTTCTCTCTCCAGCTTTAATAGCAGCTCATTGATTGCTATGTTCCAGAGCAGAGGAGACAGAACACCTCCCTGTGGGGTTCCCCTAGTCACCCGTCTCCTGATGGTGGATTCCCCCAGCTCTGAGTTAATCATCCTGCACCCAAGCATATGATTGATTAACCTACTTATAGGGTAATCCACACCTAGTAGCGACAATCCCTCCAGAATTGCCTCCTTCCTTACATTGTTAAAGGCGCCTTCAATGTCAAGAAACGCCACCATACAAAACTCTTGCGAGAATAATGATTTCTCAATTGTACTTACCAGGGCATGCAGAGCTGTGTCCACAGACTTCCCTTTACAGTAAGCGTGCTGAGTCTGAGCCCAGTCACTAGGTCTAATTTTTGAGCGTATGTAGATATCTATCAGCCTTTCCAAGGTTTTCAATAGAAAGGATGATAGAGTTATTGGTCTTAAGTCTTTAGGGTAGCCCTGCGAGCATTTACCCGCTTTCGGAATAAAAATCACTCTGACCTCCATCCACTCCCGCGGAGTACAGACAAGTTTTAAACACCCTTTGAAGATTACCTCCAACCAGGGGAGCATAACCCTCGAGTTTTTCTGAAGCTCCGCGGGAATAATACGGTCAGGGCCCGCCGATTTATAGGGTTTGAACCCTTCAATTGCCCATAGGATCCGTTCTTTGGTTACGATATCTTCTATGCGCATTACGTTTGCTTCTTGATGAGTACCAGTCCCTGTCGAGTCATCGAAGCTTCCCGGAAAGTGGGTTTCGATGAGAAGTTCCAAGGATTCCTTACTAGAAGCAGTCCAGGATCCATCTGGTTTAATTAAATAACTGGGACTGGTAGGATTGGTAGACAAAATCTTCCTAAGACGAGAGGTCTCGGAGACTTCTTCTATTTTGTCACAGAAGAGTCTCCATGATTTCCTCTGTGCCTTCCTTAATTCTTTTTTGTATATCTTGAGGTCCTCCTTGTAGGAGTCCCAGTCCTGAGCCTCTCTCGTACTTTTGGCTCTATTAAATGCTTTCCTACACGCCTTCCGGTAGGTCCCCAGTTCCTTAGACCACCATGCCGGTTTTTGCTTGCCCCTGGGTTTAACTATTGGGCAACCAGCGTTGAAGGACCGATTGCAAGCAATTGTGAAAGTTTCCACTATGCTGTTCAGTTCCTTCACTGTCGCTGGTGGTTCAGGGGTCTCTGGTAATAGTAGTCCTATAAGGGTTTCCCCGTACTTGCTCCAGTTTGTCTTTCTGGGATTCCTGAAAGGTTTCCGGGTGGCAGGGGAAACGTTAAGACTAAATGTTATGTAACGATGGTCAGAGAAGGAGTGTTCCTTCGCCACTCTCCATTCCCTGACCAAAGGGTACAGGTTTTTTGAGGCGAAGGTTACGTCCAGAACCTCCTGCCGATTTTTAGTAATAAAAGTGGGTTCTTGCCCAATATTACACACCATGAGGTTGTTGTTTAAAATGTAATCAAAAAGTAACTCACCTCTCTCGTTGATATCAGTGCTTCCCCAGATTGCGTGGTGCGCATTTACATCACCTCCAAGGAGCACCCCAATCTTCTTCCTGTACGATTCGAGGACCAGGTCCCCCAGGTTATCCGGCGGAACCTGTTTGTCCCGGTCCAAATAGGCTGAGACCAGCCAAAATATACTGCCATCAACCTCTAGGCTGACCGCAGTTACGTCACCATTGCTGTATTGAGGAAGAAGGAACATATTTAAATTATTTTTTCCAAGAATGCAGGATCTGATATTCCCCGAATTTCTTGAGTATAATAAGTTATACCCCTTCATTTTAAGGCCACAGATCCTGTTGGTGTTTATCCAAGGTTCTTGAATAAGGACCACGTCCTCTTCTGATCTAGTCAGTCTGAGGAGTAAGGCGGCCGACGCCGCCTTTGAATGGTGTAGGTTAATTTGTATTAAATTTAGCATAAATTTACCAAGTTCAGCCTACTTACCTGTTTACTCCCCGCTACCGCAGGCTAGTTTCCTTTGTTTCCATTGGAGTCGCCGGTTTCTCCCGTCTCGCCCCCCATGGAACTTGTTTCCCCGACGTTTGCAGTCCTTCCGTCCCTTGGGTCCGACAGGTTTTCTTCGTCTGACGCCAGGGACAGTCGGCTGCCCATCTCCTCTCCAAGTGCGGTCACCTCGGAGAGCTCCATCGGTTGGGCTGTCTCTCCTCCAAGTGCAACTGCATCAGTTGTGGACGGGCTGCCTTCCTCTCGTGTTTCAGCCTCGTCTTTTTTGTATACTTTGAGAGTAATCGACCCGAAACCGAAGTCGATTACTCCCTTAGTCGCGGCAAGCGGCGCCAGGGACTCCGTGTTGATTATCATCGTTGATAATCTGGAGCCCCCCCTTGCATCCTCTTGCCTCACGATCTTCCAGTTTCCTGTCGGAAGATCGGGGTTGCTGATTCTGATTATCTCAAGAATCTCTTCTGGGCTAGCTGGTTCGGTTGGCAGCCAGACGCGTGCTCTTGGCCTGCTAGGAATCTCTTCCCTGCCTACAGCCGCCAGCTTCGCGCCTTGCCACACCTCTCCCACCTCCGCTACCGCCTTTTTATAAAGCTCCACTGATCTGGCATCAGAGCACGCTATAAGTTTAACGCGCCCTTGATGCCAGCCCGCATCTCTGCAGGATGGAGGGGGTCCTGGATTTTCTCTCAGGATCCTTAGGAAAACGGAGTTTAGTGCATTGTACACCAAACTCCATTTTCCCATGGTGATGCTCCCATCTTCATGACTCCTGTCAATGACGGCTAGCACCAACAAACGGTCCTTCACAATATCCCTGAAGGATTTTGGTCTAGCCTTGTTAGGAGGCAAAACCTTGTGAGGAGTTTCCTTCTCCGCCTGCATTTTGGGCCGTTTTGTGTCCACGACCTCCAACTCATCCTGGGACCGCTGTCTTTTTGACACATGGTCCCTCTCTGAGTTTTCGACCGTTTTCTTGGCCCATCTCACGGATTGCTTTTGTTCAGCCGTAAGCTGCCCCTCAGGGGTTGCAGCCCACCTGTCCAAAACTCTAAACGCCGCGCGTCTATCTCTATAGCGCTGCTTCGATTGGTTGACGTTAGTCGAACCTCCCTCAGCAGCCCTTAACTTACCCTGAGTTCCGCTCGTCCCTGGCTTAAAAGCCTTGAACTTGCTTCCCCCTGGTGTCTTTGAGGGAGCCCCACCTTTACGGTTTGAGCTCTCACTTTTTGTTTCCGGCCTTTGGAGAGTGCCGGTCTCGGTTTTTCCGGCCTTTGGAGAGTGCCGGTCTCGGTTTTGTTTTTATTGGATTCCATGTTGTTCCCACGAGTGTCGGAGAAATATATGGTCCACCTGCGCAGAGATCCGCTTACGCAGGTAAGGCTACTTACAACTGGAGGTCGCCAGGTATCCAGAGGGCTCCGTTTGCGACTGGGCTTTGTTAAATGGGCCCCCAGCCTGGTAGTTTGTTGGCACGGGTCGCGTAACACCGTAAACCAGCCCATCTGCCGTCATTTAGCGTGACCCGCCCCACACCTAGGTCACTTTACCCACCCGTTCTAACGAACGAGGACCCGGAGGCGACGACAATTATGAAGCTTTTGACATATTATATTTGTCTTATTATATACGGCTTTTGTAGACCATTGTTGGTCCATACCGTGGCATTAATCTGACTGCATCGGATTCGATCGTTCTCTATATCCCCATAGTCATAAACCATCGTCACCGGCAATGATACACCATTCCGCCAGGTTTATTTCATTTATCCACGATATCAGGAATTTGCTTTATCTATCTGATCTCGTGATTAAACTCGTGTTTGGGGCAATATATCGTTCATGGGTCTGATCAACATTATTTCAAATTACATACATCATATCCTCATTTAAATTTCAGAGTCGACATGGAGGATATAAAGGTCGATTACAAGCGACACAGCCTGTTTTACATAATTGTGATTGTGTTGCTGAATATTTGAAACAGATTTATGTATTTGTTCAGCTCTCCCAAAAGACATTCGTCTTGTTCATAACTAAATATTTTATAGTTCTAAGAAAGAACTATTCGTAGATGGTAGCCTCATCGGTAGTTAGCAAAAATTTCCTTTACTAGAAGAGTGGAAGGTTCTATCTAAAATAACGTGCAATTACCCTTTTTGAAGATTGGGCATACCGCGACCTCCTGCCATTCTTCTTTCAAGAGAGTTCGACAAAGTTATCTCTCCGAACTCTAAACTATAAATGTAATTAGGTAACTATGTGGACTTGGTGAGAGATTTGGTGTACCATTCTGAGCTACTTATTCAAGAATTAAAGAAACTGTTTCGTTCACATATAATTATACGGTATGGTGAAGCGTGACGTGAGACAACATTCATCACTGGAACATAGATCTACCATTTATTCTCCTTAATATCGAAACTACGATAAAACCTGCCCTCGGATGCATTCTAGCCGATCTTGTCTAAGGACAATTACTCAAGGGTTTTAGAAAATTTGCAATTAGTTCATTAAGACTTGACGAAGTGTAATGATGTTTCCGTTCAAATAGATTATCGGACATAATATTTCCATATGTAGGAATACTCTTTACTGTGTTATGAACAACTGATAAGATGTCAGATCTGTCTCTACGTCTCGGAGCAACCGTTCCCGAAATTGTTTTTCTTTGTCTTCTTACCTGTTTGCAAGCAATTGGATTGCGTCCCTCTTCCTCTTCTCGCAGGTTTTTAATTTTATTCAGGATATTGCAATTGAATACTCACAACAGGTCCTACTCCTACATTCATACATGTAGCAGCTTACCCAGATTTAAGCAAGATACAAATCACCTGCGGAAAGACGTAATACTTAGATCACATTATTAGATACATGTTTCTCATTTCGTTGTCGTCTCTAAGACCAGACCATTTTGGGTCCAGAAGAAGTATTGTTCCAGACATTTTGCTGTCAATAATTTGCCTTTCATTCAAAACTATATTACGTGGTTCTACAGTAAAACGATAGGGAGTTCATTTCATTAGCCTGAACTACCTCGCAGAATATTAAGAAAATCTTGATACTGTTAGTAATGATTCCTGATTTTTTTTAAGCTTAGTTTTAAAAATTTACTAATACAATTGAAAGGTTGACTAATCTCATACACAAAACGAGTTTACAAGTATCAGCTATTTGGAGGTCCTATACAGTTGTTCATTATATCCTTTAGCAGGAGTAATGTATATATAGTCTTCTGACACTTGGTTTCCACTTTTTTTTTTAACGTAATCGAATTATGTATTGAACTACCACTGCTAATCATTAAACTCATTTGTTGGAATTTTAGCGGGAGCTGCTGGGATAGTTTGGTGTTGGTTTTTATTATTTCAGCTTAATCATTCGTTCAAGTTTAGGTGCGGTCTATATGACCAGCTCTGGTTTCTGTGGTTGAATTCTAAGGCTCTCATGTTGATATGTAAGAAAAGATGATAGTTAAAATTTTAGTTTCAAGATGCAAATGATTATGTATTAAGCATGAATCGATCACTTAAACCACAGTTTGATCTCAGAACTATTGACTGACTGGTTAAACAACAAATTTACAGAGAGAGAGAGAGTAGAAATTTAACTATTTCTTTTGTTATTAAAAGTTTTAATTCTGGTTCACGATAACATTCCAGGAGAGCGACAAGCATAAACTTGTTTACGTATATCAGCTCGGTTACTCAAATGACGCTTAGCTTGCCCTTCAAGCAAACAACATGCAATGCCATGTTAAGCTGTGAGAACTTTTGTGCCTTTTTGCAGTAAGCATTGAGAAATGTTTACACTTTATGTGCCCACTGGTTTGATGAATGGTTTTGAGTCATTCACATTTTCATACAACGGACATCATATGTCAATGGTTTTTTTGATGTAGACTCTATCCATCTTCAATGAATTTATTCAACCCTTCTTTATTAAAAGTAATCTTACACAGCTTTTGGAGCTCAAAGCCCACTTCCTTGAGTCGCAAGCTTTTCGCGGTTTGCTTATTTATACCCTATTTTATGCCAATACAGACAAATCGATGATGTATCCGATTTACGTAGAACCATCTGCCAGTCTATACTATCTATACTTGCACTCCAACAGAGGATGATGTGTTCATTCACACCACCGATCGTAAACAGTGATGATGGTGACAAATCGTTTTAACATCATGCTACTATCGTGATTCGAGAAGCGTTTTACGAAAAGTCAACTGCTTTTAATAAAACGCTTATAAATTCATTTATTGTTATGGTTATTGTTTTGACTTTGGTTTATAGTGGTGGACCCGAGTTTCACCAAAAGCTATGAAGTGCCGTTAAAAATCTTCAATGATCTAAATACGTTCTAGAATTGAGTATACTAGACGAGTATCTAATATCGTACTATGGTCTTGCTAAACGATTTATGTAGTTGTAGCAGTTTCAGGACCACATTCATCTGGATACTCTGCGAGGCTTCGAGAGCTGACAATATTAAATAATGGAAAAGGGAAGGTTCCTAATGCTATAACTCACTATGTATTGTCTGTCGCTCATCTCGATTCTTCTGACGACTCAAACACTTCAACACTATTATTTTCATCAATTTCGAATCAACAATAGAAATTATTTAAATTTTCAATTTTCATTTGCCTTGCTTCAACGCGAAGTAGTATAAATACTAATTCCACTTGGATAGTTCATTGTTATGACATAAAATCTTATTGCATGGAAATGATGTAACCGTGGCAGTAAAATTTTTCGTCTTCCACCTCTAAACGACTATCTTGGGGCATAAATTTGAATAATGATAAAAATTATGGAAGTATACACAGTGTGTATGTAAGAAATGTTTTTATCGCGTAACTGATAACGATGATAATAAAAATGTATATAAGTACATAAATGAATTTTAAATGTTTCAATCGAAGTACGATATTTACTTAGACAAGTTTTGCAATAGTTAACTGCTCCATCATTTTCGCGCGATATATAAATGTGAGTCCCAATATACATACTTAAGAGGGGTTGTTTTGGAATATGAACGATACACAATTGGATTGCGTTCACGGTACTTGTAACATTAAACCACGTTAAATTGATTACATCGTATACTGTACACTACAGTAAAATAATCAATAAGTTTTCTAATTTTATATACAATTTAATTACTTATGCATTTATTTTTATAAATATCTGCAATTTTCATTTATGCCAATTAAAAATGTAATGGCTTTTTGTGCTGCTTTTTATGCTTCTAATCAAGAATTCCGAGTTTTGTTCGCCTTGTTGTGTTATACTATATATACACACACTATACAGAGAAGCGACATAAAATCAATAAAATAATTTGTTCGCGATTGCTATCAGTAAAGCACATATACTCGTATACGATACACAGATGGGTTATTTTGTAACAACAACAATGTTTTGATAATTTGAATTGTCACACATATTATGTGTTGAAGCCTTGAAGTTTATTGCACTCGATGAAAATTGGGTGTATCGATATAAACTCAAAAACCAACTATATCTTAACAAGATACTTAAAAAAACACAGAGTACTGAGAGGGATGGATTGTACTTTCTAGACATGTAGTAGGCGTTACTGAGCTGGCTTTACTCAGCGGAACACCATACTACTGGAGAATGGAAGGATAGGAGTGTTCGTCCTTTAAAGATGTTATGTAGTGATAGCTTTGATTGTTAAAATGGCCCAGTAAGCGCAAATCTTTATGTTGAACTTCAGAAACCCGATATTTGTTACTAAATATGGAGATAAATGCGCTTACTTCTGTAATAAAACGCTTCAGTATGCAGTATGTATGGTGACCTACGAGAGCGTTAGTGACTACACCTACAGTCTCTCGGTTACTAACTACATCTGTTTCATACTACAAAAAAGGTTTTCAAAATCGAGTATTGAATTGGTTGAAACCGAATACAACAGTAAATGTTACCATTAATGCGAACAGTCATGCGACGAAAGCGTTGAAAACAACTTCAATGACCACACCGATAGCTTTGTGCTGCCCCTTGTCCTTGAGCTCTCAACTTCTATTCGAAATAAGACGTTGGAAAAGCCTATCACGGTACTGAAACTATATAGCGTTTTGATTCGAGGCTGAAGCGTTGACAAAAGTAACGTGGTTACATGTAGCAAAAAAAGAAAGGTGAAAACTGGGCCTAGCATACAGAGGTACATACAGAGCTCTCGAAAACATACCGCCTGAAATATTCTACGCTTCATTATGAAAAGTATATTTTTGTAAAGATAAATAACGTTTTGCGATTATGATCGATAATCACCGGTTACGATTATTTTTGGGTAAAATAATTTAGGTCGTAAGTAATTGGTATCAACATTTTGTGCAAAGTATCGAGATCGGCCGGTAGTATGACATTCAGAACAAGAATAAAAAACTCTAAAGTTCTTCGTTCGAAGGTATTCTCGACTACAGTTGTTTCGTTTCATTTTTATAATCTTAGTCAGAAGTCCCGAGTCTCAAGAAAATAGCGAAAATATTTTATGTGAAGATAAATTACGAGCAGTTTTGATCGCAATTTTGAAATTTAAGCCGTTCATCTGACCAATAAGATAGCTTTGACCAGATCAATTTTAGATCAAATTGTGGAGTATCGTTCGTTTGTAGACTACCTTCACTTTGCATTGCTCTATGCCAACCTATAGTACTGACGTTAAACATGGGTAAGCTCATGAGTGCTCCACTCCAACAGAGGGTCACTCCAACATTCACATCACCAATCGTAATCAAATGATGAAAACTCTTTTATATCCAGCCTCTATCGAGATTCGAAACACTATGGATAATATGACTGACAACTGGCATATTAATGGTTCGTAGCAGTATCAATTATAGAAATATAAGACGTTTAGTGGGCTTGTTCAAAATTTTAGCTTTTATCACCCTGCTAGTATGTACTTACATTAATTTTTTTAATGCGATTTTAATTTGCCGCGATCATCGATTATATCTTATAGGCATGTACTCGTATTTTGACCTCCACGTTTATTGAACTTAAACTTCATTACGATTTTATACAAAAATTAAAACGAATACTATAAAGTCGTAACAAACACATAATAGACCTTCAAGTATTTGTTGTATGTGCTCGCAAATTATTAGTTCACATGACATTGATCGGTCGAGTGTGTATATACGGTTTATATTGGCATGAGCTCTATACGAGTGTGTTCATTCGATTCTCGTGAAAAATATATCCGCCAGTTCAAATTTGGGTGGTATACAACAGTAAATCGGTTTAATTATGTCGAAAGATCAGCAGGTTACAATGATCTTGCCATTATTTTATATTTCAATTTATTGAATCATGATCTCATATACTCAAATATGTATATGTTTCAAAAACTTCATTTTGAATCTGTGAATGACTTTAGGTTCGAATTAATTCTAAAGCAAAATCAACTCAAATTTGTAACTGCCTTTAAGATTTCTAAAGGCTTAGTAAAATAAGAATAACGAGACTCAAATCAGCCATACCGGTTAGATTATCTTGAAAAGAGATTGATGTCTTAAGGTTCAGTCTGTTTTGAGTAAATACAGGAATGGAGCAGATCAAGTAAGTTTCCTCGTTGGAGGAATAACCAAGTCTGCTTATGCATACTAATGATACAGTCTAACTATCGATGTAAGTTCATCCATTAGTTTGTGGTAGTTTATAAAGAGTAGCCGATTCGATCTTATTATATTCAGTGTTAAGAACCACATCTACTTAGTTGTATACTGAGATACAATTTAACTACTATTTGTATAGCTTTTTCCTAAAATACCAGTTTTAATGTGGCATGAAGCTTCCTGTCTTAAGAATTGTTTGGCAGGGGAATATTAATAAATATAAAAATGCTCTGGAAATCATATTGAACAGGTGCTATCTATATCCAATGCAGAGATTTTTTCGCATCAACGATACTCCTCGAAATAGTCCGATTCACGACAAAAGAGATTTCCAGACGACCGATAGTATTCAGGTTTCCGTACACGTCATCCATCCATCGTGTAGAAGGTTTTCCTCGAGGCTGCACTATCGTGGTGCCAACTCCAAGATCTGTTTGGTTGTTCGATTTTTATGAATCAAATGATGTCATCTTTATTAAGATCCTTTCAGATTTTATTAGCACCCAATAAATGGCTTCTCCCTTGAAGGAACCGAGTTATTTAAACTTCTTTACTTTTATTTAAACTCCTGAAGACACCTGAAATGAAGTCTCCACGTGCCCGCCTTTTGTGGTAACCATATATTAACCATATATGTAGGACCTCTTTCAGTGAGATGACCTAGAATGCAAATGTCAGCCTATTCTAATAATTGATTTTTAATATAGACACTTTCGCTGCGCTACTGATCTAATAAATTAGTTATATATTCTAATGATAGTTTGAAGAGAAATTGAGTCTCCTTGCCGCACTCCGGATGTTTTCTTTAAGGCATCCGAAATATTATCTTCAATTAGCAACTCTTTGACTCATTCGTTAGTTTTCATAAGAAGTATGCATATAGATGCGAATTTTGACGGTATGTCTAGATAGGATAATACGTTCCATAGCGCATTCCATTATGCATGTCTCTTAACGCTGTCATATCGCTGCTGGGTCTACGAATAGACTATGCCAGGGATGTCCATTTCGTAGTACTTCTCTGGGATAAGTAGTTCCTCACTGATTACGGTTTTTGCCATGCCATCGAAAAAATATGTAGAGGCTAATACGCTTATAGAACTGCATTTATTAGCATACATTTTTGGTTATTTTTCCGACTAGACTCAGGTGTCTCATCCATTAGTTCCATTATTGTTTGAGGAACCTAATGGTTTTGCTGCAATTTTTTATTCTAGTTGGACTCTCACATTACTCACGATCATTACCAAAGTTTATAGGACTGTACCATATTTATGTTTTGCTGCTTTCATATATGCCAACTGTCTGTGAGAAAGTAAATTATTTCTAATAGAAGAAGCTAGAAGATCCCTGATCAGGTCGTTCAATTGTACTTTAAAAATGTCAGTTATTTTTGTACCTGGCGAACAGTAGAGTATTGTTACTTCCTCCTCATCTTCGCAGTCCTCCTCATCTTCGCCTCCTCGCAATGAGCCAGTAAGAGCCTTGATGGGCGGGTTTGTCTGCATTTTATATTTAACTTCACATTGGAATGCCCATATCGTTAAATATTCGTTATGCAATCCAAACGATAGTCCGTTGTATAAATAACTAAAAGCACTGGTTCTCCATCTAATCCACTTCTTAGTGTCCATTTATCTGGTTCCGTTTCACCAAGTTTGTGGCTATCCAACATTTCAGTTAAGGTTAAAATAATCAACTAATTTTTAAAACATTCTTATAACCTCTTTCTTTTCTCGTTACAGCTATCCAACAAAGCGTAAACAGCAAAAGCCTATTTTGGAAGGCTTTCTCATCAATTCAAAAAAAATGATGTCATTACGATAAAGAAAAATGTTAAATTTACTTAAATATTTTCATTCTTTTAAAATAATAGTTTTAAGTGAAAGATTTATAAAGTGATTTGATCAAAGCTTTAATTGCAAAAAGCTCTGTTATACCACAGTGCGAAATTTTCTTATAGTTTTGATCCGAAATAAGATAAGAAAAAACTGTTAATAGTGATTCGTTGGTAAAGTAAAAAAAAAATTATGAAAGTAACAGTGTGTTTTGGTGATGTTCGGGTGGTCGTACCATGTGGTACCGGCGAACTTTTAGTCCGGGAGCTTGTACATGAATCGATAAGGCGATATAAAAAAGCTGCTGGAAAGGTAAGACAAATATATATTTTTGCCGTTAAATAGCTAATAACCCAATCAACCACCCCACTATACTCGTATATATGTTCACATCCCATCAATATCATATTATATTCGAGTTAAATTAGTTTTTATTTTGGCTTCCAAGAATCACCAAAATCTAAAACAATAAGAAAACTTGTATAAAGTCTTTGATCTCTCAAGAATATTGGTAACATATTTTTGTGTTTCAAGTTTTGGGTTAAATTTCGACGTCATATGGTCAAGACAACAACAATCCACGTATAGCACTTACTATTTTCAAATATTTTTCTATTGTCTTGGTAAAATGTTGTTGTATACTTATTCTTGGACAAACAAAAAAAAATTTAAGACAAAAACCATCTCAAGATGAATATAAACTTATATATGTATATGTAATTCTTGGTAATGGATATATATCGTTGTCATAAACAGATAATTAAGTTGATTTTGTTGTTGTCTTATTACTTACTTACTACTCGAGAGTTTTATGACATTCTTGTCGTACGATAAGAAGGAAAGTGATTATTGTTTGGTTTGGTACGCAATAATTTATTTTACTTGTTATCATGGAAGCTAATGGGGAATTAATTAATCAACTGTCTTATTAATTATTAAGTAATTTATCATTATTAGCTTCAAAAAAATTAATTAAAACTTTATATGTCGTCTGTTTTGCCCCGTTTTATTCTGAATCGAGTAATCTTCTGTTAAATTCAACCTTATAATGCCATAAATTGCGTATGGAGGATTACGACATATTTCAAACCAGTATGCATAATAAGCATATCAATATTTTAATAAAGTTCGTCAGTCACCGCAACACACGTCCGAATTCTTAAAAGTTAAGACAATCATTCTTCCAGGCCACACTATACAACTTCGTATAGGTTGTAATCCATAGGGTCATTCATCAATCATATCAATCTGAATTATATATCAATCAGATACATTCATCAATGTCACAGAATTCGCAGAACTTCAGTCCTATGTCAAAATGTACTCAAGTTTAATATGATTAGCAAATCCTTATACTAAAACGGTGAAAAGGAATCCATGAAATATAAATCACATAGGACACCATAAAGTAATCTAACTCTAGAGGACCATCATCGGTCATAATAGCGTCTCAATTCGGACTTTTCGAACTAATTATCTTTTTTATTATTTAATTATCTTTGCTACTCTCACGTACTAAGATTAACATTTTCCTACTGAAGAGATTTCTTCTTTTCGATATGATGATTATGAATCATCTGAGCATGCTTATGATAGAATCCAAATTTTAATATTGTATAACCTTAAACAATGTTTGGAGTCAACTGACTGATAACACGTAAATACCCGAAAATTCCTAACAATTTTCAAACCATCCGTACGAATTGTACACCTTGATTAAAAATGATTTCTCATCCGGTCCCCTCTAAAGATGTAATCACAAGTCGAGAGAGCGGTTCTAGGCTTTCTTAAGAATATCCTTATTGGTCAAAACGGATGAGTGTTTCAAATACAGGTTACTAGAAGAAAATATTGTTGGGAATGACCGAGTTTTATCATCTTAAACCCAAGCTCATCCGGATAAATTAGAAGGAGAGAAAATCAGAGATCACCTTGTGTTGTAGTAAGTTAAGGCACACCTTGTGGTGTACCTCTACTTTCAAATCTACAAGTCAAGATATCATCAAGCTTGATTAAGATTTTTGTAGAGCTTCCACAGTTGCGATACATAATTAATCCTGACTAAAGTATTACTCAAATAAGTAAGTTTTTTCAAAGCTTTTCTTGGAATTATTTTAGGCGTCAATCTGTTAAACCTATATTAAATTACCTCATCATTGTACGCCTCTTCTTTTTGTCTTGCTTTCAAGATATTCTGTTAATTTTAGCACACAAAGTTTAAGGTTTTGCCTTCCAGCGAGAATATTTTGTGCTTTTATCATTTGTTAGCTTAGTTTCATGCTTTAGTTGTTCGTTCTTATATGTAAAAAAATTCTAAATGTTAAAATTGTAAGTCTAGTTTGTAAGTCAACTTGCTCTTTGGTCCTCTTTTTTCAGGTAACAACTGACTGATTTTATTTTATTTTATTTATTTATAAATAAGTCTAGAAATACGACTTAACATTAAAAATGACGTAATAGTCAGACATATAAAATAATAATTAAATTCAGGAAGAAGCAAAGTATTTGTTTCAATCTTCGTTTTAAGGTATCCTTACTAGAAGTAAAATCGAACAGGTGATTTATCTGATTGAAGCTTTTGCACATTATGTTAATTGGTTAATTAGAACTATAGTTGGTTCTATGGACATCAACTTGCAAGAACTCATGTCTTCTTAGATATCCACTAGGTAATTTAATTTGTATATTATCCAGTATTGATTGTGCGTCAATGTGACATAATAAAATATTACCAACAAAAGAACACTTTAAAAGCTCACATCTATTTTCCAGATTTGCTATGTTGTTTGTTTTGCAGCCTTCCAGATAAGGTGGTAAACGCTGCAGGTTTTCGTGGTATGGTAATGCGTGATCATACTCCCAACCGTTTTTCCAAGTTAAGTGACGGATAAACTTTTTCTGAATACCCTCAAGTTTACTGATGTTTGTATCATAAAATGGACACCAAACAGTAACAGCATATTCCAATTGCGAACGCACGTATGCGAAATATAGAATCTTGATTGTCTCCAGGTCATAAATATCTCCCGTCCATCGTTTAATAAAACCCCACATAGAATTAGATTTAGTTCAGATGTTTGTTACTGCTCATATTTTCCACGAAAATAACACCGAGGTCTTTGATCTCTGATACTCACTTTAGTGGTATATTGTTTGCTTCGTAATGTTTTAAAACTGGATTTAATTTCCGGTGGAATGATAAAGACTTCACTTATTGATGTTCAGACTAAGAAGATTTGACTCACACCATATCGCTAAATTGTCAATGTCGTCTTGAAGTTTCTTGGCATCGCTTAAGTTCTCGACAGTTCTGTATATTTTGAGATCGTCAGCAAACATTAGAATTTTAGAGTGTAGAATGACTTCAGTGATTGCGTCGATGAAAATGGTTAAAATCCAAGGGCCAAGATGAGAACCTTCTGAAAAACCCGATGTAGCTTGATTTGGCTTCGACCTGCTGTTACCAATGTCGATGTATTGGATGCGTTTGCTTAAGTTAAATTTAAACCAAGCCACATAGTTGTTTGAGAACCCAAATGAGTATAATCGCTCTAGTGGTTTACAATGGCTAATGGAGTCAAAAGTCTGCGTACACTACGTCAACTTGCTTGTGGCTTTCAATAAATTTGATTGTGCTGCTGGTGAATTCAATAAGGTTTGTAGATGTTGATCTCTTAGGCATGAACCCATGTTGGTACGGTGAAACATGTCAAGGCACCACTTCTTTGAAGGAGTTACATATTACAAGTTCAAATATTTGGGTATAGATGAAATCGACGTTATACCTCTATAACATGATACATCACTTCTATCCCCAGTTTTAAATAATAGGGTTATTCTGGTTGTCTTCCATTTTTTTGGATACTCAGCGACAGAGCGAAAGAGTTCTTTCCTCCAGTCGACACGTTTCAGGTAATGATGGAGATTAATAGTGTTTGCCTTCCTGAAATTGTGGAAAGGTTTCGAAGTCCTGTGACTATAAATTTTTTGTTTATGTTCTCGACTTCCAATATGATTTCAATTGATTTATGGTGAACATCATTAACAACAAAAAGCGTTGCTGATTGATTCTTTGGGACAGTTATGAAAAGTCCACATACTTCTTTCAGCTATGCTGCCATCTTTTCTCCTATTTTTACTCGTCGATTTTGTCTCTAAAATAGTTGATTACGAAGGTGATAACTTGCTCACTGTATACTTTGGGCGCAATAGTGGAGGATAGTCAAGCAATATTGCGCAATTTCTCGTTCAACTTGAATAGTAATGAAGCGTGATATGGACCTGTAATAGTTTTTTCTTTTGAAAGATAATCTATTAAGATAACTATGACTGGCCCAGAAAACAGCTTCACTTCATGCTGTTTTGACTGTAGTTTTAGTGTTAGTCCAAGTTTCGTCAACTATCATTTACATTGCTATCATTTACTGTTCCTAAACTAGGTGCAAACATTAGTTCAAACACGTTTATGGTTCAATATGAGCAAACGTGGCACATATCGCGCGGACAGTTTCATCATGCCTGAATATTGAATTAATATGAGTTAAACACGTTCTTTGGGCAAATTCATAGCCTCTTCTACCTCTAGTTTTAATCAGCGGTTATTTTGCACCATGTGATGAATTTAAGCTATGTTATTGTCAATTTTTGCTGGAACGGCCATGTTTAAATTCAGCAGGCTTCTGGTAGACTGGGACAACTCACTACAGTTTGTATTTGTTTCCACGATTTACCATGTTGTTTGTTTTCAGCTGGCAGTGTTCTATTCCATGTTATCACTGGTCATCCTGTTTTCCTTTTTTCTTGCCGAGGACTTTCCTCTTCTCTTAAGTGTCTGTCATATGTTGCGTTCAAAATCGACTAAGAGCAGGTGTAGTGATGAATTCCATTCACTGGATTGTTCAGTGATTATATGGATTGAGTTGATGTGATCAGTGCAACTTCTTCTTTGGTGTAAAACCGCAGTTTGTTCGTTTCTGAATTTTGAATTGATCGTAGGTGAGATTCTATCAAGGATGGTCATTGCAAGTTCTCGATTGTTGTTGTGTTGAGGAGGGAGCTACCTCGCCGATGTGTATATTCTCTTAGGTCATCTTTCTTCATTGTCAAGCATTCCTTCTATTTTTGTGATATTCTGCCCGAATTTCACACTTCTTAGATTTTTGGTGTAAATGTGCTTGCAACTGTAGATGAATCTCCTTTAACTATTTTGGCGGTTATACTGACTGGTCCAGCAGTCTCTATGTTCTTTAGCTTTTCAATTACGTTTTTAACTTCCCTCTCCGTTCGTGGGTGGGTGTTGCTTGTTTCGTAGTTGGTGTTAATTGGTGACTAGAGCTTTCGGTTTTATGATAACGTCACTGTGGTTCAGCCGTTGTTAAAACTTGACCAGCATCATTTTTCACAGGTAGTATGTTTGCAATTTTGCCGAGGACTTTCCTTAAGAATCTTCAGCAGCCTTGAAAATCCTTTCTACATATTTCCTTCGATCTTTTCATCCCATCTTCTTTACTGAGCGTGTTGTTTCTTCGTATCGGTGTTTCACCTCTGCATTTTACCTTTGTATTTTTGGTAGCCGAGTACTTCCGTGGCAGTCTTAAAACAATATAGGCTTCTTCAATTTAGTTCCAGTTTTGTCCGATACTGATGGCTTCATTTCTATGAAAATTAAGTTGGAGCCTTTCATTGAAGATGTTTTCTGATTCCGTATATTTCAATATGTTTGTGTTAAATTTCCGCCTATAGTTGTTTCTGAGTGTTTCACAGCTGCTGACCTGATTTGATATTTTGCTATTAACACATTGACTCAAATGATTGTCGTACAAAAATTGAAGGTTCAAAAAGAGTTATAGACAAACACACTTCTCAGCGTTTGGTGACGAGGGCTTCATGTAAGATTGGAAACATTTGTTTTCAGAACTATTTTTCCACTTTGGTTGATATTCATACGTTGCAATAAAGTCTTAAAATGATGTGTACTTGTCGCCAATTATATCTCATTTATAAATTTCCTTTTGCTTCAGTATAGTTCAAATCAAATTTAAAATTTTGATCGTATTTAATAATCCAACCATACCCAAAAAAAAACTTGTCAACTCGTTTTAAGCAAATATGCTTATCCTAAACAATCATACAAACAAAACCGAAAAATTGTCGTTAACTGAAAAAACAACCAAAATCTAAAACCTCCATCATAATTAAATAAATATTTATTTTTGAATCAAAATCAAATTCTCAAGAAACCAGACTCAAATCACATCGATTGATAAATTTTTATTTCTTTTGATATTTTCGTCACATTCTCTAACGAAATATGCTAATTTGATCACCTTGAATTTATTTGGCACTTCAATACACACATACACACACACAGCACACAACAACAAAACTAATATTTTATGATTTAATAAAGCAAATCTTAGGTTATTGGATAAGTGTATATAAAAGCGAAAGATATACAATTTTTTTTTGTGCATTGAAATCCATCCTACCAGTTTGCTACGAGTATGTCTAAGTACGAGTTGTTTTCTCAACGAAACGAAATACAAAAAAAAACGTTTAAAGGTGATAAACTTAACTAGTTTTCTTTATGATCACACAAAACTAACCTAACATAAAACTTATTTCTATATAAATATTTTTATTTTAATTTATATTTAGTTTTCTGCTTTGCCACAATTGTGTAATAAGTCAGTTTTTATATCAATTATGTCATTGACTTTCTTAGTTTCTTTCTTCAAGAAGTAAAACAAATGGACTTAAGAAATATTGTTGTGTATATCAGCGGAGTGAGAATTAACGTATTTTTATTTTTGGTATGCGAGAGAGAGAGAGAGAGTAGTCATGAGTGTCCAAATTACATAAAAAAACGATTCAAATGGTCGAAATTAACTGGGCATTACTTAGCCGAATGCTTAGCAATAATAAATATAAAACAAACATCTCTTACATGTATCTTGCTTGCTACACCATATAGACATAAAAATGGAAAGTTTTTTTGTATATTCACGAAATACTTATGTCAGTTCGGATTGAATTATGTTGTTTCGGCAACTTTTATGTAAATCATTATGTTATTCGTGTACTATATGCTTCTTGGGTTTAACGTACTTATAGCAATCAGTCAATCACGTCCAGGGGACGTGAGACTAGTTGACCAAAGATGGTTAAATTGTAAGGGTCGATGTTGATTTTGAATAAAACCCAAATTATTTAGGAAATTACTGTCAATTTTTTTTATTATGATAATATGGTATGGTTCAATTATGTATGGAACAAAATATAGGCCAAATGGCCGCCGCGACCTAGGCGGCACACCTCCACTCGATGGTCCAAATTTTCGATTAAGCTTAGGTATAATTGAAGTTCTATGCCGTTAATGTGCCGAATTATCTCATCCTTTAGCTCTTAAATTGTTGCTGGCTTAGCGACGTACATCTTTTCTTTCAAATAACCCCAATTGACATGGTCACCACGTGAGATAACACGGCCATTGAATTTATCGCGCAAAAGAGCCATTGTTTCGTTAGCTGTGTGACAATTGGCATCGTCCCGTTGAAACCACATATCGTCCACATCTTCCAATTCGAGCCATAAAAAGTACGTTATCATCTCACGATAGCGAACACCATTCACAGTAACTGCCTGACCGGCCTCATTTTGGAATAATACGGCACGATGATGCCGCCAGCCCATAAACCGCACCAAACAGTCACTCTTTGTGGGTGCATTGGTTTTTCAACAATCACTCTTGGATTATGATTTGCCAAAATGCGGTCATTCTGCTTATTGACGAATCTACTGAGGTGAAAATGTGCCTCATCACTGGAGATGACTTTCTTCGAAAATTGATCATCCACTGTTGCCATTTGTTGTCACCATTCTGACCATTGACGACGTTTGGAATGGCCAAGAGGCTTTAGTTCTTGAGTCAATTGCACATTATAAGCGTGTAAATGCAAATCTTTATGCATAATGTTTATCAACAACGAGCGTGAGAGGTGCAATTATTGGGCACGACGACTAGTTGTGGTGGACGATTCTTCAGCCACACTATCGCGAACAGCAGCAATATTTTCTGCAGTACGAGCTGTACGAGCATGTACTGGTGTTTTAAAATCCCCTACAGACCCGGTTTGCTCAAATGTTTGCAAAAAATCACGAAGTGCACGATATGCATTTTGATTTGAACGCTCATTTTTATAATATGCCTGAATTACTTAAACGCGTTGCTCGATTGTGTATCTTTTCATGGTTCAAATTGAGTCTGAAATTGAGAAATGTCAAATTAAATGTAGAAAAAAAACTTGACGTTTAGGTGTGGTTCACATTCAACGTTGACCCTTAAAATGTATCCACACTTTATAAGGTTTTCCAATAATTTTTTTTTAATTGAAACTAGTCTTTCTAGGCTAACCATCAAATTACATCTGCATTCTTAAAAACTAGACTATAATGACTGTTGATCCACGACGTACCAATGCCTGGCCGTTGCTAGATAGCTGCTCACATACATTAGAGCTCGTTAGTCGCATGGTTTGGTTTTTTAAGTCTCCTAATCAAATGTTCTTTATGCAGTAGTCGAGAGGACTACGCATTTACATGTTCCATTAGCCTTAATTCATGTTTTGTTGCAAATATTTTTATTTCGTGTTTTATTTTCGAAATCCCCAAATCACGATTTCGAATGTGCCAGGGTAAATTGACTATGCTCTGAAGTACTGGAAGTTTCGTATAAGTTTGATGTTAGTATGCTTCAAAGCTGAATGCCATATAGCTAGATTGGCTTTAGAACCTGATTGTAAATCAGTATTTTGTAAAAAATGCTTAATTTTGACCTACGTCCAATTAACCAGTACAATTGTCTGTATTTAAGATCAAGTTTTTTTTCTTAACATGCTCTTTCCATTTAAGCTTAACATCCAGTGTCATACCCAAGTATTTAGCAGAGTTTGCGTACGGCACCATTACATCGTTTAAACTGATTTTATTCGCTTGGTCGCTTGGCGAATTTCATCACTTGCACATTGAAGATTATTTGTCGCCTTTTCTACAGTTTGCCCTACTACTAGTATAGCGGTGTCGTCAGCAAACGTTGCTATGCTTACTTGATCGGACTGCGGTATATCACTTATATCAAAGATTATTTTACATAAAGATGACTCAACCAAAGCAAAAATGTACAATATGAAGGATTTTGTTTTGTTGTGTTTTACTATAGAACAGAGGGACCCATCACTATGTAGCGGACCCAGAATAATAATTGATGTATTTTAAAATGTTACTCTGATTGAACTATCTTTTTAGTATATAATAATCTTTGCTTATATATAGTATATATAGGATTGGGCCCAGAATGCTGCCCTGAGAGACTGTTGCCCTTCTTCTCTCAGTCCAGAATACTCATCTTCTTGTCTTACTCTTAAAAGCCTTTCAGATAAATATGATCTCAAAAGATCAACATATGGTCCATTAACATAACATTTAGTTTATGTATTAAACCCTCCTGCCATACCTTATCGAACGCTGCTGCATATCCTGAAATAAGGTCGATCAAATTTGTTTATCTTCTAACACCTCTGCAATTTTGTGCACCTGATAAATTGTTGAATGATTGCATCTCAACAGCAGTTCCCCTTTTTGCTTCGTGGGGACTTGACCACTTTTGTTTTAAATAAATCGCAAACCATTTGAGATATCTCGAAAATTTTACTATTGGATTCGACACCGTTTATATGTCCGCCATGAGCACGTTTGCAGATGTCGATTAGTTAAAACCAATTTTCTTTGACTATTGGCATAGACCAATGATCATACGATCTAGACGACCGATCGACAGAACAATTTCTGGCTATAATGCACGTTCATTGAATTTAGATTTCAATAAGTTCATTGCTAGGCCCGCTGTGTGGCATGTCGCACTGTCTTGGTGAAACTAAAAATCAATATGTATCTGAAGCGTTCTATACTGACTGTAATGTGACGGTTATTTTCACCAACGAAACAAATGGTCTAATGACACTAGCATGAAAACCACACCATATCAGTTATTTTATGTGCATGAAGGGATGTTTCTTGTAGGACGTGAGCTTCATCACTGCATATGATTTTGCGACGAAATTCGTCAAATGATTCCAACATTTCCAAAGCCCAATCCAAGAACGAATCGCTTCATATGGCTTTAGTTCTTGTGTTAGCTGGACTGAATCTTATAAGAGTACAAACCAAAATCTTTTTCAATATTCGCTAAAATTCTTGGTGTTGCTCAATTTTTGAAAACGACGTGGAATCGGCTGTATTAGTTCGTTTGCGGCAGACGCTTGAATGGCATTAACATTCTCGGCACTTTGACCAACCAATTGTTTCACTGGCACGAGAACATCCAGTGACGAATATTTAGACTTAAATTTATTCACTATAGACTATTAATTGGTTGCCTACTGGTACCATAATTACGACCAAACATTTTTGGATTCTTAAACTCTCTAAATTCAGTGTTATCATCACTTTGAGAAAAGGAAAAAAAGAAGTATAGTGATGGTCATAAAAAGTAACGTCATCTAAGGCCGACTATATGTTTCTTGAGTTTAACCTTATAGCAAAATAGATTGCAAATTATCGATCAATCGCGTCCACTCCACAGGAAGCGTTCGACCAGTTTATATAATACCTTTGAGTGAAAATTTTCGTCATCATATCAATGAGTCATCGGTGATATTAAATCGGATAGTTTCTAAACTAAGAATACTTCTAAATTTTAGGCTTCCTTGGTCAATGGTAGCAATAACTATATTCTAGAGAATGGCACTGTCACTGTTTTACTAGGATTGACGTTGAGTTTCTCTCTGTGGGCACCATTGTCACACTGTGTTGATATCTTCTTGTATATCAGATCTGATAAGATTCCATTGTCCTAATAATGATGCTCAAATTATCTGCATAACCCTGGACAACAAATCCATGGTTGCTCTGTTTACTTCTATCTAGTCTCGTTAAGCATTAGATGTCATAATAAAGTGGATCCAACGTCTCCTTGAGAGATTTAATGCAGACTTGAGTCATTTTTCAATTTAACTGTAATATTTCGGCACTTGGGATGGACCGGAGGAGAGGAACTCCTGTGGGAAATTCAGTCTGCCCTATGAAATTTAAACGGTTTAACTGCCCATCTGGCATCTATGGGCTTAAACATTTATCAAAAAAATCTCAAGCCTTCATCCTCGTTTAAAAAGAGTCCTATTTCATTTATGTGATGCTGCAACAGTACCTTCCCTCAAATCTGATTGTATAGACCAGAATTAATGTTAATCTGACTAAAGAAACTTTTAACCAACTTTTTACTGCTTTAAATCAGTTCAATTACTTTGAATACCTGTGACCATACGTATATACTTATATGTTATGTCGATGAGTCATCATATGAGTTATCGTCATTTAAATGTTAATTTGGTTTAAATTTACTCACCGCATGAAAATTCCCATTAAATTAAGGTTTTTTAGGCAATTAATAATGCCACAATTGTTTAGTTCTATAAAGCATAATGTATTGTATATATGTACGCTACTATATCGTTCATCCATCCGGTCAGATTTATTTATTTATTTTTTGGAAATTATTTTGTTTTCCAACAAACCACCACCCTTAAACTTTTTCATATCATAAACTTGATGTTTAATTAACGGAACAGTATGGAACCGGAAATTATTTCGGTTTGATATTCTTCAATCAGCTTGGGACTGTCTGGGTGCGTGTGTGTGTTTTCTATGTAATTTGTAATCGGAGAGGTTGAAAATATATTTCTGTAATGATTTTGTACATTTGTTCAGGATACATGGTCTACTGATTGGAGAACTCGCAGATGCAAATGGCTTTATTCTTGAAACTGTCTTAGATGTTAACAACAAATGGATACCTATACCGTTGGTTATCTAATCATTGTTGCTTATACCTATTTCCTAGTCACTTCATCTTTGTTCGATTGTTTGGTGCACATCTTTATCAGTTAATCATAAGTATTAGGATTTTATCGTGGGCCCTTATAATAACTAATATTGTCTTCGACGTGATTTTCTAGGTATTCTTTGCTGTGTTTCGTGAAGATCAAGTTTTTTTCCTTCACTCAAACTCGATAGGTACATTGTGACATCAGTTTCCAAACAAACCCTGTCAATCCCAAAACCTGTTTACTTTCCGAGATCTTCAAGGTCGGTTAATGATCCCCAAACAGGAACTGCGGGTTTAATGCAATGCAGTCGTCAGATAACTCGAAGAGCAGTGCCCTGTGAGAATATCCAGTAAGATATGCAAGCTATGTCATTTATGCTTCAAGAGTAACTGGGGTGTGATATATTGTGTTAAGAAAGATTTTGGATATTAATAATTTCACTACACGATTTAGAACGCAAATGGTTGGATTTCATAGTATTCGTGGGTATATATGGACAGTTTGCTTACCTCTCTCAATTAGGAGTAGCCAACAATGCTTTAACGATTGTTTCTATTCTATTTTTATGCAGGTGAGCTTTAAGACCCATTCTGAGATCCAAAGTAGTAGAAGCAAACCCAACATCATCTAATCCAGTGAGTACAGTAGTATCGGTATATATAGTTTCACCAATGCCAAAACAACCAAATTTATTTCAGAGCCGATATTTCAGAGGTTTCGACCGCAGTTATAGTTGTAGGCCACAAGATACATCGGGAAAATGATCTCCATCAGGGTTTTTCTAAAGTTCCATCAGGTTTTTTCTAAAGTTCATATAGTGACCTTCATATTTACCTAGAGGACTATGTTTAATCAAGCGATCGGCGTAAGGCTTTTCTTCCTCAGGGAAAAATTTCCAGTTCGAAATCTTTTCACTACGAATATATTTTTTGTATTCTTATTGAGAAAATCTGTACAACTTCAGTCTTTTGGGCTGCCGGTTTCATAGCTATCTATATTGAGAAGTTTTCTTGTCAGTTTCAATTTAAGAAAAGGAAATGTAGTGATGAGCTGCGAGACTTATCTTATCTAAGACCAGTTAGTTTGAAACTTTCCCAACTAGACTCCGGTGAGGCAAGAGTAATATAAATTAACTCCTGCCTTTAGGATATCATAAAGTTGGGTCAATTTCCCACATTTAAAACCACCAGGTCAGATCAGGGTTAGATTTTTAAAAAAGTGATGCCTCTTTGATTTATATCCGTGGTGCCTCAGCATCCAGCAATGATTGGAATATCTTTAATACAATCTTGAATAGAAGGAAGATGCTCTGCCTTATACCTTGTTCGTTTATACTTCAACAGCTGCTGTGAGCTCCAGACCTAAAAGCCTATAACACTGCTGCAAGTAGATTTATGGGTTCTAGTTTTCGAGCGGGGATCACTTATCTGTAGCCCCATTTTGGATTTTATTCCTTTGAACCAACGGTGAATTATCTTGAATTATGAGACCATTTAAAATTTAGTCTCTGTATATGTACATCCAATATTTCGTTTAGGGTGAGATGGTGGAGGATAAATGGTGATCCGATACCGAGCGAAACAAGTTCAAGTTTTGGTCCAGATGGCTCATCCAAGTCAAGATATAAAAGAAAACCTTTATGTTTCTTCTTTTTGTCGCGAATTCCGGGTTTTGGAACATCAGAACATCTGAAGGTTGAACCCGGAACACTCCAATTTAGCTTCATGAGAGAAACAAATTGGTGGATGAATTTACTTACCTTACATATTGCTTTACCGCATTAAGATGAGAGCAACGCACTCATTCATTTAACCTTGGCAGTCGATAGATGTGAAAAACCTAATAAATTCCATATTTTTCGTTGGTTTTGTCCTTATTAAAAATAGTCGTTTTCAGTTGATCTCTTTTAAGGTGTGACGAAACTCCAAATTGTCACGTAGTTACGACCATTCCTGTCATGTCAAAAACTATATTTTTATGGACATATAAATACCTTTCCCAATAAAATCGATTAAATAGTTCTTCCACCAACCCAATTTCTTATCAACAAAAACAAAACATACAACTTACATATATAAGAAGACCTTGATACCATTTTCGTATACAGTTATAGCACATACTGATTAAAGTACAAATTGTATATAGTTACTTGATTGGATTTATTTCAAATTAAATCGAAAATAAGACAACGTGACACTAACTAATCACCATCGGGCAATGCAAACGACAAATATGCTTAAGACCGATTTAAGACGAAGAGACGAAATTGTTTGTCGTAAAGATGTTTTGTTGTTTCTCAAACCACTAACACAAAAACCCTTTCACGACTATCAATTTCGTTTTCATTTTTGAATTTATAATTCGAACCGTTAACTGTGTAGCCCACACTTAATGGACTTAAGTACTTATAAGAAACCGATTGAAAGAATCCAAAAAATAAATGAATAAAATCCATAAAAAACTACATAAAATGTATAATCTTGAAAAGCATTAATCTTGATTATGCCATTTTGTGTAGAATAGACGATTAATTTTATTTCGTTTCGATTTTCGATTTTGTCTACAACATTATGTGAGTCACTGTCTCAATGATGCGTTCATTGTCGGTGAATAAGTGTAGGCATCTTCTGTAAATATTATTTATGTATTTAGGCCATCACGCTACTTATAAGATTATAGTTTTGTGAATGAATATGATCAAAATGGCATTCGATAATCAAAATATGTGAATTCGCGGGTGTGGAATTATGGCTTTGTACTAATTTGAATAAGGCAAATAAATTGAGGTTACTTAACCTCAGTTTAGTATTTGGTGCGTATCTCAACAGTATGTTTTGGGGTCGAAGGACTTTCACCGAAGCTAAATCAGCGAATTGTGATGAGCATCTGCGCACATAGCCTAGCTCTATGTCTTCGATGTGTTTGGTTGAATGAGTTTGAGATTAGCTCGTATTTGAACGAAGTTTGGCGTGAACTGGTCGTGGAGTAGTCTAGAGGACACTTGATCACGATTCCGATATACTATTTGCTTGTGGGTGTTAAACATTAGTACGAGTATTAATTATTTGTAAATATACGTTTGAAACGTTTCAGAGTAACGTAGGATCAGTCCATAATATTTTATTCGAATCTTGTGATTGTTACCTCAAACTCGTTTTATCATCACTTAGAATCCGGTGAGGAAAGAGTAAATTAATTTCTGCCTTAATTACATATCAAATCACCAGATCAGATCTCGGCAAGTTTTTCAAGAAGGTGATGCCTCTTTGATTTAGATCCGAGGTACCCCAGCATACATGATGTATGTATTTTGGCTTGCATCCTGCAATCATTGGAATATCATTGCGGATTGTGAAGGATGTATAGGACATTGATCGTATAGGAAGTAAACAGAGGTCACTAGAATAACGTGTCGTATACCTTGTTCCTTTACTGCAACGGTTGAAGTAAGTAAGAACCTTTAAATGGATAGACTCCTGCCCATGATTCGGAATAAATACGTAAATTAGTCACTGGACGGGTTGTATTACTAAAAAACTATCTTCAACAATCTTTTGAGAAGTTCAAATTTGCTCACTTTTTTTCAAACAACTTGCTATTAATTATCACAAATTGGATAGTGACATTGTTCCAAACATCACAACAATAGCCTATCTACAAAATATATTCAAAAACCATTTCACCCGATTGCTAGAGGTACGGGATAGATTTACCGAAATGTAAGATATGGGCCAATATTTAACAACACATTTGGACTAATAAGGCTATAAGGTCACATCTCTGGGTGTACCTCGTACTCCAATAATGCATATAGCTGATGTTCTTTCTTATGTCATCAAGCCAAAGTTAAATTTTTGTCATTATTTCATCTCCATTGAAGTTAAGACTTGGAAGTTAGGGAAATACATAATTAGGAAGTTAGATTACAACCGGATTTTAATTATCGGCTTGATCTCTATAATTAAGGCCGAAAATCTCCACTCCTCTCATCGTTCCCTTTTTCTATATTACGATGAAATCAAATCAAAGATATACACATTTCATAGCTTCATGCTAGCCTTTATGACATTGAGACATTGAAATTCATACACACAAAATTCCGTTCCTATCGGTTCCTACCGTTCACCCCGGTAATTATCGCTCTAACTTCAGCAGTTTGATCGGCCAATCAACGTTCCTTATCTCTATCTAAAGGTAAATCATTACGAACTCCAAAGTAGTTCGAATCTTCACGAGTATTTATACGAATGATAAAGCTTAAGTATATACTTTGCTTAGTCTTCAGCTTACGGCAAAAAGATCTATGGTGTCATTAATTGATTTCTGAAGAGTGTATATTCCATCTACTAGTATCCTTGTTTGGTTAATTGATGTTTGAAGTTTCAGAGTTACTTAAAACATACAGGAGGTTATTAATCCTTCTACCGAATGTTATACGGTTAACACATGTACCCTACGTGGCAAATCACTGAATCGACCAGTTTTTTATATACTAGCAACATCGCCAGATCAATTTTGACTTCAAGATCAGTACTTCCTCGATTTAGGATGGTAAAGGAAACTGTGAAAGAATTGCTAGGGCATTGCCCCACAGAATAGATTCCATAGAACCAAAAGAACGATATGGATCCGAACAAAATGCTATACTTTAAGTCTATGTGCCACACCATGATCAAATGTCCAGTCTACCGTGAAGTTGTGAAATTACAAACGTATCACTCACCTTCTCTGACTTTGGAAAAAATCTACAAAGACATGGTTAAAATGAGTGTGAATTTCGTTATTATTTTAGCAAACTGAAATAGCTTCTGTCCATGTGTCTGTCGACTGTTTCTTGCAATCTCTTTTAGGGCTCAAGCTACTCCCAATCTTTTTCGCTTATTCACATCCTACCTTATGCAATATAGGCAAATCGATGACGTACGGCTATAGGTCCGATTTACGTATAGAACAATCTGCGCATTTCATAGCTCAATATTAGCCTATAGTACTGACATGGAAGATGGTTCGGCCCATGAATTCTGCACTCTAGCATGGAATGAACATAAAGTTCACTGACCAACCACCAATATCAGATATAGTGAAAAATTCCTTTTGCATCCGATACTTCCCGCAGTTTTAACCATATCAATAAATTTGTTCTGCATAACTTTATATTCTGTGTGACGCTGAAGAAGCACTAATTAGTGCCTATGAGAAGAGTCCTTTAAGTTTTAGAAAAAAGAACTGGGACACCATGGTAGATTAGGGAATTGGCCAGACTGAGGCAACAGGCAAGACAACTTCTAAACGATGCCATGAAAACTGGGGTACATTCCAAGATCTTGGAGAAAAGTCAGGGTAGTGTTCATCCCAAAGAATGGAAAGCCTAGATATGACCAAGCAAAAAATGTCGGCCTACTCTTTCATCGAAACTTGTTTTGGAAACGAGTGCCTTGAATCGACTAGGCCGGCTGAATAAAGTTAGACTTCACTGGATACTCAGTCATATGGGTATCAAAGGGAATATATTGGCCGATAAATTGGCCGGTTTGGGTGCGGTATCCTTTTTTGTGGGACCTGAGCCCGCTCTAGGAGTGATGTCTTAAACAAAAAATTGACTATCATTTTGGAGATCTGCACCAAAAGAGATGGGATGATTTCTACTCTTGTCGATCTAAAATCTTCTTTGGATCAGTAAATCAGCAAAGATTCCAGTCTTTCTTAAATTATTATAGACGACTGCTGGGCATTTTCACGGGAAAAAAACGCTGAAAAAAATAGACATAGACTCCTGTCGATGTTTTGGAATAAATCCGTAAATTAACCACGGAACGGGTTGCATTATTCAAACATTTTGTTAATTTTTCAAAATCTCTTGAAAAGTAGCCATTTTTCAAACATGGGACCTGCTATTACTTATCAAAAAAATGATAAATAGTGACATTTTTCCAAACATCACAACATCGGGTGTCTAAATACTCTCAAAAACCACTTCATCCGATCAATGAGTACGGGATAAAGTTACTGAATATAAGACATGCTGACTATTTTTAAATACATTCGGACTAAAAAAGTTGTAAGGTCACATAACTGGGTGTATTTCGTACTCCATGTTCTTTCTTATGCCATTAAGCGAGTGTCTAAGAGAAATTTTCGTCATAATTTCATCTTTATTCGTTACGTGTCAAACAGCGGAATAGATAATTGGGACGTTAGACTTCAACCGGATTTTAACTATCGGCTTTATCTCTATAATTCAGGCTGAAAATCTCCACTCTTGCATCGTTCCCTGTTTCTATCTTACGATGAAATCATATCAAAGATCTACACATTTCATAGCTTCATGCTAGCCTTTATACTAAGTACTGACATTGAAAATGTTTCGGCATCTTTCGCTTTAAATTTAGCAGCTTTATCTAAAGTGCAATTTGATCGGCCAACCAACATTTCTCGTCTCTATCTAAAGGTAAATTATTACAACCAAATCTTGACGAGTATTTATAAAACTGATAAACCTGAAGTATATACTTTGCTTAATCTTCAGCTTACGACATTTGCATAATTCCACATCAATAAGATCTATAGTGTCATTCGTTGATTTCCAAAGAGTGTATATTCGATCTACCTTGTTTCCTTGTTAGGTAATTACTGTTTGAAGTTTCATTGAGGTACTTAAAACATACAAAAGTATATTAATCCTCCTGCCGATTGTTATAAAGTTAACACATCTACCCTTCGTGGAGAATAACTGAACCGACCAGTTCGTATTATATACTAGCAACATCGCCAAATCAATTGACTTAAAGATCAGTACTTCCTCGATTTAGGACGGTTAAGGAAAATGTGAAAGAATTGCTAGGGCCCATAACAGATTCCATAGAACTAAAAAACCAATATATGGATCCGAACAAAAAATATTTATAATAAATTATGAATCTCTGTAGTGAAATGCTATGCTTTAAGTCGATATACCACACCATCATCAAATGTCCAGTCTACCGTGAAGTTGTGAAATTACAAACGTATCACTCACCTTCTCTGACTTTGGCAAAATCTACAAAGACGTGGTTAAAATAAGTGTGAATTTTGAGCAAACTGAAATAGCTTCTGTCCATCTGTCTGTCGGCTGTTTCTTGCAATCTCGTTTAATGCTCAAGGTACTCCCAATCCTTTTCGCTTATTTACGTCTTATCTCAAGCAATTTCATATCCAAATCGATGATGTATGGCTGTAGGTTAGATTTACGTATAGGACAATTCTATCTGCGCTATAGAACGTATAGAACAACCAGCTTATAATACTGGTATGGAAGGTGGTTCGGCCCATGAATTTTGCACTGTAACATGGAGTGAATATGGAGTTCATTCACACCACCGACCGCAATCAGATAGTGAAAACCCTTTTGCATCCGATACTTCCCGCAGCTTTAACCACTGGACGATCGGTAAATTTGTTCTCTATAAACAGTATACACTGTTCTATCTGGGTCTAGACTGGGTAACTCTATTCTATTCTCATATTATGCTTACATGCGCGGATAGTTAAAAGTCACACATAGTAAATGTGTCGATTACATCTAACTAAGTACATATATGTATTGTGTACAGCATAAAAACATGATAGTCATTTTATGTTGCCATCACGTGCTAGAAATAAACTCAGTTTTTTTTTTCGGAAAAATTTGTATGCAACAATTCATCTGCACTTGACATTTTCTATTGTTTCGACGATAATGACGATCGTGGTAATATATTAACATGACATTCGTTAATTGTATAAATGTAAATGCATCTTTATGCATGCTAGTCGTATGTTGCATTGTTTTTGGGCACGAAGAAAACTCAAACTAAATTCACGGTTCTTTAAACCAACATATGTGTCTTTGCAGACGTAAAGTACAAAATGTGTTCAATTAAATTCGAAACAATAAAACAAATGTGTGTATAGAGCTAGGCTATGTATGTACTTTCATACACTCGTTTTCTAATTAGTTTTCTGTTTTCTCGATGAAATCGAAAAGAAGAAATTGAGAAAAATTAGAAAACAATATTATACTTAAATGTACTACTGAGACGCAATGCGAATACAAAGACAAATTATTCTTTGTTATGTGTAACATGGATAAAAAAAGTGAGAGCACGAATTTGTAATTTTTTTTTTCGTTTTTCAATTGAAATTAAATTAATTTGATGGGTAATTGAGTTTCATGTTTAATTTGTAAAAAAAAAACTAATAAATAAAATAATGCTGGGCACGCAGGAAATGATAGTGTTTTATTGGGTTTTATACAGCTCGATGTACTTTTGAACGTTATAAAACGCTTTTACTCATATAACAGCCGTGGTCTAATAAATTAGATCGAAACCCGGGAGTTGCTTTTGCTACAAAACGATCGGCTCCTCTTTGATTGACGTATTATTGATAGTGATTGGCGTTCATGTCAAGTCTCGTGATTTTGTTTTAACTGATGTTAATTTTGAGTCCAACTTCATTTGCGTGGTCTGACGTAGTTCTGCGTTATCTGCGCAGTTCAGATCATTAGTTGCGTTAGTGATGTTCCTCATTGACTACCATTAAAGTTCAAATTTACCAGTTAATGTCTAACTCTTCTCGAGTTGAAGAATTTTTCACTTTGTTTTTCTTTGTATTGAACTTTGCTTTTGTCAAAATCCGTTTCCACGCTTTAAGAATCCCAAGAAAACTAAACTGTTCGTAAACCATTATTTTGAAACTTCTTTTCTCTAATGTATTACAATTCGCTTTAAATTGACTCTTAGTTAGTTAGTCATTCCAAGCTTTACATATCCAAATGGGATTAATTCTTCATGAAATCCAACACAAGTTTATGTAGAATTTTAATCAGGCTGTCGCCAACATCATTTGCTAATCTGTATTACGCTTGGGATCTTTCAGAGTAATTTTTAGTTATACCCCTTATATAAAATCTTCCTGTTAATAATTTTATATTTTGATCCGCTCGGTGTACTCAGGGGCTTGTTGTAATGTGTATTGCAATGTGTATAAGATGCCCTAATGGTTTTCTAACTGCTTCCATTGATTTTTATATTCAATTGAATAAAGTTGATGGGTAGTTCCGTTATCACACATTTTTTTGTCATAAATTCTTTGATCAAGATCCAATTATTCATCTGTAGAAATCTTTCTATTTGATTGAAATGCCCCACTCTACCAGTACTTAGTGTAAACTCTATTTCGTGAATATTCGCTACCAGAACATCATGACGATTTGTGTAACCATTTCCTGCTTTTCTTTAATTTCCGCACTTTAACCGATTTGTTCTCAGTTTGAATCCTCCCATTGCATGACATCCATCGTTTCACAAATCAACCCACTCAATCATCCGTATTACTCCTGTGTCTAGGTGCTATCACATACCTCTTCCGCCGATCTCTCCACTTAACGTTTTCCCACCAACACTCCGATTATTCGACTTCTCTTATCCTCGCTCAAGTCTAATTTCCCAGCAAATTATTAAAATATGTCCAGGTTTCTTACATATACCCAACAACTTATCCTTGCCATTCCAAAAGTTTGTTGTTAACCAATCACTAAATGGTTTGTTGTTCCCTCTTGAATTATTACTGTCGGGCTCCAATCCAACTCTTCGTATTTGTATCGTTTGATCGTATTATACGCAGTATCTCTCTTCTCGGATTTGAATTACGAATATCATCTGATCCATTTACTAACTACATTGTGGTTACTAAGTCAATGTTGATTTTCGGTTTAGTTAGTCTATTAACCAAGAGATGTCAGTAACAATATGTATTTTAATCTCTTGTTTGTTTAGTTCCTATTCTTTCTACTAGGCCACACATTATTAATTTTTTGGTTGAATGACATCAAAATATCCAGATATTTGCCACGATATATTCATATCCAGTCGTATGCATTCGTGCTGTCCTCGTATTAGCTTCCCTCGTGTATTTATATTGATTTTTGATCATACACACTTAATTATTATTTTAACCAAGAGATGTCACCCATGTATATATTTGTATAGACATTTTTTGTCAAATTAATATGGAATCGGTTAATATTGACCGATTGGAATCGGTGACGATTTAAACGTCTGTTTACGATCGAGGTGGTGAAGTACTAATTTTATTAGAGTTTTACATATTCAAATGTAGTCTACGTTAATCGGATCTATACAATATAATGACGTTAAATAAGCTGTTCAGCTCTAACTTGTTTCACCTCATTTTGTTGATTTAACTGACAGTAAACATTTTAATCCCGTGATCGATCATAATATTAGCTTGGAAAACTACAAAATTGAGATCGGTGACTAAATCGGAAGTGCTTCGTTAATTTAGTCGAACCAAAATAATTTATGCAACTGTATGTGACATTTTTATAGACTTACATTAAAATGTTAAGACATAATGTGATATCCTCGACTGATATCGCAATCTATTTGGACAGTCAGGCAGCAATCAAGTCGCTAGACTCCGTTTCTCTGATGTCTAGAGTGGCGTTGAGTTGCCACTTGTCTCTGAATAAGATGAGTGAAAATTTCAACATTCTGATAGTCCAAATCTGGACTTGAAACGCTCAAGACACTGATATCCCTACGAAAACGTGAACTAAAAACGACCGTGGAGATACTCACAGGGCACTGCCTACTTGGAGCACATGCGACTAGGCTAGGTCTAGAAGCTAAAAACTTTTGCAGAAGCTGCATGGACGAGGAGGAGGAAGAGACGGTAGTCCACTTCCTATGCTCATGCCCGGCTTTGGCACACAAAAGACATGAATATTTGGGTAAATTCTTAAGGGTAATAAGGAAGTAAGATCTTGTGGTATCACAACGGACCGCCGCTAGTCTAAATGTGATGTAGCAGCCACTCAACCTAGCCTAATCTTCGTTAAAATTTTGAATTGTATTTTAGTAAACAACCCGGATTGTGATATTACAACTTGGGTAAAGGTCGTCCCCACAGTTAATTATTGCTTATATTTTCGTCTGAAGAATCTGACTCACTAATTACAAATAGTAAATTAGACAACATCACAACATACTTACTTGATTTGTATATTATGATATAAAGAATTCACAAGATAATTAAATCGTCAATCAAAAGCGTAACCAAAACTTCACTCCAATTCTTGCAACCAATCAAAGCATGTAGATACACACATGCACTTTTCTCTCTATACATGTATACTTATATTAGTTTGGCACACTTTCCACAGTTATAAATTATAGTTCCAATTAATCATATAAAACAATTAACTAATTATTTTAATTTTAAATTAATTCATAAAAAAAAAACTTTTCATGTGCAAACAAAATCGCATTCTTTCCGACCACGAACGTTATAAACATCGGAAGATCGCGTCTAGAAGATGATGATGGGCGATAAACTTTCAATGATACATTTTATAATCTCACGATAAAAAAAAACGTTAATTTCTTAACAATGGAGACGCGCGGAAAATCATTATGATAAGAATTTTTGTTACATTTGTTATAATAATAGTGAAACCGCGCGTAATTTAATATCTTTGTATTCAATTTAAACACTCGCTTATGTACGTTTGAAACTGGGTGTAATAGAAGAGGCACTCAATTTTGATTTAATTGCAAGTTTTTTTTATTAATAATGATAATTGTGTTGAAAGTTGAAAGTGTTACATTGTGTTGTGTATGAGGGGTGGATGTGGGTAGATCTGGTTGGAATTGTGATGTTTTGGACTAACGCAATATCGTACTTAATTTGGTTACGAAGATAAATAAATGAGACTCGTACATGGAGAGTCGGACACTATACAAAACGGACCCAAGCTGGATGGGAGAGTGGAGTTTTCAGTGACACCAAGACTGGCGTAAGGTTGCCACTTATGTCTTTACGAATTGGAAAAGAAAACTGTAGAGTGAATTGGAGATTAGAACGGCTTATTTACTAGAAAAGACGCAAAAATCGTATAAACTTGATATGGATTCCCTCTTGAATCTCGATTACAGTAATGTTCCAGATATTCTATAAGATTCATTAAGAGTTCTGTTTGATTTACGTCATGGTAGGTGTAGGGCCGAGATCTGTAGATTTTTCCTCCAATTTAAGGACCATAGAGGGCTCTTGGCTGACATCTTACTCTTTAGGAGCCACAGTTTTTCTCTCTTTCCATTATTACAAGTTGTTTCCCTTCAGCTAGAACTGTTGTCTTCCAGGCCATCGCTAGTCTTCCTACTTTCTTTTTCCGTTGTGGATTTCATTCTAATGATATCCTCGTTATATCTCTTAGGATTTCCTCAATTTTGACTGATTGTTAACCTGAAGCAATTTAGTATTCGTCGAAAGCACTTGTTTACGAACACCTGTAGTTGCTTTCTCACTTTTTCTATGTGTTTCCATATCTCACACCCATACAGAAGTACTGATGCCACAAACAAATTCAACATTCGCATCTTGGTCTTGCGTGTCAGGTCAGAAAAATTCTAGAATTTCGAATTTGAGGTACATCAGTGTGGTTATATTTGTGTTGAGCCTCATCGTCTTGGTTTTTCTGATTTTTATCTTGAGACCAACTTCGTGAGCTAGATCTGATAGTTGTTGTATTTTCTGTTACATTTCTGGTTGTTTATGTGTTAGCCTTAGCAGGTATATGTCGTCTGCATATTCCAGATCATTGAGTTATCTGTTAATCATAGGAGACGTGACATTCAATTCCACATTACATTAACGAATACGACCAAGAACAGTATTGGTGAGAGTATCTTTGCTTTACTCCTCGAGTGTTATAGTATTTTCCACTTTGTTTTCCTTTATATTGAATAGAATCCCGATACATTACTAGTATGAATTCAATCAATTTCTTTGGGATGCCCATTTCACAAAGTGTCTGCCATATTACATTCCTATTTATCGTGTCAAATTCGCATTCAAAATCAAATAAGAGCAGTTATAATGGTGAATTCGATTCACTCGATTGTTCAGTAATGATACGAGATGAATTGATCAGTGCAACTTTGCTCTAGTCTAAAGCTAGATTGTTCGATTCTGAATTTTGCATTGATCGGTCGGATTCTGTGAAAGATGATCATTGTTGTGTTGAGGAGACATACCTTGCCAATTTTTGGATCATCTTTTCGATTGTAAATGCAAGCCTCTCTTCAATTTTTGTGGTATTCTGTTAGTAGTTCACACTTCTTGGAGTCTCTCTGATTTGAATGCCCTAATAATTTATGATCAATTAGGCTTGTAATTATAATTTTGCGTTCAGATAGGAACACTTTTCCGAACAACCTTTATGTTACTCCACTCTAACGTAACCTCGAGGATAATGGATGACATGAACACGGACAAGAAGCTTAACCTGTGTTGGGACGGATACGCTTGGATTTCAGGCGACCAGTTAATGTTTTTTTATATATCGAGGCTAGTTGATGGTACTTTATGGTAGGCTCGGACCACATTTTGTTTTATAAAAAGAAACTATGACCTTGCAGTTTTATGAAAAATCGATTATAGCAAACTTCTTCAATATCTTTATTTGATAAACGTACAGATCAATACGATTTACATTCCACAATTTGATATCGATATAAAACGATGCAACGCTTCGCGCGATATCACAATGATATCCTTATTTGGATGGTCTTTCATAGTTTTCTCGATATACGGAAAAGATCTGTCTAAAGCTCTGTAATGTATATATAAAAACACATATGTTAACGTTGTGGTATAAACACAGAAGGTCGAACACAGAAGGTCGAAAATACTTAACTTACAAACACAGATCATTTACACTTTGAAAATCTTTAGCCACGGCAACCCATTGATCAAATTCATCGTTCAAGAATAAAAACCGAAATCCATCGTGTGGTAAAATTTCTGAAAATAAGTTCACTTATTAGCTTATAATTAACATATAATATCAGCTTTTAGAGAAATGAATCACTTTTAAGCACTTCCGCATCGTTTTCACACGCAAAACGAGCCACCGAACTAAGTATTTGAAAAATATTCATTTTCACTTCCCGATTTGGTATTTGGGTTCGACACTCGGCACTCACATCATCCGATATGTCGAAACATTTCAAAAATTGTGGCATAATACCACAGTACTGTGTAAAAAATTCTTCAACAGCTGGTAAATCTTCATCGTTGCCACTAAAATCGATCACCGTTGTATTAAAATCGTGCAAAAACTCGTTCAATGTTGTCAATCGATTGTGACATTGATCACGAAGTCGGGTCTGTTGCTGCACATTCATATACAAATAATTAACGATAAATAAATAATTAAAATCGAAAATCTTACAATAAATTGTTCACGACATTCTGAAGTTATTCCTAAGGCGTACGTGTAATCAAGCGCCAGATGCGATAGAAGACAAATTGCTATAATGATCGTGTACATTGTGTGCTGCGTACAAATTTAAACTGATTCTAAATTACTCGATTTACGTAATGATACATAAAATTATTGTACCAGTGTCGAAATCGTAGTTTCGTCTTTAGTTTAAAGTTATAGTTGACCAGCACTTTATGAATGTAATTCAAAGTAGAATGATAACTACTTAATTTATCGAATCAGTTTATTATCAGCTGTTGGATTACACTAGTGGGCCCGAAAATCGAACCATTTGTGCTTCATTCTATAACTATCCAATGTACTGATGTATGAAAAGCGTTTGCTGGAAAATTATCGATGGTTCAATTTTTTTGCTCTCGAGTGTACTTATAAATAAGTTTAATGGAAGAAATATATCTTTGTTTGCTTGCTGTTAATCGAATTTAAGATTATATATATCCGTACATACTTATACGGTTTTGTGACAGTGTATCAATGATGCAGTAATAGTTTGTCAAATTCTTTTTATCTCTGCGATCCATTTTGGGTCGACCCAACTTATTCGCAGTTTCTTTTTAACGTTGAAGTCAACACCGAAGACATACGGCTATAGGAACAATTTGTGTAGCCCACCTGCACTATACTACAGACTATACTACTGACATCAACTATAGGTAGTTCTTGAAATAAATATTTGACGTAACCACACTTCTCCCAAACATTATCATTAAACCAATCTAAGTCTAAGCGTTAATCTAGCATTATCAAGCTCAAAGAGACAGTCCATAACGTATCTACCTAAATATAATGTTTCTGTGTGCCGATGCTGGGCAGGAGAAGACCAAAGCCTCGTCTACATGCTCACAGCTCCTGCGAAAGGCGTTCGATTTTAGACTCAATCTTCTCGCATGTTCTGCAATAGGATGGTGCCTGTAAGTATTCTGACAATCGTTCTCAACTCCTGTTTTGGTTTAACCAGTTTTACAGCACCTCAACTCTAGTTAAGACTAAAAATTCACTACGTTAAAGTATTTGTCCAGGCCTGATTACACCTTTAAGTAGGCGTTGAAAGCTTGAACCACATCTGGCTAGTTCGTCTGCCCAGCAGTTCCCGAAGATATTTAAGTGACCAGGGTTGATAATCTGTGGATGTTGAAAATATCACCCATTTCGTTATTCTTCACCACCTTACATACACCAAGTGAAATTTTTCACTATTATATCAAGTATGAAATCCACTTTATGTCTCAATCCGTTCAAGATCTCTTCAATCTCATTATTTTCATTAACATATACTCTGCAGTAATCATTGAAACAAACAGAAGTTTCCGCCGCCAATCTTGATCCAGCCAAGAGCCATCCTTGATGGCTGATAAATTGCAAAACAAAGATTTCAGTGCCTTTCAGTTCATCCCTATAGCATATCCTGAAAATAGACAAATGGTTGAAAACTTATCAAATCTGTCTGACGAGGTTTACAATGACCCTGAAGAAGACAGTTTCACTGCCGTATAGGTTAACGAATCCTAACGCCGGTTTTAGCTTAATGGTTAAAAAGGTTTCTCATCACAACGCGGTCTCGAGTTCGATTCTCGCCGTTGACCAAAAATTAACATGCACCAAATGACATAAAAATCGGTTGTGTGTGTGTAAAAGCATTCATTGGGCTGACCACCTACAATGTGCACCAATAGGTTAAAGTGGTTCGTATAAGGTCTCAGTTGAGACGCGGTAAGGGTTATTTACCATAGATTTTATTCCGCTTTGTTGAAAGGTTTTAACAACACAAAAGGGTATGCTCCATTGACCACCAGTTTTCAATCAGCAACATCGACTACTTTTTAAGTCAGCAATATTTAATGTTGCCACACTTGTCCTAAATATCACCATTTAACCAATTAGCGAGTATACTGAAGCGTAAGAAATCTAGCATTTACAAATCTACTATTATTAGCCTAGGACGTAACTAACTCCTGCAAAGTTCATTAGATTCCAGATGAATTGTTTTTCAATCGCTTCGATTGTGTAACACATTGTTTTTCTATTGTTTCAAGTCTCGTTTTGACTCGCTATACTAAATGTTAAGATATCTCTATTGTTCCTACAGACCTGAGTGCTCTTCATCTTTCGGTAGCAATTGCTTTTCAATTCGAACTAGCCAGATGCAATTCCGTGCAATTCCCGAAAATATCTAGGAATTAAGTTAAACTGATGTTGAAATGCTCACCCATCTCGTTATTCGTCACTACCTTAAACGTAAGTGAAACTGTTCACCAGTTTAAGACCTGTTCAATCGTCCTCTATTTGTTCTAATATACAGTAAGTAATCATTGAAACGAACAGAAGTTTCTACCACCAATCTTGATCCAGCCTAGGCCATCCTTGTATTTCCTAAATTGACACACAGGTTAAAAGCTTATCTAATCTGTCTGACAACGTTTTCAATGACTTGCAGAACACAGTCTCACGGATCAATAAGTTAATAGCTGAATCTCTTGAACTATTGTTAGTTTGAGAATACCTATCGTAATGTTTGGTTATTTATGAAGTTAGAATAAACACAAACGGGAGCTTCTTTAATTTTGCCTATGGAGATCCGATCTAGTGGTACAATCGGATATTTGTTCAAGCGGTACAAAAAATTGAAGAAATATGTCGATTTGTTGAAGCCCACCTTTTTCATTGTAGTCAGACATAATATGACTCTCATAAGATGAGAAAAGGCTTCTGCGATAAACTTTCTGCCTCTCTTAAGCGTATTCAGTTAAAAATGAAAATTCAAATAACAGAACTGAGTTTCTTTTAACTAGAAAACTATAGGGGACGACCCACACCCATGAACATCCTTCTATGCCGGGCTAGTAAAATTTTAGAAAAACATTACATGAGCTCACAATACACTCATAAATCGATTTCAAAATGGTTATTCAAAAATGTACAAATTATTCAGAACATTACACCAAAATCAAACGTATAGCGTCATCAATTATAGCTAAATCAAATTTGTTTATATAGCCTAGCCTGGTATTCAAATCACATAAAACGATCGCCACACAACGATACATTTTAATTGTTTAAATGGAAATAAGTACGAGTAAGTACGTGCAGAGTAAACAAAAAGTGCATATGGAATGTTTATGAATCATACGTGTATGCATTATTATAAAAGTCAAATGCGGCTATATACAGTGTTTGTTTTGGTCGTATTTCTCGCGGATTGTTCGTTTGGCTTATATAAATATGTGTTCTGTTTAAAATTGTAATCCACCCACATTATATATTTATACAGTCATATATACACCACAACACGACGTGTGTATATACATATATATGACCGTGTAGTTTAGTTGTCCCCTGTATAATATTTGGTTTTGTGCTGTGTGCGGCTGATGATAAGATGAGTTTTTCATTTCATTGGAAATCGAATATATACTAGCTAATATATTGGAATTTTATAAATATAATATGTTTATGACAATAGTGTATAGTTGTTTGATCGATATATAAATAATACAGTGATGGAAATAAATTCTATGTATCTTTATATAAATTAGGTACAATTTCGTTGACTGTATACAGTATTCCCGCGTACATATTTAATTTGAATTTGTTGTTTTGAATTTTGATTGGAATTATTTTTGTATTTATTGTGATAAAAGTCTAAATAACAAAACTCTTTATGTACGATGCCACCCATAACGCGGGTGATGGGAAAATTATATATATGATTTTTGATACCGTTTACACACACACATATAGGGTGTCCCAGTAAGAAGTTCAGATTCATCCTCCTGATTATTTATGGAAAATAAAATGGCGTACTCTATTCGGTCGGCCCAGTTTTGGATTGTGTGCGGATCTATTTCGGCAATGGTTGCTACAATATTAGCTTTCAAATGCTCAATTGTTTGTGGATTGTCCGTATAAGACTTGTCCTTCACGGCACCTCAGAAATAAAAATCCAAAGACGTCAAAACACTTCTCCTTACTGGTCAATTCAGGTCACCATTTCGACTGATAACGCGGTCATCGAATTTTTGACACAGTACCACTATTGTAACGCCCCGCGATGTGTGACATGGCACACCATGTTAACATGTGGCGGTAGCTGGTTCCGTCCGAAAAAATGATTTTTGAGCCAAGTTTGTCGCAGATCCACACAGCGAATCGATATCGCCTCGAATGATCACAGGTCTTCAATTTCTGGACCAATTTAGCTTTATAGGGCAACAGACCAAGATCTTTACGCAGAATCCGTTGCATTGAAGATAATTGGCAGATGTTCATTGCCGATGCACGATGACGTATAGATGTTCTCGATTGTTGGTGCACATTTAACAACCGCGGCAATATTTTCGGCTGAACGAACACGACGAGCATGGATACGTATTGGATTCGCCAGTAGGTAGCCCTTGTTTTGACTAAATTTTGTTTTTGTTGTGGAAGTAAATTTCCAACATTTCCCATTTTTGTTGAAGCGACTCATCTATAAATAATATACTGAGTTTCTGTCAAAGAAAGAATGACATTAGTGTTGCCAGAACAAATAATCGATATATCAAATCTGAACCAATTGTTGGGACACCCTATATCTGCAATGAATATATATGTTAATACGTTATTTTCTTCCGCAGTTAAATAACAATGTCTTTAATGTGATTTTCTTTTTATTTTCTTTACAGGTATGTAACATCGGATATATACGAATCGAACAGTAATCGATTGAACATATATATAATAGAAAATAATTACACCGGATGAAGTAATCTTAGAGACGATTGACCTGTTTTGTCTTGAGATTATTTCCTTTATCTTCGTCGTATTCGAGATAAACTGAGAAAGTTCAATACTCATATCCATTTTATGAGTGGTTGTACTTTAATTGCAGGTAATACAATATATGATATTTCAACAAAAATTTAATTATGCGTAAATATGATTGAGAAACCGCGATAAAAAAATCTCAAATTACATTTGTATGGTTTTTGGTTTACATCACTCGCATTCTGTCATTTTGGATCGCGCATTTTTTTTATAAATGAATTATTTTTTTTTTGAATGAATACATGACAATGATGTATTGTCAATGTTAATTTCGAGGAATTTTGTTTCGTTTGTGGTGTAATGAATTTCATGTTTGATGAAGATTGTAGGTTTTTTGTTGTATGGATGATGAAAATGTATGATTGGTTTCAGAGGGTGTTCCATATGCATAAGGTTTCTGTATCGTTAGCCGGTATCTGTATCGCTTTTGTGTGGTCAGTAAAAACTGCGCCAAGTATCTCCTAAAAGCACTCATATCTAGCTTTATTTGAGTGCGGTTTCCGATTTCTCTATAGATCTCTCTATCTCTCTCATTATACTTCTATCTTATAACATCTTAATTATTTCCATAAACCAATGAAAGTCCAGGGTGGGCCATTTGTTCAAAATAGTCGTTCCAAAAACAACAACATTTCGTAAATAGAGATAGACTGTTGGTCGACATGGACGTTCCATTGAGCGTCTAATTGGCAAAATTATTGATTGTATTGAAGAAACTGGTTCAGTGAAAGGTCGGAGACTGGTCGGAAAGTGTTTGTAATCAACGAAGTTACTCAAAAATTGAGGCTACCAGTCCATTTAAATCCTCGTCGATCAAGCTCATTTTTATCTTAATGGATACGCCAATAAAGAAATCTATAGAATTTGGAGAATTGAGACCTTCATGTTTTTCACGAACCAGAACTTTATGAGCTGTTGGCATCATTGGCCCGTTTTAAAAACGAACAGGAAAATTCCCTTCAGTGAATGGAGAACTTTATCGTAATATGTTAACTGGGTTTTGTGGATGGATTGCATGTCAAGGACATTTGGTTTCAACAAAACAAAGCGACACGCCACACAAGTCGTGCAACAGTCTTATTATTGACAAAAAGATTTGCGGATTGTATAATTTCAAGAAATTGTGAAGTTCCTTGGTCGGATCTAAAACCACTTGATTATATTTTGTGGGGGTATCCGCTAATCGCATCCATAAACAATTCAACAACTTAAAGACAAATTCGAGCTCAAATTGAGGGTCCCGTCTTTTATTGGGGAAAAGTAATCATAAATTTGGATGTTCGGCTACAGACCTGTAGACCACGCTGTGGTTGGCATATATGAACGATATTTATTACCAATAAAAAATGTTGACTGTTTATCCCAAAATGTGTGTTTTATTTATTAATAGTAAAAGGACCAACAGATGGGGCCCACTTTGTAGTATGCTGTTTAATGAACTCAAAGTGGTAGAACTCTTAAATGAGTTCTACTCTAACCGTTTGAAATTTATTCGATACTTAGTTTGTCGTAGAGGTTGAAGTTTTGGTTGTAATATATACGTAACAGTTCACATTGTGGTCTTGGAGGACCTTCAAATTGCGGTGGAGCGATGGAATTCTGTGTTAAATTTAAGCAGTTATCAGAAAAATATGATCGTTTTATGCTGGTTTAGAATCTGAATCATATACTTACAACGTGGTGGTGGACAGTTTACCCTTGGCTTTGGCGGATCAGGTTTCAATGGTAGTAGTTCCAAGTTGAGCTGCTTGTTGTATTTTTATTTTAGCTTGTTGTAGTTTTTGTTTTGAGGTGCTAGAAATATTTTTCATCGTCGTAGATGAGTTGGAGGCATTAAAATTGGATTAAAATTTAATCAGCAAATTTCGAAGCTAATTTGCATCTTCTTTACTATTTCAAACTAATACAAGTGCATAAAATTTAGAGAAGTTGGGATTGGTTTTTCGGCGAGAATTTGAGTTTGTTGGCCTGGTGGAACTGTAGACGATGCGCAAATGAAAAATTTTCTTATATTGATTATCGATAATAGGACGACGATGTTTTTGGCCCATGTTGTTGAAATGTGTTCGGTATCGGCCATATAGCCACTCATTTGCGTTTTATTGGATTGAATTGGTGTTGATGGAGTTGATTGGGTTGTGGTGCTTGGCGAATTCTTTCATAATGACGTTCGGTTAATTCTTATTTTGTTGGAGTGACAGATAGTGGATGCGTTGGAATATTTTCTTGTGTATATACGGGTGTACCTGGTTTTGGAGGTGCTTCTTCTTGATTTCCACGTAGCGGAACTGGTGTTGGGGCTGGTAAAAAGCAGTTACTATAGTTTCAAAATGATTTTTAGTTTCTTGTACTAGTTCAGTTGTTTACGTTTCTATATGCGATTCTAAATCAATGTCAAGTTTAGGGTTGTGTGCTCTTAATGTTTCCATTGAAATGCCTACCGCTGTTAAGTATCACAAGCAGTATCACCACCCGTTGCAATGCTTTCCGAATGTCACTTCGATTCTTTGTTTTTTGATGAAATATTTTTTGGAGAGTTTTGAGTTACTGTGTCGAATGGCTATAGATTAAGCTTCTATCTTTATCGTATTTATACAATGCTGGGCGTGTCAGTAAAATTGTTAAAATAGCTTCGAGGTGATCGTGCTTGGTGTTGATTTCACTGATGCAGTTGGTAATGTGTCGTAGTTCATTAAATTATTTTCTTTCGGCCGTTGAGATCATATTCTCTGAAAAGATTGAACTGCATTGAATTTAGTAGCAATGGCAAGAAACTGTTTCAATACCGATTTTTCCAGCTATTTGAAGCCCGCATTACTAAGTATGTTGGGTTTCTTAATATGCAGAGTGAACATTATATGCAAGGTATAAAAATAGGTCTGCACAACAGATGGCGCTAATTTTAAAACACAGTATTTTCTATGTTTTCATTTTTCTATAATATTCTGAAATAAGTGATCCACACTTTTACTGTTATCACTCAAGTTCTGTTGTAGCATTCCATCAACCCTTTTGCTTATCTTAAGGCTTTCTTCATAAACTGTTTGTTACTTGTTCAAACAATCATATCAAAAATACTCAACGTGTGAATTAGATATCGGTTTCCCCAACGGTCATCGACTTTCGTGTTGGTTCGATTAGTATGACAGACATAATTAAATATATGATATTCTCTTAAGCTTAGATGTTGTAAATATTTAACTTATCGATTAAGCAGATGTTACATCTAATTAAACTTTGGTTCCTTTAACATTTGTGGACCCCTTCTCTATTTGTATATATTACGTTACCTATAAGGTTTAGACAAAAGTACATATTTGAATTTCAATATTGAAGCCATTTGTAATGTAATATAGGTAGGAAATAGTTTTTATGGACAGACATAAAATTACAACGTCTATATTCAATCGATTGGTTATGTATAAGATATTGAAATATACGACTCTAGTCGTGCTACTGTGGATGTAATTTAGACTAGTAATTCTTAACTATTAAATGGCCTTTACCTCATTTGGTGGCTTACAACTAAATGGAATCGGAAGAAATCCTCTGAACCACTTGCAACTATTTGTTTGTCTAGAGATTACTATATGCATACGACACCCAGCTGAATGGGGCGGTTCTACTGTCGTTTGAGCTTCGAATCAAAAGGAGTGCAGCACTGACAGCAGTATAGAGTCAACCATTACAGAACTATTGGTCACTGCTTAACATGGATAGAGGTGGGCCCGTCCAAACGCCTGTTTGGGAAATTATTCCTAAATCCGGATATGTAATTATCTATCCGTCCTGGAAGACACGCCCCTGTCTTTTGTTGCAATTTTGAAAATTGCACTATATGAGATTGATATACTGCAGATATTTTCTCTTACATCAGAACTACTTACTTAACGGTTTTCTCGAAACTTTTTTGAGCGACAATAACTACCTTGAATTGGCCTAACATTTTGAGTGATGACAAACTTTACTGGTTACATGGGTATTAAAGACCAAATATTGCTCGATAATATGCCCCATCTACTACTTTTGTGGAACCTGAGTCATCCCTAGACTTTATTTTGAGATCTTTTGGCGATTATAATCAAGTTAGGATCTCAGTTCTTATTGAGCTTTGATAAACTAATATTGTTCTTTGAGTTAGCACATGGAATGAACGAAAATTCAAAGCCATGCAAACTACGATCAGTGCTTCCTATTTTATAATTTACTTACGGTGAACATATACCTGATATCTAGTGTTAATTTGTAGAACATTTCGGGACTGATGGCGTTCGTTTTAGCAGGATTATCACAATGGGCCAATCGAGTGTGAATGACAGGAGTAAAATAGTTTATTAGAGCCTGTGTATATAAGTTGAGATTCAATTGCCATGATTCCCCCATCTCTGTTTTTGTTTTAATGCTGACTTGAATCAAGTTAAAACGGGAGTTATCGAAAGACGTTTGTATGTGGTTCTTCTGTATAATTTGAAGATATATTCCATTTAACATTCCATTTAAATTATATTAGCAATCTTCAATTAGTACGATAAAACGATCCATGGTAAGGTTCTTGAATAACGTCATATTCATCGAAATCTTAAATTCGAAATACTTTATGTAACCATGAATTTGCTGAGTAATGAATCTCTTAGTAGCTCGGATTGTAGCGAGAAGCCAAAAATTGTTATGCGGTTGAAACAGAATTTAAGAGAAGCTTGGAGTGAACTCTTAACGAGTTTCTGATCAGGATAAATTACAATTGACATATGATCACTGTGATAGGTTAGATTGTGGTAGTCGTCTTGAGGACGAGGTATAGACACAAACGATCGGTATCAACGTAGCCATACCACAGATTTTGCTATCTACCATACATCGGAACTATTTTGAGCTCCTGAAGCAGTAAATATATCTACTGTACTGAATTTTGTCTGATTGGGCAGAAAATCAAGTGCACTTTTATAGCCAGATCGAACTCTTTTATATGAACTTGTGTTTTTATTAGATTCTAGGGTTAGATAATATGACCAGGTGAGAAAGGGTAATCGTCATTGAGTTTTTTATGTTTTGTTGTATGTATTGAAGATCGAAAGTGCATATGGTATTGGAATTTCATCGGTATCTATCACTTGGGCTATTTACGATTAAGCCCGATTTTATATCGTTTATCTAAAATTTATAAACCCTATCGCCTTCTTAATTGCTGTTACTTCATCTACTGTTTTTTTATAGTGTTATCCGCCACTCATGCTATATTGGCCCATTGTGATATCCCACTTTATTACTTTACGTTCCGGCTATAGGCTCGATTTACGTAGAAACCACATGCACATTGCATATAGCTCATGCCAGCCTATATAGTACTGACATGGAAGATAGGACGGCAGATGAGTTCATTCGCACCATCGATCGCACTGCCAAAACGATCGATATAGTGAAAATCCCTTTTCACATCCTGCCCCTATCAGGATTCGAACCCGGTACCAGTGTTCATGCTGTTGCATACTACTTCTATGCTGTACGCATACTTGAATTATTTGATTTGAGGAATTAGGCAACTTTGATAGAAACCATTTAAGTGCATCTATAACTTTTTTCCACAAACACAACACAAACAAGTAGATTTTAAACTTTTCAATCTATTTCTGTTTATGTGTATGCATGTGTACTTATAGCTTTATGAGAAAACGAAATAAATCACGTGAAATCGAAATTAATGCAATTTTATAATTTACGATTCGAAATGCAGAATAAATCGATATGAGCATTTCTACAGTTTCATACAATTTACATATTCGATAAAAAACCAAATGAAGTGAAATGCATATATACAATTACAAGAATGTCTAAATGTGCAACTGAAACCTTTCTAATAAAATCAACAAATCTTTTAATCATACGACAATTTAATAGGTGCTAATCAATAAAATTGTTGTACGAATTCATAAATATGTTCGTCATAAGTACTTGTATGCATGTAATTTAAATCAGCGACGATAAACGGCTATTAACCAAATTGCACATCACGTACATACAACATACTTAAGTACATATGGGACTCGCGCACTGTATACTTATATATTGATTACATGGCATAAGACGAAATTTAAAACGTTTCAGCATAAATTTTGATACAATGTTGTGTGTTTCGATCAAATACAAAATCTTTGGTTTTTTTTTATTAACCCAACGTCGATCACTAAATCGCTCGATCAAATATATCATGAGATAAGTATACGTGCATATCATCAACGACTCGATCGATGGTATATATTTGAACATAAATTTGTTCATCGATCATTCAAGTAGAACAACAATGTTTTCGATTAATTTTCCATCTTAGCGTCTGATTGATTACAAATGCTGATCGCATTTGAATTTGATTTAAAACACGATCGTGTTACCATTTTGTAAATATATACGATCGCAACGAGAAACCAAATTGAAAATTTTGGTTTTGGACTTGAGTTTAATAAACTTTCGATTTTTGTTATTTATATAATTGTGTGGACTCGCACTTTGAACCTTAAATGTATAGTGATCGTGAATGAGATGTGCATATTATGTATGCTGTAATTTTGTTTCAATTGTTTGTTTCCTGTACCATGCATGCGTATGTTCAATCAGATGCGTCCAACCATGAATGTCATGTTTTTCCCAGTGAGTCTATTATGAGCGACGAGAATCGTGTTTCTGTTTCTTCCAGCCACATTAAGACAGGTGCAGAGCAATAGGAATGAACTTGGCTATATGCTGGAATGAAATCGCTTAGACCTTACCAACAACAGTTCTGTATTAGAAATAATACATTCATAAAATCCGTCTCACATATCACTTACAAATATTACATGATACTTGGCCCACTCTATATCGCTTCATATATTACTATCAGCTCACCCACACTTCCCTTTAAGTATCAAACTAACAGAGGTCATGGTTTCGAGATATAAATCTTTCCGTTTAACTTCCAAACAGTAGCCTAATACTAATATTATATTTGAATAAAGCGACCTGAAGATGGTGCAGATCGTGGCAATTGCCTGGTCGAGTATTATCATTCAAGTTTCGATTTTTACAATCGGTTTTGTTGTCAAACCATATCCAACTTTCATTGATCTATTCTGATCTCCTGCAACTGTCGTACGCGCCTTTGGCCATATACCACGCCATTTTATGTAGAGCTTATGTGCATTGTTTAGCTTGATGACAATGATTTACCAGATGCTTTAAGCTCACGAGTATATGATGATAAGTTCCTCGTTGAATGTATATGTTGTTGATTTCTTCAGCGTATATATTGTAAGAATAGTTCCTAAATGTTTAGGAATGAAAAAAGTGAATTTAAAAAGTTCCAAATGACTGTACGAATGTTGGTTCAACCCTGGATATTTAATTATACTCGTATATTTGGTCAGTTTAAGGAAGTCTGGTCTGACCTCGTATGGAAACCCTATTCGACTCGCTTTTCGATTTTGATTCAATCTGTAAAACAATTTTCAACCTCACGGTTCCATGGCTGTATTTCTTTAACATACGTGTGACTGAAGGGTATGCTACTCACAAACTTCCTCACATAGAATGGTAACGTGATATTGTAGCTGATGAAAGAATGAGCTTTAACTCCCTAGAGAAATGGGAAGCAGAATAATCTCCACATCTTGAGTAGTTGTGCTAGTTAGTCCACCACTCATACAAGCGAGGAGGTAAAACTCTGAATCTTTATTATAGACTTGAGATTAACCATCATGTCTAGAGCACCAGAGCGATCCCATACTATCTTTTATTTATAGCCTTCTTACAAGAGTATACGGAGCTATAGTAGCCTGCTTTGCTTTTTTCATTATGTTAAGTTTCTTATCTAGTTTCCTGTTCAAGATAAGACTGAGGTATTTCGCTTTCTCTGAAAAGGTCTAGTTATCACTTTATAGCCTCGCATCTCCAGCTCGAGTAACAAAATCATTAATGACCAATGAAGAACGGACAAAACTATATCTTACGATGGTCCTCTATCCACAAATCTGGTGGTAAAAGAACTCAAAAGAGCTGTGAGGATCCTGCCTTACCTTTGCAGTACGAGTGCTGAAATTTCGACAGTTTACTCGAGCCCATTGAACTCTAATATGAGCTTCGATCTATTTTTTTGGATATTTTAATTAAAGCGATGAAACTTAAAGTTCTAAGATTTCTCGGATTACAATGAGTGTCTGAAAGAACACCTATTAGTCTTTGGCTGCACTGGAAGCTATAATGAACATTTCTGAAAATGTGTTCTTATTAGTGATAATTATTCAGTACTGGTTGTGGTTCTATGATCTATCCTATCATTGGATATAACTCGAAATGGTTGGACTGGAATTCTTTGAAGCCTCATCCATTTAAGCACACTTGGCACTTTTCAATTCTTAATTGTACGTTTTTAGAATTTCCTTATAGCAATTCAGTCTTCAGTAGCGTTTATTTGAATATCGATTATTTGAAGAACCTCCTACAGTTTTGTCGAGAATTCTAGAGATATCTTGCCCATCAAGGTAGTGAACCAACTTTAGTTTCCTTGAAAGCCTCCATTAGCACCTAAAGATTTTGTTAATAGTTCATACTGGAGATAACAGTGAGCAGAAAAGAAATGCTCGTCGGACACTTTCCGGTTCAGTATGCGCAGTCACTAATAAAATCTGGTTTCTTAGAACAATATAGGAATAAAGTAATCGTATAAAGTAATTATAGTTAGAGTCTTATGTCCTGCACTCAATCACCTATGACCCGCAAGATTCTTCTACAAGATCAGAGACAACATCAGAAAATGTACCGATTTGATGTATTAAACCGTTTATTATCTGAGTTGAGTTGCATTACCATCAAAACCCCATTGGTGCTCAGCTACCGGTTCCTCTATGTAACTTTGGTTATGACAAAAATATCATAAACTCTTATTGAACTAGACATAAACTCTTATTGAAGATAGAGAAGTTGCAGAAAATGGTAGAGTACCGATATTATTTTTATACAACTTTGCTAGATGATCACATATAAATATAACAACTTCATGAAATGAAGAATTTCTTTTATTAAATTCAAATAGTAATGATCATTATTCTCATTTGAAAAGTAAGTTGGCGATTCTAGAATAATTTCCGTATCTAACGCCACTAATGAGTTGACTACGTTAGGCAATGGAGTGTCAATAATCCATCTGGACGACAAAGCTCTTTTGTATCTTCATCGTTGAATGGAATAATCAAAGTGCATTTCACATTTGAAAACTTGCTATTGGTTATAAAATTTATAGCATCCTCTAGATGCTCAAAGTAACATGAAACATCAATGGCGAGCTGAAACGTTTGCGGATTTCTAAGATTTAGTGATGTTGTGATTATTCTTATAAAGTGAACTAGATCACTGCATTTGGTTTTGTATTGATTATTTATTATTACCACAAATTTATTTTCAAATTTATACAATTTTGTTACCGCATTGATGGTTTTTTGGTAATGATTGCTAATATTTATTTTTTGTCTTTAAGTAACCTTTTAGCAAGCATCTATCCATTTTTTCATACATAGCTACCACAATTAGAAGTGAAACTTCGGGTAGGGTTTTCTTTATCCACGAAATTACTTCAGGTTCTTTATAAGCGTAATTTTTATTAGGAATGTCTTCTAAAAACTGAAAGCACTTATGATAATCTTCAAATGGCAATACTTTCTTAGCAGTTGATTTGAATTTTGAAGTAAACCTCTTAAGAATCGAGGTTGACGAGGGTTTAGTGATTTGTATATTATTTTGTGCATCTGTTTGAGCTCCACGATTCAACATATTAAAACGCGTAATAACTCTCATTGGGCAGCTATTAGTAAATCCGGTAAATGACATTATTTCGTCCTTAACTTCACACATTGCATCTCTTAATCTCGTAGATTTTGAGTTAGGTGAATCAAGCTTCGGCGGAATAATTGGTAGAATAGAATTCATATTTATTATCGAATTTGATCGTTTAGGCGAAGCTTTTGAAAAAACGATTTCTTTTGAGACCACTCAAATTCCTTTACTAGCAGCTCATCAGGCCAAACTTTAGAGTTCACTGCTGGATCGAATGATTCACCAGGGATATTGATCTTATATGAAATATAGTTATATTTCAGACCACTTGGTGGCTTTGGAACTATTCGGTGGATATACACGTCATCAGTACGTATAATTTTATTCACTAATTGCTCAAATTCTATATTTGATACTGAGCAGTGAATTCGACTAATAAAGAGCGCTACTCGAATACTAATTTCATTAGTTGACGTTTCAGTCGTAGTATTCAAAATGATCTCGTTACTTTCTAAGACACTGCTATCTTCCAATTTACTTCCGTCCATATCTTTATTTTCTTTAGTTATCACGTTGGATTTTGGTTTGCTTAGAATTTTCACTAAATCAGGCTATAGGTCTGAGTTTTTCGTAGAACCATCTGCGCATTGTATAGCTCCATGTCAGCCTATAGTACTGACATGGAAGATGGGTCGGCCCATGGGTTCTAAACACAACAGGGGATCTAAATATATGTTCATTTTACACCACCGATCGCCCAAACAATCGAAAGTTAAAAACCCATTTGCATCTTGCCCCAAATTGAGATTCGAACCCGGTACCTCCCGCTCCAACTGCCGCAGCTTTAACCACTGCGCCGCCTGGGCGGTTACGGCATCAATAACTTCAGCTCCAATTTGAGCCGAAGAACAGCCGAGGGTCGTATAGTTGGATACGTATCGTATAGTTGGGTACGTATTAATTATTCATTAATGTACAACTCCATGACTAAAAACCTTATTCATCCACATTATTTTACTTAGTTTCACAGATAAAACGTTTACTGTACAAGCTAAGTATATGGAATGTCTTCTCGTTACATTTCAGATTCAGCTTGATCAATGTATACACCATTAACAAATGTTCCGAGTTTATATGTAGCATGTGGACTGAGTTTGTCTCCTTCAGCTTTACTTTTCACTCCCTTGTCGCGCATCCTCACCATGGCTTGTAAAAATACTGTCGATGGTTTTGGCGTAATTATATTAAGTCATTCGTCGGTGACGTCATATTAATATTCAAAACAAAATCTAAATCGTGTGAATCTTCGAGACGTATACATTTTGGTGTTAGAACAATCAACCAACATAACGATAATCTGGTTCTAGAACAACCAGATTCTTAAATTGTATTCTACATTACGTATATGTATACTGTTATTTGCCTTTCCAACCATCTTAAAGTTCAAATGTCACGTGTACGTTTCTTTGTATTATGAAATCTTGTCATATTATATCTAAATATATAGTTGATCAATCTGGATAGCTTTCATAATTCGTGTCAATTAGCTCAGCTTAATTTGATGTTCCGCCTGTTAGTGTTATCGCGATGTTCTCCATATGCTGTATACGTATCGTTTTATAGCAATTGACAAATGAGTAGTTTAGTGGAATGTTAATTCCGATTGATCACGATATCGTAACAACAAAACTAAAAACTGTTACTAAATCTTGATTGTGTGAATGAAAATTAAATGAATGGATTGATAAAAGGTGGAATTTGTGGGAGAGATATCGTGATTTTTTTGTACAAACGACGAACAAAGCTTGATGTCAGACTTCTCTAGACTTTATGGTTTTGAGTATATAGCCTTATAGTGTTGTTTTTCGTTGTATTGATTTTCGAATTGTTAAGTCGACTATTTATAAACAACATAAGGATTGCATGCAATGTAATTTTTCATATACTCGTATAGTGAAGGTTACTTGAAATGCGCTTGCACGATATATGTACGTAGAATTTGTTTATATGCGACAAGCGATGCAGTGTTTATTATTTGGGTGTGTATTGGCTACAAATGGTTTGAGGTGTGACTGATCAAAACATTTACTTAACGTTGGCACAGGTATACATAAAGAAATGGATATACCTTAACACTTTGGCTGACAATGTTGTAATGAGCATACACTCTAAATTCCACCCAACCATGCCAATGTTGTTCTAGACATACATTTTGGCCCAGGATAAGAGAATTTCGAATGTATGTCTAGAACAACATTGGCATGGTTGGGTGGAATTTAGAGTGTATGCTCATTACAACATTTGCAGCCAAAGTGTTAAAGGAGTTATGTGCTGCCTTTATATGTTCAATCGAAAATTCACGTTACACCACATTCAATATACCGATGATGATGATGATGATGATGACGATGACAGCCTATCAATTACATTAGTTTACTACTCATTTCCACTTGACAACTTGTCATTGTCAACAAAAGGGTTTTCCAGCTTTATTATTTGTTTTTAATTTTCTTAACAAAAATATTAATAAAAAAAAATCGTCTTATTGTATTCTTATATTTTTTAAACATCACGTTTATTTTCTTTTTGTTGGGTGCTTTAATGAATGTATAGAAGACGACGATGACGATGAACGAGAAGAAACAAGCAAACGACGTCAACGAAGAAAAATTTAAATAAAAACAAATAAATCTTTAATGAGACATACAAAAAAATGCTTTCTTCTAATGAAATATGGATATATGAGTGCTCGTATGTAGTCATGGGGAAAATTATTTCGAATTTCAACATTTCAAGCGAAATGCTTATGTAATACGAGCGTAGGCTGCAAAAGGTTCAAACTGGTTTGAACTGCTAACATCGCCAGTCAGGGGCTATGCCAATAGTGGTCAATCACACTACTGGGCAAAATAAGACTTGTCCGATTTAGCACTGATATGCAAATCAGTTGGATTCTCGATTTTTCGATTCTGCATTTCTGCTCGGGCGTCATATCAGTAGTGTCTCCAACTGGGTTCTTATTTCGCTGCATTTTCATAATGTTGACTCGCTCGTGGAATAGTCCGAAAGCGACTATCAATACCACTTGAGGTGTCGAATGAATAATATCACTCGCTCTCCCAAAATTATCCATAGTCTTCGGTTGGATTCGAACTAGCTTCTATTTTCTTCGTTAGCCCCTTAACACAATTGACCATTGACTATTATGACTTTACTGTATTTATTAGGAGGCATATTTGTATCAATATACTTTTTTAACAGTAGTTGCTTTCCAATCTACCAACCGCTAGTACCCGCTAGTAGTTAGGTTTTTATCTTAGCTAAATTGACTATGGTTCATTTAGCAAAGACAAGAACCAGTTAGCTAGCTGTTGGTCGATTGGAAAGTAACTAATTATATTACTGATAAATACTGAAGAATACTGAAATATACTTTTACAACACACTCTGTTTTGGGGCTCTAGTACTCCCGACTCTTTTGCGGTTTTGATTAAGTCCTCACTTACGCCCTTACTAATGCCAAATCGTATGTACGACTTTAAGTCCAGCTTAGATATAGTTCGTCTGAACATTGCATTGCTCCGTAACAGCTTATAGTACTGACAAGGAAAGTGGGTCGGAGCCCATTCCCACATAGATGTGTTTATTTACATCACCCACGTGAACATGGTACCTCTCGCATCAAATGTCAAAGCTTCAACTGTGGTATTTATTTGAAATGTCATTTGAAAGCATCCATACAAGACTTGTTTTATTCTTATAATACTGTAGAGTGTGTGATGGAAAATGGGTGCATCATTCTTCAACAGTCTACAGAATTGCATAACTCTACAGCCGGTATTGGCTAGACGATATATAGTTCGTTCCATTAGCTCATCACACTATCAATGTCCAAGCCTTCGTAGATTTTGGTGTTTCGCATGTGGATTCGTTATACTGGAAAGGATCTCCCTTGTGTTCGTTCGATGAGTTCTCTATGTTTGATGCGCTGAATCCTAACAACTGAAGACCATATAGCTCTATATCGGGATAGTTATTGCTTTGTAAAGCAAGACTCGATATAGTTTTGATGTTATTTCAGGATGAAGCAGTGGACTTTGATCCTTTTGGTGGTATTTATAATGTAAGTTCCATCTTGGCCTCAAAATCCAAATTGATGGCCTGGTTTAGCCTGTTTCTCTTCTAGTACTTGTTTAAGTTTCGCTAGCAACTTTTTTCACAAAGCTTTTGTTCCGAAGATTGTTTTAAATGAGCGCAATATTAACATCGAAGAGTCTAAACGCTGAAGTAAATTTTAAGATGTCTTCCACAAAAAGTAATAGTATCGCCATGGTCAGCTAAAATTGACTGAAATATTTCTAGACATCCTGGTTTTGTTCTTTCTTAAATGTGAATCGTAAAGGCTTAAGGCGTGATCCAGTCTCTACTTTAATAAAAAGGATTTATTGTGTAGCTATTTTTAGTTTCTTGAGCAAGTTTCTGGTTGTCACGTGGAAGTGGATTAACTATCTCAAAAATAATGATGACGAGTATAGCTTTTTGCGGTCTCTAGCTCGAAATTAACTTGTGTCCAGTTTAATCAATATGAGCAGGTATGCTAAACAGAGTATCTATAGAATAACTCTCCTTAATCCATTTAATACGCTTGTTTGTAAGATGGTTAGAAGCTTCTACCTACAAAACATCAGTAGTCATCAGTGAAGCATTATCAGTCATTTCAAATACTTATATCATATATATATATATATATATATATATATATATATATATATATATATGTATATATATATATATATATATATATATATATATATATGTATATATATATATATATATATATATATATATATATATATATATATATATATATATATATATATATATATATATATATACATGGTCAACCCTCTCAATTCAATCTTTTAGAGGTTTCATTTTCAACATACTATACAAACCTAGTGAGTAGCATCAATGCGAGTTCACTTCATGGGTCTGGTACTGCAGGCAAGTTCATGATATAGTTTACCTTAATTTTAGGTTCATTTTATATATCCCCTTACATCCCTGGACTTTTACATTAGTAACTATGGAAAACTACGTAATAGCCAGGATGTTGCTTTAATTGATCTGAGGCATTGATTAACAGTTGAGTCGATAAAACGCCCACCTGAGTCCATGGTGCTGTTCTAACCATCTTTATCTAAACTGTGCTGAGAGTGTGTCTCCTTCTCTAGAGCTTCCGCTCAGCAAGTTTTCATCCTGATCGACCAATTTCTGTCAATTTGTATAGGTATACGTACATTGGATACTTGGCTCTTAACTGGACAATTACGCCGAAGATCTTTTGTCGAACATGCTGTATAATTTACACACAATTGAAAACACCCATATAGTGGTGATATGCTAAATTCTTGTAGCCTACGACATACAAAAAAATTGTTTTCTTATTATATAACCTGAGTACGCAGAAACGATTGTTTCGTCCCAATATAGCCATCACCTAGGTGTCTTTATATATAACCAACAGTCACACCACCCAAAGACCACAGTTTTAATAAATAAACATATTTTTTGTTTGTGAAATTTAACAAAAACAACAATAAAATATTAAAAATTCGCGCAATCATATTCTGGGCGTACAGTTTTTGCATTCATAACACACCAACTAACAGAAACGCGAAGAAATTCCATAAAACTTGTATATTATACATAAAAACCCGTTCATGAATGATCATAATTTTGTAATTTATATGCGATCACGTTCCAACCGCACCAACGACCGAATGGGTTAAAAATAACCTTTTGCTGTGCGATATTGTGATATTCGCGCGCGGTATCCATCACCACCCTGCCATGTGCCGAACCATATTCATATAAAATTCCATCATGCCAGGGGTGACGACCGCCGATGTCAATGATTGAATTATGGATTCTACGACCTCGCGCACATATGTATATATATATATATATATATATATATATGTAAGTATGTATGTATATGTATATACATACGTGAAATATGTGAAAACAATCTGCAATGATTGTTTGCAAATTAATTTGGTATAATCATCGCGTTTATGTTTTAACCAGCAGTAGCAGACCAAACAAATATTTTTATTGTAATCGATAAATCAAAACACTTATGTGAATTTTATTGGGTGGTCGCGACAATTTCTTAACCTAATAAACATACTTGAACACAAAGAACAATTCTATGGACACTTCAAATTGGAGTTCTTATTGACCTTTAGTACTTTTGTCTAATGATCCATGCCCCAATATCACTATATTGTCTATGGTGTCTGCATTATGCACAATAGGTAAGGAATATTTGTACCAACTGTTAGGGCTCGCTTAGTAAAACATATAATGGCATGGCAAGTATATACGATAGTAAACTGATAAAGTCGTATAGTTAGATCTGAGAATTTATATCGACGACCACCAGTCATCATTCAAGGATGCTACCTAAAATTTAAGTGGTATTGTAACAGGTCATTCAATAAGTCCGTATCATAAGTAAGAACAATTTTTTGACTAAACTCGATTTTATTATTCAACATAGTTGCCTTCGAGGGTGATACAACGAGTATAGCGATTTTCCAACCTATCGATACCACTTTTATAGAACGGTTTTTTGTCAAAATAGGCCTCAGTTGCAGTGATTACTTCATCATTGGACTGATCTCTTTCCAGCAAGCATTCTCTTGCAATTTGAAAACAGGAAAAACTCGCTAGGGGCTAAATCTGGAAAATATGGTGGGTGGGTAAGCAATTCGACGCCCAATTCATTCAATCTTGCCATCGATCTGTGACACGGTGCATTGTCTTGGTAAAACAACACTATTTTCTTTTACAAATGTGGTCGTTTCTTTGGGATTTGGGGTTGTCGATCCAAAAGTGCACAGTAATAGTCACTGTTGATGGTGGTTCCTTTTTGAAAATAGTCGATGAATATTATTCCGTTCGCATTCCAAAATACAGACGCCACCACCTTATCGCCCGACTGTTGCGTCTTTGCTCGTCTTTGAAATGGTTTCGTCGACTTTGAAGCCTCTATTCGTTGCACACAGCATACCCAATTTTAGTTGGGCGTCCACTGCGCGCTGTACCATTTGTGTTGGGACGACCACATTTAAATTCAGCAATCCATTTCTCTGCCATTTGTCTCGATGGAGCAGAGTTCGGACAATGTTTTCAAGCCATTGTTTGGTTTCCACTGTATTTTATTCATCAAAAACTAGAAATTCACTTTTACAATTTTTTTGTTTTTTCAAAATCAAAAGTTGCTTCTCACAAAATGCTACAACTTACGAATCAATAGTCAGATTTCTATCAAATTTATGCTGTCATATCGCTTCAAGGTTATAGTACTAAATAAAAATCATATGGGAAAAAGTCTAGCAACGCCATCTATGTGTCATCCTACGGACTTATTGAATGACCCTTCATAACCAACTTATTACAATCGGAAGCAGCAATATATGCAGCCAAAATAAAAGTAGGGTTGGAACTGAAAACCATGAGGATGCGTATAGTGAACTACTTACAGGTTGCCCCTCATCCATGCCCGAAAGTTAGAATTTTTGACGCCGCAAAAACACTGCACTGAAACCAAACGTTTTCTCACCACCACGGTCATTATTTCAAAATTATAGTTTGATTTCCATTAAGGCACGAAACTACCAATTCTTCTTATATTGTATATACACGATTGGTTCTCTTAAAATCATTAAGTTTGTTATTATACCATGTTCTTGTCTTACAATCGAACATATATACTTATACAATGTTGCAACATCTTTGTTGCACATCAAACCAATTATACGATTGGACGAGATAATTCTGCAAATATTCAAACATTTGGGAAACACGACTTTTTAATTATAAAATTCTTAGGACTAAATTAATCAATTTCCGTTAATTTAAATATTTTGTACATTTGCTTTCTTAAAAATTCCTTACGGCGCGGTTTGTTTTATTTTTTATAATAATCCGCGAACCATAAAACAAAACCAAAAATAATAATTGTAAATTCGCTATAAGCCAACAAAAAATGACATTTATTTTAAACCAAATTTCAAATTTCGTAGAATTTTCTAATTAAAATTATCATGATCATAAAACGTGATTCTAAATTTTGACTTGTATCCGAGTATCTAGACACATTTCAGTTCATAGGGATGTGCATGTATTAAAGTAATCCACAAGACATGTGTTTACTGTGCTACACGAACCTAATTAATTAGATTTGAGAGGTTTGTTTGTTAGTGACGCGAATCTGGCATTTCTATATAACAATATCAATGTAACAAGGTGTGTCCAAAAAAACCGTTAAACTCTATTTACCCTTTCATTGCTCAGTTTCTAATATTCAACACTATATGTATAGTTTGGTTCTGTTTGAATACACATTGCACCCTCAACTAGTCAATATTCCACAAAATGTATTACCATCGAATATTGTTCTATGTCATTGTGTCATGGCTGAGTGCTAACGAACAACGCTATACTATATACGATAAACCGAAATTTGTGACGACCTACGCTAATGTAGTTTTAATTTGAGTTATAGCCTAACATGAGTGTTTTAGGGTTAGTGGGACTAATAACTAGGTAATTGTTGTATTATTCAAGCGATAACTATAGAAGTGTTTGATTTAATCTTTTCAATCTGTTCTGGAACCCATTTTTCGCCGGATGATTTTGCAGCCCTAATCCTATGACAGTTGCATGTCTGCCTATAACATCTACAAGGGTAGCCTGACAAATTTTCACCCTAGTTTTAACCAATATATTATGGCCACCATTTTCTCAATAATTTAATACTCTCGCAACCCACGGAAGTAAGAGAGTCGTCGTTTCATGTAATTCGCTTTGCAACTAAAATCTAGCCTACTTGGAGAACATGCGAGAAGACTAAGTCTAGAAGCTAATAACTTTTGCAGAAGATGTATAGACGAGGAGGAGGAAGCGACGGTAGTTCCCTTTCTATGATCATGCCCGGCTTTGACACACAAAAGACATGAATATTTGGGTAAATGCTTAATAGACTACCTCTCTGATCTCGAAAACTTGTAAGGTGCGAGACTTATCACTCTACATAAGTAGCTCGACCTGGTTCTAAGGGTAATAGGGAAGTAAGATCCTGTGGTATGACAACGGACCGTCGCCGGTGTAAGTGTGCTGTAGCAGCCACTCAACCTAACCAAATCTAACCTACATTTTCGAAGATCAACAACGTAACTTCGTGTTCCCAAAAAAACTATTCCCACAACCTTATGAAAGCCTGTTTGTGTTCTATGATGATTCTATGAACTTGTACATTTATATTTCACAATATTTTGAGTTCTACTCACGTCAGATGAAGTTGGATCCGAGTAATTTTAGTGATCTACATTTACGCAATTATTTGGATTTATACCGTCACCGTCATCATCACCCTCGCTATTCATAATTCATATTGTTTAACTCTCAGAGGTTAAAATTATGAAACACTATCCCCTTCTTATACTATCCAAGTCAATTACCTCTTTATAGCGACTTCCTTAAAGTTAAGGACAACGTCACTCCATAATTTGTGCGTCTATATAATAATCCTGACTGATTTATCAATTCCTGGAAATACCTAACATTGTTAAAATATTTCATTGAAGGCTTGCTTACTCTCAAAATTCTCTTTCTTGTGTTTCCCAACTTCATTCTAACACAAGACTCCAGTCTTCTTGCAATGGTGTAGTATAGTTACCTAGTTAATGTCAGTTGGTTAGTAAAATAAATTCGGATAATCTATGACTTAGAGGCGGTAAACGGCCCTAACCACTTCTCAAATGAGACCTTACGAACCATTAATATACGTATTGGTGCCCAACGAATGCTTAAACACACAATCGCGTCTTATACACAATACCATTCTGATCGTTGGTATAATGATCAGAAAGCAGTAATGAACAACATCATATCGCCTAGGTACTCTGTCGACATGGTTGAAATCATTCGAGTAACTCAACAGTGTTCAATCCTCTATTGGTTTGAATAAGTAATCACCAATATTGTTCGAAAGCACCGTCATTGTTTAACTAAGTTCGTCTCATCGAATCGTTTAGAACTAAGACACTCTATAGAGTAAAACATTACAAAGATATCGCGTGGTATGAAGCATCGGCAGAGAATGCCATCTATTGATAATTTAAATATTTAGCAGCTTTCATAAAAGATGGGCCAAATTTCGTTATACGGAGAGATCAACCCGTATTCGGGGTTCATTTCTTAAATTCCTCTCTATATTATATCTCACCGCTATCTCATATCTGTGTAAAATGTAAGCAACGCATCATAATGCTGTATCAAAGTTAAGTACATGCTATAAGGAACTTCTGATCTGGCGATCGACTAGGAAGTGAGCTGTCCCCTTACTTTTTAATCACATGTTGGAACGGAGTGAAAAAGACACTTGACCCACTAGAACAGTGTTCAGCTTCCGGTAGTCTCAAAAAGAGTCCAAAACCAAGTATCTGATCTATGGTTTTCAGTAGTGGTAACTTCATGTTTGAAGACGTAATGAGATTCAAGTATCTTGAATCTCTCATTACTCACGATAATAGTGTAGAATAGGATTTTCAAGTTGAATATCATCTATGTCCAGTTCTAAAAATCTTGCAAATGCGGATTAAGTAAAATTGTACAGTGCGTTGATCAAATCCGTTTTCATGTATGGAAAGTTGAACCTTGACGGATGAGTACGAGAGATGCTTTCTAACATTCGAGAGAAGATTCATGCGTTCCCATAATTCGACGTTGATAGCACATACCGAGTTCTTTTCAATCACGAGATCAGGAATTTAAATACATTTCCTGATATCATGCATGAAACCATAAGATAGCAAGAACGCTGGCTCGATCACGTCCTGCATGGTGATCCGGACCAATGATACAGCAATGTTTAAAGAAAGAGTCCTTTCGGTACACGTAGAGGTCGCTGTCGGTGACGATGGCTCGACGGCGTAGAGAGTAATCTGGAATCTTCTAATTGTTTACAACAATATGAAGAGCTGATTAGGTAATGAAACCAATTCAGGTTGTTGACACGATACGGACAAAACGTCGATCTTTCGGTCTTTGGGAAAGCTTTTTATCTACTTGATGATCTACGAATCCAAGCCGTATGCCACAAGTTTACAAATGAGATTCTCATGCCAAACCTTGTCAAAAGCTTTGGATATATCCAAAGCAATTGCAACGGCTTCTCTGTGGTTCTCAAGGACGCGATTCCATTTGTTTGCAACATACGTCAAGAAATTGGTTGTGGAGCGGCTTTTGCGGGAGCATTATTGTTTATCTGAAATTATTTTATTTATATAATTCACCAGTTATTGACTTATTGGTTAATGAATTTCTCAAAAACTTTACCCACGGCTGACACAATTGAAATTGGCCAGTAGTTTGAGGAATCAGTTCTATCATCGCACTCTTCCAGGCGTTCGGGTATTTTCCTTGCTTATAAAAAAGCAGAAACATTTTAGTTAATTTCGGAGCTAAGTCACTGGCAAACTCTTTCAATATTCGAACAGGAATTCCTTCAGGTTTCTGGAGACAATTTCCTCTGAGATATTGACAGAATCCATTTTGGAACCACAATACGCAATTGGCGGAGGCGTAACTCCATCAGGGACAACTAAGGTCGAGTTCGAAGTGAAGACGTTTGCCAGTAAATCGGCATGTTAATATGGATCCACCACCAAAGTAACGTTACTTCAGTGCTGAAATCGATGTTTCAGAAATATTGGCAACCGATGAGAGCATCTAGTAAAAGTTGCGATCGGAGATTTTCAACTCCGAAGCCCTAACGAAAATTTTTCGAGCGAAATTTGTTGCGCTTATTATTATTTTTTGTTTGAGCAGATTTATGGCTGCTTCTTTTGAAAAGATTTTAAAATTAGAATTGGGATTGGAAAAGGATGATAGGATATATTTATTCATTTCATGTAGAACTGTTTCGGTGAAGTTGGAAACGGCGTCGTCTATTAGATTGTTATAAAAATAATGGCTCTCCCACGGGTAATGTTGAAATAATGAACGTAAACTATCATTATCAGCCTCATAAAAATGCCATGGTCTAATTTCTGGTGGTATTTCGACAGATATTTTTGCGGTTAATAGGTTGTGGTCAGAATTACCAATTCCAGCCTCGACAGTCGAATTTTAAACTTACCACGCCCCTCAAGTTGTTAAAAAAAAATTCACGATTTTCTATTTAAATTGGAAGCCAATTAATTACAATAATTAATTCGAATTGTAGATGAACGTTTTTGTAGTAATGTATAGACGCGAAAACGTTCAAATTTATATTTAGAACTGTATACCACAAAAAAAATTATCATAATTATAAGACCAAGCGCGATATAAATTAGAATAATCATCATTCGCGCGCAAATCCCAAAGACAATCGAAATTCACTTTCACTTTACTGCGTTACCATCGTGTGTACATACCACACAGTGAATTCAAATTATGTTTAATGAGATTTATAAAAATGTGCCGTCTATTTTATAGATGTATGTGAATAGTGGGCGGTAAAGGGTTAATTAACATAAATTCAATCGAATAAAATCCAACTTCATGTATATTCGTCGTAATAAAATCAAAACAATTTTCACATGAAAGGTTTCATTCGTTCGTTCAATGGCAATGCAGAAAATTAATTTTCTACACAAAATTATCGACCCAATTCTATTTGCCGAGATGGCACAAAAAACCAACATAAATATTCATTTGTAATATAAACCAAAGCCAACCCCTGGATCTGATTAGCGACTGTTAACGTATTTTCTCTCACTCGATTTTACGAGTATCGTCCCCATCCCATCCCCACACCCCATATGTATGTATAGTGAAATAGTTTTTTTTGTACAAAATAGGTAATAATATCGATTATAATATAAAAAAAAATTGGAAGGAAAAATTTAATGGACGAGTGGATTTCGATTAATGTACATACAACAAAATTGGTATACTTGTTTCGTATATATGCAAAAGAGAAGTGAAGTAGACGATTAGGTGAGTTGCTAAGTGGAACATAAATATTGTATACAAAATTTAAAATTATTTTTCTGCCACTCAAGTGGTGACCATATATGAAGCAGTATGAATCGACATTTCCATATACATTCAACCATGATGATCACCATGGCACATAAGTATATATACTTGTACGAAACGACGATATATATTTACATTTCCTTTTTCGTAACATAAACCAGCAACAAAAATACTCATCTTAAGTAATTTCAAAAAGGGATTGAAATGTTTGCATTACAAAGGATTCCAATCATTCGAAAAATACTAATGTACAGTCGTTGAATGAGGTCGACTACACCATGTAAATGGTTTGTAAATCATAAAGTGATGGCCAAATTGGACGATATCAGAGTTTGAACTTGTGTCAAAGCTGAAATCATGACCGAACAAATGGCCCACATGGCAACGGGACTAGCGCCATTTAATTACGATCGATGGTGGGAATAAAGACATATATGGCCCTCTGTTTCTGTGCAGAATTTATGTGGTCGATCCATGTTTCATGTCAGTACTATAACTGGCATGGAGCTATACAATTTGCAGATGGTTCTACGCAAATCGGACCTATTTGGCTGTGATGGCGTAAAGTAGAACAAAAATATGCTAACCGCAAAAGAGTTGGGAGTGTCTTGAGCCCCAAAAAATATTAATGCAACATGTTTACACTTATACCAGGTTGAGGGTATCTCTGTTCAAATGAGTATTTTTTTTTCATTCTGTGCAAAAATCATAAATTTTTCCAAAAATTCTGCCTCCCACGTAAGAACAGTCAACCTAGATTTAGTGTGTATTCTCTTCGATCCTGCAAATTGTCCAAGAAGATCATGTTGATCTAAATTGTGATACAATACCTGTCAATATTCGTTCAAAAGCATTAGCGTCTTATATTTGAGAACCAAATCTACAAAATACTAACTCATCACTAGACGGTTCTTGATATTTATAATAATTTACGAATTTTTCGGAGGTCAGTAACGTGTCAACAACCGCATTTTCCATCGGTTTCGATCGTTCTGTTATAAACCGCCAGAAGATCCGCTACGATAGTGGCATCAAACAAAAAGATTGATGAACCGATCGGTCCGGCAGTACCTCAGAACATGATCGCAGTCCTCACTCTACTATTTTGTATCCAGGTTATGGCTTCATTCGTGACACATTAAGTCTCGTTTTCCCGTCAAAATAATCAAGATAGAGCTGTAAGATAAGATTTCGTTTTTAAACCTTATTTTTACTAGTGTCTTGTCTTATTTCATCACCTTATAACACTGCACGTTTCTTTTTTCATGTTACTTGCCTTAATCTTTAGCTATATGCAGATTCAGTAGCAGGTTCATATTCCGTATGCATATCATATTCGAATGTGTAATCGTTCATGCAATGTGTGTACTGTGTAAAGCATGTGGAGATTTTCTTGAGCTCAGAGTACTTTTCTTCGTATTTCACTCGAAAACGTCGGTCTACATAATAACTCCTTGTTCAAAAAAGTTCCCGGAATAACCACCATGTGTCGCTCCCATCGTTCCGATTTGAGTTATGTTTTTTATTATCTTAGCGTCATAACTTGACATTTGCAAAAGTTACGTAGTCAAGAGTACATCTATCTCTATGTGTGTTGCCGATTATTTACAATTTTAGAAATGGATTTAAATTTGAACAACGAGCTTGTATTAAGTTCTGCTTAAACGGTTTAATGGTTCGCGAACGTTAGAAATTTTGGAACACTTGTTTCAGCAACAATTCTCTAAGGAAATGGTGGTTTACTAGTGGCACGAGCGGTTTAAAAGTGGTCGTGAGTCAATCAAAGAGATGAAGGCAGTGGCAGATCATTGACTTCGAAAACCGACGATAACATTGATAAAGTAAATAAAATGTTGGTGAATTACCGCAAATTAACCATCAGAGAGATAGCGGAGGACATGAAAATTGCCTATGGATCCGTCCAAGACATTTTGGTTTATGATTAGGGTTTCCGTTGTGCAGCAGCAAAGTTGGTGCAAAAAGACCTCAATTTCATGCAAAAAAGAACATGATTTGTGAGTCTGAATCCGATGCCACGACACGCAATCCAGGCATCAGGTAAGTGAATGGCGTTCACCAAATGTGCTGAGACCAAGAAAACCACGTCGTTTTCAGTCAAAAAAGTAGGCAATGCTCACGGTTTTTATGGATTACAACGGTAGTGCATCATGAATTTTTGGCAGAAGGCCAGACCGTAAACAAAGAGTATTATTTGGGCGTTATGAGACGTTTGCGTGAAGCACTTCGCCAAAAAAGACCAGAATTGTGAGCAGAAAACTAGTGGATTTGGCACCATGATTACGCACCGTCGTATAGTGTCATCATTAATCGTAATTTTTGAATGCAACAAATACCATCCAACAGCCACTGAATTCACCTGATTTGGCTCCATTACGGGGAGCGCGTTTCGAGAATTGGATCAAGCGCTGGCTTAAGTGTGTTGTACTCGATGGGGATTACTTTGAAGGGGACAATATAGATTTAGATTAATAAACTTGTATTTTTAATTTTCTGAATAAATTCCGGGAACTGTTTGATCAAGGTAGATATGTCGGTTTCTGAACCAATATCGCACCTCCGCTACAATCCACTGCCTGCGGCGTTATGAGTTCAGCACTGGCTTTTTACTACAACACAACCAAACTAGCATCATCCACTTCAAAAAAAAAAAACAAAACGGTTATGCACGATTATCGTGCAAGATCATCACACAAAACATAATTATTTCTTATATCCTTAAGTGTTTCGTCTTGAGAATATTAGATACATTGGTTTAGTGTATAGGATAGACAATTTCCTGTTGATCCTTTTTCTTTTTGGTTGATTTATATAATTTTTTTGTTAAGTCTAAACCGCTTACAACATACACTTTTTTCTTCTGTTTAATTTTAAATTTGAAACGTGTCTATGTAAATCCGATTTTATAAGATAAAAACCAAACAGAATAAAATCTTTTATTCATCTCACAAGATGATGTACTTTATCTTGTGTATATATGTAAAAATGAGTGTTCGCATGAAATTTATGATTTGTACGGTTCCTTACAATGTACTCGTGTGTATATATATAGTGCAGCTGAGAACAGGTTGATTTTGATCGGGAAACTGATTTTCCCATACAGACTCGACCGCGACTATATGGTTTAGTAAACATAGATCACACCTATTTATTGGGCTAGCGTCTTAACTAAATCTAATCTATTTTTTTTTGTCGTTTCAGGTAAGAGATTGATGGGTTCCCTATATAATCTAACAGCATCATAATTCATTTGATACCAAGCGGTGCTCTCCATATGTGTATGTACTTTACAACATAAAGTCTTGTGTGTTTTGATTAAATTTCTTATCTCTCAGTTTTATTTTATTTTTTTTTGGAAATAATTATTATTCTAAGACGTCAACTTTCGTTTTATCCACAAACATTTACTTAAGAAATTTTATGAGTTTCCATGTGTCGCTCGCTCGCTATATACACAAGCATGTACATTGTACGTACACCATCGGGAAAGTAAAATCAAAAATCTAAAACAGCTCGTAAATATGTATATCTATCTGTCTGTGTATAAATATAAGAAAAGAAATAAGTTTTAACCCTGTGTCGATGTCGGCGTTGGTGGTTTAAGATTAGCATATGAACATTCATCTCGTGATGGGTTGGAGATAAATCGTATTCCCAACAATTATTCCTATTTAAATTCGTATGGTAATATTCCACCTGACAACGCAATATCAGATAGATATCTATACACACACAGACGAGTGTGTACGGTGTGTCCTTTGAAGCGATAAATTTCAGATTTCTTATTATATTTATTCGTAAGACGAAAGATTTTTTTTATGTGTTTGTTGGAATTTTAAACTTTTTATTTTATTAACAATTTACTGTCGTACACATATATAGGTGTTACAATTATGCGCTTATTTAGTGTATTAGATTGCGCGGATGCATTGTGCTGTGTAATGAGAGCTGAAAATGTAGAACAAGTGTGGCACTGTGCAAAAAATTATATCGACTGATTTTATATACTCATGAGTATACTCGTGGAACTGGATGTACATCTTAGATGTGGTGCCTCTAATTGCTTTAGCTCCAAAGAGGCATTGATTGACTACTAGATTGACTAATTAGTGATAGTTGTCATATATTCAGGCTACTTCTAACTCTTATTTTAACTCTCTGGTAAGCAGGACTAGAGATTTATTAGAATTTGTTCAATAAAACCTCTTTATTAATTCCAGACTACTAAATGTAGCTCGGTGTGATCAATTAGTGATTAGTTTTTGCGGGATTCAATTGCGAATTTATATTAAGGATACAGTAGATAGGTTGTAATGGCTACCCATGCACACTTACCCCGATATCGTGCCGTTTTGTACCACAATCATTTTGTCTCATCAGCCCAAATTCTTTAAATGGTTAGCAGTATACACCATTTCGTTTAAACAACCTTCATTAAAGCAAACTTTAACATCTTGATTACTGAATAAGTCCAAAACCTCCTCAATCACTTTCAATGCAGCTATACAGTAATCAGGCAGACGCTATAGTTATTGTGTAGTTAAGATTGCCAGTACCTCGGTAAGCGAAACGATTATTGCGAGTATCTCGTCCAAAAACATTTGGTCTATGCCGAAAGTCAATCTACCGACCGTATTAGCCTTAGCCACCATATAAACCGGACGAAAAATTAACATAATCTTCAAGACACGTGCAGTTGTCTTCCTAAAATAATTTGATTTTCAATTAAGTTTTTTTTCCCCAGTCACTCAGGTTCAATTGGCCTATTGTGACATCCCTTCCCAGGCGTACACTTTCAATTCCGTAATCTGTTTGTTCTTCTAATGAAGTCCAAGATATCCGGTATCCTCGTCGTCAATTGGTCCTCAAAGGAATTGTGAGCCGAAACAGTGCAGTCTATGGGAAGAGTATGAAGAAGAGGAGCACAAAAAGTGTCAACAATAGTTTCTTCCGTCCCCATACTGTTCGCAGAAAGAGGTATTTCGAATTTTCATTCGAAACATATAACTATTCAGGGAGCAGTCCCTCGTGAGAATGCCCAACAAGATCCTTAAAGTGCGTCAATCATAATTTAAGAAAGACTGGGATCTGGTTTACTGATCCAAAGAAGATTTTGGATAAACGACAAGAGATAAAGATTATCCCATCTCTTTTGGTGCAGATCACCAAAGTGATAATCAATTTCAACTAAGCTTAATTTGTCCATAATGAAGTGCCTTTAAATTTAGCTTTCTCAAAAAAGCAAGTGTATAGTTCCACTTAAAGCAAAAGCACTAACTAATCAAATTTTATATTTTCTTGTAATGAAGAGTATACTATCTTCCAGGGAACATGTGGAATGGCTCTCTACTTGCGATGCCTCTACCTTTCTTGATCCTTTGATGATCAATCCTCTTCTGGTCGGGTTGATATTTCTACTTTCAAGCATATGATTGATTAATACGGTTAAGAAGAGAGACTACATCTCCCTCCATTATCCTCTCTTGAGAGAAACCCCTTATTCTCTCTATTTTCACGTTATTAAACGCACTCTCAATGACTTCAACGAGCTGAGTGACTATTATCAAACGCACTTCATTGTATTTAAATGAAATAGCGCTGAGCAGGTCTTTCCTTCTATACTACAATCAAATGAGACAAGAAGGCTTGCTCTTTTATTTCATACTCTTTACTATTTCATGTGGCGCCTCCACTGTTTTTATATTATAGTAGCGGAAGTTTCTTTTGGATGGACTACTATTCTTAAAGCAAACCTTACCTTTGATATGTGATACGTTTTTAAACAATAACCCTCGTTGGTCACGAACTTTTGCCTAAGTTGAACGATGAATAGCCCTACTCAACGTCTCTTTTTTTAAATCTAATACGAATCCATTAGAAGTTCCTTAAGCCATCACTCAAAGTAGCCTCATATTCACTCATTTTTGTTCTTTTTTACAGTAGTTTCGTCGGTTGTCGCTTGCATTTTGAGCTCTATCATTAGCTTAACGCTACTCCTTATTTATGTTATTATACCTTATATTTCTCCCATTAACATTAAGCTAAGCTTGAGCTTACCGGATGTTTCTGTTCTCTCTAAGAAAGATTATGTTCTTACCCCTTATAGGAAGTTATTGTGTAACGTGTTATTGTGTTATTGTTAACGTCATCTCGGAACCTAATTGACTACCAATTGTTTAATGGTCTGGTGTTATCTTCCGTTTTGCGAATTTCTCGCCAGGTCGTATTTTAGTTATGAGGATGGGGTCACTCCTATATTTCCATTTTAATACCAATTTTATATTGAAATAGTCTTTCCATTTGCACAAATTATAGCATTTTCACAATTCCTCCTTTCAGTTCCTTTCTTAATGTTACGACTTGACCTTAATACTTGATTTTGCAGATTCGTCATTTATTTCGATTGGTCGATATTTATTTATGCTCCGCCCATTAAATTTATTATTTTACTCTTTTATTTTGTAAAAATGGAGCTTCATGGTACGATGCAAACCTATAGCCAAATTCTCGAAATTTATATTATTTCTCACAGATGTCCTTGTGTTCGTCACCTTTCCTAGCGGTCAATTCTACGAACTAAAATAATTAAATCATGCCACATCCTTCATAAAAAACAATAATTACTTTAACGTAAAGTATTCGGTGTTCAACTGTACCGATTTACGCAGGTGTTCATTATTAATTTCCTAAACCAAATATGTACTCGACAATTTTTTTATTACACATATGTATGTACATATGTACATAGCTTTCGATCTATTTTTGTTGTTGTTTGGGTTTGTTCCGCGTTGTGTTTATTGGATTGTCACCTAATTTTAATTTACCTGTATCAAGCCGCGCAACATAAAACAATAAGCATATTAAACCAAACATAACAAAGACATTATATAACATCCGCCATCTTATATGTGTGTCTTTCGGTTTCTTATCAGTTTCGTCTCTATCGCGTCTGTGTACTTCGGCCTTGTTGGGTTAAGATAAAAGTGAAATTCTTTTGTACTTTGCGTGCACGTCTCCTCGTATGAACACAATAATTTCCATAAATTTTCTTTCAAGTACAAACTTTTTTGTATGATTGCTTGTTACGTTTGTTTTTCACTATGTGCGTTGAATCATTGTATTACGTATATACGACGAATTCTAATTAGCGTTTGAACGTCTCATAACAACAATAATTTTGAATTAGCATTGAACAAAATTAACAATTTTTTTGTTGAATGAATCAAAACACAAATATGGAAGCAACTATAAAAATGCAAGCGTTTTGTTGACTGCCACTAAATGATGTTTGAATTGATGACGGCGCGAGTTTAGTATATGGATGCGTACTTTATGTGTGGGAGTTTGTTGATTTTTATTAATCATCATGTTGTTCGTTATATGTGTGTAGGCTGTACTCAATCCTATATTAAGATGGTAGCCAATTGTTCTCTTTAACGTCTTGTTTAAGTGTTTTTATTACTTTGGGCAGATCATATTACGAAACTTCATTCAAAACGATCAATTAGTTTTAAGAGGGGACAACTCTACCCCTCTGAGAGTATCATATAGGCCGGGCTTCTGCAAAAAACAATGAAATATTTACTAGGTTAGGTAAGGTTAGAGTGGCTGCTAATGCACACTTAGATTGTTGTCGGTCCGTTGTGATACCACAGGAGCATAGTCCCCTAATACCCCTAACACTCTATTGGAACCATCCTGAGCTACTAATGTAGCGTAAAATGTCCCGCACCTTAATATCTACAAGATCTGATAGGTTGTGCATTACATACCTACCTAATTGTAAATGCCTTCGTAGTGCCAGTGCAGGACAAGAGCACAGAAAGTGAACAAGCGTCTCTTCCTCCTCCTCGTCCATACAGCTTCTACAGAAGTAAATTGTTTCTAGACCCAGCCTTCTCGCATGTTCACCGAAAAGGCAGTGTCCCGTTAATATTCCTACTATCCTTCTTAGATCTCTCCTCTCCAGAGAGATTAAGGTCCTGGGGCGATTCAAATCCAGCCTTGGCCATATCTCGCTCTCTCGCATGTGAGGGTGTTAGACCACCTCTCCAGTGCTAAAGCTTCTGCCCTTTTCCTCAAAGTCAGTCTAAGCTCCGCTCTAGGCCTCCCCACATTGGCCCCTTTCAGGCTTCAGCTGAAGAGTTGTACTTTGCCTAGCTAGTTCGTCTGTCCTGCAGTTACCCTCGACGTCAGAGTGGCCGAGGACCCAGATAATCTGAATATTGAAATGCTCACTCATCTCGTTAAGAGACGAGTGGCAACCCAATGCCACCCTAGACTTCAATTTCACTGCTTCAAGTGACTTGATAGCCGCCTGACTGTCCACATAAATCGTGATATCTCTCTTGGATATCACGTTATGCCTCAACCAGCTCGAGACTTCCTCAATCGCTACTATCTCCGCCTGGTACACGCTGCAGTGGTCAGTGAGACGAACGGAAGTGCTTATATTTAATGCTCCACAGAACAGCCCAGCTCCGACCTTACCATCTAGCTTCGAGCCGTCCGTGTAGAATTGTATAGCTTCCGTTTCCAGTGCTAGCTTATTCCCCCAGAATTCTTTTGAAGGGATTAAGGTTTGAAAACCCTTTTCGAAGCATAATATCGGTGTAATATAATCAAGGTTCGCCATTTCCTTCTTTAGCGAACGAATTATTGTCGAGTGACCTGTCTGACGGTGTTTCCACTGAGACACGGCCGTTAGTCTTGTGGCTATGTTAGCCGCCATCTGTTTGCCATAGATAGCCACTGGAAGAAGGTAATATAACCTCTTAGGCCTGAGTTGGTGTTGTTCTCAGTGCCCGCTTATGAGCATACAGGCCATCCTTTGCACTTTCTCTAACTTCTTTCTATAGGTTACTCTATCCAGTGCTGGCGACCAAACACTCACCAATGGTTTGTAGCAGTCAATACTATACGTTGGAATGGAATGAATGGCTATATCGATAGGACGATTTTTAAAACTACTCTTGTCTTAGCTGTATTGACTATCTCGACTGGCTTCCAGTTCTCGTCGTTTGAGGCTCTATATTCCGTCGTTTAAGGCTCTATATTACACGAATAGCTCGATCAATATTGTGATTAAGTAACAAAATAACAAGCATTTCTAATCACTGCTGTCGATGAGAGTACGAAGATATCTCGTGCAATCAAGGCATGTCAATTTCACAAACCGTATTGACACACAGTCTAGTTATAGTCAGACTAGGACAAGATACAAAGCAAATGGAATAAGTTCGCCTTGCTCTTCGTTCTTATATATATAGCTTCGAGAATAATTGTGTAAGTCTGCTGTTTCCAGGCGCTTACTTATGAGACAGTGTCCAGTAATAACTCCAACGATTACGCTGATGTGCATCGATATATGAGCTGAAGTCATGGCTAGGCTCTATTACCTAGTTAAGAGATAAAAACCAATTTTGGGCTCTTTTAAATGTAGTATAAGCTAAACTTATACCTCTTCCAAAACCTAATACAATACATAAACATTTGTGTGTTTATCAATAAAACGCACCTGTAAAACGTTGTACACAATACACAATTTATTGTACCCATCCCAACGACCATCTGTTGATGTTAAACACACGTCGCCGTCATGTCATCAATTATACTTCTTTTCTATTCCTTTACCACAATCCTGTCTAGGAAGCGATGCTATAGATGAATATACACTATATGATTTGAGTTGAGAATTAAGATTGTTAACACTGCCCATTAACGTGTTAGGATAATACATACACATATGTATGTGTATATATAAACACACATACTCGGTAACAACCAAAACGTTTTTATATAATTTCAATTCAATTTCAAGGCAAAATTCAAGAATGATAAACTATTTTAGTTATAATATGTACGTACAATAATTACTAGACTAACGAGTATAACTATTATTGACTCGGAACATGCATTACGGAATAATTGTTCAACGGAATAACAAACCGATCCCACACTATACTGCGTAAACAAGTATTTAGCCCGCAGTAATCCGAAAATATAACGTAATCCTTTCCTAAAATAACACACAACAAAACATTTTTTAATCATGACTCGAATATTTTACTCGCTAGTCTGTGTAAGAATTATTTCTTAGTTGTTTGTATATAGGTAGGTACATGGTCTCTCTCCCATCGTCGTCTCTAGGTATCGGTTTTTTAAATGCGCATTCTAAAAACTAGTTTTCTTTTTTACATATTATAAATATATATTTATTTCTTCGTTTTGTACTTCTTATTTTATTACGTCGAGCAAGAGAATATATAGTTTTTTATTTTATTTTCTTAATCAAAATCGTTAATCAAAAGACTTAAACGAAAGTGGTAAAAGAAACTTTTATAAAATTGTTCAACAGAAAATTTTATTATTCGCTATGCATCGATAGATGGCAGATGTATATAACGACGAAGTCTAGCGGTTGGAATACAAACTTATTATTAAAGACACATTTTTGTATACTCCATCTATTGATAATCATTTGTACGTAATTTTATCATGTACACTTATCGAAATAGATTATTCTAATGGTTTATGTCTCGAATATAAAAAACGATACTTGGCAGTCAAAATGTTGAGTATATAGAGAAAAACTGGCAGGGCCACTGACCAACTATAGTCACAGTTTAATGCTTTCTTGAATAATTTAATAAACAAGAATTATAGAAAATAAATTTGTATTTTATTCTAATTTTGTTCAATTTGTGTTGTACACTGTTGCTGCAATGATATGGTCCAGTAATAAAACATTGGAAATGGAAAATAACAATTTTCTGTTATAAGACGCCGGTTTTCAATCGAATTATGTAGTGTTATCTAATTTGATGATTTGAATGCGGTGATTCAGATATAATAGTATATAGTTATTGATGTCGTATATGTTTGTTATAAATTCGACTCGAAGACAAACGAATTCATTGTTATGGTTGTTATGTGTATGTATTATGATGACTCGTCAAAGGTGGTATATATAGGTGTGACACAAAGTTGACTGTGTTGAATTGGCAGTCACCAATGCTTTTTAATCTCATACTGCACATGACAAAACCACATCTCATATGTAGATTTTATCTGTGTGGTCGGAAGTGATTGCACAATCACCGATAAGTGTATTTGAAACTATTTTTGGGGTTCCTCAAGGTAGTCCAACAAGCTAGATTACCTTGACATTGACCTGATCTCTATTTCGCATCCTAATCATAATTTATAAATACAAAAAGTTGTTTCATAACATCCGCCTCATCCAATTCTCAGGAATTTTGATCTCATTAACATACATATAAATTTTCATTTCTACATACACAAAACCCAGCCGAATCGTATAGTCATTCAACCAAAAATCCTTTAACAACTTCCTCACTTAAAACTTAAAACATAATGTAGCATCGCGATCATCATCAAAAAGGGTCTTGGTTACCTATATATGTATATATATGTATAGTACACACACACTCTGGTCAGGTGGAATTGCACGATTCATTTCCGGTTGAGTGGGTATATAATTCTTCAACCAAAAATTTACGTAACATACATACATATATAAGATTATTTGCGAATTTCTGCATCGGCTTACAAATCAATACGGTAACGTTGTACCAACATGTGTCTATCGACGTCTTAACGAACACAATATAACCGAAACACAAAGCCAACCCTTTGTTTCATTTTCTTAGTACTTAGATCTTACATCATATATACTCATAAAATTGATGGTATATAAGTAAATTATCTTCCTTTTTTGTGTATATATTTCGAGTCTGTTGACCATAATTTTCTTTTGTATTTCCACCTTGTATACAATCACAATTGTGTATGCTTACGTATATAAATCCGTATTAACCAGAAAATTCGTTAACATTTAAATGACGTATAAACAATGCGAACATAGGTACGATCGTTGTTGTATATTCAACTGAAATGCAAGTCAATCACCGGAAGCTATGTATAGACGAGTAGACAATTAATACAAAAATGCGATAGTGACAATAGACGATAGTACGTTTCGTATTGTTAACTGGACTGTAGATTGAATAAGACAATCGAAGATGTTTAAAGTAATGGCATTCCTAACCAAACAAATGGCTCAGTGATTAAAGTCACACCGTATACTCTACTCCTCTCTGTTGGTGTGCATGAAATTCATGCAACTATACACTGAGATAGAGCTTTGCTATGTGCAGGTTATCGGTCACAGATCGTTGATTTGCTTTTATCATGACGTCACACTTGGGGAGGGAGATGAAGAATAAGCTAATTCTCTATACTTGCATCATATACTTGAGACTGGCCATTATGGCGAGAACAGGCCACCACACAGTGATTATATATTTAAGAGTCTATCGAGTATAGAGACATTGTATATTATGCGCGCGGAATTTAATTCCCATATTTTACCAATCGTGTTCTTGCGAGAGAGATTTCTGGCATAGTTGCTGTCTAAGAAAGAACCCAGACATCTAGCTTTGTCAGAAAATTTTAAACTAACACTGTTTAAATGTTTTACAATCAATTCATTGAATTTAAATATATAAAAGTAGAAACTGAAGTGAGTTGCAACCTGTTGACACAAACAGCAACATACGTGATTTAGGATTACTAATAGTTCGATTACACCAGCTGATATTTATTAAGCTTTTTTTAAATATCACCACGAAAACTATTCATAGGGTAAAAAGTTCCATTATCCATTGTCATTTGTCTCCATTTATCAAGAATTCAAGGTTTCCGGACGTCTTGATTTGAGGATGATCCTAATTTGAATCACTTTTAAAGCAGAACCCTCCCTCGGTTCTATAGTTAGCAGTAATTTACTGCGGAAGCGTTGCTGAGAGCTCAGCTTGTGTCGTGACTCTATTAATGCTGCAAAATCGATTCTTTAATATTGGAGACAGTTAGTTGTTCAGTCGTCTGTTGTAGCTTAATGGTAAGAGAGTTTCTTATCACGCCGCGGTCTCGAGTTCGATTCCCGTCGTTGACAAAAATTAACATGCAACCTGATGACATAAAAACGCGTTTGTGTGTAAAAACATTCGTTTGGCTGACCACCTACAATGTGCACCAATCGTTAAAATTATACCATATTTATATAGACGATAAGTAAACCCCTCTTTTTAGCTTCTGGTTGTATCTTATATATTTTATGCTAACGGGCCTTATCCCTGTTAGAAATGTATAACGTTCGATACTGGCTAATATGTATGCAACGATGTGCTGAACTTCGGTTCAGTTTATAATCCTCTTTGATTTCAAGATATTTCATAGTTCTTCCTTGGCCCTCATGAAATATGAACTCCTAATATTGCTATGTCTTTCATACATAGCAATATTAGTCTTTCTATTCTGCCTCTTACAATAACTCTACGCGCATCACCGAGTTAGCTCTGACAGCAAGTCCTTTCCCGTTACATCACAACAGTACATACATACTTCCCACAAAAACATGTTGAACATACCACTTGGAACGATTAGCCAAAATTACTGAATTGTTTCCCAAAGATAAAATTGTCCAATTTCAACGATATATAACCGGGGGCACAGTATCGACTCAGACCAGATTCTATAGTAGTTGCAGAACTCGTTGGAATTCCCTGACGTTGATTGTTTACAGCAAAATTTGTCCCATAAAATACGTCAATCTCACAATGACCTCGGAGCCGTGCAAAATCTCTCTTCTTCCGTATATTTGAGCTTTATTTATATTCCGTATATTTGTGCTTATTCATAAAGTCATCAAGTATATGATGGTTAGGAGATGTGTTCCATTCCCAGAATCATTGACTTTTCTACAAATTTATTAGTTAGGTGAAAAATAACCCAAATTTGGGCTTTGAGTACTCCACTTTCCAGTTAAACGTTACATCTATCCAGAGTTGAAGGTTTTCGTTTCGTTTGTGGGGATCAACTTCCTCCTTATTGAGTTCTCATCCATTAACTGTGAAATTTTCACACAGGTATATCATGTCAAATGCGTAGGCGGATAACAATACCGATGTGTACCTTACACGGTTCACCGTTCTTTTGTGTGTGCTTAGATCGAATAAACAACACCATCAAGAACATCGAAAGAATTGAATCTTCACACAATTTCATTGAACCTCGATATACAATTTCAATTGAATTCTAAGATTTTCTTCTTTTCTTATAGTAAATAAAACGTATATTCGATTGTAAACGCGCGACAACGGATGATCATCATCTATACACGAACACATAATGTACTTGTATGAATGTACTATACATACGGGATTATTCACTGGGAATTTAAATGAATTGAGTAGCGCGCTACATTTGGTATATATTGTATTCCGATTTCTCAAGACAACAATAAATGAAAATTTATTATTGACAGTTAGATTATTGCTAATATATAAGAAATGTGGAAGATTTCAAACGAAAAATGATTTGTTCTGTGAAATAAAAACAATCAAACAAATCATCGTGAAATTGTTCGAAAGCGATCAATGCAACGACCGACTTGATTTTCATAAATGCTTTGAATTGATTATAATGAGTTTTCTCAGTTCATCGGGTAACACGAACGGCATTTCTTTATTGTTGAATTAGTTTAATTTTATTACTTGCAAATGCGTCGTCTTTTGAGAATGCACTCGTTGAAATGGTGGCTATAGTCGTAATGGCTGTTATGATCACAATTTTCATTCGTTACATATGGTTGCTCACTCTGTATAGTTATCTCTCTTATGAGATTACAACGAGACGTCTAGCCTAAGTTCCACATCAATAGACGAAGCTTCTTTCGGGCCGTGTTAGCGACCAGCAACATTATCCTTTGATACCAATATGACCGCATGGCTATATACAGTGAAGTCTGGGTTTTTATTTTGGATAGCCAAGTCGATTAATGCTAGCTATATAGTTCTGAGGAAACATTGGTGTCTAGTGCCATTACGACCTTATGTAGTTTATCATCCCACTAGTACCTGTCGAGGGGGATAAATAATTTTACTCCGTGATAAAGCCTGATACCAGATAGATTATAGTGAACTCATCCAGTCGTATAGATTATTTCCTTCAGATAGGATGACCGATTACAGTTCTATTTATATGCCAGACTGATTTCTTTACCCTGCTGGTGAGTGACTGTAATTTCATAGGTCAAGCAGCAGTAGTCCCATGACCTTGATTTCGAATGCGGTTTGATTGAGATGATAACCACCTTTTGTATTTTAATCCCCATTCTCTGAAGGTTTCAGTTACCAGCAGTAAGAGGACTCCATTTCGATATCTTTTAAAAATGGTGTTTACTTCTTCTATCTTTGAGGGGATATGTGCAAGTCCTAGCCTTCCGTTTTATCGGATTTCATGGCTTAATTGATCAAACCGTATTGTCTATTCTCCACCAGAATTTGATTTCGTACAGTTGTTCAAGGGGACTTTTGAAGCAGGTCTGTTGCATTCCTTCCTCTTTTCAGATTTTCATTACTCAAGATCGAAGTGAGTGGACTTCATACTGTTCATAATTTGTGTTTCTTATGTTCCTTAGAAAAAAAGTATGATGGTCAGATAAATTTACTTCAGTTAAGACTCTCCAAAACATTGCCATTTAGATCCGAGCTTCCTTACTTTAGAAACGATTGCTATGTAACGTCATTCCACCAAATTTCATTCAGTGCTGTGGTTGATCGCATCTTTGACTCCTCTTGGAGTGTAGAATTCATGGGTCGACTCTGTGCATCTTCCATGTCATTACTAGCTAAAAACAATGTAATGTTCAGAGGGTTTACGACAGTCAAACATATACTCGTGAGTGTTGAGAGTGCCCATATGACCCAAGAAAGATTCAAAGAAATAAAATAGCCTCAAATCACTCGTTCTGAATCTTGACGGTTATGATATAACAACACCATTGGTGCTGGTGTCTTATCTTGTGGGTTGGTATCGCTCCAAATCCGACAATTTTATCAAGAGCAGCATCGAAGTTCTTTACAGACCTATAGTGCTTCGTTGATTATTTCTCAAACCTTCGTTGGGTTCCTTTTTTCGAGATTGTATAGTATAGATCTAAGCCGTACGTATACGTCACGATGCAGGTGTCACATCAAAATACATAACAACAGGTTTCTGTATAATTTCAGCTTACCATATCGTGTAGACAATTAAATATAATTATACGAAGCCCAACTTGGTATGATCATTTGTAATTTGAGATCCAAGGTATTTAAACCTGATCAGTCTATAAACGTGTAGTTTCCTATGTTATGAACTTACTGATTTTGAAACCAACGAAAACAGAATACTTTTCAGTGGATCAAGTTCTGGTGTTGTTTATCTCGACTATCTGTTTTTGGGCCAACTCTTTCGCACTTCTCGTTTAACGTCCTACCTTATATCGAGGTCAAACCGAGAGCATACGTCTATAGGTCCGATTAACGTAGACCATTTGCACATGTCATTGCTTCATGCCAGTCTAGATATAACTGACATAGAGAATGGGTCGAGTTCTGCACTTCAACAGGTGGTCGTAATGTCCACGCCAATATGAAATAAAAAAGTATCGGGGACAGCGCATCTCTTGTCGAACACTAGAACTAATTTCAAAAAATGTAAATTTGGCACAGTATTGTCTCTGTATTCCCAGACATTCGCAGTTTATTTGGGAAGATAAAATCACCTTTCTATTGAAGCCGAGCACTCGCCATGAGAGTCATATTCCAAATTTACGTACCGGAAATTTGACAAAATCTAGTTTTGACGAATCACTTTTTGTTTTACGATTGCGGCAATCGCTTCCTCGCGCGACCAACACAATAAACGGCACAAATATTATGTTTCGCGTACACAAATGATATTGTTAATAATAAATTAAAGCTTTGCTTTTAATTGTTTTACAAAAATGTTTTTTTTTTGCTGTTTGAAAAATTTTTAAACCAAAATTTAACCTTCAACCGCGAATTGTGTCGAAATAAGAGCAGTTTGTAAAGCACTTATATACAAGCGGCTATAAAAAATGATTGTCGAAGATAAATTCTTACATGTTATGTGTGTTGTGTTGGTCTTGCGTAATCGATTTATGTACATTACGTTTATTTATGTACACTTTACATTGGCCATGAAACTATTATCGTACACATATTATGAGTAGCATATATAGACGCAATACCTAGACTAATTGGAGCAATAACTGTTTTACAAAATTTAGAATAATAGTTTAACACATTCAATCATAACTTTATTTTATTTTATTGCAGGTAAGATTGCTGGACATCTTAAGCATTGGAATAGCTGTGCACTATACATATATACGCAATGGATAAGTATTACATATGTTGCTTATCACATGACAGTTTACTGTGTTAAACTTGAATGAGCTAAGTCTCAGGGCTCAACATGCTCAGTTACGACTGGATATCGACGCTGTTACATCGGATCTCTTGTTTCCGTGAATTGACTTCTAGAGGTTTCGCTATTGCATTAAAGATACCTGCGGCTAATGCTCTTTTGGTACTGTTTAACTCCAGGTTACTGGAGCCAGACAGATTAACAAACAACATTCCGGTAGCACAGTATTGCATCGACAACCCAGATCCAATAGTAATCGTATTTGGTGAGGTTAACGTATGGAGCGTTTGAGCCTCTGTCTCGAGAATACCACGATATTTGTACACCTTGCCGTAACAATGGCGTGCCTCACTTGTCGCAACAATGGCGTGTCTCCACTTGGTTAGATGAGCCCTATATTTTGTTGTGTCTCTGTGCCACAAGAAATATCAATATGGGTAATTCTCATAAATGAAAATTTTGCAGAACGACAATTTTGAAAACAGTTCTCTTGCCTTTCTCGCCAGCTTGCGTCTGATGTAGAGCTGTATAACTCGAACTGTTCTGCAATATAGTCTTTATAATTAATTTGGACTAAGTTTTAATCTCCTTCATGCAACCTGTGGCCCTTAAGTGGCCTGAAATAATGGCATTAAAAACGAAGGCGAACAATTTTTCACTCAAACCACAAAGTACCTCAAACTGATATGTACCACCCATCGAACCTGACTGATTTACTCAAAAGTCAGTTGACATTAAACTGTCTGAGCTTATAACTTCCGCCACAGAAACCATGATATCGTTTTTGTGATTTCCATTGTGCACCAACCAAGTTCTGTTTTCTGGGCAATTCGATCTTGTGGATAAGCCTTACAATGTTACTGTTTGCTATAAAGAGATAGTAATCAACACCGATTATGTCATCGATACCATTCCACTCGTAATTTTCATTAAATTGTACCAGCTACCGATATGTGTGCCACTCATTCCAGATAGCTCAATGATCACTTTCCAACTCACCTATGAAGCAGTCCACTTTATAAGTGTTGCTAGACTGGTTGTTTTCATGAATCAACTTGGTAAAGATGTCATGGCATTCGGTCTGACTCCGGTAATCCGCAAGAAAACTTTTGTTCTGCGTGATGCAGCACACCTCCATCAATGGCCAATAAATTATTCGAATGTGTCTTCAACTCGTATAATTATATTAAAGTAATGTTGTTCTTCTAAGCCTTGATTCAATACCATAGGTTCACGGGAATAAAATCAGAGGACTCTACCTAGGTACCTCTGTTCTAAGTATGTGATACTTGTTCGTAACCGAAATTCTGTTTTGATATTAGCAATAATCAGCCAAATCAGCTTTACGTAAATTCGGGTTCCTCAATAGATGCAGACGGTTTTTTAAATCGCATGAGGTTCTCCAGATATATAAAACCTTTATTAGACCGTGTATAGAATATTGCTGTCAGGTTTAGGGTGGAGCATATGGCACTGCTCTCCAGTTGCTGGATAGAGTTCAGCGGTGTGCCATCAGAATAATACGAAACTCCAGACTTACGAAAGATTTAGACAGTCTACAACACCGCAAAGATGTTGCAGAACTCTGCGTGTTCTATAGATGAATAAATGGTAAATGCTCCGCAGAATTAAAGAAGAAAATACCACCATATGTTACGCCAGGACGGGTAACACGAGAAACGGTTAAAGCGCATAGGCTTACGGTGAAGCTGCCTAAACCTCGAACTGAAGATGCAAAGCGCAAATTTATTTATCGATCATCTAGGGTTGGAATTCATTGGCCGGTTTTCAGTTTACGTTAAAATATAAAACGCAAAACTTTAAGGCAGCTATCAACCTTTCCTTGAAGGATCGCGCGTTGGGTGCAACAGCTCTGACAGTTACAAGGACCTAGGACAGTCTAAAAGTCCACCCTGCACCCAAATAAAAATAAACGTAAAAAAATATGCATTTCAGACTCTCAAAGGACAGATGCAATGATCTTACAGCAGTCGTTGTTCAAGTAGGAAAGAAAGGATATTATCGAGATTATACTCATATTTGGCCACTTCTCTTATGATTTGAAGTTTTATCCTACTCAAGAGTTTATTAAAGTAAACCAAAATGATAATCCAACCTTAGGATACTTATCTGAATCTGATCAGATCATCTTAAATGTTAGATATAGGTCAACCTCTCTGACTTCCTCAAGATAGTAAGTAATTGGAATTTCTCTTAGTTCATGGAGTCTAAGTGGACAAATCCCAAACTGGCTGGCCTCAGATGAGGTTACTCCGTCCATCGCTATATATTGCATTTTCTCTATAGTAGCGAAACACGTAGATTGACACACAAATCAGAAAATGCAGAGGACTGGAAAGGAACTGAGGTGATTGAAAAAGCATTAATTAATTCCAATGAACTATCTTCTTATATTAAACCCAACTCTTTTGTTTTAATCCATCCTTCCGGTAGGCTCCAGTAGGCTGTTATCAAAATCCTGGGATGAAATTATCTATCCCGCTCGTTGACAGTTACGTCACTATCTTTCAGGCAGGAATTGCTTTACAAATGTCAGTTCTCTTTATAAGATGCAGAGATCGTCGTATTTTGATCTTCTCTGACATCCAAGCTGCTATAAGAGCTAGTAACCCAAATACTGTCCTCGAAACTTGTTTGGGAGACAATAACTGCCTTGAACTGTCTTTCAAAATACCCAATATTATTTTTATGACAATATCTTCTTTGGGTCAGTAAACTATAGCAAAGGTTCCGGTTCTTCTTGAACTATGATAGACGTATCTTGGAGGGTAGAGTCTTGCTTGGTATTCTCACTGGACACTTCTTTGAAAATTGAGAACATTCAAAACTGGAATCAGTGCAGAGAACTGTTGATCACTCCATGTGCCCAGTCGTGCTTATATATTCTCTCCACAGATGCCATTGTTTTAGACCACGTTGAACCCTTTTCAAGTTGAGGGTTAACGATTTTGAAGGTAACGGATACTTGGCCTTTCAGGACTGAGAGCGTCCTCAGGCCATTTCAAATACTGAAGTAATGTTCATATCCTTGCCCGTTGTTGAAACTAAACAACAAATTTTTCAATTTGAGTCGTACGCTCGTTAATCTAAACTATCGGCGAGTTGGGAGTCGAAAGTGCTCACAGTGGAGTAGCAAAGGTACATAATAAATTCGGAGCACTGTTTCGCCAGTGTAATCCGACTGTGTTCTAGAAATCGGTTCAAGTTAGGCGCGAACGTAGACAGCGAACACGTTAAACATAAAAACGTGATTATGATAAAGTGAAAGGTAACTGATTTATTCTTTAATTGAAAACTGAGAGTGAATTATTTCTTCGAGCAACCAAACCAATAAAGTTGTAATACAAGATTAGTTTTTTTTATGCTGTATACACTCATGTATATGTGCTATAAAAGTATAAATTATGCTCGCGTATGTGAATGCCCGTGACATCTCGAATTTATATATATTTGCGCCCGGGTTAATAACCTTTTTCGCGTGCCTCCGTTTCCTCTGTACAGCAATACCTTTTATAACGACAATTTATTGATTTATTAATTTTTTTGTTTGTTAAGTCTTTTATTGTTAAGTACACACATAAATATAACAACGTCTTAAAAACGAAACTTTAAGATTTTAACTTTCATATTTTATTTTTTAATTACATCGTAAAGTTCGTGTGTTGTAACCCTTTGGACGGCGAGAAAGAGAGACGGGCAATTTTTGGATATAATGTCATGAAAGTGTTAACCAATTTTAAGAACATCGTATATAGTTATAAGACAACCGCGTAATTACAGGTATTTAATCAGCGATAAATCTAGTTGTTATGTGTGTATAAGCAAGATAAAAATTTGTAATTAAGAAAATTACTTATATTTATCTAAGATTCATATTCACCTTGCCTTATCATTACGAGTATTATATACATGATGCGACACCGCTTTGTAACCATAAAGAGCCCGCATTCGTTAACTAATTAGTGTACGCGATATTCACTAACCTCTATACGAGTAGCTAACATGTACACAACTTATATACTGTAAACTAGATCACAAATCATGTATGACAGTGTATAGCAATGAGACGAGACATCGGTACCATCCTAGTATCGACTACCACTGTAATGGATACTTTTTAACCCTTCACCGATCGATGTTCAAGGCTGCGATAGTGTTATACAAGTATAAAATAGTTAAAAAGAATTTTTGTATTGCTTTCGCAATGGCAACACCATTATGTAGTAAATTATGGGTTTGTTGCAGCAATTCGATAAAAATATTTTCAACATACAAAACGTTTCGATTTTAATTGGTTTGTGTTTGATATATGTTTCATCTTCATCGCACATTTTAATTGATTTTAGCGCTTTAGTTTTTGTAAATTCGAAATTTGATATATCAAAAGTCGCGCACAACATATACTTTCTTATATAGTTTCGCTCATTTTTTTGTCTTAAGTATATATTATCGCGAGGAGACGTGAAATAATGATATTAGATATCTGTGGGTATAGTTAATTGTAAATTATATAGTGTATCACTGTCAGTTTGTATATAAGATAGATGGTTAATGGCTACATTTCACCTCTAGGTTGGAAAGGAAATGAAATTCTTTTTTTGGTGAAATATTACGTCACTAAGTGTTTACGAATTGCACCATACCTTAAGATCTCGGTCAACTGCCATTCGGGACCAGAATGGAAACCTCCGTGTTAACGTCGATGCGGTACTCGATACATGGCGTGAACATTTTTCTGATCTACTTAATGTTCCACATGTATCACAAGCTGTATTTGAATACCCTCAAATACAGACCGCGGAGATGTTCATTGAGGATCCATCCTATGAGGAATTCACAATGGCCATGCAGAGATTAAAGAAAAATCGTTCACCAGGGGTTGATTGCATTAATTCAGAGCTCTTGATATTCGGAGGGCTAACTTTGTGGAACTGTCTTTTCGACCTTATTCGATTGGTATGGCGAAATGAAGTTATGCCTGACGAATGGAAAGTGGCCGCGTTATGCCCAATATTCAAAAAGGGTGATCGCATGAAATGCGAGAATTATCGCGGTATAGCTCTCCTTTGCACAGCATATAAGTTACTGTCTTACATAATCTTGGGAAGAATTACTCCTTTAGCGGAGGAAATTGTCGGTGACTACCAAGGAGGATTCCGTCCAAATCGGTCAGTCACTGATCAAGTTTTTTCGCTGCGGATGATTCTTTCCAAAACATCTCGCGATGTACACCAGGTATTCCTAGATTTCAAGCAAGCCTATGACTCGATCAATCGAGAGAGACTATGGTATGCGCTTGAATATTTAGGAATACCAAAAAAATATGTACATCTGTGTAAAATGACAGTAACGCAGTCACAATGCTGTGTCAAAGTTGAGAACAGGCTATCGAGAATTTTTGCAATTACTTCTGGTGTTCGACAAGGAGATGCGCTGTCCCCGATACTTTTTAATCTCATGTTGGAATACATCCTTCGTAAAAGTGAAACACCTCAGGACAACATCTTATTCCGACAATCCAATCAACTTCTTGCGTATGCAGATGATATCTGTGTGATTGGATTAAATGGCAACGGAGTGAAAGAGATACTTGATCCACTGGAACAGTTTTCAGCTTCCATTGGTCTCAAAATCAATGAGTCCAAAACCAAATATCTGATCTCTGGTTTTCGAGACCAAGACGCAAATGATTTCAGTAGTGGCAACCACACGTTTGAAGGAGTGATGAGATTCAAGTATTTTGGATCTCTCATTGCTCACGATAATAGTGTGGGCGAGGATATCAAGGTTCGCCTTGCCACTGGCAATCGGGCTTTGTATCCTCTACGTCCACTGCTGAAATCAAAATATCTTGCAAATACGGATAAGCTGAAGCTGTACAGAGTGTTGATCAGACCCGTTGTCATGTATGGATGTGAGAGTTGGACCTTGACGGATGAGTACGAAAGATGGCTTCTAACATTCGAGAGAAGAATCATGCGTGTGATATATGGCCCAAAACGCGACGTCGATGGCACTTACCGAGTTCTTTTCAATCACGAGATCAGGAATTTAATGCAAATTCCTGATATCGTGCATGAAATCAAAGGACAGCGAATACGCTGGCTCGGTCACGTTCTGCGTGCTGATCCGAAACGAATGATACAGCGATCTTTGAAGGGAGAACCGCCTTTCGGTAGGCGAAGAGGTCGCTGTCGGCGACGATGGCTCCACGGCGTAGAGAGCGATCTGGCATCTTCCAACTGCTTACAACAGTATGAAGAGCTGACTCATGATCGAAACTGTTGGAACCAGATTGTTGACACGGTACGGACCAACAATGGCCTGTAAAAACCGGAAAAAAAAAAAAAAAAAAGTGTTTACGCTACCGGACTAAGATTATACAATACCTTTAAAACTCGTTCAACTGCCATTCGGGAAAATTTCTAAGGTACAAGGTTATGGCCAAATAGGTAAACGACTGGGTTTTAATCTCATTTTGGAACACATTATTCGTAAATGAGTTTAGGTTATTCAGTGTGGCATGGTTTGAAGGAGTGATGATTCCATGATTCACGTATCTTGGATCTCTCATTACAAAAGATAATAATCGTCTGCGAGAGGGTTACAAGATCCATCTTAATATAGTCTCCTTCTTAGATTATCATATATTTTGCGAATGCTGATAAGCTAAAACTAACTGCGTACAGAGTATTCATCAGGCTCGTATGAATGTGAAAGTTGGATCTTGATAGATGAGTAAGACAGTTGACTTCTAACATTTAAAAAAATAAATCATGCGTGTGCTTTATGGCCCGAGTTCTTTACAATCACCTCCTTTAAAAAGCAGTTGCATTTTGGTCGGCAGTAAATCAAACTTATGCACTACGGTGGTATATAGTTCAAACAGTCTCAGTTGAAACGAGATTGTCTTAAGAAACGACTGTTAAACCATAGATTTCATCTAAAACGAGTGTTTCAGCCCATTAATGTTCCAGGCTATTGTATTCGATGGTTCGGATTATGAATTTGTAAGCTATCTGAACGGTGTAAGCTAAATTTTAATCCCAGTTCAGTCTGAATTCGTCAAGCATTTTTGCTATATATTACCGCTAGATATCAGCCGCATACTCCTGGAGCGTATCTTCTGACATCGTCCCTTCAATGCCATACGATGTAGATCCCGTTTGTGGTCACCTCCATATTTCCGCTCCAATGCTAACATGATTTTACCGAAATCCTCTCGTTCATACTGTGGCATTATCTGTAGTAATTCGGTAGCACTTCCTTTTAAAGCCACTATATTAATGCTGCCACCTGATTCACCTCACACCAACCGTTTTTTGTAGCCGCCATTTCAAACTGGAGTTTGAAGATGTTAACGGTGGTGGTTTTAATTTGATTAAACTGTTTGGTCGAACAATTTGGGCGCTGCTGTGGTTTTAAGATCCATGAGCCCTTTCTCGATCTTTATGATTCTGTGATCTGCCACCTCAGACTGCTGAGACTGCGAGATTCAAACGCTTCTGTTTACGGTTAATTTCTATTTTAACTATGTCAGTTTTCGTGTTTAATGATTTCGACATTTCTCGTTCACATCAGCTATTAAATTTGGCTGAAATTTTTTCTGGTAATTTATCCGTTCAAACAACCTTTTCTGATCGGCTCACATCTGCTCCTTTAGGTCGTGCTTCGATTGATCTTGGGCGATAATCATATCAGTTTCGAGTCCGCCGAGCATCTGTTCTTGGACGATAACTATTTTCATTTCGAGGAATCCGATCATTTGTTCCGTTTGTCTGGCTATCATTTGCTTCGTCGGAGGTTGCATTTGTTGTATAGCCCCCAACAATTGTCTCACGTCGAACCCTCCTGATGGTGTTGCAATGTTTGTCTCTTACGGCGATATTCATGTCTACCGCTGATATAATTTATCACGGTTCTTTAATTGTTGGCTTGTTTATACTAGTGTAGGCTCACAATTTCAGCAAAACCTAAATTGCAAACACGGAAATTTCTTGTATATTTAGTCACTTAGGATGCTAATCCCATAAACGCTCACACAGAAGCTTTGGTTGGGTCATTATTACAATTTTTCAGCAACAATAACTTGTGTATCCTAACGCCGTTCAGAGGTGTATATTGATTAGATGATTTCTCGATTGATCAATGTCAAGGTTTGCCAGTTCCTCTTTTTGCGTATCGATTACTGTCGATGATGCTGTTTGAGGGCATATCCACTAATATAGACAATCCTGTTGTTGTATTGACCACGATAAAATGATGAACGCCCGCTATAAGTATACAGACCGTTTTTTGCATCTTGTCCATCATTCTCCCGTAGATTACTTTCTTGGCCAAATATCGAGCCACCACACACACTAACCCATATAAATAGGTCTAAATCTAACTACGGCAGTTAATTCGGCGTTTAGCTTTGGTACAAGTACAGTGGCCCACTTTATTTTTTTAAAAATATTGTTTTTCAGGGAATCTCACTTTGTCAACAAAATCTATAGTTAATCCTCAATCTACACCTGCTGGCCTATTTTCTAACATGTTAGAAGGAAATTTGTCACACGCTTATATCTCTCGCTTCAGTTCTAAAAGAAGTCAATTATTATGTTCCAGACATAACATGGTACATTCACCTAGATAGAGTTGATAGTTCTGTTTTCATCTGTTGCAGATGTTAAACCTATTCATGAGAATCATAATCTGCTACTAGAGTCTACTTTAGCAATTGTATCTATCCAATAACCTATGTGACACTGTATCTACAAATTTTCCTTTACCAGAATATATCAAATTTTTGATATAGTTCAAGATGACCTTCATTCAGGCAATAGGTGTTACTCTAAATTCTTTACAGATCTACATTCCTTACAGAGTTACCCCATTAGTCACAGAACCTTCCAAAAAGTGAGTATTGATAAGTAGTTCCAGGCATTTCTCAGTTGAATATCACATGAAGTAGCACGGATGGATTAACATTGGAGTGAACGCCTTTGGAAGAGTAATTTAGTCGAACTACGAACAAATTATGAATATATTTGTGATTAAGAATTACAATAATGGTGTCTGACAAACAGCATTCCTTATTTTATGTAACAAACAAATCTTCTTTAAATTGTACAACTGTCAATCCGGTTTAGCCACTTGTAGAATTCATACAAATAATTTTTCATTCAACTTTTCTCACTTTCCATCTTGAGAACTATATATGATTGCAACCGATCACACACCTGTCCACCGCATTCCATCACTGTGCTGCTCAACCTACACAACACAGCATATATACATACATAGAGTTATTCCATAGAATAATTATGGATCAAAAAAGTGAAGTCACAAACAATATACATATTATTGTTCGAACGAGATAGCTAGCTATACACTTCGCATTCAAATACTTTTGTTTATTTTTGTCATGTGTAAACGAATGTTTACGATCGCATCGCGTACTAGCTCACATACACACAAACAAAACCGATCTATTCAATGAATTGTTTTCATTAAATTTTGTTTTTTTCCATTTTTCGTTCCCTTCAACTCAGTTCATTTTCAACCGTTGTATTGAATCAAAGTGTTTTTATATTCCGATCGAGTGAGTGAATGAGTGTGTGTGTGTGACATTTATTTTGTGATTAAACTATTTATAAACTATCTAGAGTGAAAAATTAATTAATAAAATGTATGTTTTGTTTAACACAAGATCATGTAGTAAATAATGTATAGTGACAGATCGTTTACGATCATATGGTGGTGATTTACTCGCGAAATTGGTGAAATAAGTGTGAGATATAGTTTCGCAAATATGGATTAAAAATGTTTATGTGTTATGATCTAATTAGGAATACACGATCGCGATCGTGAATTAAAAATTACTATAGTTTTTATGTGGATGAGTTGGGAACTCATTCGTATACACGCATCGTAATGATTGTATATGCACCACATTAGCATAAAATTGGAAGGGAAAATTGTTCGCGGTTTGAAATTCTCGCGGCATTCAAATCTTTTGATTTATAGTTTTATAAACATTTCTTATTATTACATTCCCGGAATACATGTAAATATATACACAAAAACGATTAAATTGTAATATCGTTTCATCGATTGCATGTATACATGTAAGACAGGGGTGGGCACTCGTTAAAAATATGTAACGAAAAAAAGTGCTATTGGTCGATGTAGTCACCTGAAGCGCAGATAATATCATTCTCGGCGAAAATAAAACTTTAAGGCGTTAATCGTGTCATATTGTTTATTGTTGAGTCTTGTTGAAATGTCCAATTGTTTCTTTCGAAGTGTTTATCGAGTTGTGAGCATCCTGTGGCAGTTAGCGAGTCCTGATGCTTTCGATTGCTTTCGTAGAGCACTTCGCTGGTCTAAGTTATTTGTTTGATTTGCACTTTAACCAAACACGATCGTACTGTTTGTTTACATATCAAATTCTCAAGCTCGCCATCAACCTGCACTTGCTAGGTGAACTACCCTTGTGCAAGTGTTAAATCTTACACTTTTTGTATTCTGTAGGGTTTTAATCGGTTGGGTTTGTCCGTGGAATGCACTTTGTCGAATTTTGACCTTCACCTTTCGGACTATTTCTGGCGTTGCTGCTATTGAATGTCAACCTTTGTGACGACACTGTTCCGTTTGAACACTATTTCGATAATTGTTCCATCAACATGAAGTTTGTTACACTTCGAGTGCCGACCCCCTGTATACATACGTACTGCAAGCATATAAGAACTATACATAATTATAACGCCATTTTACTATTATTGTACTTAACAATAAATTATAGTGGAACAACAACAAATATAATATTAAAATTAGATAAAACAAAAAAAACTATTATATTTATTTCTTGTACGTTGCAAAAAAAACACTATATACTTTACAACTGAAACGAAACAGTTTCCCAAGTACACACTCTAACTCTATATATTATGTATATACTTACTTCGTTATAACTTACAACAACAATGGGCTTATAGCTTATTCTAGATTTCGATTAAAATTCATATCTCATTTTATTATCGCGAATAAATCATGAAATGTATTTTGTTATATAGTGATGTTGCTGCATACACTAACTGGGAGATGAATTTGTAATGATTTCTATATATATATAATACAATTTTCTATCTGATCTGCAGTGATGGAGGGTGGTGGAATGTAATTAGATGTTTAGCATAATAATTATGTGACTGTACACACCGTTATGTATCGTTAATCATTCGTGAAGTGTATCGTAAATGTTCGTTAGAGAACTGAAGTTATGTGCTATATGTTGACAACTTCCCAAGTACCTGTGACCCATATATTCTTAGAATTATTACGCCTATCTGCTGGTATGATTCGACCAGAGTTGGAATATTTGTATGACATAAAGTAGACGTTGACTAAGGCAGTTTGTGATCTGATGAGTGACGTATTTGAATCGTATTTGGAACAATATTCGATCGAAGACTAATTAGCCACAATCATTAAATGTTCACTTATCTGTTCTAAAATATAACTTTATCCTAAGTGTTTATCGTGTTTAGATGAAAATTTAACGTTTTGTCTGAACTTAGAACCCCTTTAGATAAAGGAATCATCAACGCAGGTTTAACATTTTTAAAGATAACCTAAGAATTGCTCAACAGTTTCTGTGTCTTGTGCCATGTACTACTCGCTATTGCACTTATCACTATGAGATAATTCAAAGAGCAGTATTCAATAAGAATATCCAATAAGAACCTTAAGGTAAGAAGATCTGCTGTTTTATTGCAAAAAAATTCGTCGTTAAGCCAGTGATGTGCCTATCAAATAGGATAGATTATCTTACCTCAGTGTTTACCTCGTACAGCCCTGCAACATCCAGATTACAACATATACTAATATTTATATTTCCGTCAAATAGATAGAATGGGTTAGTGTAACCTCATGTATGCCTTCCGGTAATAATTACAATAAATGATATCCTAAACTGGTGTTTGGAATTTCATGTATATATAGAGTCATGGAACTTCTCAGTTTCATTCACACTTGGCAGTACCCAATAGTGCTGAAATGGTTCTCGTTATCCTGTATGCGATCTGTTGTTAGTGATTCATACTTTTTCATCCAAAGAAGCAATGGTAGCAGACACAATATCCAGGCAAACAAGTGCTTTACCGGTGGTTACGACGTTTCATTCCAATCCGAATTATAGTTGTAGACTAGCAAATATGTACGAGCAAAGGAGATTTTGGGTCTGATAACCGATTTTAAGCCCCATGGTTTACGAATGACTTCAATATGTTTTTGGTAAAGATAATCTTTCGATCTATACGAGTAAGTAGAGCTTGTAATACTTGACTTCTGAAGAGTACGAGATTATATGATCCCAAATTTATCGGAAGACTTAATTTTACATAGTAGTAATAGTAAAAGTCGTTGTTGTAAAATCGACTACAGTAGTGAGTTGACTACAAGATAACTCAAAAGAGAAGAGAAAACTCCTCCTTCAGGAAATCCCTTCCGTACAGTCACCGTAGTTGTATTACTGCCTAAGAAGTCGGCAGTAATTCTCCTTGACTAGAGTATGGGACAAAACTACTTTACAAGTGTGTCCACGATACGATGTTGTTCAGCTGGACCATTGTCGTCTAGCGCCGTTAAGTATTGGTTCCCATTTCAATATTTGGACCAAATCATCCTCTTCTTCAAACTAATTGGAGCAAGATCTAAAATTAGTAGTACACATCTTCCTTAATCTGTACTACTAAGTTTAGATCTTGCTAAATTAAAGTTCTTTCATTGCTCGGTCTACTACAGTCAAGTTTCTTCGATTCGAACGGCTGGCTCATTGGTTTTCAGAGCACAAAAGCTCTTTATAGTGAAGTTATCTAACTGCGCCGTCGCCGATTGTAGCTTAATAGTTAAGAGAGTTTCTCATCACGCCGCAGTATCGAGTTCCGGATGATGCACCGGATAACAAAGAAAGCGTGTGTACAAGCATTCGTTGGGCTAACCACCTACCCGTATCAAGGATCGTAAAGTTTTAGTTGAGACGCGGTTACGGTCATTTACGGCCTTAATTGCACCAACTTTTACTAGACTTCACTATTTGAGACTTGGATAGAGACTTAAGAAAAGTTGTGCACCTAGAGTATGATAAAACGCTGTTACACTGTTAAGTGCATAGTAAACAAATTAGTGCCGTACGTTTGTTGGGGAAAATTAGATGTTGGTGGCTTGCCTGGTCTGAAACCTGATTTAAGGCACTGCGGATGACCTTATTGTATAGTTTCTATTTTACATTGCCCACCACGATACGATGCAAGAATATCCTTGAGCTTTCGAGGCAATAACTTGTGTTTTGCTCCTCTTAACATCTCTCGACTTGAACTTACCGAGTTGAACTGTTCATCTTAAAAACGAGTAGAAAGCAATTTAAATGTTATCGAGTATATTCACAATAAACCTTCATCAGGATTCGTTGACCTCAACACCACTTTTCATCAAATGGAAGCAAAAAACCAAAATGCACTCAAATTGCGGTTTGTTGATTCAAACATTTGACTAGAAAATCAGTGATGAATTATAAATCAAACTTAACCCCTGGACGAACCATCGTCCAACCACTACAGATTTGCATATGGTGCTGTGCAAAGTGCACATGGGTAATACATTAATCTGTAGGTGGGAAATGATGTCACAATAGGCCAAATTATACTGAATGAGAGAATCGAAGTTGTAAAGCATCCAAAACCTTTCATATGGGAACATCAATCAAGCGATTGAATACTTTATAGATTACAGTTCTTAGGTATCTGGTGCGGATTAAAATCAAATCAGTCACCTCCATATATTGTGTCACACTTCGTCATTTTTTCACTTGAAATTTTCTGTTTCTCAGAGAATTTCGAAATGGTTGTACATTCCCATGTCTTCGAATCATCGAACCGTGCATATATATAATTATTATTCACCATATGTACGACTCTGTTATATACGACGAGTATATAGGTAGTTTGTCAGTTGTCGCATACATAAACTGTATATAAACAATACCAACGAATCAGACCTGAAAAGTTTAATGACCACACATGCAATTTAAATGTTCTTCCACCTTACATTCATGTATGTAAACGTACAGCATAAATAATAACATACAACGAAAGCCGGACATGGATATATTCTCTCTTAAACAATGGTCGCTTCTTTATTTAAGCGTTAATTTTACTTTTTTAAATTAATTAATTAACAATTTTTTTGATATATCGAATGCGTGCGTGCGCTGAGACTCTGTTATTTTACGTAGGTGAATACACTCTGCACGTATATGGCGGCGGAATTCAAATGCGATATCGATTGGTTAGCTAGCTCTAAATTATATGATGTTTCGCGATGTATAGGTCGTATATAACATAACAATGTGATGCTTGTAAATTTATTTAAATTAGACGATTTAATTACTTAATGGTCCAGTCTTGAGTATATCGACAAATATAGACACATATTTAAGGTTCTGTATATAGGCAAACAACTCATACAAATTGCGCTAGCAGCGTTGAGTATGCTGGCCGAAATTGCAGATCGAATGTACGAAATTATCAGGCTGCAGAAGGGAAATGTTCACGCCTAGGAAGCTTCCGGGACCAAATTATAGCGACCGTCACAGAACGCGACTTTAGCAAATCGTCGAGTGATTAAGCCTAGGTGCACCAACACAACCTCGAGACAGACAATTCTCCCGAACTTTATCAAAATAAAGATCTCGCTCGTGTTCTCGTTCTCGACCATTCCAGAACTTTCATACTGTCAATTAACGTGGTATCTGCTTCTACCACGAAAAATATAAAGACAGAGCGCACAGGTGTATTGTGAAACCCTGTCAGTATGACACTCAAAAATCCAATGATCCAAAAAACTTGTAGATCACATGGTCGAGTCATCGGCACTCTCGACCTTAAATAACAGCCGCCTTTTTATACTGGAAAAAATCAACCGCACTTGACTTTCCTTATTGACACGGGAGCTGACCTTTCGGGCTCCCTGTCCGACGTTTTTCAACGTCAATATTTTTGAAACCGCAACCGCCAATGGGTTGACAATTAACACCTATGGAACAAAATTACTCCAGGTGGATATGGGACTAAAGCGAACTTTCATTCATAAAGTCGTTCTCGCATTATTTAGTCGATCTTAAGCGAAAACGGCTTATTGATCCATAGCGACTCAGCTATCAATACATGCCACTACGGTTCGGGTTAATACACCTACACCGATTTTTTACGCAATCGACAACGGCTATGGCACGCTACTTAAGAAGTTTTCTTCCCTAATTGTGAAGCCAAATTATAATTTACCAGTTCGCCATTTCGTGGTCCGCCATAACTCACTGAGGGTCATTTATCGGTGTCAAGGCAACGAAGACTAGATCCGGTGCGTCATAAAACTGCAAAAATCGAATTCCAACATATGGAATTAGGGATTTGCCGAACATCGGCATCCTCCGTTTCTTGTTCGCTACATATGATCAAAATAAAAAATCTTGATTGGGGACATTGTGGGGATTACTGTCGATTAAATACGGTTACGATACCAGATCGCTATCCAATTTATATGAAAACAATATTTTCTCCGCAAAATCGATCTTATCAGGGCTTATCATCTTATTCCCGTTGCTCCGGAAGACGTTTATAAGACGGCAATTTCCACACCATTTGTTCTCAACGCAGACGTACGCGATTTAGACTTCGTATTAGTCTACATTGACGACATTCTATTGGCATCAAAAAATGAGGAACAACACAAACTCCATCTGGGAACACTTTTCCAACGTCTTTCTGAGTTTGATGTACAAATCAAAAGCTCGAAATGCCCGTAAAGTTGGTTTTGCAAGCATATATATTGTGACAAGGATTTTTGTCATTTCCGTTCAAATTTCGGATCACTTAAAAACGAAATCTCTTAATTAAATTTGAGAAAGTCGTTATAATGTACTTTCATTTCAGATGAATCTACTTGTACTCATACTACATGTACAACACACATACATGAACTTAACCTTACCGCAATTTGACTTTGAATAAACTCTCATTTCGTCGCAATCATCATGATAATCAATTTGGATATGTTGTATACAAAAAATTATATTTCAGAAGACGAACTTCCTGTTTTCTTAAAGACTCTCCATATACATAATCATATATGTAAGATCATTTTATGTATTTCATTTTATGTAAGAAGCAATCATAAAATTCTGTAAATGTGCAAACAAAATTTGTGCGATCCAATCATTGGATAATTATATACGCGAGTGGATATGTATGTACACTGTGTGCTGCTTGCTGGCGAAATACTCGCACATAAGCAAGACGTAACAATCTATAAAGAACAGACAAAAAATTCCTTTCTACTTGATCAAACATACAATATTTTATAGACAGTTAGAGGCTGATTGTGTTTATTAAGACTAACGGCTTTAATCTTAATGATCGGCAATTTAACGTTTTACATTACATTTCGAATCGCGTTAAAATTGTTGGTGCGCCCTTACAATCTTATATCACGATGCAAATAAAACACTTGTTCGCATGTAAGGTGTAAGTATGTGTGTGTGTCTGGGTGTTATCGTACTTTGCTCATCTTAATCGAAACATTATTTACCTACAGCGTAATATGTCATTACACACACCAGTCGGTGATTCCCACAATCGATCGTGTTCTGTTCGATATTGTTGGTTTGTCTGTTGGTCTCCTATAGCTACGGTTTCGAACACATTTTGAACATCCACTTTATTCTTGAGCTGCTAGAACCACACTTGAGTCATTGTTACATCCCAACTAGAATATTATAATCTGTGCTATTCCATAACGTCCATGCTGATCGTCTTCTATTCGATGTTGTTGGTTTGTTTGTGGTTTTGATCACTCACTTCACCCTTGAGCTGCTACAAGCGCACTTGGGCCATTGTAACATTTCATCTCAACATTAATATAATCCACATTTGACATTCCATTATTTTTTTGTTGGGTGGCTGCTACCGCACACTTAAACCGGCGACGGTCCGTTGTGATACCGCACGCAGTATGTACGGCTATAGCTCCGATTTACGTAGAACCATCTGTGCATTGCATAGCTTCATGTCAGCCTATAGTAATGACATGGACGATAGGACGGCCTATGGATTCGAAACTCAACAGGTGATCCAGATGTGTCCATTCACACCACCAATCGATTCGCTCAAATGGTCGATGGTGAAAAATCCCCTTTTGCATCCTAGTCCTATCGTGATTCGAACCCGGTACGTCCCGCTCCAACTTCCGCAGCTTTAACCATTGCGCCACCTGGACGGTTGACATTTCATTACTTTTCCACACCATCAAGCAGTCATGAAAATTTCCTTTCTTCAGCCTGCTTGGGATTCGATCCTGCAAACCGATCAAAGTAGCTTTGCTATAATAGCCGCGTTTCATGACTCCAACTGATTCAGATCAGATGACATTTTCCATGCAAACCAAGGACACATTTTGATTCAAATTTCATTTTGGCTCAAAATGTGTCTTTGGTTTGCATGCAAAATGTGATCTGATCTGAATCAGTTGGAGTTATGAAACGCGGCTAATGTACGCAATATGGGCAGAAAATCAAGTGAAGGTGTTTTAATCGATTATGGCGAGGCCACCTTTTTGATTGTTCAAACCCTATGGTTACACTCGATTTGGGAAGTATTGAGCACCTTGATTGTCGATACCGCTTAGTAGACTCTCGCTACGAACATTTAAGATTATTCATCCAGTACACCGGTTTGTTGAAACCACAATTGGTTCTGTGTGTCTTTAGGTGAAGAAACTCATCATTTTTGAAGTTTTGTCCGATGCTGGATCGAGTGGTTAGATTGTATGGTGAGATTTTGGGTTAACGTCAGATGGAACTCTTTATCATAATTCCAACCATCTTGCCAAGTAAAGTAAAGTTCGAACTGGTTCCAATGAATGATACGGAAATGTATCATATGCTAGTAAAGGATACTAGCATACTCCATTTAGGAACGTAGCAAGAGACAGGATCTAATTGTACCAAGGTCATCCCCTGCCCAACGATTAAAAAAACCATACATCCGAGGGTTCACGTTACTTATGAAATATTTCTCACGAAACATAAGGCCCATAGGATACTACAACAGTAATCCGAGCTTGTCGTGTGGGCGATCAAGTCTGGTTGACTGTGCCGCAATTCGTCACTTAGAAAACCTGGCACCTCTGACAATCTTATCACATTTATGAGAGAAAAACGGCTGAAACTCGTGGTTCTCTAAAAACTCGATGGCCTAGAAACCATGTTTCGTCCATAGGATTTATAGTTTAGATGACTTCGGACATCTTCGAACATCATTCGGCCTCAGGTACAAAATACTGTGTTGAACTTCCAAGCAGTCAATTATCTGATATGTATAAGGTTTACAATAAGCGCAATTCACGCGTATAGTTTCTTGACCTTGGTCCGAATAGCAGTTGATTCGGGACCCAGAATGGAAACCTCTGATACATCCTTGGTATATGGTGAAATGAAGCAATGCCTGAATAATGAACAATGTGCCGTGTTATACCCAATCTTCAAAAATGGTGACCGCTTTGAAAATGTGAAAATCATCGCGGTACAGCATACAAATTACTGTCGTAGAAGAATTACTCCTTTGGTGGATAAATTATCGATTACTACAAATTACCTAGCTGAGTAAAAAAGATACTTGATACACTGGGGTAGTATTCATCTTCCTCGACATGCTGTCTCCGTCACGTTCTGTGTACAACACAGAGCTTACGGTGCTGCGATCTTTTAAGGGTAAGCCGCCTTTCGGCAAAGATAGACGACTTTGGCTCCACGACGTAACCGATGGAGTCAGATTATTGCCATGATACGCGGGTCAACAAATGTGTGTGATATTGTTATACCCTTCAGTTTGTTAAACCGGATGCAAGACGTATAAAATGCGATTAAGTATATACAAGACATCGTGTAATTAGCGGTTTGCAGAACAAATACATAATTATCGTAAGACAGACAGGTAACTAGTCCATAGCCAAGTAATAATTTTATAATTGTCTAACAATTAACATGCACACACATAGTACGCCCAAATAATTCTGTATGCAGACAAGAATTAGGTTACTTTGAATGAATCATGGTTTTACCTTAACGTCAATTACAATCTAATGTATGTGTAACACTTTGTTTAATGTGTAATTATACTTACATATATTGTATTAGAGATACAGTTTTTATCAGCTAATCGAATTGTGTTTTATTTGAGCTTGTTATCATAATGCAAATTCAAATGTGTTACAGTCAACCCATAATCGTGTGTAATTAGATATGTTTAATTGTCGGATAGATTGTGAGGGTGGGCGAGACAAAACCGCCGAAATGATGAAGGTAAATAGAGGTTAGGTAATATGTCGCTCCCAGTAGATTGTATCCAAGCAAAGTGTGTCATATACCGCCAACTCTAATTGTAGCACCCCACTTGGACTGTCGCACAGTAAACTGATGGCGGGCCTCATAATCGTTTAATTGGGTTTACCTAAATCTGTTACACGCATCTAAAGATTAGATTATCTAGAATCTAGCTCTTGGGACCTAAGCGTCTAAACTTTGTCTATCAATCACATCCGAAAATTATGCAACTCTAAACTATTACTAATGAGTTACTTTTTGATTACCTATTAAATAACAACCCACATTTATTACTAAAAGTCGGCAGGAGATTCCAGACGTAACTTTCGCCTCAGATATGATGTATCCCATGGCCAGGGAATAGAGAGTGGCGCAGGAACACTCCTTCGCTTACCATCGTTATATAACCTTAAGCCTTAACGTTTCCCCTGCCACCCGGAAAGCTTTTAGGAATCCTAGAAGGACAAACTGGAGCAATTATGAGGAAACGCTTTTAGAAATACTAACACCAGAGACCTCTGAGCCACCAGTGACAGTGGAGGAACTGAACAGCATAGCAGACACAATCTCTAGTGCCTGCAATCAGTCCTTCAACGCTGCTTGGCCAATGGTTAAGTACAGAGGTAAACAAAAACATAGAAAGATGGTCCAAGGAACTGGAGAACTACTGGAAGGCGTGTAGGATAGCATTTAACAGAGCCAAAAGTACGAGAAGGGCTCAAGATTGGGACTCCTATAAGGAGAACCTCAAAGTATACAAAAAAAGAATTAAGAGAGGCACAAAAGAGGTCATGGATACTCTTCTGTGATAAAATGGAAGAAGTCTCCGAGATCTCTCGTCTTTGGAAGATTTTATCTTCTAATCCTACCAGTCCCAGTTATTTAATTAAACCGGATGGATCCTGGACTGCCTCTAGTGAGGAATCTTTGAAACTTCTCATCGAAACCCACTTTACAGGAAACTTCGAAGACTCGATAGGGACTAGTACTCACCAAAAAGAACATCCACTGCCCATATCATAGGCAAAGAACGGATTCTATGAGTACTTGAAGGGTACAAACCCTATAAATCGGCTAGTCCTGACCGAATTATTCCCGTGGAGATTCAGAACAACTCGAGGACTATTCTTCCCTAGCTGGAAGTAATCTTTAAGGGTGTTTAAAACTAGTCTGTATTCCGAGGAGATGGGCGGAAGTCAGATTGATCTTTCCGAAAGCAGGACTTCTGTGATCAATTAGAAGTAGATATAGCAGTTCCTCTCTCTAATCACTGCAACGTGTACCAGGCAGAGGTGATAGCGATTGAGGAGGTCCTGAACTGGTTTCTCTGACGTCTAGAGTGACGTTGGACTGCCGCTCGTCTCTAAATGAGATAAGTGAGCAGTTCAACATCCAGAACGTCTGGGTCCTCGTACACCTGGACGTCATAGGAAACTGCGGGGCGGATGAACTAGCGTAGCATGGTCCAACTCTCAAACTTCACTCATATTGATTCGATTGGCTCCTTGATACAGTAGTCAGTCAAATCACTCTCCAATCGACTTAAATAGAGTTGATTATGCCTGTTACTCGTCAAGATCCAAATGGGTTTCCCAAAGTCGACTGAATTACCAACCGTTTTGTCTTATTCAGGTTTGGCGTTCATTGTGTATATAGTATCAACTTGAACTAACCGATAACGATTGATTATGTGTATACTTGAAGCTGATAGCTTTCATCTAAAGATCGATGTAACTATAATTAATTGACTGCACATGGTCGTATAAGTTTAAATTTTCTTATGAGCGATAAGGCTTATCAGTGAAATTATATGTACACATAGACCATATACGAAGTCTATTTAAATTTGAATGTGAAATCAATAAATGTCGAGAGTTGATTGCGATATATGTATAAATTTAGCCCAGCAGGCACTCAATCGTGATATGATATCACGTTTGTAGCTCGTTTGGGACTCATTTCAATAACCTTACATTATCAAATTATATGCTTATATTGATTAAATTCACGTTCAGAGTGGAATTGGTCGCTCTACCGGCGAGAGATAAAGTTCATAAAGAGCCTGAATATACAAATTGGACGAATATGGCGTATGAGAGAACATAAGAGATCGTTCGTCCTAAGTGAAATATTATCCAATTGGCCCACACAAAGTCTCCAGATTCCCCAAAACAGAATCTCCAATCAGAGGTCTTAATGTGTTAATCATTCGTACCCTTACAGTTGCTTCTATAGTTGATTATTAGCTTACAAGCTTATATTACAAACTTATACTTGCAGGCTTAAAACAACGGGCCAATACGGGTTGACCCAATTGAAATTAGCGATAAATACTCTAAAGGCCTACAGTTGATTGGTTCTCATTCGTGTTCTGTTCGGTTTGGAAATAATAGTTTAAATGGGTTTTTTAAGCTTGATACCAGATAGTGAGAGGAAAAGTTTAGTGAATCATATGGCGTTGCGCAATGCAGCAGCCATTTTCAGTAAATGCTTCTGATTTTGAAAAGTAAGTTAGGGTTAACCTGCACTCTGATGGGAGATACCACAAAGAAGAAGCCGTAGCTTCTCACAAAGGTCTACAAGGGTAAATTTAGAGAATTTTCACGTCTATGGCCCCTAACAATTTATGAAATGGCCGAGTCGATTCAACCGCTATCATTTTTCATCACACGGAGCGATCACCCATCCTAACCTTAAAATTATGCTCACAATCTTTTAGTACACAATTTTGGCAACTTAGTTCACATCGTCAGCGTTGTGAAAAGATGTGTGGAGTCTAAATCAAAACGAAGAACCAGAACAGTAATAGTTGTAGTTGTAAAGGAATTATAAATTGGTTTGGTTGGTTATACGAGAAGTTTCATCGACAAAGTCTTGGGTATGAGGTTAATCGATCCTTTTATACATCCACCGACCTCATTGAGCTATAAGTTCTGCTGGTATATGGTCGGTGTATATCACAATATTACAATGGGCTGTCCATTTCCTTTGGTATCCTTTTGAAATTAGACACTACCAACGTCAACAGTACTGGGATCTCACTGTATATGGGAGGGTATGCTGTAATTAAGATTATTCAGCACGGAAGCGGAAAAGAAGACAGACCATTCCATTGAAATATGTCATGGACTATCTGTCTGTGTTAGATCCTTCATTGTGTTTTTGCGAGGTTTATAGTTAGACCTGTCGCTATCAAAACGTTCATGAAGTGTGGTTGATATGTGACTAAGAGATCATCGAGGTAGACAAAACCTAAATTGTGCAACTGATAGTCTTATCTCACGAAAAAGAATTTATGTCGCGTTGTATAGCTCAAACTATGTAACGGGACATAACAATCTCGTCTTTTGGCATTGGTCTTACGCGTAAGAATATTCGGTGAGCAGCAACCTATACAGCTTCAATAGAAAAAGATATCTTGGGCGTCTAGCCTAAACTCTATATACTTCCAATGAACAAACAAGAAGTATAAATCCAAACAACAAAATACTTCATATTCCCATGCACATATTTATACTCGTTAGTGGTTTGGCGTAATCGTTACGTCACAAGAAAAAGTATGCTAGCCCAGTTTACATACACCTTTCAAAATCTTTTAATTAAGTTTAATTGAAAAACAAAAGATGCTTATCGCGATTTCAAATTTAAAAGCCAATTCTATTGTTGCTACCGTACGTCAACGGCAGATTATACGATTTATAAATAGAAATGATCGGTTTGGTCGGGATTGCCGCACATGTTTATCATGCAATACCTTAATAGCATTATCTTAGATTTGTAATAGATAAACCCCAGCGCAGAGGTGTACACAAGTCGAACAATGTACATACATTCTTATCGCATCGTGAACGAATGCATATACTCGTATATAGCAATATACCAATCGATCATTTTGTATTATGACATATTGTAATCGAAGACGAATGGCCTTTGGTTTTGTCTACATATAATCGGACCAATTAAACATTTCAACAATTACTCATATAGCAAAACACCTTGGAAAGTAAAAGAACTAAAAGAGCTTTCGTGTTTGTCGCAGTTACAACATACACGATATGATTTAGTAATTAAACGGCGCGATATCGAATGACAAATTTCCGGCCCACAAACAATCGATCTAGATATTATATAGTCTCCTAATTCGTTGTTGTTGTCTCTCTATATATTGGGTTGTCCAAAAAAAAAAACGACCAAATTTTGGTTAATTTTTTGTCACCAAATGATTTACTGCCGGTATGTGCATGCCCAAAATTCTTCGAAACGTATACACAATTGCTTCTGGAAATGGAAATCTTATATTATGTACAATCAAAGCTATAAATACGATTTTGTAATGACATATTCAGTCGTCTCGTATATGTATGTGGTTTAAAGGAAGTTCAAAATATCGAATGTACGTGCTTGTAATCGTAAATTATAATTATAAAACGTTAAACACTTCGCATAATCGTCAACGTCGTCGTAACGAGTGTTTTATGGATTTTGCAATAAACATAAATCGTATGGTTATATACCAACGTTTAATTGAAATATGATGGCGATAATTATGGTGGGAATAAATTTATGAATTATGCTAAATTTATATCCGTCAAGCACCACAGTATATATCGACAGGTTGCATTTGAAATGCAGACGAAATTGACAGTTCTTACGAAAATATAACGTTAACGATGCAGTACGTGACGAAATTGGTAATCGAATATACACTTTCTAGAATTGGGTAAACAATTCCGTACTCTTCAATCATTCGAATGTTCACCCGATAAATTGGGGTGCACACACAAGAGGACGGTGAAAATATTTTACAGGTACCCATTAGACGATTGTCTAAATAAATCGTAGAATAACCCGAACATAATATTTTCCTGTGATTTATATAGGCTCGTATGCACCTGTTTGCCGAAGCATGCCCCAATATATATGTGGAATATGTATTATCCAACATGTTCCAGTTACAAATTCCATTTTTTGCCAATGGCGTTACTGAATGGGTGCAATGTTATCGTAGCCAGGCTTTTAATCAAACATGATGTCCAAGATAGTGTCTAGAGACCTATATTTCTCTATTTTCTAGAGGAGGAAATTTTGTAATAAGAATCACTTTCGTTTAGGACATGCTTCGATTGATTAATCCGACCACATAGTTACCCATGTTTAGAAGACGATTTGAGGACATGATTGCCTCCTGTCAATCGTACGCGATATCCAACGATATGTCCGAAACTTATAGGGTCTAATTTTGCTCGAATGTATCAAATGAGATTCGACTATAGATTAAGTAATTGGAAACTGGAAGCGGTTTTAAGGTTCCAGTCACATGCATTCCCAATACTTTTGGAAGACTTCTACATATTTTCAAATAGATCCTCAGTTTTGTGAGACGGTTTGCAAGCACTAGTTGGGGTGTCTTCTAAACACTCCAGTTCGTTAGCTGTTGGGTACAGCAAGTTCAGCAACGATTCAGTTGTTAGTATATAAAGATCGCGTATATCAGTGTGTTTTGTAGTTGTTTCAGAATTCCGGCCCCTATATGGGGTTTTTATCATTGTAATCCAAATATATTATTTTCAAGTAAATGCTGAATGACTCAGTCTTACAACCAGCTTCCATTATTGTATAATTGATAACACTTCGATTTCGAGTGACTGGCCCTATATATACTATGTTGGCTGAATGGTTTTATCTAGTAGTTTCGATTGTATTTATACATTAGTAATGTTTTATATGGACGAAGGCTAGTGGGTCTTGACCCGTAGAGCACCGCAACATAAAGGTTTGTGTTATGTTTCCCTTTAAGCTAGTTGATTCGTCTACTTTTAGGCTTAAAATGAAATGAAATGAAAGTAATGTGACTCATAAGAAAGCCAATGAATAGACAATTAGAGTATACTAAGTGCCAATGTCATTGATTTAGAAATGGAGTATTGGGCCAATATGTAGTCAATTTGGAAGCAACCCAGTGCACCACCACAGCTCTGCAATGTTCTCTTCTGACTCTGCAAAATGGTACACCAACACGAGCCAGGCAACTAATGGCTTCATTTTCAGCATGTCCGGTACTCTTATAAGACTAATCAATCGTGGTTGTTGTAGTAGTTTAAATCTGCTTAAACCGACAAGTGTTTGACCTAAGTACCTTGTTTATCTGATGGAATATATAAATCCTTACATTATTTAGATCATTGGTTAAACCAGTCTCTGAGCATGCATATCTGCTTGAAATATGATGACTACTATCATATGGCTTACTTTCATGAGAAAATAGTCAAATCATGTCCAAACCCCCCTATTCTTCCACCTTTGGCCTGTTTGTCTATCATAAGCGAGTCTTATCGGTTTCACTCATCTCAATCAGACAAACTCACATATTTAAAAGCATGTGGAATTCAATTGTGTTCAATATACAGTTGAAAAAAATGTCAGGTGGCTTGAGTTTCCAACAGGATTGTACGATGACCGACCTGCTAGGTTGTGTGTTTCCAGTTTTCCCTCGGAGTCAAGATAGCATTTTTTTTATAAGCAAATGTAGTGGAGGTGACCTAACCAGGGCCCTATGGAAACAATTGGACATGTTTATATTGATGAAGTGATGCAATCTATGCGTTATATTTGTCGATTAAAGATGAAATTTTTCTCACCTTAGTCCTTAGCCACCATGCCACATAAGTGTTAAGGTGACTTAGAGTATAATATTATATGTTTAAATATAACTAAAAAGTAGATCATCTTATGGTTTATTCCCTAGTATAACCATAAAGTGAATGGCACTATCACTGTTTAATAAAGATGGACGTAAACTCTTCATCAGAATGCATCACACTACGTCGGTATCTTCTTGCATTAGATCTGATAAGGAACCATCTAAATCTGATTGTTCAGTCTAGGAGAACGCTGGTTAATAGTCGCAGAGCGTAATTAAAGGAATATATAATGCCATCATTGAGGTCATCCTTTAGGGCGTCAATTGTGATTGTATAAGCTGTGACGTTCTCGCCTTGACCATAAACCGAGATTGCTTAGTTAACTAGTTCTTATCAAGATACTTCATGAATAGGAACTTACTCCTATAATGTTTTAATTCAGCCTATTTTGGGTATCAGATCGTCTCTTACCTTTATGTATAAAGGGAACAATCTAGTATCTCTATTTATTAGGAATCAGGAACCAATCCTGAATTAAATGGCTCAATGTCACTGAAAAGCCTGATCGATTTCTGTGATGGAACTACCCATGCAAGTCTCTTAGGTTTTCTGTGGTCCATTCCACAATGAAACTCTTTGGGATTCCTTCATTTCACAGAGCTGCCGTTCTAATAGACTGAGTTGATTATAGAACTAATCGATAACAAGCTCCAAGTCGATGGGAGACACAATTGCCCATCTACCTATGGTTTGTTGGTCTAGAAGCTCTGATTACTTGTAGCTATTCCTAACAGGACAAGTTAGTGTTAGGCCTAAAACCTTTTCCCTAATAGCATTAATAAAGGTTGGCTTAATCCCTCCCTTGGCCACATGAATATTTTCAGGAACTAGATATTCAACGAGGTACTCATTACTCCGTTTATTTGCCTCACTGTTTATCTGCCCCTCACTTTTATATATCGTGTGCATTCACATCGTAACTAAAATATCGCGACAATCAGCGCTACACGTCATCACCTTCCACAAACTATAAAAATTTTCTATTTACTCTTTCACATAAACAATTATTGTACAAAACTTTTTCGCGTCATCTTCTTAGAAATTTCAAGAGAAACTTCTTCAAAACAACATCAAAAAAAATACCAGCATCTCGTTTGATATGTTTACTCCAGTTTACTACATGATCTTGTGTGTGCAGCTACTGCACTAACCGCACGCAGTATTACAATGTTTGTGTTTATTTTATTTTTGGTGACAGTGATTCGTGAAAATGTGAAATACGCTAAATAAAGTGAATATAATAACTATAATGTTTGATATACCGCCCAAATGTCCAGCCCTTGCTGATAAATTGACGGGACTATTTGGATGGCGGCACACGTATCGAGTTCATCAGCGGCACAAGGATTTGAAACATCATTCGTTGCACAAAACCTATTCGCTCAATATACCGAGGCGTGTAAGTGTGGACCGATCGTCGTATCAGAAATGCAATGTATGTATATATGTATGTATGTGTAAATCTTAATTTAAATGCCATCCATAACCTATAGCTTGCCGAAATGATCTTTTCTGTTTTAATTAATTCGATTTTTAATTAAAATCTTAAACATTTAACCGTTTCAAAACGTTATATATATATATATATATATCGCGGATGTTGCGTTTAATTAGCGTGGTGCGAAACAACAAGAAACAATATACCCAGCGATCTCTTGGGTGTGACGAGGCTCGGCGGCTGATAGATCACATTTCGTACTATTTGGTTTCAAAGTGTGATAATTTCTTAACACATCCACGATCGTTTAAAAAAAGATCACGTGCGTGGTAGTAGAATATTAACTCGATGTGTGTGTGTATACTAGATATATAGAGACGACGATGTACGATGCCTGTCTGTATATACGAGTATATTCACAATCTTATTTACATAATTAAGTAATGATGTAGACTATTTTTTGCTGTTGTTTGTTAAAAAGTAAATTTATGCATCTTATGTACAATTTTATGGTTCGAAACGGTGATCGAGTGTTTAATGAGGGAGTTGATTACGGAATATCGGTTGGGCAACGAAATGAAATGTGTATTTGTATGCGCGGCAACACGCTATAGTGTTTCAAAAGTAAAACTGAATTTGTTTGTTATTATTTTGACGAGTTTAATGGGTGGGCTGGCAGAAATCGAAGTCATTTATCGCTTATGATCATGTACGGGATCGATAGTTCAAAATCATAAAATTTTGAACCGATAGGGAGTCATATACATCTGGTTTGTACAAGTCAGTCTGATACAGGAACGATCGCATTTACGGGCTTTGCGGGCAAACACAAGCCCTTTTAGCAGTCTTCTGGTGTTATTTCAGCAATTTCGTTTCGAATGTATCAGAACGTCTTTGTGTCGTTAAGCGTTACGGTTATTGTTGGTTTATGGTTTTACACCTTTCCTTTTTTTCTGGGACACCACAATGACAGCCCGGCCTGTGCGGACAAACAAACGTCGTTTAAGCTTATCAATGGTTTGTGAATATCAAAGTAGACTGCACAACAATATTTGTTTTATCATAAGTTAGTTAGTGCCATTATACAAACCTATGTTGGTTTTAGAACCCAAAGTGATGGTCCGGTATAATATGTAGTTCTTGGACTTTCGACTCTGGTGGTGGAACGCGATTGAATTTTACATCGTTGCTTCTAACCCAATTTCTGTCAATCTACGTGGTTGGTTTCAACTCACCGTGCTTGTTAAAGCTCGTGTAAGTGCCAAATTAATCGCTTTCAGCAAACCCTTTCAGAGACATGTGGATTCGTAGTATATAATGTCAACTGCTCTGCTGCAGTTTCTCTATCTCTTCAACCTATCTGACTAAATATTCTTTGAACTACTGCTGCCTCTTTGTTACATGTTGAGGAGACCGATCTACTAAGGATACTAAAAGTTTGTAGATCGCCGCTTCAGACAGATACTTGTTGCTTCACGGTTTACCGGTTCGATATTGCACACGAGTTCCAAATGTTTGAAACTTTTCATAATAAAAAAGAGCAGCGCTGAGGTCACTGTATGTTGGACTTCCATCAATATCCACCGGTGCAATTCTACGTGATAGAGACGAACGTGAGATGGTTCCCTCAGTTTTCGTGTTTGTTTCGTGTTACTTTCTTGTCGAAGATCACTAAACGTTTCGACTCTTGTCGCATTACCTGTCCTGGGCAACATATAATCGATTAAAGGACTAAAAATCTTGAAAAGAGTCTGAAACCCGTAACTATCAGTATGTTACAACCTAAACCACTACCTCATCAACCGTCGCAGTTCTATATTACGATCTCATTCATTATGTTGCTATACTCTGCCAACAGCACTGCAATCGCGTCGTGTGATACCTACATGTGTCCAACCCAATTCTGAAAGTATTGCGATTTTACCAAGAATATACCTCAATTGCCTCCTTTTTGGAGAATATTTGTAGAAGACATGCTCAGCACCTTCTGGAATATTCTACAAACAATGCCAAATCTATACACCTTATATACTGTTAGTGTCACAGTTTCTTTTTCGCTACTTACCAGTCGAGCTCAGCTTAAACCAACTATGTTAGTCATCTTTGAATGGCTTTGCTACAATAACTGGTGATCCCGTCTACAAACGCTAAGCTCTTAAATGACGCAGAGTACTGTGCTGTACTCCTTGATACTTTTGTCGGTGCTATCACGTATAAGATTATTTCAGTGAGGTAGAGCGGTAGCTCAAAATTTCTGTGTATCTCTATAATCATGTGTGTATGTCAAAAATGGTAGTGTAAGCACTAATACCCAGACAGATCCACCCTTCGACATAATACAGCGTCTGAAAATGTAGATAAAACGATATACGAAATATGGTATAGGCTTAGAGAACGATCCCCTAATTTTGAACCTTTTGTGGCCGAAGCGCTTCCAAATCATTCGAGAGCTTAACCATTATCAGCCCAATCTATATATTTCAAACCAACTTATAGTATCTGACATGAAAGATGAATGTTCAACGTTATACCTCGATATGGAAGTGACGATATGTTCTACATGATTGTGGTTAGACCTTCAAACTGGCAGAGGTTGGAAACACAATAATAGAGTCCGATTAGACAGTCGCTTATCGTGAAATTCCGCCATCGAAATTCACAATAATAAGATAGTGATCAAATGGTCGAAACTGCGGCAGTCACAACTACAATCCCCTGTTACAGTGCAGAACTCATGAGCCGACCCATCTTCCTTGGCTGGGATCCTCGATTTGGCTTCGGCGTAATGTAGGAAGATAGGAATTGCAAAATTGGGTCCTAAGTGGTTCGCTATCGTAATATAGTTTGGTTTATGGATTGCCAAATCCTTGTCGATCGCCAAAACATCGAAGTAAATTATAGAAAACCAGGAAGCTGTTCCGTGACCTTTGTTCAGTGGTGTTTTTAGCGGATTCGGATGAGTGAATCCAACTATGCCAACCCTCAAACTCGCATTCGCTGTCATATATTGGATTTTATGGCTGATGCTATTCAAAATGCTTATTGATTAGTACATTCCACCAAAAATTGATACTCATTTTGAAAGTATGCGGACATAACTCATAAAATTTCCAAAAACCAGGTATTAAGTCCGAAATACCACCGCACCAGAACGTATGACGTTGACATCAAAAATTTGTAAAATGTTCTTTCTTAAGAAACAATAAATTTTGAAGCGATAACAATAGTTCTTATCTCGTCGAGAGACAAGTAATTAGTGTTATCAGCGGGTGGAATGCTACCGCACATTTAATTAAAAGCCATGTTGTGATATTTCGGCGATGTAAGACAATTTCAAGCGAATTCAAACGAACTACACATATATGAATGGCATCGTCGTGTACATCATCGTTATGGCATGCAGCGACACTGCTTCAATTTAATTTAATTAAAATCAATAATCAGCCACACACACATAAAATATACATTTGGAATACTTCGAGTAGTAGTGGTTCAATTTATTGATTGAAGTTAATTGAAGCTATTTATGATTGTCAGTTTAATAAAAAGCATTTTTGTTTGTATTATTCCAGGATTCTGATTCATGCGTTATCGTACATCATTTACACTCACAATCGGGTATACTTGATCCGGACGATCGGCTCTCGGACGTAGCCGATGATCGCGAACGAATTGTCGCCACATTTGAGGATGGCCATGGACCCGAACCAAGTGTACCACAAGGCGGTGGCGATGGTGCAAGCGGAAGTAGTGTGGGTACCGGAAGTCCGGACATATTTCGTGGCGTCCCAATCGAAACAACCAATAATAAATACACATCCGATAATATACCTCATATTGAGGTAACCGAATTATCGGAACAGCCACAATCCGGACTCGGTCTACAAGTGCGACGTGGTAGCGAACCCACGTTACACCAACTCGTCAACGAACAATCGAATAATTATATTTTGCCAAATCAAAATGCCGAACATACGAAACGATGGTCGGCCGCACCCGTTTGCCGTAGCACCGATACAGATCCGCCCGAGAGGATTCTACTTAATGGTCACAATACGAGTAATAATGGTTATCCGTGGAGTCTCGAAGAATCAGAATTGGAGGATGTCAATCATTCGCCAAATCATCATTTGGATGTGCAGAATAATTTTTCACGTTCGGGTCGTTTGTCGATGCAATTTTTAGGGGACGGCGCGGGTCACCGTTGGATGGACGCGGCCGAACGACTAGCAGCAACAAATCCACAAAGTAGTTTCAGCCAACCGAATCAATACACATCAAAATCGTTGCCGCGAGAATTAAAACGAAAAGAACCGCTGGGACAAGCGTACGAATCGATACGAGAGAAACACGAGGAAATGCTATTGATCGTAAACGAACCGAAGGGACCGTTGGGCTTAACAGCGATTCCGGATTGTGAAAATGGTGGTCTTCTTGTACAATTAGTTGAGCCGGGTAGTCGGGCGGAACGTGGACGATTGCGTCGTGGCGATCGAATTCTCGAAATAAATGGCACAAAATTAATTGGCCTATCCGATCATGCGGTTCAAGTTCATCTACGTAAAAGTTTAAATGATCCGGAGTTGCGTTTGCGCGTGATTCGGGGCGATAAGCGACGCGGCAATTTGGTGCGAGAAATGATTGAAAATGGTGAAAAATTACCCGCATCGCCACAAATCTCGAATGTTGCGACTGTATCGCCAACTCGAAAAATACCCGGTGCTCCCATTAACGGAGCAACGTCGCTACAAGCGGCAAATACAAGAAAATTGGGACGCCGAATCGAGATTGCTTTAAAGAAGGGACCTCAAGGACTAGGTTTTAGTGTAACGACTCGAGACAATCCAGCCGGTGGAGATTGTCCGATTTATATTAAGAATATTTTACCGCGCGGTGCTGCTATTGAAGACGGACGTTTGAGGCCCGGCGACCGTTTGCTCGAAGTCGACAATATTCCAATGACGGGTAAAACCCAAACCGAAGTTGTTGGTATATTGCGGGCGACACAGGCCGGTGCCACAGTAAAAATAGTTGTTTCAAGGCAGCAGGAATTGGCCGAAATCGATGAACGCGAAATTGTAAGTATTGCACACTGTGTACATTGAATGGCGGCGATATCTTAACATTTCTTATAATTTCCAGGGTTACGGTATAAATGGAATGAATGGTGAACATGATAGTGCACCACCAAAACCTCCACCACCGGTTCTACCACAAAAACCAATAAAATCGAAGTCAACCGACTCAATCATAAATATAAAACATTCGAACGAAGGCAATAATAGCTTTAACGAACACGAGATGACCAATTCAATTCACTCGAACGTAAGTATTGCTTCCGGTTCGGGTCGAAGTCTCGAGGGTCACAAATCAATCAAATCAACAACATCGTCCCGTTCACAGGACAGTAGTAATGCTGTATTTCCATGGCGAAATCGCGAAGTATTAACATTACACATTCCTGTGCATGACACAGAAAAAGCCGGACTTGGTGTCAGTGTCAAAGGTAAAACAGGATCTCAGGCGACCTCATCATCAAATGGTAATTTGTTAAATCAAACCAAACTTGATGGTGACCTGGGCATTTTTATCAAAAGTGTTATTAATGGTGGGGCAGCGTCACGCGACGGTCGACTTAAAATGAACGATCAATTGCTGAGCGTAAACGGGATTTCATTGTTGGGCCAATCGAATGCCGAGGCAATGGAAACATTGCGTCGTGCCATGTTAAAAACGGCCGGAAAATTTCCCGGTATGATAACACTCACAATAGCGAGACGAATATCGTCGCGCTCGAACAGCTCGACCGAACAAATCGATACCGATAATTCGAATAATAGCGAAAAGTCGGGAGCGACCGTTATTTATTTAAATTCCGAGCAGCGCGAACAAAATAATGCCATCAATAGTCATTCGAATAAGCGTTGGAGTAATCCGGTTCTAGATCGATTAACGGGTGGAACTGGAAACCACAATGGAAATAATCGGCCAACACCATTGCTAATACAAGGATTGCGTAATGAAAGTTATTATATGGCAACAAACGAGACTTGGAGTCCTGGCCCGCCGAACATAATGAACGGAAATGTCACGAATAATTCCGTTTTGATCGAGGAGGATCCCGAACCATCATCACCGTTAGTATTTTACTACGTTATATAAGCTAATTATATGAGTTTTTATTTTATTTTTGTTTCGTTTCAGTGCAATTCCATTCCGTCCGAGTATCGATTCGAATAGTTCTTGCAACAACAAACCAAATTCAACATCAACCCCAACGACAGATGCAACATACTCAAGTCAACTGTCACTCGACACAAATCCCCCTGTAGATGCATTTAGTCGTGATGCAGTTGGTCGTCGTTCCATTTCGGAGAAACATCATGCCGCCCTCGATGCCAAAGAAACGGGAACGTATCAGCGCAATAAAAAATTGCGAGAAGAACGCGAACGCGAGAAACAACAACAAAGAAATGCAGCCGGTTCAATCGAATCATTAACCGGAATTAAACGGTTAAATACGGCGACGAGTAGTAATCACAAAATCAATAAAAATACCGATTTATATGCCGAGGCGCTCGACAGTGTTGGCGAATTGGGTCCGAGTTTGGGTTTGAAAAAATCATCGAGTCTCGAATCACTTCAAACGATGGTCCAAGAGATCCAAATGTCGGACGAGCCACGCGGACCAAGTGCATTGCGCACGCCACGCGGTCGTGGACGCGAAGAAAGTCTACGCGCCGCCGTCGAAAATCATCGTCCACCGGAAATCCAACCGCGAAAACATTGGCTACTCGAAGATGGGCCACACGACGATGCAACCGATGGTGGTTTTGTCAATCGCAATAGTCCATTCCAATCGTCGCTGAACGATCGTAAACACAATAAAATGCGACAAAAAAAACCGAGCATATTGAAAGGTATCGGCCACATGTTCCGTTTCGGTAAACATCGAAAGGATGGTATTGCACCGACCGAAACACTATCGGATTTCGGTGGGCGAAATCATGCACATCATGCCCATCAAACGAGCGAACCGATTAAATTTCAAACACTTCCCCCGTCGCAATCATCGAATAGTAGTAGTACGGCGGGTAATACAAATGCTGAATCGCGAAAACCGATGGGACCGCCAATGTATCAGCCACCACCGCCAGTTTCTATGGCAACGGGCCAAACACCACAAAGCAACGGTGGCATCAATAAAAATGATTTGTTCAATCATCGATATTCGCACTACGTCAACTATGATGAGTTGCAACAGCAGATAAGGTGAGTCATCGTACGAAAGTGTACGAACACCATAAATTTGACTAATCTCTGGATATTGGGAATAATTCTTTCATCTACTGTATAAAGTTATATTATAATCTAACACATCATACTTAATTATATTTCACCGACATTGTTTTACTAATCAGTCTCTCTATCATCACTCGCTATCTACTGTACTGGGTCAAAATTTGCATGCAACTCTTAATTGGCGCACACATTCTTTTTTGTTCAAAATAATCATATATGGTTAGATATGGCTGGAAGCTGTGTCGATCGATACACATTCTGTGTAACAATCGATTAGGCTTTAAATGCATTTTGTCATACCCCTATATACATCATTGTCAATCATCTCGAAACATTAATATAATTACACAGCCTCCGGGCATGGAGAAATACTTATCTAGAATTTGTTGTCTTGAATAAGCCGCGATTGCGAGTAGTTCTAATCACACACATAGACAGTATCACACCCAAGGTGATTATTAATCTATTTTGTTCCATAAACGTTAATGCATAGATCAGCTTGGATAAGTGCGTGGCTGTATATTTTACACCTGTAAAATACAATTAAGATTTTGAACTGTTCGAAGCGTGTGGTGGTAAGTGCTTACGAATCAATTGTACACACACAACCTCCCTCTGCTCCCCAGATAAATAAACAGATATTTTTATTTTGAACAAAACTAACTTCCTCGTATTTACAATAGTTAGTCTGATATTGGCTAGTTTAGAGAGATAGAGAATACAACTATTTTTATTTATTATTGTTGTGTTTGCCTCGATGTGTTTAAACGTTGGACATGTTGTTTTTTTTTTGTTTCTGTTTATAATTTTTATTCGTTTAGCTTATCGAATTCCGCGGAACAACTATCTGAATCGACGCTCGATCAAATGAGGCGACAGGTTATGCATCAACGTACTAAGGTTGAGGAGGAAAGGTAATAAATAATCTTGTATTCACATCGACGTGGATTATCTAAAAGTCGAATTAACGTTTTACATCTTTGATTTAATGCACATTTTATTGTTTTTTTTTAATAATGCACACATGACAAATGGCTTTTCTCATCCTGTTTGGCACCAAAACCATTTTTTTTTTGTTTGTTTGTTCTTGTTAATTTGAAATGAAAATTTTGTTTTGTTTGGTAGATTGGTTGTTTGTTTTGTGTTTTGCATGTTGTGTGTTTAATAAAATTATTTGTTTTAAGTTTTTATTCAATATGTTACAGTTTACAGATTCCTCGATAAGTGATGATCAACCAGAGAAAGTGTTTAGTAGTTCCAGCATCTGAGATCTCTCACGAAAATTAGACAACTAGCCTTAGTCTTCACCCACCTAAATGAGATGTAGCAGGTGGTAACTATTGCATACTGACTATTTCTAGATGTACGGAATTGTTCTTAACTGTATCTGGTCCTGCATATTCCATACAATGGATTCTAAAAAGAGAGGGCCCTTGTATGAGAGTATCGATCCTGTAAGAATGTCACTTCTAACCCAGTCCAACATATCCTGGTCGTTCAGATATTTCACTTAATTCCATATTTGGGAATTGTAACGTATTACTTCTTGGTATTTGTTAGGTTACCAATCAGATCATTGACCTTTCGTTTCCTAGAAAGATTAAGTTCGATCTTGTCAAATTGAAACATGTCAAGATTTGATATCTGGTCGTAAATTACAAATGACACGTCCACTTAGCTAAAACTGAGCCTAGTCGTTTTTTGAGCCCAATCGTTTCATTCCTAGCTGTATTTATACTAGATGTTTGTGCAAATAAAAAGACCTACAGAGCTCCAGTTCCAGTGAACTGAATCCATAAATTTCTCCGACATTTTCCTCTCAATGGTAATGTTCTTATCAGTGCGAACATTGGAGTTATTATATCCATTACACCGTAGTTGTTTGAGATATAAGCTGCCCATTGTAATTGTTCTAAACGTATGGTTGCGTTTGTATTCTTATATCGATTGTGATAGATCGATTGTGATTCCCTCTCTACAATATGCGTTGCTTCCCATTTCATTTAAAACTTTTTCTGTCTTTATAACACAAATTTTAGTGACGGTTTGGAGAATAACTCGTTGGTGATGGGTTTATAGTTTCCCGTTGATCCGGTCACTATTTTTATAAATGGAAACTATAGTTTCAGATATAAAAGGGCATTTCGGACTTCATAATTCGTAGTCACTACGTGTAGAATGTATTACGAAGGTAATAAGATTATTCTCATCGGCTTAAACAAGCGAACGTCGATATTTGACCATTTACTTCAATTAATCTGACCCCAGAACGTCAATATTTACCTTCTTGAATCAATATTGTGACCGAACACTTGAACATAGTTGTTAAATGGTTCCCAATTCGATTAATACTGATGACGCCAGGCACGATCACTATGTTTGACGTTTATTGGTGCGAAGTCTAATTCAGCACATGATCGGATTCAGCACATGATCGATTTTGCTTCCACATCGATTATGTGACACAACAAAACTCACTGCTTCTGTACATCATCGTTAAACCAATTAGAACTTTTAATATTTAATCAGAGTTCATCACGTAAGTCGCAAATACTAATGCCTTTGTTAGTGGTGAACATTGTGCCTCTCTCTCTCCTCTCTACTCCACGTCCCCACAGCTCCTACAGAAGTATAGATTCCAGAACTAGCCTTCGTTTATGCTCCAAGAGAGCAGTGTTCTATAACTATTCCTACAACCATTCTCAATTGACGTATTTGTAGTAAAACCAGCGTATTTGAGTGCCTTAAGTTCGGTTGTCCGATTTCATGATAACTGGAAAAGCATTTGCCGAGGCAGCTAACGCTACATCGTCTACATATGCAACCATTCTTATCTCTTCCCTCAACATGCTATGATAATTTGCTCTGGATGTTCGTCCGAGTAACAGTTTGATGTTGATCGGTTATAGATCGAACGAATGCCGCAAAACCTTGTAGTCAATATTCAATATTTTCGAGTGGTTGTTGCAATTTAAATCATTCTTTCTATCAAGTGGACCGAACTAAGTTCTTTCTTCCATTATTCTTCACAACTGACCTCATCAATCATACAAAAGTCGAGTCCAATTGGTGCAACGAGATATCAATAAGAGGACAAACTTTGCCTACTGTAATATATAAGAGTGTTTTAACAATATTTCTGCTGGTTTGTCATCCATCACTCGAGAATCCGTTTATTGTATACTAAACATTCATGAATTCGAATTCAACTAATAAATTTTGTATTTTTATAGCCGTCGCCATCAGCACTATCATTCCCAAAGATCATCGCGTAACGATAATGGTGCATCGCACCATCAACTCGGCGGCCAACATCAACGTCCAATATCCAGTTACTACGAATACGAAACAATTCAACAAATTAAAAACAGCACCAATAGTAATAATATAAATAGTAATAGTAACAATAATAACAATAATAATAATCATCGTAAAATTAGCATACCAAATTCAACTGCACCACCAACCGCTTCGACAACGGTCCAATGGAATAATAATCAATCGTCGGGCCGCAACAATCATCGTGGACCATTTGTCACCCAGGTAACAATACGCGATCAGCATCATTCGCAACAGCAACAACCAGCTTCACAAGTTTGACTATAAATAGTCGTGTCTCTTCAACGGGGATGCGGCACCCAATTACGTCGAATCCAAATCAAAAACGATTTGTTTCTTATTACATACTTAAATGCATTTTTTTTTTTTGGACAACAGCCTTAATAGTATATATCTTTTATTATATAAAATACATTAAGCTTCTTATATCATTCATTTTTATTGTAAATATAATTAATTAAATTTATTTTTCTGTATTATTATGATTATGTTTTAGTAATAAGCTAAATACTCGATAGATGATTACGTCGCGAGACACAGTATTGTGCGCCACCCGTGTGGGGTATCAAAACTATATGATTAACACGATTGTGATACTGAGCTTCTCGTTTTGCAATCGAAGCTCTAAAGCTCGTTGCATGTCTTCGAGACTCGACATTCCACATTCCAACGTGCACATGCACCTTGCACGATGCAGCACAATACGAAAATATAAAAATAACAAATTTGTAATTATTATTCTTAACTATTTTTTTTATTATTGTATTTTAATTAATTAATTTTTAAAACAAATTAGAAGAGAAATATATTAACAAACAAACAAAATTAATAAATAAACAATCTGTGATTTATGACTGAAACGATGTTTTAAATCGTTTTTGTTACCAATTCAATATTTTTATTATTTTTATTGTATTAATTATTTCATTTAAAATTAATTAATTAATTAATTTTGGTTTCGACTTAAATCGAGCGAGATATATAAGTTAATTATCTTTTTTTTAAATTTATGATTTAATTTTAAAAAACAAAAATTGTAATTTTAATTAGTTTACAAACACATTGTTAGTTCTTAATTATTATCATGCGCGTTATATTAATTAATTATTGCGAAACATAAATTGTTAAAAAAATTATATAAATATTATATATACATGTGTATTATACAAATTATGTTTATTAATAAATATATATATTGAAATTATGATAATTCAAAAAATTAATAAAATTTATTATGTATAAAAATAAATAAATTAAGAAAACCAATACATACAACAAATATATAAATAAATTAAAAATTAAATACAAAATATTTTATAACGACTTTTACAAGTGAAGTTATTGCAGGATTCCATCCCAGAAAGCAATATAAATGTTCATCAGGTAATACTAACACACTCCTATTCTCACCTTCCATTAAATGTGATGTGAAAATCGTCACTTGTCCTTAGTGGTATTCTAATAGTCGATTCACGTGATGTGATACGATAAGTGAACGAAACGACACAATCTGGCAGCACTAAAAATATCCTTACAATCTGACAAAATATTTAACAGTTACATTTTAAAAATAACGTGATCATCACAACTATTGTTAATGTTTTTTTTTTATTTGTATTGTGTTTAATTAAGTTGTGCTCTGTGTTATTTTATAAAGAATATTTAAAAAAAAATAAGATTATTGTTAAATAAGAGTGTTGAGGTATTTTATTCCGATGAAGAGGAAGAAAATGTTTATGAAATGGCCGCCACGTGTTGACAATTAGGAGATGCTTCTAATCGTTTATCCTGATAGTTTGTAAGTTATTTTAATCATATATTTTTTATACATTATTAAAGGGTAGTGCATAAGTGACGTTATGGTTTAGCTAGGGTATACATTTTTTGAGATTTAACTTTGAAAACTTGGGTAATTTATGATGGAAAGACTCAGCACAGAACAAGGAACTAAAACTCCGGGTGTTGTACGACCTCGTGCAGTTCGAAATAATGTGAAAATTGTGTGGTCAAGAAAGTATTGAGAAAACTTCGAAAATTCCACCAGGTGACGTTATCAGCATTTGGTGAAATATAGATTCAATTCGTTCGTGAGTTAAAACCAAATGATATAGTCGGCATTTTCAAGAATTTTACATAGAAAACAACAAATCCATTTATTATGAGCGATGAGGTCCGTGACAAAACAAAATTGTAGAGTATGGGAGTACCCAAAATCCTAGAATAACTGCTGAGGATCAAATGCATCCGGTAGATGAACAGTATGGTTGGAATAACCTTTAGAAACGACTTCAGAATTTTAAGGCTTTTTAGGTTAGAGGTAGAGAACAATCCAGAATGGTGGTTGCAACTAGATGGAGCCAAAGCTCGTCCAACTATGGCTCTCCTGCGCAAAATTTTTGGCGATCAAATAATATTATGGTTTCCTGATTTAAATGGCGGTCACCCGATTGAAAGTATTCCGATTCTTTGGGTTTAACTAAAGTAAGGTATATGCCAATAAGACAAGAACCATCCAATAGCTTAATGTAAATATATATATTCTTTATAAACGGCGTAAGTTATAAAATACAAAATTTTATACATATTTTTATCTCCTCATCATAAACTACTATTCCGAGAGCAACTTCTCTAAAAATGACGTCACGTACACAAGTTGTCTAAAAAATGACGTCACGTACGTTTTTAATATTCAAAAATCTAAAGAAAAATATATATCTTACCTTCCCCAATATATAAAGGCGGTTTTCGAGTGCGTGATAAAAAATTGAAGAAAAAATAGATTTTTCTTAGAATTCTTATTTTATTTTATGAAAAACAAATTTTTTGTATGACGTGACGTCACGTGAATACGGTTTTCCCATGCCGTTTGTATATCATATTAATGCCGTCAGATAACGATGAATTCAAATAACTAATGAATACATTTCACTATAATATAACCCTTTCGTTTTTAAGCACATCTTTTAATTACACTCGTTTGTAACGTAATTTACCCGTAGCAGTTATATTCACGTTTCATGGTAAAACTATAAAATAAGTTGTCTTTATGCTTTCTAAAATATATGCGACACAATTTTTTCCACAACAAGCTCATCTCTGATCTGGCACCTCTTCACTAAAAAAACCAACTTAACCATTTGTTTAAGCCAGAAATGTCAACAACTCTTTTGGATCACCAGGTAAGGCAGAAATTCAAACACCGCTTGAGACCAAAACCTTAGCCGAATCCATACCTATTACTTCCCTTCGCAAGACTATTTGCCTTACTATAATATTCTAAAACAGAGATCTAGAATAGGGACAGGCTTTCATTTAAACATGGCTCCTGTGTTCCTGCATTTCGCAAGTTAGAGCGACTTCTGAATTCTATGATAACTTTATATGGAAGGTAAGGCTAGAGCTTTTTTGAATCAGCGGGCATCATACTACCATTATTGCCTTTAAGTTTTACTTTCAGGCCTCCTAGTGCAAGCTCATTGTAGTAAAGTTCACAATCACTACTCTCCATTTCATCTCTCGTTCGATTTTTTATCCGCTAAATATTATTTTTGGTTCCTTCTGTAATCCATTTGATGTTGTTGAACACCAAGAATCTGATTTGTGGCTCGTTTGAGAATTGGCTGTGTTGGATGTGTTCACCCATGGAATATAAATTGTTTACTAATGGTGATATATATGTGAACCTAACTTTCTTGGCTTTTAACCAGACTATACCAAACTTAGCATCTCTACCAGTTCGAGTTAAATGAATGGGGAGAAAATACTAAAAACTGTTCGAAAATAGATGGAATATAGAAATAATTGGTAAATCACCTTAATGATCATCCTAAATGGTTTCTTCTGCTTAACACTTAAACTGTTATACTTCTAAATTAAGTGTTAGAAGCACGCCTAAATATATACTATTAACCTGTACTTATAAACTCACCTAAATAGTTGGAAAATTATATTTTCTATCAGTCCATTCACTTTAGTAATTTAAATTAATTTAATATTTAAATAAGAATTTACAAGATAGATATCTTAAAATAAAGTTCTCATTCTTATATGCAAAATACTTATCTTAATGTACAAACATAATATTGTATTAGCCTAGTTGCTATTTGAGTGCATTGCGCATCTTCATAATAAATTTATAAAAATCGTTTTTTTTCCAATAAATCAATACTAATTATCAGTTATACAGATTTAGTAATGAACTTGAAATTACAATTCTTCGACTATTTCGTTATATCATCAATCGATCGATCAAAACGATTCATGCACAATTAGTGCGTTATGCAATGTAAACAGAAATGTTACCCAATTATCTCGACCAATTGCGTAAATACACTAATTATATCTGTTTATTTGAGTTCTAACAGGTAATTGTGTTCGAGTGGCCATGAAAACCACCTAAAGACCAAATAGTGGTTTGAACCGGAACAAGGTCAAACACATTGTGTTATATAATCAACACAAAAAGTCTTATCTCGAGCTTTGTCGTGCGAATGCCATGCACAGCAAATAAATCAAAATGAACTTTGTATGCGCTACATAGAATGCGAAATCTCCACCATTGTGCTTCGAATAAGCAATTTGATTGAAAACTACAAAACAATCAAAACGAACACTTCTAATCGTCTATCAAACATTTAAACAGTGATATGGCTTTAAATGTACACATACTCGTGCAAACATTTAATCGTATAACAATGATAATCGAACTTGTATATAGTGAAGAGTCTGTGCGCGGCTGTTATAAAAAACGATATACGAAGTACGTCTACTGCACAGTTAACTTCGGAAAGTCAACAAGTAGTTTTTCAGTCTGACAATAAATCTCGCACCGAACGGAATACACATAAGTAAAATTCTTCAGTTCTAATTATAAAATTTTCTTGTGACGGTGCAAGCATTTTCGTTATTTATTCAACGCGATTTCGAAATTTGTTTTTCAATAATTGTATAAAGTGCATAACCAATTCCGATTGCGTGCTATGGACGTCCTATTTGTGTGCAAACGGATATTTCTTGATAATAAATTCGTTAATGGTGGCATCTTGGTGTCGGGAACCGATGGAGTTATAACGAAAATATTTCGTTCGCAAGAGGAGCTAAATTCATGGATGTACAATAATGAATCGAGTGAAGTAAGTAACATATTGTGTATGTGTTAAGTGGCCAGTAAAGAACTAAGATTGATGAGCATTAGTTACCACTGCTCCAGATTCTAGAATCTCAACACTTTCAAACTAGATTCTGTTGTCAACTGGTGGCACACAGTTGGCGGTAAATTTCGTGATTGACCAATTTAGACGGAATCCTCCTTGGAAGTTACAGATTATTTTCTTCATCATAAGTCTCTCTCTATTTATCTTCCAAACTAGTAGTTCCAATCCTATTTCACTATCGACCACTGATGTTAGGTTCATCAACAACAATATTAAATTTTTATAATTTTTCTCTGCAGGTAATTGATTTTGAAAACCTAGTCCTTATGCCCGGTCTCATCGACTCACACGTTCACATCAATGAGCCAGGCCGCACGGATTGGGAAGGATTTACGACCGCAACAAAAGCGGCAGCTGCCGGAGGTTTTACAACCATTGTTGATATGCCGCTGAACGCCATACCACCAACCACAACCGTCGATAATCTTAATGAAAAAGTCAAAGCGACCCAAGGTAAACTGTATATCGATGTGGCCTTTTGGGGTGGTGTGATACCAGGAAATGAAAAAGAATTACGCGATTTAGTGCGAAACGGTGTGGTCGGATTTAAATGTTTTTTATGTCCGAGTGGTGTCGATGAATTTCCAAACGTAACAGAGAATCAGTTGCATGTCGCATTGGGCAAATTGGAAAATACGGGAACTGTATTAGCGGTAAAGAAGAACGATATTTAGTCGTTTTATGTATAAATTCTGACCGATTCCAAATATGTATTTTTATAGTTCCACGCTGAGCTGGAATGTGATGAAAATGCTAGTTTCACTGATGACGAGCCAAAAAAGTATAACACATATCTAGAAAGTAGACCAGCATCGATGGAGATCAACGCATTCGAAATGATAACAAAACTCTCCCGAAAATATAACACCCGACTTCATATTGTGCATTTGTCATCTGCTGAGGTGTTGCCACTAATTCGTGCAGCTAAAAATGAAGGACGCCAAATAACCGTTGAAACATGCCATCACTACTTATCGATTGCGTCCGAAGAAATTCCCGATGCCCACACCGAATATAAATGTGCGCCCCCAATTCGTACCGCCGACAATCGTGACCAATTGTGGCAAGGTGTGCTCGATAAAACAATCGATCTAGTCGTTTCGGATCATTCGCCGTGTACGCCTGGTCTAAAATGTCTAAACTATGGTAAAGGACGAGGTGATTTTATGAAAGCATGGGGTGGTATCTCATCGGTACAGTTCGGCTTATCGTTGTTTTGGACACAATGTGAGAAATATGGACTTGGTATACAGGATGTGCTACACTATTTGTGCGAACAGCCGGCAAAACTAGTCGGTCTTCAGAATACAAAGAGTAAATTAGAGGTAGGCTATGATGCTGATTTTTGTGTTTGGGATCCGGACGAAACGTTTACGATTACGCCGGATATTGTTCAGTTCAAAAACAAAGCTAATCCGTATATGGGTAAAACGTTGAAAGGGGTTGTACATGGGACGGTGGTGCGCGGATATCATGTGTACCAGCGATACGAAAGTTTTCAACAGCCGATGGGTAAAGTTATACGAAAGAAACGCCCCACTTCGAAAGTTGTTAAATTTGAATAAACATATTGTACCGTGTTATAAGTATTATTATGCGATATGGCGGGTAATAAATTTTTTCCGCAATACAAAATACGATTCTATCCTCTTTAACATAAAAATACTAATCACTCGTACCCCTCGAGCTTTACGACCCACCCCATGTTTTGTACTCCAGTTACGCGACAATCATGTACATAATACAACAAATACTTAACTCATACCAAAATTGAAGTGGAATGGTAATCACAACCGCACAACATAACGTCATCTTTATGTTATTTCGGTGTGTATACGACATGCGATGACGTAATCATTGTTGCTTTGCCTTTACATAAAAAACCTAAAACACAGCGATGAGTACATAAGCAAAAAAAATCGAAGGTCATATATAATTACAGTATGTACAATCTAGTAATTTAAATATTCTCAAATTCCAGTTTTAAATTTTTTTTTTTTTCATTTTATTTCTGTACATAATTTATTTATATGTAATTTGAAACAAAACAAAAATTAAAAAACAAAAAATTATATTTTCTATGTACATACAAGAAAAACTGTATAAGTGATTCATATGATTACGTCATTTTTATAAAATTTCGTTTGTTTGTATATTTTTTGTTATCTCATTCATTTTATGAATTTTGTTGTTGGGGTTTGTGTCATTTTACGTTTGTGTAATTTTTGCGTAGACGTGTGTGTGCACGAGCTATAAAATATCAAGGGGTACGTGGTTGGATTCTAATAGTCAAATGAATTAGCCAGGGGCATGGAACATAAAAATTGCTGTTAATTTTGGAAGTTATTTTTTTAACAAATATAATAATAGTAAAAAACAATAGATTGAGATGCACGTCAGTTGAAACAAAAGATCTGGGTTCCAATACGATATATGTTCTAATAAACGTTTGACCACGTGTTTGTGAATAAAAATCACTTTTTAATCATTGTAGGTTCCTTTCTCTTCATGGTAACTAAGAAATGTACGTTATTGAAATAGATAAACACTTAAGTTTCACTGAAATGTCAGCCAATATTCCAAGTTAGTTTTAGTTAAACCAGACTGTCAAACATTTCAACCATCAGAGAAGTTGGTAAGTGTTAAATTATATCTATTCATAATTAATTTTACAGAATAGCAACTAAATATATAAGTGTATAATGGATGAAGTAAACAACCTTCCATCAGCCACATTCCTTATCCTGCGAGAAACTTCATTCTTTCTCGCCTTCCTGATCACTAACTGCAATCAATTTGCAAATTAAAATTTGTATAAACTTCTACTAAATCAATAAACATTATGGAATGATTCTAGCCTTATCGATCTTAAAACCTAAACGTCTTGTGAACTTAAATACTAAAATGTTGTCACGACTTTTAGAGGCAACATCAAAATAGTTCTAAATACTTTTAGACTAGATCAGTCTTGTGAAACAAATAAATATCCGACCCAAATGAAAATGACACTCATTTTCAAGACTAGATCAAGAACTGATATATTACAATGCATGGGAATATGTATCAATAATCTAGCACGTTCTTTACATATGGCAAAGCTCTTAACATTACATTTTCATTATCTTGATCAATACTATTACTAACGTTACCCAGAACCCTGAGGTGTTACAGTCTAAAACACAATTTTTAATTTGTAATACCAGGTGCTTATATAGGTTTCTTCGACCCATTTGGATCTATACTCCGAATCACAGAACATTTGCGTTAAAGAGTACATGTTTTGCAACCTTCTCAACCGTTGCTCAACTCAATTTAAAATTTCTAACTGTAACAAAAATGCACTAGTGAATAAAAATAGTTGAGACCCAATTGTCGAGTGACTATTTTTGGATCATCAAACGAAGTTTTGGGTAATTTGAATGGAGGTTGTAGAACACAAAAGTTGTAAGTTGTGGAGACCAATCAAGAAGAATTTAATTTTAAAAGCTAAGAAAGTACGACGAATACCAAAATGAGCAGAAGTATATTGATCGAATCGTAACAGACGCGCAAATCAGCAGTGTTGGTGGTTAAGAATGGTAGCATTCTTCATCTATCACAGAAAGCTTGGTTTAGTGATCAAGAAGGATTCTTGAGTTTATAGAGGCCACATTGAATACATTTTAAACTTATTAGTATTAGTAGGTAGAGCGAGCTGATTTGACAATATTACCATTATATCTGTATAATAACTTCGAGAAGTTGCTCCAGAACCTCGCAGAAGCATTCGAAAGAATTTATTTTTAACTGTTTGTAGTTTAATTGTAGATATGGATGCATGTAGTAATAGTATTAGACGAACTCTGTCACTTCAGAGTCAAATACGGATTATTGTACACTTCTCAAAAGTTAAATAAGCTTATTTCGAAGTCGGCATGAAACTATTGTGTAACAACAAAGAAACACAAACAAACACGCAGTGTTATACCGGGTTGGGTGAACCCCAACAGAGAAAAATATTAGACCTTAGTGAAGAATCCAAGTGATGGCGAAAAGCATGGAAAGAACTTTTGGTAATAACACAATATGTACAGAACATTTCCTGAAATATCTATCTATGGCCAGTTATTTCTTTTAATGATAGATCATGCTGCTTTTACATTATAATTATTACAGTTTCAGAATCCCGAAACATAATTATGTACAATACTGGATGGAGGGCATAGGAAGCTATTCAATTAAACTTCAAAATTAAACATTGTGGCCGAGCGGAGCATGAGGAACAATCATGCAAGCTTTACTTTTTGACGAATGAACCAACAACGTAAACGAATAATTGCATGCTGAAGAACTGGTCTTATCGATTATATTTCAATACAAAGTCTAATAGTCAATATCTTCCAATATAAGAATTTGATAACAAATTCGATAGGAAAACAATAAAGTTTTCAAGGGAAGACTCGACATGACATCCGAGCAAAGGCGATACATTCTTCAATGGAAGTAAGATTTATCACCAGACTTATAATCTGAATGGAACCAAGGAATGGGGTAACAACCACTTAAAACACATACTGTACAATGATAGACGATAGCAGTGAAACCGTACATGAAGTTTCAGTTGAATAACCCTGGCTATAATATATATTTCGACAAATTGTTACTAAACATTAAAATTATAACCATTTTTTTTCTACATTAATACTTTATGTTTAACAAGATACTTAATAAAAGTATTTAGCATATTGGTCAATTATTTAAATACGCAAATATATCGAAAATAAAAAAAAAATTATATCAAAATAAAATACCAAGGAGACGACAGATTGTAGATGAATTCTAGTGTTTATACGAAAAATGACGAGGGCCGACGTATATGTATACGTCGTCTATATACGTATATGTACTTTATCTATTTACAAGTTTCTTTATTTATTACATATGTGTGCAATAATCATAATAATTTGACGTGGCTTTTACGTATTTAGTATTTACCCATACCGAGAGGTTTAGGTAGCCTGTGTGACGATAAATACGTAACTGGTAAGTACTTTTGTAATAAATAAAAAATATTATATATAAAGAGATACATATATAATATATAAATAATTTTTTTATTTTATTTTTATAATTTAATTATGTTACATATTTTATGCAAATACTTTATATGTTCGACAGGCTAAGTAATGGAACGGATTTATTATTAAATTAAAATGACATTTTAATAGTTTATATGTTTATAAAAATTTGTGTGTGAAAAATTGCAATTTTAAGAGGGAAATTATTTGTTTTTTTTTAGTTATTTATTTATTTTGATTTGGAAAACAATTGACCACAGAACTACTTTAAACTGTAATTTGTGTGAATTACTACTCGAATTAATAACAATACGTAATAAAACAAAAGTTTATGTCGTAATTTTTATAATATTTTTTTTTATATAAATTTTTCATTTTTTTTTTTCGTTTCATTCAAAATGACATTTAACAAAACGAATATGGCGTCAAATAGTTTTTTTACGTAAAATATACGAATTTTTTTTATTGATAAAAGTATAAACAAAAAAAAATTATTGTTTGTTTATTAAATTTTTTTAAGTTTTTATTTATTAATTGTTAAGAGGTTTAGTTTGTTTTTAAAGTGCAAAACTATTTTTTTATATCAATTTCCAGTGAAAATTCATCTCCCGAGACATACCTACAAATACAGAAGCTAAAATTATGGGATTATAACCTCAAAAGTTTTTAAATTCAAAACATTTTTTTTATTAAAAAAAAAATAATCTAATTGGAAATTTTTATTTAAAACTAGTTTAAACAAAGTTAAAAGTAAAACATTTAGTGTTTGACCCAAGTTTTCAATAAATCATTCAAAATTGATAAAAATAATTGTATACCGTATTGTCGTGTGAAGTGTGATATGGATAGCAGTACGATGGTCGAAGAGAATGGTAATTCAAGTATGGATCCATTAAGTGGCCCATCTGCTGCACCAGCTGATAATGGTACAACAGCTGTATTAACATCAGGAGCAAATATAGTACAATTAATCCCATCGACAGGTTCTAGTATCCAAGTAAGTGTCAAATTGTATTCAACTAAATATTTTTACTAAAACTTTTAACAACAACAAAAAAAATTGCGGGAATAAATATTTTTGAAACCCAAATTTGATTTATCGTATAAAGAAAAAAATGATGACGTCACCTTATATATTGTTATTACCTATTACGACATCTGCGTGGATTTAAATAGAAGTACGTTCATTATATTCAGCAGTTTTGCTTAGTTGAGTGTTTTTTATTTTGGTTTGTTTAGTTTTGACAGTTGACTGTGTCTCCAGAGCATTTTAGTTGGACCGTATATACAATATATATTTTGAAAGTGAATTAATTAAATGAAAAATAATGGTAATTGAATTTAATCTATTTGAATAGTTTCTATATATCGGTAATTATTTGGTTTTTGTTAGTAAAAAATTGATATAGTGTGTATTAAAATCGGTAAACAGTGATTTATTGTTTGGATAATGAGTCGCCATTATATTATTATTATTGTTACTGTGTTAATCGTATCGTTTTGATGATAGAAAACGTGCAATGTGATAAATTATTGTTTGATTTTTATGTATAAACAAATAGTTACTAGTTTGTGGTCAGATCCAATTATTTTTCTATCAGCGGTCAATTTTGTATGTCTTGGGAATGGCGGGCGTGGTGGATACATAGCTACCAATAACATTTGAAAAACTTCTGACTGAGACGTCTTAAAGCTGAATCGGAAAATAAACAATAAATGGAAATCAAGGAAGGAGTCTGCAAGATTTTTTAAGAATATTATACCACTTCCAGTTACTTAATAAACCGGATAGTTCACTTTCCAGGTAGCTCTGAGGATACGAAGATATTTTGACTAAGTAAATCAGCTTAGAACAGTACATATCAGCAGAAATTAGGCGTAACTCGGAAATTATGTCTGATGCACATAAGAGAAAAATAGGATTACACCTACAGGCACCTTGATGGTTATACAGATGTGTCATTTCCGGGATTTCTGGAATGATGGGTTTGAGAATCAAGGCTTTACAATCTTCTACTAATGGGTCTGATTTGTATTACAGAGTGTCGAGAGTGAATATCTCTATTTGATCTCTTGTCTATTGCAGCATGTACTAAGGTGATTGCAATTGGCGAGTATACTTAGTCAACATGATAAAAAACATATGTATTCAGGTTCAATATACCAGGTTGATTTGAAACTAGACTTACAGCACTCTTAATACTTACAGGACACTCCCTTGAGGGAGATGTTGTAGTGTCCGATGTTCTAGCTCATTAGGTAGTTCCACAATAAGCTATCTTACTGTGGTATCACAATGGACGAATTAAGTATGTATGAGCCGCTACTATAAGGTAATCTAGTCTAAACTATTATCATACCTAAATTAAAATACCACGAATTCATATTTTAGATTATTCCCCTAACATGAAAGTTTTGTTTTGAAAGGTTTCAAACTTTTTTTTAAAAAGAATTCGGCATGTCGACAAATTTTATTATATGACTAAGACATTGAACATTGAATACCTGTACAGGCAGAGTTAAACTTAAACTCATTTCTATGTATCACAATGATTTTGTTTACATTACTATAGGAGTTCACTCAAACCTTACACAATTTTCCAATAATTATGACATAATTTGATCGGTTTAAACAATTTAATTTGAACATAACAATTATGTATTAAAAGTTATGATGTGAACAAAATTTAATTTTTTAACCGCGTAATTATCGTTATTATATTTATTTATAGGTAATTCGTGTATAAATCTACATCATATAAAATGACGTGATATACTTGTGATATCATATAGGTGACATAAATATACAAATAGGTAAATTGCCGTACTATGTTTCTAAATTGTAGGAAATATAACGCATGTAATTGCTAGAACAATATTTAGATCGGCCTAGAAGGTTGAAATGTAAAGAAAAGTGCTCTGCCATCCAATACTGGAATTATTTCTTTAAAGCCTTGATGAAGGACATTAAAATTTTATTCACTTTGATGATTGTTGGGGCCAATCCATATCCGATATCTCATTTTTTCGCCGTAAGGAATCATAAGCAGATGGATAACATTGATAAAATGTAGATCACATGTTATGGCTATCTGGAATTAAACTTATTGATTGAAACAGATCTAAATATCTGAAATCATTAAATATTGGACAGCACTGTATGATAACGTTGTGTTTTGGTCTTAAATTTGTAGATAAGTTGAAATATTTGGAATCGCTCTTAGAAAGTTGTATCATGCCTGGAGAATCAATAATAATAAGTATTGATTGTTAAGGTGTAAATTTCCTTCAACAAAACTCATTGATGGTATTCCAAATAACCATGTCTTGTTGCCCAATTTGTTCGATAAATGGAAGTACATACAAATATTCATATTAACAATTACTGTCACAGTTGTAACATCCGTAAAATAAAGCTGTACAAATACGTGATTGTAGTGTTTGATTATTAATAAAATAATTTTTTTACTACCTTGCTAAGGTCGCCGTAAATCTAACTTAAATCTTTTTGTCACGAGCACATTGCAATAATTCATGTGTTGCGCAAAACGCGAGCTTTATACGACTTGCAGTCTCCTTGAAACTCATTTATGAATGCTTCAAACAGCTAAAGGTTCAGACAGAATGTACCTCACTCCGTATTTCATTTTGTAAAACACGATGTAGTTAGTTGACTGTTAGTTGACTGTTGTTTAACTAAATAGTTGACTGTTGTTTAACTTGACCCATAATCTATTGCAGCTACAACAACTTTCCCTGTCCTGCTTGTGTGGATACTATACATACGTGATTTAATGATATCAGAGGTTGATGTAATAATTGTATCTGGTACTAGCTCGCAGGACACAAAACCGGAATCGTCAATAATATATTACGTATCTGATAATGTGATCTGTCTGAATATCGCTTTACACACTTTGAACAAAGTTTGAAATTTCCAGGGAACTTCATTGAAATAAACAAACATTCAATTTATCCCAATGAAATATTAATCAAGCATCCCAACTGCACGTTAATCGATTTCTTTGGAAAAACTTAATATTTTTTGGGTAAACAAACTCAAGTGGAATGTTATGAATTATGGATTAGCGTGGTTTTGATATATTTACAATGGTTTTTACTCAGATGGCTCTATTTAACTTTGTTTGTGTTATTAGCCGAAGAATTAGGATTAACCCAGCTCTTCTCCATATTTCTTATTTAATTTATAATGACACTTTACAAACAAATATAGTCAAAGTTCAAATATCTTTTATGTATTTACATTAAATTACTTTTGGTAATTTTCTGAATATTGTATGTTTGACGACGTAACTATGCTTTATTTCTAACTTCATGAATATCTTATTCTCGATTGTGTCTTACGACATATTATTAACATTATTATGTCATCACATGTTCCACACGTTTTTATTGACTGAATGTGTGTTTATATTTTTGTCTTGGAATTTGTGTTTTATAATATGCAAATTCCCAAGATAATCTCAGAAATTCTGCCTACATCGTAGCATTGCTCTTAAAAAGGGTTTTATAAATGATTTCACTGAGGGTGATTAGTTAAAAAGTCCATGATAAATACAGAAGATGTTTCAGTGTTTCAATCGGGCCAGACGCAAAACTTTTTCTTCGTGAACAAGACCAAAGGCCAACCAAGTTTGCCAGTTAAGAATTTTGTTTTCACTTATCGCTGTTCAATGTTTATCTATACTGGCTGGGCCTGGCTCGGCAGACTTCATGTGATAATTGTCTGGAGGCCAATAACGATTGTAAACACTATATGTGCAACTGTCCGTCGTTTGATAGAGCTTGCTTGATCGTTTGATAGAGCTTGATCTGTGGAATCTGATAAACTCGAATTTGTCCGTTGGTTTAGATCACAGAAGTTTGTCAGTGCTGCGACTCGCCAATGTGATGTTGGTTCTTAACTATATCGATGAAACATTAACCCATCATCAAACACATATATTTTTGTGGAAAATATGCACACAGTTAAACGTGTGTAGCTACCATGGCTGTATTCCATGAGTCAGGATATTAATTGCTTCTGCATCCACCATATTCGATTACTCTGGCATCTAGCGATTATTTGCAGTTTGAATGGTTTAGGGCAAAACAATTTAAATGAAACAGAGATTACTTCTGAAACAAACACATATCGAAATTCTATATTTTATCAGTGATTGGAAAGTTGACAAAAACTTGTACCAACTGTATCGAGCTAAATTTTACCTCTCTATTTGAATGATATTAAAAGGCTCAATATGTCAAAAAACTACTTCTCTAATTCAGAAATTCTGCAACACAAAATTTTAGTTCTTATATAGCGTTGATAATGCTAGCACCAATGCACCACTTGAAAACAGACCGCCCAGGTGGCGCAGTGGTTAAAGCTGCGGCAGTTACCGGGTTAGAATCCCGTTAGGGGAAGGATGCAAAAGGGACTTTTCACCATACGATTACTATCGGTGGTGTAAATGAACACATATATGACCTCCTGTTGGAGTGCAGAATTCTTCCATGTCAGTATTATAGGCTGTCATGGAGCTGTGCAATGTGCAGGTGGTTTTACGTAACTTCTACGACCTATGCCAAATCTTGAGATTTTCCTTATCATACTCGTCAATTTGATTATATACTTCAAAGTTTTCATAAAGCATCTTTAAGCTTTTCTACGGAAAATTTGTATCGTCTATACCGCATGTGGTAAGTGGGTATGACATAGACTTCTGCCTTTTTTAACCCATATTCAAAATCAATTCATTAAAATGAATATTTTGCGTGGTTATTGACTTGGTAACGTAATATATACGATGTATTGTGTGTCATCTGGATCAATTTTTTCTTGGAAACCAAAGACACTTTAAACTGTATGCAATAATAATTTTACAGCATAAATACAAAACACATCTGTACAGAGATTCAATGGAATCATCTATCTCAGTACTAATCAAGTTACATTCCATTCATTTTTTCCAACCAAAAACTGTATCTTCCTTACCGACCATGTTTTAAGATTCTTGGAATAGGATCCCATCAAGGCTTTTCTAGCGTTCTCCATCGATTGTATTGAATTTCAGCATCACTGTAAATTTCGTAATGCCTATTTCGCAGATGGTCATGAAGATTGCGTATCTACTGATAGAGTCCAATACGCCTTCGAAATCCCAGAAAAGTAGAGATTGTGATGTCCATTCGTTTGATTGCTCTATTATACAAACTGAGCAGTATATTTATCACACTATTTTAGTTGACGTTCCTGATGTTTCTCCCTGTATCATCTTTTATCAATGGTTTTCTGGTGTAGTTTTACGGTAGTCCAGCACATTGGTTAACAGTCTTAACCGCACTGTTTTGTCATTTCTCAATGTACCGAAACTGATTTCACTTTCGAATCTTGCTACTACCAGTTGGTGATCGCTGTATACGTCTCCTCCACTTATTTTTCTGACATTTTTTAAGCAGGATAGAATTTCTTGTTAATCAGTTAGTTTTTGGAAATTATTTCGTGTAATTATTACCAAAAAGCACAAATCAGTTGTTATAATCTGGGTGGTGCCGGGTTATACTTGCTAAATTTTGAGGTGAAATTATCTAACCTCCTTTAAAGGCACAGTACTGTCTTTCATAGCAAAAACTGCTGCAAAGGAGAAAAAATGCAGAGATCCTGATAGCCAGACTGCTCTAAAGACGATTAACTCCAATACTGTTTCATCGTTACTTGTTTTGTAGACGGTAATTGCCTTGAATCAACTAGGTGTTATTAGACTTAGTTAGAGGAGTTCACTGGATACCCAATTATATGGATATTAAAGGAAATGTTTTGACCGATAAGTTGGCCCATTTGAATGCATCTTCCACTTTTGTAGGATCTGAGCCCATACTAGGAGTAACATTAATTATAAGATCTTAAGAGAGATATCACTTATCACTTTGGTGTTCTGCACCCGAAGAGATGGAATAACCTCATATCTTGTCGCAAAATCAGTAAAATTCCCAGTACTTCTTGAATTATGATACACGTACTTTGAGGATCTTGCTGGATATTTTCACAGGGCATTGTCCCATGATTTTTCACATGTTCCGATTGAAAATTCGGAATAATGCAAGATACGAACTTTTTTGTGCTCCTGTCCTTCAAACTCTTCCCATCTGACGATCAACTGAAGACCTTAACGATACTTCATATTTTGGACTTCATTTGAAAAACAAACAGATTTTGGAACTCAAAGTGTACGTTTCCAGACGTACTGGGATGGGATATCACAATGGGCCAAACGAACATCAAGTGACGGGAGAAAAGAGTTCGGTGTTATTGATTCTAACATTCATGTTTAAATAATTTAGAACAATTTTGATGTTATTTCTGGATATACTATCATTTGGTTCTTCCTTAGGTAGACTTAGCGCTGAATGATTGTGATTTTTCTTATTTTCGACTGGAATTTTTTTGTTATTATTCTGCCACTTATAGGTTTCCATTCGAGTTGTGCTTTCATCTCTTTAGCCGTTGTTAGAATTTCTACGTCTGCTTCTGTGTCGATTCAATTTTTCAGTACACTTAGAATCGTTTAAGTATCTATTACACCAATAGTCACTTTAATTGCGTCTTTAAAGTCCTACGCAGTGAAATCGAAGCTGTTGGTAGCACTGTCGTCTAACCCAAATATCAGTCAAATTTTCCTCTTCAATCGGAGGTCGTTAAAAATCAGTTAACATGACACGATTTATTACTTCAACCACTTGAAACGCGAACAGTGTCACGTAATGAGTGTATTGGCTTCTCAATTGCCACGTTCTTTTTACACTGTTTTGTTCTGTGATGTTTCCAAGCGGTCACCTAAATTGAATCGAAGTGTTACCAAAACAAAACTTGAATTTAGGTAAAAAATGTTCACAAATATTTAAATTTTCGCATTAGCCGTTTTCGATTTGGCAACCGTTAGCCGCGATTACGGCCTTCAAACCGCCGAAAAAACTATTGCATGCAGCACGAAAGTGGCTCTGCGGTATTTTCGCCCATGCTTGAGATGATCAACAGTTTGGTATTTTTTGTCCCAACCTTGCTCTTTAAAATACTCCAAACCAAGAAATCTAGCGAATTTTCATCCGGTGCATTTGGTGGCCATTGGGCAATGGAAATGAACTGCGGAACGTTGTTTCTCGTTTCGAACGTTGTTTCAATTCGTTGGTCCAAATTTTTACTAGAACGACCGGGCAAGTAAATTCGGTCGTTTTGCTTGTTCACATATTGCTCAATAACGAACGGTGACTCATCGGCGAAAACCAAATTCGGAAAATCTGATCTTTCGTGCAAGGCCTTTGTTCAAGATGATCTTTAAATATTATCTTTAAATTTTCTGTCGCTACGGCGCAGATTCCGAGACAATTTGGTCTTCACCTCCCGAATGATATTAAGCGCCAGTATCGTTATAACGCTTTATTGTGCGATACACACACATTTTATTCACATGCAGATGTTTTAACTGGTTAACAATCGGCGGATGTGGTTTTCCAGCCAAATATAGAGCAATCACAGTATTACGCTTGAATTCCATTTTTTGAATATTTGCCACTAAAATGCTTTTGCACACTTGTAAACAATGGAAAGAACTATCGTTAGTGTAAATTTGAGCCCTATGTTAGTAACACTTCGTGTCAGTCACCCTGTAACAGTTGCTTTTAGATGGTGGTTCGTGATATGTGTCGTCTTTCCCGATAAACTATGAATCAAGCCAAAGTTAGTTGGCCAATTTATAACTAGCTACCTCCAGCGTATAGTAAGTAGAATAATTGTGTTGGTGATTGTTTGTCCTTTTGGGAACTTCCAATGAGTCAATATCGTATTGGGGAAAAGCTTTATTCAGAAGAGGGTATTAAATAATTTAAAATAAATTAAAATCTACGCCCACTATCGATTTCTGTTTCTATTTTCTTGCTGTAATAAAAAAAAAATAACATATTATGTCATAGACATAATCACGTGATTTGTAAAATTCGATATAATAACACACAAACAATCCCTGGAGGAATGATATGCCAACCTTGGAAATCCGTTAAATTTTAATGATGCCCAGAATTGAATATATCTACTTACCACAGTATACATATACACAAATGCAATCCAAGACATGAAATTAAGTGATTACGATTATTTTTATATAATCAACGAGTCAATTATAAACTTACAACTTGTAATAAGTACTCGTATATAATGTATTTGTATATCGAAAGTGTCTGTCGCTGTTGCTTATATATTTCTACTCGTTTCAAATGCATAATCATTATATTATTTTTATTTTATATATTTAAGAAGATAAATAATGACGCAATCATCTTAAAGCAGAAAATAATAATAAAAGATAAATTGTTATTCAATAATAAACCATCTTATACGAGTACAAGAATATAATATTTAAGTTGTTTTACTTAATTTTTTTTTATGACTAAAAAAAAAAACGAGAAAGCAAAAAAAATTATTTTGTTTTGTGATCATTGTATTGTAGATACGTATTTGTGACGGTTTCTTTAAAACTCTCGTGGGGCACATAAAATAACCATATGTTTTACGAAGATATAAATCAATCGGTAAGTGGAAGTGTTTGGTTTAGAATGAAGATTATGTACATGTAAATAATTGTATACTGTTTCGGGTCATTTATGTATTTATAAAATTAAATGGGCATATGGTAAATTGTGTCAACTGAGTTCATTGTACATACATATATATTAGGTCATATAAAAAGTCTTTGCGGTTTTTGCCACAAGAAGCTCGAAGTTTGGGTGAGACATGCATTAATGCAAGGAAATTTGATGCACTTAAGGCAAAGAAATGCTGTGAAAATACAATGAAATCGAACCCTGGTTCAAAGCCTGGTGACTGTGCACAATTCGACCGTTTGAACGAAGCACTCCAGAAAAAGCGAGTAAATTTGGAACAGAAAGGAAGTTGTGTTCCATCATTACAATGTACGGCCATGCATATCTTTGAAGATTCGGAACAAATTGATGGAACGTTTTGATATATGCACCGTAAAGTCCGGATCAGGCATCGTCCACCCAATTTCGGTCTCTTCAAAACTTCTGATGGTAAAAAAATGCCAAACAGTAAACCACTTGGCTAAGTTTTTTAACGATAAACCACAATAGATAGTTGTACGCCGATGAAGTGACCCGAAAAATGGCCAAAACCGCGGAGACTTTTTATATGACCCATTATATTATATAAAACTCGTCTTGGAATTTTGATGTATAAAAAAACGAAATTCGCGCCAAATTTTATCACCACCTCGTCAATTTTATGCGATAACACGCGTTTAGGTATTACCGATCAGATATTTGTTTAGTATCGTCACATCTACATATGTAAATCTACACTGTATTAAACGTATTAAAATTTTGTTGCTAATCTAATCAAATGTGAATCACACGCAAAATTTGTCTATATATACTCGTAATTTTTGTATTATTAACTCTTTGCGTGACATATTTAATACCTGTGTTTTCTTAGCTGAGGTCATCACACATAATGATGATGGTGTATTCGCGGTGATGATGCATCGCGTCATCTTTTGTATGATCCATCGACATACATTTTTATTTATTTGCTTATGTTTAGGCATAAAGTATAAATGTTTCCGATCTATTCATTCATGCACGGGTGAAATAATCAATTCTTTATTTGTGTAACGCTAAAGTTTTGTTTTTTGTTGACTCGGAAATGAGTTTGACTATATATCAAATTTAGGTCGCAAACAATTTTGTAAGATTACATATCGTCGAATTGTTAAGTTTTTGGGGTTTCGACTCAAACGGCCACTGTTTTCTAGTAACAAAAAATAGTTAAATAATGGCTGATTGATTGATTTGACTGCAAGAGCCAGTACTGGGCAAGATTGGGTTAAATTTCTTTTGCCTTATTATACATGTTTCAAAGAAATCATAAGACCCATTAAAGATCTTCACGGAAACTACAACATATCATAAATGGTGACTAAATCTGGTTGGATCACTGGGCTGACGACCCACATCGGTAAAAAAAACAAATGGCAAAAATGTCTAGAAAACCAAACACGAGATTAAGGATCTGCACGTGCGAAACGTGCATTCACTTAGAAAACAAGATCATCGGCTGCAACTCGTAGCTCTCCAAGAAACTCGATGGCCTAAATGTAGAAATCATGTGCCCCAAGGCTGTTCTATACACAGCGGAGATGAGCTCGGAAATCTGGCAGTTGGATTCCTAATTAGGCCACAGTTAAAAAAAAGTCGTTCGAAGGATTTCCAACCAGTTATGCTTGTACATGAGACTAGCGGAACTGTCAATTAGGTAAAAACTCATTTCACATTAATTTTGGGGCTCAGGTCGATAGCGCGATCTCAGATTGGTGAATTTAAGGCTAGAGCTGGCAGAAATCAGAACAACTTAATTGTGAAAATGGAGAATGATGTCGGTCATGAACTCAAAGTGGCAAGCATATTCTTACCTCATAAAAAGATCCATTTAAAAACATGGAGAGATTTCACGTAAAACATCCCCAAGCCAAATTGACCATGTGTTGAATTCACGTTGGCTGGCTTGGGTTGTCCAAGACGTGAGATCGTCTCAGTCTTCACAAAATTCAAAGCTACATGGAAAATTTACGAACAAATCAGTGATTGCACAAGAATATACAACGCGATTCTTCTGCGAATTTATTACCAGTCTGATGAAGTAAATACTATCTGGAAAGTATTGAAAACCTCGGTTCTCGATAACGCCCAGCACACTTTCGGTATAGTAAAAATAGAGCCCAAAAATTATTAGTTTGATGAGGAGTGTCGTCATGTTGAGGTGGTCGTTGATGAGCAACAAAATATAGGCTGTAATGAAGCGCAAACTGGGTTTATCACCGCAAAGAAAAATAAAGCGATTCATGCTAGGAGGGCAGCTAAACGAATTTGTATACTGGAGAAATGCGAATGGCGGAAAGCTAAGATTTCAAGAGTACAACTCAGTTAAGATCTCGGTCAATTGCCATTCGGGATCAACATTACAACCTCTGTGTCAACATCGATGCGGTATTTGAATTTTCAGCAATCAGTGACATCTATCACCAATCGATGTAATTATTACTAAGTGATATCTTGGCCCTTTGAAAAAATTTTCGAAAACTTTATCAAGATAGTGATTTATTTTTTCACTTAAAGTATTGTTTGTGGTTTGTTAGCATGCACTTTAAACTTTACAAAACTCCAGAGGTACAAATCGCATTTCGTCAAGTAAATCGATTATTTCCTTTTTACCCCACAATCAATTTTGTCTCATTCTCGAATAGGAATCGTTCAACTACACCTCCAGCTCATAGTTAGCAACGAAAGAGTCTCGCTTTTTCACTGCCCCAAATGCGACAATTCTGTTTATAAACAAAAACCATTAGTTGTACATATAACAACTTACTCACGGTATGGGAAACACTTATTCACATGACGTCACGTCTCAGAAATTTTTATAGCAATACTAAGAATGTATATATATATTCTATTATCTCCCACCCCACATTAAAATCTATTCCTGGAGCAAGTTGTTTAAAATATGACGTCACGTATGAAAGCTGTTTTAACAATGACGCCACGTACATTTAAAATATAATAATATTTGAACATCGAAAAGAAAAATTATATCTTATCTCCTTCAATATTAAGATTGTGCGCGAATGGAAAAAGTGGGAGACAATGCAATCTGTCTTTATACGAGTATATTCCTGGAATTGAAATATTTTGTAAATACAAGTAAGCTTAAATTGTATGGAGTTTATTAGACCTACTGACCTATGTAGATATGATAGTTGTAACTAGACGGTTAAGTATACGAGATATGGCCTAAAATGCGACATTAATGACACATTCTGTGTGTTGATTATGACCTGATGATGGTACGTTCGGTGATGTGGGAATGTGGGATAAACATTTTACAACTCATTGTTGGAGGGTAGAACTGATCAGATTTATAGCGAAACGTTCTCGATTTGACTTCGGCGTAGGTGCTACGTTATACGAGAATTTCGCAAGAGTAGTGTCCAAATTCATTCCATTCTAATTTAATTAAGATCACACCTATATCAGTTCGTCGACCCAGATTGATTTTAATTTAGACAGTTCTAGTGATACTTCAGGAAGAATACTTTCTTGATAATAAGAGGAACAAATTCAAGTTCATAAAAGTGACACAAGCTGAAGCTGATGTTGAAACAACTGTAATGTGGTATGGAGTAAAAAAAACTCAGCATTTTACAAACATTAAGCTGTCGCAGGTGAGAATGTCCCTTAGTAAAGCTCCACTTCGTCCGGAGCGATTGCTATTCCTTTCTCTGAGGGAGTCCTCTGGTTGAGATATACCCTTTGTGTCGCAAAGGTGTGTTATCACATAATTTAGGTGACCAATTCACCTGAAATTAACTGTTCACCGAATTGTTCTCGCAATAAAGCCATTTTTTGTTAATTAATATAGTTGGTTGGAACCCTATAAGGTTCCGCACTCAATGCCACAAAGGGCCCATGGTGTAAATAAAGCCATAGTTTCATGAACTGTGTTGCAAGTCCAAATGTGTTGCAAGTCCTTATTGGAACCAAATATCGTCAAGATCACGATCTTCAATTTCAGGTAGCAAATAGTATGTTATCATTATGACAGAAAAGGGCCTCATCACGCAACATAATGTTGGTCGAAAACAGTGAAACTTCTTTAAACTTTTCAAGACCCCAAAGACTAAAACAGTGGCGATTTGCAAGGTCTGCCGGTTTTAAACTTTTCGATGAAGCGAATTGGTAGGCCGATTATGTGGCCTATAAATTGCTCTATAAGCGCACCAACCATCTTCCGTGTAGAACGCATATTTTCGTAATTCAGTTGAATAATTTGTAGACGCTGTGTCGGGCTGTCTTTCAATGATAAAAGGGCAATACTGAACAAAAATACCACAACTGTTAGACACGACTCACACGTGTTCTGTCATAAAATCCCTACTGAAAAATAATACTGACATTTCTCTCAGATCCAGTGTTGAGTCAATATTGTTTTGCCAACCAGAGGAGATATCTCGTTGGATGGTTCAATAATTGTTTGGATAAATTTAAACAAATTCAGGGAAGAACCGATCCTTGTAAATTTACTTCTCGTTCGGTTCTCTTCGCAACTTTTTTAGTTCAGCTTTTCACACGTGTGTTGGTTGGTTTTTTGATGAATCCGATATTTGCTTACATTTCCGATAGTTGCAAATGGCCATCTTTTTCTATGGATGGTCCGAGAAAAAACCTTTCCTCTTGTCTTGTTTTAAATGCTGTTGAACGTAGATGGTGACTTCCAGTTAAATTCCTTTTTTTTAATGGACCTGACAACTCAAACCTAAAAGTATAATAGAAAGCTCTCAATCTTTTATCTGTGTGTCTGTCTGTCTTTATCTTTGCAATCTGTTTTGGGGCTCAAAGCTCTTCCAACTCTTTCGTGGTTCTCTTATTTACGCCATTTAAGCCAAATCGATTTACGTAGACCCATCTGCACATTGCATAGCTTCATGCCAGCCTATAGTACTGACATGTAAGATGGGTTGGTGCATGATTTCTACACTCCAACAGGGGATCATAGACGTGTTCATGTACACCAACGATCGTTATCAGATGGTGAAACATTCCTTATGAATCCTGTCTATCAGGATTCGAAACCGGTGCCTTCCGCTCCAATTACAAATGCGCCTTCTCTCTCTCTCTCTCTCTCTCTATATATATATATATATATATATATATATATATATATATATATATATATATATATATATATATATATATATATATATCCTATCTCTCTCTCTCTCTCTCTCTCTTAATCTCTAATTGCCACCTTGTGGAAATCGTTTCCTGTGTTTAAGCAACTAAGTATACACTACACGTGTTCGTTTCATCTCACCTCTAAATCTTTAGTTAACTTGAATCGAGGGATTGGATCATGTGACTCAAATTCGTGACGGAGTCTAAACTAAGCCAAATAGATTACGCGAATTCGATTTGTCTTGATATTAAAATTACAAATATACTGATAAGACATATTATATAGTTTGTAGCACGCCATCGTTTTATTGTTACGACAAATTTGATTGCGTGACCGACTGTAGATTATTGTATGTATATGTATTCGTTTTTGTGGACGAAATTAAAATTAAAATTGATAAAAAAAATATAATCAAACTCATAAACAACAGTTTGTGTAGAAAAATTATAAATGTTCGTCTTATATTTACTTAGTAATCATCATATCCACTTGTATAAATATAAAACGAGAAATATATTATGACGTGGATGCTACAAGTTCCCCACACACGATATATACGCGCGGCTGAAGTGTGAAATAAAATCTATCAAATTCGTCATGCGAGCATATGACCCGTTCAAGTTATTCAGTAACAAGTCAATGTAATGATCTTTGATAAAAAGTCTTAATCTTATACTTACATATAGCACAGCGATTTATACACGCGATTCGTTTACAATTGCAATTTTTTGTTGGTTTTATATATAGATAACAGTGTGTACGTATATAGTCTTGTAAAACATGCAAATTATGGCCGGTTCATTTTTATTATCAAACGTGTGTAAATTTTAGTTTTACAGTCGCGAACGCATGATGTTCTTTCAAATGGTGGCCTTGACTCGTGCTAATTATTTCCTTTGGGTTGAATGTATTAGGTGATAGATTTAATTATACATCGTGGTTAATACGTTGGTTATTTAAATTCGCCGATTGTAGCTGAATTGCTAAGAGAGTTTCTAATTAAGTCGCGATCTCGATTCGATTGTCGCCGTTGGCTATTTAACATGCACCGGATGACATAAAAAGCGATTGTGTGTTAAAGCATTCGTTGGGCTGACGGCCTACAATGGGCACCAATACGTATTAATGGTTCGTAAGGCGTTAGTTAATTGCATTAATTCAGAGCTTTTGATATACGAAGGAACTAACTTTGTGGAACTGCCTTGTTCGATTGGTATGGCGAAATAAAGTTATGCCTGAAGAATGAAAAGTGGCCGCGTTATGCCCAATATTCAAGAAGAGTGATCGCTTGAAATGCGAGAATTATCGCGGTAGAGTTCTCGTTTGCACAGCATACTCTAAATTATCGGTGACTACAAGGATTCCGTCGAAAAGGGAATCCTTGTATCAGTTACTAATCAAGTTTTTCGCTATGGATAATTCTTTCCAAGTACTACGAAACATCTGGCGATGTACACCAGGTATTATATACTATAAAGATGTCAAGCAAGCCTATGACTCAATCGAGAGAGAGGGATTATGTGATGCGCTTGAAATTTTAGTAATACTAAAGAATTACGTAAATCTGTGTAAAATGACAGTAACGCAGTCACAATGTGGTGTTAAAGTAGGGAATGGGCTATAGAAAACTTTTGCAGACCAAATGATACAGAGATTTTTGAAGAGAGAGCCACCTTTCGGTATGCGAAGAGGTCGCTGTCGGCGACGACTCTACGGCGTAGAGAGCGATCTGGCATATTTTAATTGCTAGCAACAGTATGAAGAGCTGGCTCGTGAATCGAGTATTGGATATGAACTTTTTTTTCTTAATACTTGTAGCAGATATTTAAAGTATTCTGTGAAAAATAATATAGACTGCAGATATACGTTTAGGATGTTCATGAACAAAACAAGAACTGAATCTTCTTCTAAGTGATAGTTTTAACAAATGATAGCTCGAGTTACGAAAGCCTAGTTTAAAAAAACTTCTCAAACTTGAACTTAGAAAATAGATCGAGCTTCATAATTAATAGACGCGAGTAGTATTGCTTGGAGTTAATTCTACCACTAGGTAGTAGGAGTTGAATCAGTCGATTCATACATTTTTAAAAAGACATCTTCCACCGGAGTACCTAGTCCTGGAGAAACATTTAGTGTTTATATTAGACGACTAGATGCTAGAAAATCATGATATTTATGGACTCTTACTTTTACTACTTGAACTATTCCAATGTTTACATTCCGTGTCGCAGGTTGTAGCTTGTTGGTTAAAATAGTTTCTCATCACGTATTACGGTACCACTATTGATTTGATTCTACAGTCTATTGATGGTGTATTCTACTTTTGTAATAGGTGGTCGATCTAGCGTTTCCAATTTTCAACTACATAACGGCTGTCTAGTGTGACATCACTTACGTCATTCGTGTTATCGTACTTTATTGTTTGACATTTACAAAATGGGTCGCGTTACGCTTGAACAAAATTGGTAATATTGAAAACATATGTTCAAAGTGTTCAAGTCTTCTACTCAAACTGTAAGAAAATTATAGATCACTTTGTGAAGTGAGTTCTATAGATAACTATAGATTATTATTATTAGATCGTTTTAACAGTCGATGCTCGGAACGCGTCTGAGTATTCATAAACATCAACTTGTACTCATCAATTGATCATTGTATGCAGTTATATGATGAGAATTTAATGTAGAAGTTAAAGCAAAATGACCATCCAGAACGTTTTCGGTTAGTTAGTGGTGTTTTGAAACGTTTCGAAGAAAATAAGCATTTTTACCGATAAATCATCTTTTTCGACGAAGCTCAATTTCCCCTCTGAGGCTATGTTTTGGGTGGAGCCGGGATAAGGATTATGCTAACCATCTAGTGACTAACTAATCTTGATTTTGGGTCTCCATTCCTAAATAAGTTGTAAGAGTTTTACGAACTCAATAGGTATGTACCCATATATTTTGTCTAGCTTTTCTATGAACGCAGCATCGATAATACGTGCAGATCTTGTAATTCCTGGATCGAAGTGGAACATTTGTCAGTGGCCCTGTCTATTTGGTTAAAGTTCGAACTTCTAAATATTGTCTATGGGTCTGTTAAGGGTTTAAACCGATTTTATATTTTATATAATTCTGTTGAAGTAATTTTTAGCAGGAATATTTAATCCCAAGAATCCAGTCTTTTGTCTCGTGTTGAATGTTTCTCCTTCTAACAAGTCCTGGTTTCTGTCTCCATCCAAGTAGATAAATTTTGACAATTTTATGATATTCTAAAGTTTCCAACCATCCGACTCAAACTATGAATGTTATTTCTTGATTAGAGCTCTTCAAGCTTCCATTAATAAGTATCTGGGCATTTCTTCCTCTGAAAGAGAAGAAAGCAAAAAGTTCACTCAATTTTATCACTCTGCATATTATTTGCCTAAGATCTCTTTAGTTTACAATCTCTTTCTCGTTGTATAACTCTATATCTGTAGTATACTTTTTAACCTCTGCACCAAAACACAATTTCCCGACTCATCTCCGAATACTAGATTGATCACAATTATTGGATGTCCTTTCGTTAGCATACAACTGTATGATGGGTGAACTAGTTAGGCAGGGAGCCTATAATGAAATATATCCCAGTCGAATTTTTCCATGATGTATTTTCTTTTCGATTGATCGTATTTTGACTTTTCATAACCTTAAGCAAAAAGTAATCGCAATTTTAAGAATTTATAATCTTCAATCGGATCGGATCCGTTAATCGAGTAGGATATATTTCATAATAGATCACCAGAGTTCAGCGCTACAGTCGCTGCCGGAAAGGATAGATAATTAAAACCTATTGAGGTAACAATGTTGACAAATAAATAGTGAAGAAATATTTTTTACTGCGAATGTGTCTGGCGAGAATGCTATGATGATTATTTGCTCTCTAATTTTTGGAAAAAGTAATTTGTGAACCTATACGCTTTATATGAAACACAAATCAATAATATCACAATGAACTAGTACTGGTCTAAGTGTGCTTGACTTAAGGTTAGGTTGAGTTGCTGCTACAACACACTTTGTCGACGGTCCGTTGTGATACCATAAGATCTTACGTGATATAGCGTGTCTCGCACGTTACAGTTTTTGAGATCAGAGAGGTAGTGTTTTAAGAATTTACCCAAATATTCATGTCTTTTGTGTGCCAAAGCCATGAGCATTGCAGGTGGACTACCGTCTCTTTCTCCTTCTTGTCCATACAACTTCTGTAAAAGTCATTAGCTCCTCGCATGTTCTCCAAGTAGGCAGTGTCCTGTGAGTACCTCCACGACCGTTTTAGTTCACGTCTTCGTAGGGATATTAGTGCCCTTAAGCGTTTGAGCGTTTTCTTTTATTAGTGTCTTTAAGTGTTCGTCTACCTTTCATTCGCTGAGGCTACCGCCTTCGGTTTAAGCTCAGTTTTGACTGACTTAATAGGCCTCTCTAATTTTGACCTTATCGGTAGCAGTTGAAGAGTTGTACCATGCCTCGCTAGTTCGTCTGCCCTACAGTTCCCCATGGCATCCGAGTGGCCGGAGATCCATATTATCTGAATGTTGAAATGCTCACTCATCTCATTCAGAGACAATTGGCAACCCAACGCCACTGTAGACGTCAGAAAAACAATATCTAGCGAATTGATTGCCGCCTGACTCAGTTGAAGATACCACATTATGTCTCAACCTATTCAGAATCTCCTCAATCGCTATCACTTCTGCCTGGTACACGCTGCAGTGATCAGGTAGACGAACTGATATATAAACTTCCAATTTATCATAGAAGACTTCAGCTCCTACTTTATCTGTATCGACCCGCTTCTCCAAAACTCCCTTGAAGGGAAGGTCTAGATTTGTCAGTTCTGTTCTTAGCGATACTATCGCCGAGTGTCCTGTCTGAAGACATTTCCACTGAGAAGTTGAAACATAACCTCCAAGGCACGTGTTGGTGTTGTCTACAGCACCCCGCTTATAAGTTTACAGGCCCTTCTTTGCACCTTCTCGATCTCCGTTTAGTTAGTTACTTTATCAGGAGCTGGCCACCACACGCTGTGTGCGTGAACATTAGATTTGTTTTGTTTTACCGATCGTTCCTCCTGGGGAATAAGCTCTTACTTGCAATTCGCTCAATGTAGGACAGACGATTTTCCAGTTAGAGATACTTGATCTAGTAGTTAAGTCCTCGCTGAGAAGCACTTCCGTTCTTATAAAAACTTCAATCTTACCAACCAGAGTTTTTTATTTGGGGAATTTGATTATTGCCTGATCGATTCATGAAGGTTGTAGCTATACCGCATACTTTGAACATTCGCATCTCTTTTAACAAATTTCTTTCATTTCGCTAAAAAATAATATTCGTTTTAAATTTACAGCAAAGTAGAAAACTGCTTATATTTATATAAATGATCGTGTATCATTTACTAAGTTCCGGTATGATCCACACCACTGAGCAATTTAATAACAATAAATTTGAGAGTCATTAGTAGAGTAGAGACTGAAACTTGAAAATAATTCCATTAAAAGCACAAATGAGCAATTAGAATCCGCGTATCAAAATACTAATCAATTATATTATATATTTATTTATTTATAAAATAATTATTACAACAATTTATTTCAAATGAAACAGAACTCTTATAAATTTCAGGCGCAATCTGTAATACAGGCTAATCAACAATCAGTTATACAAACTGCAACAAATCTTCAATCAATGACATTACCTAAAAGTGTTTTATTAGTTAGTAAACCAAATACAGTAATTCATACAGCACAACCAAATATACACGCTGTGCAAGTAAGTAGATAAATTGTATTTTAATTAATTTAATTAATTATATAAATCTCGCGCGAACAAATTTAAAATCATTTTGAAATGTTTTTTCTGTATTATTGTTGTTCAAGATAAAACCCGAACCAAATCTATCGTCATCACAATTACAAACCGATACAAATAGTGAAGATAGTTTAACAGATGATGAATCGCCGAAGAAGCGACGAGATTTACTAACAAGACGGCCATCCTATCGTAAGATATTAAATGATCTCGGTGGAGGTGAAATTGCCGGTATGTAAATAGTATTGTACTTTTTTGCCTGCTCCTCCCTCCTCCCCCACAAAATCTTATTTCTTTCTATCTAATTCTTAATTTAAAAATATTTTATTTATTTATTTATTCGTAATCCGGCTGAAGCATGTTTTTATATAACATTATGTATAAAATATTAGACAATAATAATATCTTGTATTATAAGCGATTTTATTGACGAATTGAATTTCGAAATAGTTTATAGTTTAAAAAACAGTATCATTGATTAATTAGTAGTTGAGTTGTGCATGTATTAAATAAATAAATAATTTAGGATCTAAAAAGTGTGAGATATACAAGAAATGGGGGGAAAAGCAACCCCCCAGACTCTTTATTTGGGTACTACGTATAATATTGTTTAGTCATTCGAAAGAGTAATTTTTTAAGGAATGCCCAGCTTTTAAAAACTAACAAATGCAACCTATTTCTGTTTAAGGTACAATCTTTATAAAAATATTGTGATATAAAAACAAAATGTTCAAATTTTACGAGGCCAAACTATTGGTAAAAGATTAGCTGACTAAATATGAATTGGACGTTTAAGAACATCACCTGACAATATTAAATTGGTATTTGTGAAAAAATATAATGAATCAATAAGAAACCTTTCTCGATTTAACAAACAAACAAAATTTATAATTTACAATAATTCCCCTCAGAGTTGAAAAATATAGTTAATTGAAACTCTAATGGGTGCCAGAACGATCAGACAAACTGATAAGGTAACTTAGCTCGCTAGGTTAACCATCAGATGGCGTGATTCCTATTTTCCTAACGAATAAAATTTGTATTGCTCTGGAGCGAAGAATACGTTAGTACTTATGGTTTTCGGCCGTAAACGGTTCTTAAACCGAGGCACAGACGATACCTTAGCGTATTGGTGCACATTGAATGCTTTTACACATAATCACTTTTTATGTTATTTGTAAGTTTTGGACAACAGTGAAAATCGAACTTAAGCCTGCAGCGTGATAAGAAACTCTCTTAACCACTAAGCTACCGATTTATAGCTGTTATATTATCTTATTATATAAAATGAATTGGAGAGCCTCACTGCGGTTTTTATAGTATAAAAGTCTTGACGGTGTAAATCAGCACTAAGCAAATAATAGAACTTAATTTTTTGATGGCATGTGATAATCTGGCTTCGATAGAATTTTTTCGCTATTTCAAGGTTGGAAACAGCCACAGAATGTTTTTTTTTTTAGCCTTCAGTACTGACATGTCGGCCCGTGGATTCTGCACTCCAACAGGGAGTCATAGTTGTGTTCATTCACACCACCGATCGTAATCAAGTGGTAAAAAATCCCTTTTGCATGCTGCCCCTATCGGGATTCGAACCCGGTACCTCCCGCTCCAACTGCCGCAGCTTTAACCATTGCGCCACCTGGACGATTCACATGTTATTTAATGTTATACCTGGAGTATTAATGTAAAAGCAATTCGAATCCTAATTCATGAAGCTTTTCGATGGCAACGACATGCGTGTGCTCTCGTGCATTATCTTGGTTTCTTTCATAGTTTTAAATAGGTGCCAAAAGCATTTATCAGCGTTCAAAGCTTCACCAACGCAGTTATCATCTCTTGTCGGGTTAAAGCAACTTATCTCGTAAAATAAGTACACGATGCAAAGTATGATACGATTCGTAGGCATTCTTAAATATTTTCAATCTGCCTCTTCAATTAATTAATCGCTGCTTATTGCACGAACAATTCCGAAATTGATTTAAAGAACGAGTTACTGGATACAACCTAAATTGTTTCTAAATTTGAATATTTGTTGGATCGATGAATGCCAATAATTTTTCGTCTACAGTTACTGTTTCAGTGAAATAATAAACTAAAAGTGATGCAAAACAATATATTTTTGGTGGGATTATCACTAATATCGCGATCTTATTACTATAAACTCCACGACTTCCAACGTTTTTTATTGGAAAATAATATAAATAGGAAATCATCAATTGGAGAAGGTAATGAATGTTTTGTTAACAAATTGCGAAAGTATAGTAGTGCTAAAGGCAAGTTCTGCACTCGCAACAGGTGGTTATAAATTAGTTCATCTACCTTGCTTATCCTATTCAGATGATGAAACATATGTTTTAATCCTTTACTAATCGGGAGTCGAGAAACCAGTACCTGTCATTTTAATTTAACAAATTTATTAGATTACCAACTTCGAAACTTAATTGGTGAGCCGAGAACTAACATGACATGAGTGTTCTAGCTGGTACCATTGATATTTGTTTGTGTGGCCTACGCTTTGAAAGCTGCTCGTATCTCAGGAAAAATCAAGTATAGATTTATGTCTGAATGCACCATATGTGGTTATTTTGTTGGTGTATCATTTCGTTCTATCATCTATCTATTCTGTCGTTCTAACCGGCGTCGAGTAAATTTTTGATGAAGCAATCTTCGGACAGTAATTAAATCTGTGGATGAACTTCATGATGTACAAACAACCACAAGTCATCACTTGAATTTGTAATCGAACTGGTTAGTTAAATTTTTATCCATAATGCCCGTCCATATGTTTTGGGAATATATCAAGTGATGTTTCGCAATGATAAATCGTCAACTCATTATTTTCATTCCCATGAAATTTCTGGAAAGGGTTTGTTAGTTTAAAGAACTACATATGACCAGACAATCTTTTGATACACAAAACTAGGTTCGTTTACCACTGCATACACTGCATATTCCTTTTAATTTCCCTCTTGTTATCTCAGCCTCTCCATAATTTATTATCAGTTTAGTCTCTCCTTTAATTGCCTTCCAAAAAGTTTCTTGAAAGAAGACATGCCCTAAATATCTCAACTCGGTTATTTATCCAAGTTTTATATCATATCTATTATTCTGCTATGTTCATTGATTCCCTCAAATCAGTTTCATCCTTTGATGACTCGTTTCATCCTTTGACTCGGTATTATTGATACAAATTTTGTTATTTATTCTTCCCATTGTTTCTGGTTTCATCGAAGGAATGAAAAATTTAACCCCGCGTGAGCTGTATATATCATGTGTAAAGTAAGTTAATCGTATTCTGCTTCACTTGTGTTCAACCGGTAACTCTTTCGTCATCGTATTTGTTATATTGCTTATGCTGGTAAAATATTAGTTTACCACCAAAAGGATCACTGAGCGAAACGGATAATGTCTTACACTATAACGAGTGCACCATCTTTTATGTCACTATGTAAACATTGAATAACTTTGAAAATAACCAACCGATTTCTATGTTTATGTTTGTCAGTCGTCAATGGTCTGAGGCTTGTTGACGTGTAGTTTGCGTTTTAAATAACCCCACAAAAAGAAGTTTGGAGAGGTCACACTTGGAGATCTATGTGGCTAGTCAATGTCGCCACTTTTTGAAATCAGATGTCCAGGGAGTTTTCGTTGTAGAAACCAAATTGATTGATTTCAGTGTGGCATTGCGCACCGTCTTGTTTAAACCACAATGAACCAACCTCGACGGATATCTATTTTTATCGGCTGTTTCGTTTTCTCTAAAAAAATATGGAAAAAAGACACTTTTTGTTCATCCAGTTGCGTTTCATGGATCTCTTGTGGATTTTCAGTTCCCTAAATGTGGTAGTTTGGCTTATTCACGTCGTCAGAGAGTGTGAAATGGCCGCCATTGGTCCTGAAAAATCAACCTTTAAAATGCGCTTCGATACGGCACTTTTGGGTTCTCTCTAACCGATTCGACCAGAATGTCTGCTGATGATCTTTCGCTATTCCGTGCTATATAAATAACGAATAGTATTGTTAAACACTTTGAGTTAACATAACTCAACGATTATTTTCAATGTACAGCGTCATTATTTCTGTGCGTTGTTTACATATCGACCGTAAAGATGGCGCAACGGTCTCATAAACAGTCTGAGTTAGGCAACAATTTGTTGAGATATTTCTAATTTAGTTTTGGGTTTGGAATCCAATGGTACCATTCAGAGGTTTATGTATAGGTTCAAAGAGACCTTGACTCTTCCATGGTTCAGTCATAGTACAAATTTTGGCCGACAGTTCGAAAATGTTGGTACATTTGCATGATTATATATATAGCATGATATCACTTTTCACAAATCATATTGTGTTCATCGAAATGTTTTAATTAAAAATCTCTCATCGAAGCCATGTCGATTAATTATTATAATTGTTTTTTTTATAATTTAATATTGTTTGTTATTTATTTTAGTGAAAGGTTTCTTTATTTATTGTATTTAAGAACAAAAAAGATAAACAAAATGAAAAAATATTATCCAGCTACATAATATTATATTGATCATAAAATATAAGAACAATCCAAGATTATTATTTTTTCAAAATTTAAAAGAAAAGAAAATCAAAAAAAATTTATTGTATTGACAGTTATAAATACGGGAGCATTACAAATTCAAGGTGCCGATGGTTCAAGTGGTGTACATACATTATCAACAACTGGAAGTGGTGGTACAATAGTGCAATATACACAAAACCAAGATGGACAACAATTTTTTGTACCTGGTAATTTTGAATAATATTTCTATTTAATACAGTTTTTTCTGTACAACATGATTAGTTTTTTTGTGGGGCTTTGAGTTCAATCAACAATTTTAGAAACTCGTTTCGTTTCCTTTTGTGTGTACCCGTCTCGAGAGTTTCAAGAGCAATAACCTAATTTTATTTCTTGGAATTTCGGTTTGATGATGATTCAAAAGGAAATTAATCGAAACGAAAAAAATTGTAAGACGAACTCTTAAGCACACACACACACAAAAAAAATTAAAACTAATTTTAATCAATAATGGTTTTATGTTCACGGTTTTTTTATAAAATCTCATTACTACTTTTACTTACTACTACTACTACTATTTTTAACTCTATAATAGTATTGATAATATCACATTTCATCTTTTTTGTATATTAACACCTTAGGAATGGCTCACAATATGTTTTGACAACTATTTCAAAAATACTTATAATAACACAAAAATTTACAAACGAAATTGTTTCGGGTTTTATTGTTGTGGGCCAATTCTACTCTCTTTAACACAATCATGCTAAAGTTTTATGTTTTTGCACTGATTTAATATTTTGCTTTGAATTGAATAATTTTTGTGTTAAAGATGTGAAAAAAGGATTGGGTCGGATAATATTTTTTCAGGGACTTGTGACATATATTAAACACTTTAGCTACAGCAAATTTATATTTGATTAGAGTTAACGATCAAGCATGATCTTCCAGAATTATGGCCGATCCACCCGTTGTTAATTGTGGCAGACTCGACCTGGTTACTAATATCTAAGCGATGGTTTGTTAGTACATGACAACCGAAGTTATAGTTAGTCAGTTATCTAATAATTCATACATTATCTCGAGCCAAATTTATAACTTTTTGGACAAAATGAAGTGTTTTGCAACTCGTCTTAAATAAAATTGGAACTATTAGGCAGATGTGGTTGAAAACTAACCACATCGCTAAACTGATTAGTGATCTACAAAGCATAATTTTGGTTCTAACCTTTGTTAAAAGCTTCAAACACACTCTGTGATTATCTGTTAATCTTTATCAATTTCTGTATGTGATGCCTGAAAAAATGTGCTTGAATCTATCAACTTCATTTTCTATTTCAAGATGTGTTGGGAAAAGCTGGAATAATTGAAGATAATTTATAGGACCGGAACCAGAAGCTCATCTGATTTTTGCTTATGTTAAATAACTAAACACTGCACTTCAAGATTTGTCTGTAAGCAACATACTTAAGTGAGCCAAACTAAAGGCGAACTAAGTACACTCTTTTCCTAAAAAAGAGCCACTAAAGTATTTGATTATCGGTTTTTACATGCTTTCATCGGAATTTCAGCGTTTAGCAAATCTAGATGGAACCAAATGTTTGCACCAGTTTGTTGAGTGCATAACCTCCTTTGGTCCCAGCCACTTTTCATACTAATAATAATGCCCTGGGTAGCTGTTATAAAAAATTCGATAAATTCGATATCGAGCGGATTGAGCTATTATGAAAATCCGATACCGAAAAATTCGCTATTATGAAAACAGGGGAGGCTATTATGAAATAATTCGATTTTGAATTTTTTCCGATATCGAAAAATTCGATTGCGAATTTTCCTATTATCAAATTGTTTCGATAACATAAAATTAAATTTGCCTACTAAATAACTGCGGGATTTTAACATATGATTTTTGGAAAATCAATCTCGTTTTGTAGTGTTTGGTTTTGTATTAGCGGATTTTTAGATATCGGATTATCATAATAACAAATCCGCTTTCGGATTTGACATCAACTTTTTCATAAAACCCCGCAGTGGCACTATTCTGGTAATTTCCTGGGGAAAGATTTTATATGTAATTTCTGTTCAAGTATATTTTTACCGGCCTCCTTAGCACCGGCTCCTTTACCGGCTTCAATTTAGCAACGTCAAGTGAATTACAAAATCCATTAGTGCTAACCTCATACTTACATTTAACAAATTCGACCAAATAATAGGAAAATTTGTGGCGAATCGGATTTTGCGATATTGGAAAAACTGCGATATCGAACTTATCCTGATATCTTGGTTATATAACGAATATTGTACATTTAGTAATAGTAATAGTATTTCCACTGTCTAGTCCTGCTAATATCCATATACAGTGATAACTCCCCACATGCATAGTTGATTTTAAATCTAGTAGACATGAGTATTTTTCGATATGGTGGCATTTTCGATATGGGGACATTGTTGGGCATTTTCTTATTATAAGCCGATCTCATTTACGTTAAATCGCTAATCGGTTCTATCACAAAATTATAAATTCTTACGGAGGTTGTTCCAAAGAAAAATCTAAAGATATGTTCGAAACCTTGATGCTAAACAAAAACCATGTTACAAAAGTATTGTGTCAAAATTAACTTTACTAATTTATTAATTTCCATTAATGAGTCGAAGTTTACTACAAATTTACTCGAAACAATTTCATCGCATTCAATTCGATTAGGGCACTTTAACTTGCAAACAGTTTCATTTAAATACATTGATTTGCCAAAGTATTTCTGATTTATGTGCATTACTCTTTTGACTGGTCCAATAATGTTGAAGAATATGGTCCCGTACGTGTTTCCGTTTTTGACTCAATTCAGTTAAGATTATTGATACTAGATAGATAGGTTTTGTGAACCTGAATCCCTTCTACAAACTAAGAATCAATAATTTATATCATTTTTAACATAAGCAATTAAATCAATTGAAGCTGATTAAAAGAGTGCATTACAGTCGAGTAACTAAGACTTGGCGTATTGACGTGTTAAAGATTTAATTTATGACCAAAAATAATATCAATCAAAGTCGCTGTAGCTCATACGAATAAGTCACGTTTCAACACTATGTTGTACACAACATGATTTAATCCAACCCGGTTGATTTGGTTGACAATAATTACTTTCTCGCATGTTGGGAAACGATTCTGGGCTATCTGAGATTCATTCTAACTGTGCATATTAAATCGTCTTTGTTTCTTCGAACAGAAGTATTTCGTGAACGATCTTTACTCAATTCGTAACTGACGTCTGTTTCATGACTATTAAATTTTTCAAACAACCACGAATTCTATAAAGAACCGTTGACGTGAAAAATTAATATCATTACATATATTAATATCACCAGACTCTTGTAGCTGCTCAAAACAATCAGTATTACAATAATATGGTCGTTCTTATTAAGGAAGTGCCATGGCTTCCATATTATAAAAGTTCCCTTCCTTTGCAGGAAGTGATTGTTTAACTTTCCCGTTATAGGAATAACTATTCCACCAATTGTTTGTCTGTTCAAAATTGTATCTTTGAATCGATTTGTCTAGATCATCCAAAATATCATCGTGATTAAAGAAACCCTGATAAACATCGTGATCTGAAAGCGACACTTCGATTGTGTACATTTCGGCTCTTCTAAGTCGTCAATACAGTGACGGACTGGTCTTAATGAAATTCAGACTTTATAAACTTAAGAAAACAGATGAATTTCACACTCCTCCATCAAAAGTATGATTGTGAACTTATTTACTTTAAGATATCAAGCCATGCTGTACCCCAATGATTTGAACATATAAAACTGATCTTGTTCCATACTTTTTAATGACCAAAAGTATTACGCTTAACGAAAATCGCATGTGACTATTTCTGAACATCTCGATTCTATGTCTTTATATTTTATTATTTTTATTCTTTAAATTATAAATTCTACTCCAATTATCGATAGTAACGATTTTTTAACCAAGTGCAATAAAAACGATCTTGAAACCATTTAAGTGTGTATATTTGCCTTAATGTACCAAACCAACAAAATATGATTGGATGATTGATTGATAATTGAATGCACACACACACACCTGATGAACCAAACACACAACTGTAAGTTTGTACTTGTGTTGTAGTGATCTTGATTTATTAAAAACAATTATAGGTTTTAAGTAAAAGTACTCGTATAATGTGAGGCCTATTTCGGACCGAGACAAGGGATAGAAATCATGCGATTTTACGGGTAACTATTATATAAATATTAGATCCGACTTAGTTGGTATATAATAATACCATTTTGTTTCAATTATAACATAACTTTGTTTTTAATTATATATATTTTTAAATGTTTATGTGCATGGCTTGTGTTAGGCTAAACACTAATAAAATAATAGATTGTATAAAATTGAAGAACTTAACTTAATATATAAGCTGCTTGTGTTTATAAAAAGAATAAATGATTTTATTATTATAGTGAATATTACAAATCCTGTTATGGCCGAAGATCAATCACGCAAACGAGAAATGCGACTAATGAAAAATCGGGAAGCGGCACGAGAATGTCGGCGCAAAAAAAAGGAATATATTAAGTGCCTAGAAAATAGGGTAGCTGTATTAGAAAATCAAAATAAAGCGCTAATCGAAGAGCTAAAAACACTCAAAGAACTATACTGTCAACAGAAAAGTGATTGAGGATGGCCTATTTTTAAAAAAAATTCTATATATTATAAAATCTTTTATAATAATTATATGTATGTTTAATTATATTTATATATATAACAAACAAAACAAAAATAATAATTTGGGATTTTTACCAACATGAAAAGAAAATTTTCTGATCTGTTTTTACCGTTTTACCTTCCTCCGACCAAAAAAACAAAAATGGCGCGAGGAGGACTAAAACCATTAAAAAATTTACAATTTAGTGTATTATAATTAATATTATTATCGTATGTAATATTTTTCTTAATTTGTTATAAAATATTAAAAAAATTTAATTATTAATAATAATAATAATTAACAAAATACATTTCATCTTAATTTTGTCGACATTCAAAACAGAAAACAAACGTCATTACGCTTTAATTTTATTATTAAACATTTTCGGATTATATACAATTATATATATAAAACTTTTCTCTTCTTTTATTATTATGTACTATTATTATGTAGATAAATATTATAATTTATATATATATATATATATATATATATATATATATATATATATATATATATATATATATATATATATATATAAATATTGAAATTATTATTATTTTGATCAGGTTAAATTTAAATAATTTTAATTAACACAAAAAGTGACGTTTTAAAATTATCAAATTAATTATTATGGGTTGCCTGATGGAAAAAAAACTACATACATATACCTACTAGATTTTTTTTCGTTTGTATCTGTAAATTAAAAATATATATTTGTTGGAAAATCTTTTATAATATGATATGAAGAAAATCGATTTTCTATTTGTAAATAAAAATTAATAATATTTAATATAATTATGTATTAAAAAAGATAAAAAATGTTTGTATATAAATATTGCACTTTATTATATTTATACAGTTGATTCAGCAAGTATCGTTGGTATAGAACTAGTTTGTTTTTTGTTTTTAAATCAAAATGGTGGATTCGTTGTTTGTGTTTAAAATGGCGATCACTTTTTGTTTTTGTTTAAATTGGATATCATTGTATTTCTTTTGATATGGTTAACATAATATTATATGTTAGCTAGATTTATATTTTATAAATATAAAAAAAAAATTATATTTAGTATTTTATATCAACTATGTATAAAATCAACTGTATTAAAATAAATTACTACATTATACATATATATATATATATATACTAGAATCCTTCTCCCAGTGCACATGTCTATATTATATATACATATATGAGTAAAAATAAATAAGTATATTTTTCTAACGGAATTAAATATTAATTTTTCTTCTAATGTAGTTTTATGTTTCTTTTTTTGGAATTAATATGTCTAGTTAAATAATGTGTTGGCAGTGGAATTAATTTAAAAAATCTTCTTATAAAAACCGCCATTTTTACAATCTTTTCTTATAATGATGTCTGTTTTTGTAAATATTAAATTCAAAATATATAATATATTAATAAATTTAGTGTATATATATATATATATATATATATATATATATATATATATATATATATATATATATATATATATATATATATATATATAAATGAAATAAAAATAAATGTAAATTTAAACAAAACAAACAAATAATGTATTTTTGTAAAAGGCTTGTGACATTATAACAAAAAAAGTAAAATTAAATTTATAAATTAATGACCAGAAAAGCCCAACTAATAAAAAAAAAGTTTAAAAAAAAATTTGATGATTTGAATTCTAACAAAAGAGAAAACGTTACAGTGCCTTTATATAAAATTAAAAACAAAAAAAAATGAATTAAATTTCGGAGATTCTGATATTAAAACATATAAATTTATAAACTAAATGATTGTTCAATTTTATTTTTGATGTACTTAAATAAGTAAAAAAAAACTTTTTAGTTGTGGTGTAAATGTTCCCAAACTCCGCTCCTAAAATAAAACAAGTCATTTGCAAGTGTTTTTGTGCCATAAAACCTCTTCAATCTTTCATTTCACAAACCCACACCCACAATTTATAATAAAAATAAAAAACCAAACAACGAAATTGGATTTCAAAATTTTTGAATTATAAAACAATCGTAACATATCAGAATAAAATCTACTTAAAAAAAATTTAAAAAAAAACATAAAACTAAACCAAATTTTTTTAAAATTTCATCAATTTTTGTCTGTTGAAAATTTGAAAGAAAAATTAAAAAAAAAAAAAAAACAATTTAAATAGATAAATAACTGTGTAAATAATTTATAAAATAAAACCAAATATAATAAATTATTCAATATGGCATCAAACTGAACAAAATGGCGTCTAAATAAATTAGTCGGCCATTTTGTCGATCAATGAATTCAACTACATACATCTTGCTTGTTGCCTTTATGAAAATATATATATATACATTAATAAAAACAATTTCCTGTTTATTTTGATTATTTATTTATTATTTTGTTTGTAAAACAAAAATAATAATTAAATATATAATTTGTTGTAAATATAAAAATATTTGATTATACAATTAATATCAATAATATAAATTTAATTGTATTATTAATTAAAAATTAAACAAAACAGTTTTTTTTAGAAATATTTAGATAAAAAATATATATATATATATATATTATTGTTTTTATTAATTATAATTATGAATAAAAAATTATATGCATGTAATAAAATAACAAAAAAAAATTAATCACAATTTCAAACATTGTAATTATGGAAGGCCATAATTTTTAATATTTTATTTTATTTAAAAAAAAAACATGAAATGATAAAAATATAAATAAATTTTAAGTTTGTAAAAAAAGAGAATAAATAAATATATATAATATAAATATATCTATATATTTTATAATTGAATTTAATATATTTCTATTTTGATCGATTTTTTATGAATTTTATACAAATACTTAATTAATTTATATTAAAATCCGGTTTATATACTATTGTTTACTTCTGTTATGGTTTGTTCCTGTACTAGACTAACCTGTTTTTGGTTGATTTCCTTACTATAAGCCCGACTGTATGCCTACATATGCTGTAATAGAATATCAACCTTAAGCGGTATTGGTGAATATTGTTATATTCGTACACGGTTACACTAAATTAATATTGACACAATCGCTGTTTAGTAGAAATGGAAAAGAGTATAAGAATACTCGAATCGTACTCTAAACCTTTGGTAATGGACTAAATTGACCTGAGTGTTAGAAACGACTATTTGTGAATTTTTGAACATGGACTTTTTCGTAATGTTGTTCATTGTAGATCTCTACTTCTTCCAATCTGTTCATTCTATGAACACTTAAACTCGTGCTATGTAAAATTTAGGGTAGTCGATACCTAAGTTTTTATAAATTACGGTTTAAGTGACGAACTACTGTTTAAATTGGTTTAAATCGGTTCCCTAGTAAAACGTTTATAAAGCCTGGTTTACATTTAATGACTTTTGTAGATGTAGACAATTAAAACGGGATAGACTAATTTAAAGACTTGTGTGTAACTGTGACAGTACTATAAAATTTAAAAATATTTTTTTCGTTTTGTTTTGTCTCTTATTTGAACATAGACATTTTAATTGCGATATCTCGTTTCATTCTATTGCTGCGAAAATCGTTGAGTGTAAACCAGGCATAATATTTTTATTAGTGGTTTTATTGCATTCTAAAGGTCTGATTTTGAGTGTTGTCATCCTAGTAAGTTGAATCTTCCAAATGTATTATATATGTATAATGCCTTGTAGTCATTTTTCATAGCCATATACATACTTAATTGTATTTTGTTCTTCTGTGTTGTATTAACTGTTCATTGGTATTGTATTGTGTCTGTTAATTAATTTTTTTTATTATTATTAAAGTTGGCTGAAACCCTTTGAGGTATGGTGCAAACCTAAGATTAAATCAAAACAGACAGACACGTTCTGCAACCTTAGCAAACTGCAAAGCAGTTTAAACTAGGGAAGAGAAGACAGTGGATGTACATGAATATTAATGGGACCGAACACAAGGGATCTGACGCGTATGAAAGCCGGACAACTACTGAATAAATGTAAGCTATCATCATAATCTCAAGACATGAAGATGATTTTTGAAACTCCCATGGCCAGTAAGTATATAAACCAATATTCTCAAGTTGGAAAAAGCTTAATTGGTCAGGATCTTAAATAGGTGTCAGGATCTTAAACAATGAAATACTACGCAGTTCGTAGTATCACTGTTTAAGATTCTTCGTTAGATTCTTTAGTTTATCCGTTATAACTTCCAAACCGTGATACTGTCTTGCATGTACCATATATACTACTTCTTCTATAGTACGTTCAAACAAAGCTACAATGCTTCTCTCAATTCGTGATTTAGCAGGTTTAGCATTCACAAAGGTTAATCATTCGCAAAAATTATTTACAGGCTACATTACTAGCTGAAATGTATACTTATTTAACTGGTTTGTAAATAATTGTCCAAATTTTGTTGATGGAGTTCATGATGTGGGCGGTGCTAGGCGTCATATGATACAAAAATTCTATGTGAGCGGGGTTGAGGCACGAAGTATCCAGAGATGGAGCGTTTAGTAAAGATAATTTTAAAACGACAACATATATAGTGCTTTGGAGTCACCGTCATTAAAATGTATATTAGATTTTAAACCGCTGTCAAATTATGGAGTTAGTAGCTTTCCCACAATTGTAAATCTATAAAAGATTTAAGCTGTTTCAGTCAGTCAGTTCAGTTCACATTAAAACATTGTTTTAGAAGAATATTGTCTCAAATCGAAGTTTAATCGTAACAGCTTTTTAGATAAGTGTGTTCTTAATTGGTCGCTGACAAAATTTGAAGCGATTTAACCAGAATAATAGCAACAAAATACCCGACATATGACTATTGTTCATTGTATTTATGTCAGTTAATAAAAGATCACATCCGACAAAATAGTACAGTGGTTGAAGCTGCAGCAGTATGAGCGCGAAGGGTATAGAATTCGTACTCGTTTTTAGATTATTCAATTGTGATCGGTGCAATAGATGAATGTATTTATATTCTCTCTGTTTGAGTGCAGAACTCATAGACTGGCTTTCTTCTATGTCACTACTTTAGGTCAGTTTCATATCATGCAATACGATAATACGACCTATTTCGTCTTCTGCGTAAAGTAGATCGTTAAAGAGCAACGGTAGAGCTGGGAATCCCTTACAAACAAAACATATAGTGTTCTAAATATAACGAATTAACCAAAACAACTGGATCAGATTGTTTCGATTGATTCTTGCGAACTTTTACTGGTAAACGATTCCACTTCCATTTCTTTCCAGGCCGTTTGGTCTTGTTTGTACCTACTAATTTTGATGCCTATGCTGACTTTTCACTATTTCTATCAAAATTTTTATAATAGAACGAGCGTGAAGCAAAAATAGTTTTGCAGAATTGGACTTAGTATTTTGTAAAATTGTTTAGTTTCTACGCCAAACCATACTGACCAAATGGCGCAGTCGTTACAGCTGCAGATGGTGCTACGTAAATCGGACCTATAACTGTGCGTCCTCGATTTCGCTATATAATAAAGTAGGACGTAAATAAGCGAACCGGGAAAGAGTTGGCGGGCCTTAAGCTCCAAAACAGATTGCAAGGATACAAACAGACAGATAGACACCAAACCATCAAATGGAACCGAAAGTCTATCGAGTTCGAATCCTATTAGAGTCAACATACACCTAAAGAAATTAACTGTCATTTAATTACGATTAGTGATGTTGATGAGATAAAAGTTCAAAATTCATTAACTTGTGAGTACTATTCAATCAGTCAGATGAAGAACGGCCGAAAATGACGAACGAACCTATAATTTGACATCCAAGAACAGCTGTCCAGACATTTAATTTTTATGAAGTTTACTTGTGATGTTCTCTCATTATCCGTTGATTTTGATGATCTAAAATCGGTAATTAGTGGTTTGGCAAATCCAGTCAAATAGCATGTGCTCTTATCAAAGAAACAATATTTAGCGTCACATTAGTATTCTGCCGAATTGGTAAAACTTGCTTAAATATCCGTTCACTTAAAAATTTAGATAATTATTCACAATAAATGGCTTACTACAAAGGTTTGGTACTACAGCGTTGTGTATGGTTAGAAGATGACAATTTCCCCATTGATTGTACAGGCCTTAGCGTCTTACTGTGTCAACAATATGGCTTATTCTGTTGTTTATAACCATATACTAACGACCTCCTCAACCACCGAAAGGTGGCCGTTCTTGAAGAGAGCACTTTGGAATTTTTTAACATAATGTGTTCGAGCTATGATTCCATATCAATAACTCATCAAACTAACAATGAAGGCATAACAATAAGAGGTCAAGGCACCGAGTTCAAATCTCAATACGAGTGATGTAGAAAAATCGTATATATAGGCGAGTATATTCTGATAATTCGGTAAAATAGTTGTTACATCTCTGAGTCTCTGGGACTGTCTTGTTGCTCATAAATTTGGGAGTTTTAGTTATATATTCCAACGTTAAACTGGCAGATTTGTTTTTCGAGCGATGTATTGCGATCCAATCATTTGTATTCGAATAGAGTTAGATCGAAATTATGTCGATAGAAGCCTAGTGTTTCCCGAACTATAAAAGCTTACACATGTAATACCAAAAATTAAAATTTCTAATTTATTAATTAAGAATTGATTTAATTACAATTAATGAGTAAAACGAATTGTTAACTAATCCTAAATCTAAACATATCACAATATATTATGCGGTCCTCGTTATGTAAGGCACTCCCATTACCAGATCAATGATTTAATAACTATTGGTGATTTACTGTACATCAGCCGCGAGTACAAACCTAAAACTATAAATGTAAATCATCCTCCAATTTTATACTCTCAAAGGGTACTTGTGTCATAATAGATTGTGGCTGATTATTTGATCTCATTCCAGTATCGCTATTAGGTTCAGATTGTATCGCCACCAAAGCCTTTTGTATAATCAACTCCAATCGATTTCGTTTTGTTTCACTTAGTTTACGCATTTGTTGCGCAACAAAATCGCCAAATATTTGACACTCATCCTGCGGCTTTGTTATTAGTTCGATAGCTCGATTTAATATCATATCACGATGATAGTCGCCCGATTCATAGCGACGTGAATGTTTTCGTTTCGGTTCATGGATTGGTGGTGGTGGTGGTGTTGGCGATGGTATCGATAATGGTTCGGATGTTCGATTTTGTCGAATGGGAAGTGGTGGTGGAGGTGGCAGTGGTTTAATTTCATCATCATCGTTGCATTCCTCATACGAAACGCTTACGTGTTCGACACATTCTTGATACGAACCAGTGTCTGAATAGTTGGCAGTTGGCTCTGTATCGTCCAGTTCGGGTGACTTAATTTTAATTTCGTACTTAATCTTATTTAAAAAATTCATCGGTTTATAGAATTCCCATCGTGGCACTTCAACTGTTGTGTCGACATTATTTCTTTCGGCCCATCGCTGTTTGCCACGATATGTGGTGCGCAAATTTTGCCACTTGTTCCACACGTCGTTTTCGTCCTTGCCCATTTGTTTCGCGATCATGTGCAGTGTACTACTTCGTTTCGCACGATTTTTGTAATCGACAATAAATTCGTCCCACAGGAGAGGATGGGCTTCGATCAGCAAAATTAATCTCATCGTTTCCTCGGACGACCAATCAGAATTCTGTTTGCGTGATCTTTTTGGTTTAGTTCGCATTCCACCACTGTTTGTTTGTAGCCTTAAATTGTGTTAATATAAAAACTGTAATCAACAAGTTTTGTTTTAATGTAATACAAATAATTACCTAAACATTTCAATTGGTAATCTAAACAAAAAAAATAGATAAAATAAAAAAAATCTGCCACTTTGCCAGATATCTGTCGTCTCAATTTGACAGATGCTTTATTTACATTGTCTTAACAGTGTGAATATTGGTTTAATTTTTCAAATCATAGATGGCAGTATATCATCTTAGTTTTTAACATAATTGTTTAATATTTTAAAAATAAATAATTTTATTATATAAATCGATTAAACATAATATTCACGTTATATACAAATTATCTGTATAAATTAACTATAAAATAGGAAAATTATTTGCATAATCAATGGTTTGAGTATGTGCTTACTTGCAGCATATTTCATGTCATACCAAACAAGACAACAAAAAATCTCGATTTTATAGTTGTCAAAAAAATCGCATTTCTCAATGACAAAAACTTTTTGCTGTGCATCTTAAATTTTTTTTATTGTGAATTAAATAAAAGTAAATAATCAATAAATATGTGATTTATTATTCTATTGTATTATAAACAATAATTTTAAATATTTAGTTTTTAATTATTTATTCGTGTGTGCATTGTATATAGTTGTTAGGCTAAAAAGTCGTCTCTGTGCGATAATAAGTGCTGAAAATGTCTGATAAAAAGCCTTTGCTGCACATTCTTGTGATTGGATTTCATCATAAAAAAGGCTGTCAGGTATTATATAAAATATTGTATAAAATTGTGTAAAAGATTTATGTCGCATTTCATTGTAGGTTGAATTTTCGTATCCACCAATTGTACAAGGGACTGATGGTTGTGGCAATGATTGTCCCTCAGGATGGAAATATCTGCCAACTCTAGCATTGCCAGACGGTTCACACAATTTCGAAGAGGATTCTGTATTTTTTAATCTACCTAGTCTCGATGATCCCAACGAAACAATTTATGGTGTTTCGTGTTATCGTCAAATTCCAGTCGAGGTAAGAAAAAGTTCAAAATATAAATGAATGTGACGAAATTGTTTATATACAATAAATGTATAATTATAATGTAACCACCTACGTAAACATGTTGTGCGAATTTAAATACGCTCGTGTGGCGAGTATTTATAGTCTGGTTAAGTCACAATCTCAAAGATATATTTATACATAATGTTGACTAGACTCTAGCAAGGAATGACTACGCATTCGATATTGATACTGGCTGACTGCTTATCATTTATTAATAAAACACATTTGTCGAATTAGATTAAGACTTATGATTCATGTCGGTCATGAAGATAACAAAATAGTTGCGATTTTTATGCGAATTCGTATCAGAGTTTGGATTTGTGGTTGGCCATGATTTAAAAATATTCAGCATCTTTTGGTTAAATGGTTATCACATTACATGAATCATTGTTCTTGAAGTTGCAAAATCGGTTATCAGTGCGGATGCTCTAATTGAGCCTCTAGATGTTGCTCAACCTGTTTTGATCCTGATAGAGTTACACCCAGACCTTCTACACATTGCCTTTCTTAATGATAGGTCGGTGCATAAGAATATATCAGTTAGGTATTAAGCCAACTCTTCGTAGTATCAATTGTAAGGGAGCTTAAGATTGATATTCTCCTAACATTTAGATACTAAACAAAAATTATTAACATATTTTGTATTTTTGCAGAAATTAAAAATTCGTACGGCCGATGTAACCCGCAGCACCGTACAAAAATCAGTTTGTGCATTAATCCTACTACCCATCTATGGTTATATCGAAGTAAAACTATCTCTGATTGCCCATGCATTCTTCGAACAAGGAGATTTTGCGTCAACAAAAATTTTAATAGATGCCTATGACCAACTAAATGCTTGCCTACTAAACAACAATGAAATAATCGTAAATCTACCACCATCCAATGAGGAATCCGAATTATTAAACGATAATGAAACAAATATTGTAACAGCACAAGACGACAGTCCCATGAATAAGCACATATTTATTGGCCTAAATTTGCGGGATCTGATACTTAAATGGCGTCACAAAATCTTAATACTGTACAAATTATTTTTATTACAAAAGCGTGTGATATGTTTTGGTTCACCAGTGCGACCAATGTGCACTCTAATTCTAGGTATCGCCTCGTTACATTCATTACTACTTGAATACGGTTTTCATCAGGTCGCCTGTGTTAGAACATCACGACCAATGTCACCAATGCCCGATTTTTCATTGATTACCCAACAATTACCTAACATTGTTACCAAATCCACCGTGTTGCATGATCATCAAAACAATAGTAACGCTGTAATAGATCATCATAATACGGTGCTCGATGATTTGGTTGGAAAAGATAAGAAACTTATAGCAAAATGTGATAGTCAAGATAATACATCGATTGAATCGTCGTCAAATGATTCAGAATCGGGATCTGGATCAGGTTCGGGCGATAGCAAAAAGACACGAATTTCGATATTTCAAAAACAGAATAGCAACAATTCGACTAGTAGCTTGGATATTGGTAAGCGGACTGATAAGAGTTCGTTGCCCCGGGATGCTAGTGTGGATGCTTTGGCTTGTAAGTAGAACTACTTTGGTACATTAAAATGAGTCGTTAATGTTGTATATATATATTGTTTTCAGCTGCAAGTTTGGCCCCATTATGTGCATTAAAACCACATTCCTGGAATGCTCCAATACCCGTTTTTCAGTACGGTAATTTATGTTTGCCATACTTGTCGCTCCCCTATATGGATTTACTAACCGACTCGTCTGTTCTCGGCTATGTAATCGGCACCTCGAATATATTATTCCAACAGAAAAAACAGTTGGCCGATGTATTAGTCGATGTTGATGGTGCCATAATGGAGACTCAAGATCCTGAGCTACGAAAACTTTTACAACTAACTACGGAAGATTTACGATTTATTGATTTTATAATTCGTCATGTTGGTAATCCAAAAGAAAACGCTGAAGGTAGTGAGGTTTGGATACGGGAACAGTTTCAGGGTTATATGGTGGCGATGTTGAAGACATCATTGATGAACGATTCGGCAAAAGAGATTGAGCATTTTAATGGCGGTTTCATGGCCGCTTGGAAAAAGACACAATGCTACCAGGAATGGTATGAGAAACGACCGGATGAATCGGTGTTTGATAATATACCGAATGGCCATCCGTTTGCGGGGACCCTTTCAGTCGCCGATATGAAGTTAAGAATAGCTCAGTAAGTATACGAAATTTAAAGTGTATTCAACTCATTCTAATCACACATATGTACTTTAGAACAATGCACAACACCGAAAGTGGAAGGAAAATAAATCAGGCTGTTAATAATACAAGTAAGGCAGTTGGTAGGTTATACTTACCGCTGTATTGGTTTTGGTTCCGTTTTATACATAACAATTTTGTATATTCTAGGAGGTGCACTATCGTCAGCAAAGGGAGCATTTTCTAATTGGTGGTCATCGATAACAACATCGCCACCAACTGTAACAATTTCAACACAAAATTCTCACGCTTCCGATGATGAATCGTCGGTTAAAGGTACAAAAGAGCACAGCGACGATGAGACGATAAGTAGTGATATAAAAAAATCTTTCGATAAAGAAAATTTATCGGAAAACAATGAGAAACCGCTCAAAACCGAGCAGCAAAACAATAAAATCGAAATTGGTGAGGAAGCGGAAATATTTGATTCGAATCGACAAGTGTTCGCTGTATAAAGTCAGTCAAGTCATTATGACAAAATTTATATATAAACATAAAATTAAGTTGCCAAAGATATTATGATTTATAAGTATTTTGCATAAAAGGTGAAAATAGTTTATGGTGTAGCAGCGGGGAAGTACAAAAAAATTGTGTTTCCTCTTATCATGACAGTACTGTAATCCAACCAACACAATATCTAGAATACGTCTTGTATCATTCCATTATACATATAATTATAAATATTAATTACTTGTACTTATATATTAGATCATACATTTAACTTAAATCGTTTTATTCTTCTTGTTTTTACAAAAAAAAAAAATTAGAATTTACCTTCATTACGAAAGTATAGAATCGCGCGAAAGTTAAATATAAAACGCAGTAGTGATTTTTGATTTAGAATTTTTGATTTTTTTTGTTGTGTGATATTGTTAAGAGACAGAAATTAGCAATTATATAATAAATTATATATATAATGTAATAACGTTAAGAAGATAATATATAATATTGTGTCATTAAACTAATATAAAATAAATTATAATTTAATTGGCTGTTTTATTTATTCCGGATTAAAAATAATAATGCAGGCTGTTTCGTGTATAAACCATTAAACATTTGTACGGTTTTATTTTTGAAACGGGCGAAATATTTTGTTTTAATATATTCAGGTACGTTATTAATATAAATATTTTATTCTATATTCATTAATTTACTCTTAATTCCCATATCAATTTAAATTATACATGTAATAATTTATTCTAACTTCTAATCACTTTATTTACTACTACTACGCTTCTATTACTACAATTTTATGTTGAATTATTTATTTTCCGATCAAGATTTCAGATGGCAGATAAATACACATCCAATATTTCGAATACATACAATTATGATTTTACCGGCTTAATTTTATACAAATTTCCCCTTACACATTTATATGTAAATATATATTCATTTTTCTCTTATTTTGCGGTTTTTTCATTTTGTACTCTCTGTTTTCAAAAAAAAAATTATGAATGAAATCTGTACTGTGTCTGTGTATTTATATATAAAAAAATGCTCTCTCCGATTATCTCTCAATTATTTTATTTACTTTTTATATATGTATATACAAAAACGTACACTTCTAAAAATATTTTTTTATATTTTTATGTCCGGTATATTGTCAACATTGGAAAAAATGTGTACTGTAATTTTTGTGAGTAGTATGTATATAATAATAGAGAATCCAACTAATTTAAATATTGTATATAGAGATTTATCTCTTTTTCACACATTCTTATATATTTGTGTATTATTTCTTTTTCGCTATATACGTATTTGTACGTGTTTGTATTTTATTTTTGTTATGTTGTTTTTTCATTCCGTCACCATCACCTCTGTGTGGAAGGAAAGAAAAACGCAAATTAGAGCATTTTCTTTTTTATTCGATAATTTGGATGATGAAAATTTAATTATAAATAATAAAGTGGAAAAAATATTAAGTGAAAATTGGTTTTGTGTTAACGAAATAGTTAAAATATATAGATATTCAAAAAATGTGTTTTAAACTAAAAATTTTTGGTTAATATTATACTTTATATATCAAGACATCTTTGTTTCTTCTTCGTTTTTTTTTTTTTGGAAAAATCTAATAACACAAGAAGGAAGGAAAACCATATTAAAAAAAAAATAAAAAAATTCAAAAACAACAAGTAAAGAAGAGAAGGAAGGTGGTGTATTTTGTGTATTATTACTATTTTTCTGTGTTGTTTCGGTTTATTTGATTTTACAATCGGAAAGGTTTCAATATTTTGTGTGTTGACGGACGGTTATGTGTGTATATAGAAAAAAATAAAAGAGAAAAAACGAAAATAAAAAGATATTTTTTGACGGCCGCCATCTTCCTTCAGAAAAGTAAAATTTAATAATAATTAAAATACTATTTCATCTTAATTTATTTAATTTTAAATATTGATCTATAATTGAATGATTATAACAAGTGAATTAATAAATATATAATAGAAATAAATTCTTTAAAATCATATGTTAATAAATTTTAAGTGATAATACATAAATATAATAACCCAGTGGTGTATTTTGTAAAATTAATTTTAGGATAATAATTATTATTATTTATATTTATTTTTATACATAATTTGTATATACAATTTTTTTGGATATTAAATTTTCTTATTTATAAGGTAAGAATTTCATCCATCTTTAAAAAAAAAATAGCAAAGAAAATTTTCTTTAACATAATTAAATTTCGATTGCAACATGAACGACATCTATTAATTACGGTTTTATCAAATTACTTAAAAACCTTGAACTTCTTTTTTATGTATATTTAAATGGTATAACACTAATATTATTTAACAGACTTGTTTTTGTTATATACACACATATACATATCAAGGGCTTATTTTAATATAAACATGCATATGTATACATATAAATATATAATACATATATTTAAATTTGTAGGAGGATTACAAAAATTGTTATAAGTGGGAGAATTCCTTTATAATTTTATTCCTTTAAAAATAAATTTTATGTTTTTATCAATTCGCCATTTTTTTTTATATACATAATTTGAGAGCTTATTTTCGTTTCCACGTCACTTAAGAAAAAATGTTGCATTTATCATCAGTTGTCTTTAATATATAAAACAAAGTATATAAAACAATAAACTTAAGTATTTTTTTTATCATCGCGCTCTTTATAGATACGGATGGGGCGGGGTCGGAGTCTAAGGGATGACTGATCGGCGACGATATTCCGGTGGAGGTGAGTTAAAAATCTTATATTTTTGATGCTTCTATAATAATTAAATAGTCTAATTAAAGAGAAAATAAAATAAAAAGTATATATCATTAGAAATTGAATTTAATTGTGGTTTTTCTAAAATTAACTTTTTGTTAAAAATAAAAAATCACATATTTTAACATAAAATAAGCACATGCGCTTTTAAGACAAAAATACTATTTTTTTTTTATTTTAATTATAAATAATATTTCTTTATTTAAAAAATAAAATTTAAATATATACAGTACACGAAATAAAAGTATTAAAGAAATACAATGGCGGTTGCTACGAGTAGAACAATTGGGGTAACAATAAAATATTGAATATTAGAATACATGTACCATACTTATTCGTTGGTTAACCAGTAAAAGATTCCATTTTGATAATCAAGCAAAAAACAAAAACATTTTTTTGTTGTGCTTTTCTCAAGGATTTATTTATGTGCTTAGAATATAATTTGAGATGTTAATCTCATTTTTGGGGTTTTAAGATAATGTTAATTGTGTGACATTAAGATTTTCGGCATTTTATAATCAAATTCTCAAGGTGTTGATTACATATTTTTCGTATATATAAATTAATTACGAATACTGTATGTTGTAGCTGTCCTGTGTTATATATGTTCGGCCATGAGCAATACATTATTACAATATACAAATCGTATTGACACAATTCTCCCCTGTTTGTTGTTAATGTTTCCTCGCTACGGGTGACTCAATTTAAAATATGACAAATACGTCAATTTGTGAATGAATTTGTATCATCTGTTAGTTACTACGAGTTACTTTATTTCAATAAGGTAAAAATAGGAGTTGCATTGTTTTATATAGAAATAAGTTCTTTTGTGAAGTTGATTTCTCAGAAAGTTTAGCAATTCAGACTAGATCCAAATAAAAAGGAATTTCGCATGTTATTGTATTCAAAACTGTTGTATTGTAATCCTTTCTATAGTTCATATTTGCCAGATTTCATTTTGTGTACTTATTGCCTCGATATGCTAATAGGATTCAGTGTATTACGACCTTTCTTTTCACTTCTCTTTTCTAAGCGTGCACTATCCAAAATCCTTTTCATCTTTATAACATTTCGAACTTATTCAAAAATAAAGTTCACATTCACATCCATGCTTTAATCGCCACACTTCAAATCTGTATCATTTTTCCGACATCCTTCGATTGCACCCAATTTTATTCCTCTAAGCATTTCAATTCGTTGTGCCTTTATATCTCTTAAATAATTTCAAGATTAATATTGGTCATATACACACCTACTCCATTCTCTTTAGCATGCCTATTATACATTTACGCTGTAAATATTACAGACTGAACATGATTTCTGCGATGTCTTTATTTATTTATTTATTATAACCCTCTTTAAAAATCTCATGTTGGAATACATCCCTTGTATAAAAGTAAACCACCGATAGTTGTATGAACTTATATATAATCTTTCGGCTTAGAGACTAATAGTTGAAGGTGTCATATATGACCCAAAACGGAACCTATTAAAAATTCCTGGTATCTTCCATAAAATTAAATGGCAAGGGACGCATTAAATGTTTCGGCCACTATCTGCGTGCTGATCCTTAGAGACCTGGGCATTTCTTGTTGTTTACAACATAACTGATTGAGTTAGATTGTTGACACGCTATGGGCCTGCAGTGACCTATAAAAGTAATTATTATTATAATAATCCTTCATATATGTATATACAAAATGAAAGTTGTTAGGATCGTCTAAAAGTCAGGATCAATTTTAGACGCAGTCAATACTATAGGTTAGTTTATTCACCGCCCCATTATATAATACTATAACTAATTTTGGCGATAATGGTCTTTCTCAACATATTAGTTACACTTCGATAACCCATCCAAACTTAGTTAAGTGCCTCGATAAGATTTTGTTTAAATGAGTCACTGATCCATTCGATTCTAATCCATTCGCACTGACCATCTTAAAGAGAAATAAATTCTTTACACAATCGGTTTTTATGTTTTTTTGGCCAAATGCACTCCTAACTAGCTTAGTTTTGACGTTCTTCTTACACGACATCGTCTATATGTCCGATTTGCATAGACCGATTTGCATTGCTCATAGCCAACCTATATAGTATTGACATGAAAGAAGGGTTTACACTCGAAGAAAGAGTTATAGTTGAATTTATTTACATTATCAAGCGAAATAATAATTAAATTTAACTTTTAATTATATTCTCTTATGACTAATTTGTAATTGTAGTGATTCTTATGTGTTTATCACCGGAAAGGGTTAGATAGATATTTATTTACTTTGGGATTTAAATTTGTTCGAAATTTGTTCAAAAAATATCAATCACCGACATATAAACAGTTTTCGTTATTGATATACTATTTAGAATGAGAAGAAGCGGGGTGGATTCTTAATTAGTTTAATCGGGAGTCTTAGAAGCACCAAACAAAACATAATTTTTCAAAAACCTTGATTTATGATTTATCTGATATATTTGTAATATTCATTAAGAAACAGCTGTTTTATTTGGAGCACACTTGTTTAATCATGTTATTTTTCTTTTACCACATGACATTAGTCATATGTGTAAATTAATTTTACTAACCCAACTCGCCCAAATGTATCTTTAAGAATGTAAAACTTGTGTTGATTAATTACTACTGTAAAATTAAAAGCAAAATACAACTGAATTTTGATAGGTGGTGTTGCCGTACAATTTAGTGGAGTGCCCTTAATCCATTTTAGTAGGATTAAATTGTAGTAAACCAACTGAGAGTTCCAAAGAATAGTGGTGGTTCAAGGAGCAATTCGAACTTTAATCGCTGAACAACACTTATCGTAATCCAAATGTGGCCTTATCTCTTGATTTTATCAGTTAAATTCAATAGTTTCGCCTAATTGTTGAGTCTTTGCATGCCTGCTATGTTTTCTAGCTAAAGCACTTTTAGTCAACGGTAATCCAATATCATTATGCGAAATTAGCTCGTATCGCCTCCTTTAAACTTAACTATCCATAATTTTATTGTTAAAAATGTCGACTTTTAGTAAATATTTGTGTTTACGCATTTTGAATTGAAACTGATTCAAGGTGACTTAAGGTTTGTGTTAAACGACGTCCTAGCGTATCCTACACGTACTAAATGGGATTTAGGACAAGGTTACGAGCAAGCCAAACGTTTTGCTCGTAACCTTGTCCTAACCTTGTCTTTAACGTCTATAACATGGATTCTGACTTTGTAAATTAAACTGCTGACCAAAAAATTTGGCGTATGGGACCACATAATCTGCTAAACAACCCACGAATACAGGTCGCCATTTGTAGTGCAGCCGTTTGAGGAGCCCGTGTAATGGAACTCGTGGATGTATGGTAAATTGCCCATATCGCTTTCTGAATCAACGTTTTTTTCTCGTCATTCAGACTCGATTGGCCCATCGTCAAATAGGACTCGTAAACCAAAGTAGTGCAGTCTATCGGGAAAGTATGAAAAACAGAAGCACAAGAAGTGATCAACAGATTCTTCTTTTCTGCCACACGGTTCGCAATTTGCATTGTTCTGTATTTTTATTCGGATCATGCGGTTATTAAGGGAACAATGCCCTGTGAGTATACCCAACAAGATTCTCAAAATGGATCAAGATCCACCGGATGCTTAATTGATGATCTAAGCAATTCATCTCCTGAGATAGAGTGCTATTTCAAAATTACAGCAATTTTCGCCTGACCGACATTAACGTATATGTACCTACTAAGTGAAATTTTCACCTCAGGACTTAACATGTATAAACCGGCCAGATCAAGATTACAGCATACTGATATATCGGTAAATATCATCAAATCAACAGCGTACTCAAGAGCTGCTTGGACTCCAAATAAGTGCGGCAAAAGAGATTATGGTCAGTACGTCCGTCTGGGTTTCAAGCCCCATGCTTTACCAGTTGTCTCCCATTGTAACCAGATCACCAGATACTTGACTTCTGAAGAGCGCGGAAAGGTGATGAGCTTTAATGTTTGAAAGACTAAATCACCGACGTACTCTTTCACGTACAATATAATAAATGCCATTCCTAAACGAATATTTCTGAATTCAAGTTTCCGGAATTTTTAAACGAACAGTGTTTACAGGAGTGAAATCAACAAGACTGTTAGCTGTGCGTTAATAGTAAGTCTTACGTATATAAAGTTGATCTCCTTGAAAAGCGTATACATACATACATTTATATAGTGTGAATATTTATTTGATCCAATAGATTTAATATTTTATTATGAGCAATTTGTATATGGTAATAATGCCTCATCGGTAAATAAAGTAGCGTGTGCTTTATTCAAAAATGTAGTAAAACTTGTTTCCTCTAAGAAAACAAACTTAAAAATTTATTTTTTACCTAACTAGGATCTAAAATGATCGATTAGCATAAATTTTTTTGAAATGTTTGCAAAAACGATCAAAAGTATATATAGGTAAATGTTATTTTCTAATGGGTCAAATTGTATACTTGATCTTTTGAAGGCTACATGAATTAATTTTGGTTACCTATTTCTCGAAAAAAATTGAACGTATATCTTTGATTTAGTGTTCATTTCATGGCTAATTAATCCATTAATCTGAATTTGATATCATATATACGTTCATATGTAATACATAATCTGTATATAACATAAATAGGTAACACCCGACGACAATGCCATAGGTCATGACATTTTCGTGTTACGGCGAATTAACGTCAATCATAAAAAAACAACAAACAGTGTTTTTTTTTACATCATGCATACAGTTGATATTTATGACATTAACTAGTCGCGGTATGTCCATATGGTTGTTATTTCATATAGGAGTTTGACGTACGCAGTAAATTGTTGGTACAAGTATGTATGTAAATCACAAAACTATACAACTTTATTGTAGATTAGATAAGTGGACTCTATAGTTCCTTGTACAGATGTAAATGCCACGGATTGTTATCAGAAGCATTTGTGTTGTATATACATAATACTGATTTGCTATTTTAAAAACTATTACTATTATAAATTGGAAATTTCCATTTCACGAAATGAGCCATAAATGGTTGGTAATATTTACATGTGTTTACTAACACACACCCATTACCTTAATTGTAAATCAGAAATTATTCGATAAGAAAATAATATTCGATACAATTTTTCGAATTAGTCATAATTTTTATTTTTAAATTCAACTAAGTAGTCAGTATATATTCTTTGTGGTTTCGGGAAGAGCTGACTCAGACAATATATATATGTCTATGTATATTGATGGGTTTCTAATAAAGAACCGAAATCGTTATTTCACTATAAACCAGTCATCTTATATAAAGTAGTTCCTTTTTCTTAAAATTTTAAATTGTGATCTACGTCAATACATGAATGTCGGATTATTCATTTATGTATATAAACACTGTAAAGTACATATATTTAAAACGTTTACAATATAAGAGCCTATTTGTGTAAGAAATACAGTTTATATTGAATTACTTAACCAAACATATATTACTAAATTTCTTATCAAATAAAAATTAATTAGGACAAGATTATATCAAATATTTCTGATAAGTTGCTTTGTATTATTAAACCACGGGTGGAGTATTTTCGAAAATTGATAGAGATACAATTTTAAAAGACGTTTCTTTATATTAAACAAAGGAATTTTGGGTGTGTGTTGTTTTCATAATTTTTGAATATGTTTTTCTGTATCTCAGATTACTCGTTTAAGGGAGGTCAACGTATATCCATCTCATGCTCCCAACAATCGTTATTACTATGCTGTAGAACAACCATCTCCACCCATCATGTTAGATATATCTGTTGTCACGTTGAATCTTGAATCATTCAGCGAATAACAATGTTATGCTCACATCAATTAATTCATATTTGGCTGCTATACGAAAAACTGAATGTCCAAACGTCTTCACGATACTCAAAAGTGAATTGGCTAACATAACATTGTTTGCCCAGGCGCCGAATGACTCAAGATTTAGTGTGACAATTGATGTATCTAACACGGTCGTTAGGGTTGTTTTACAACAGTATAATAACAATTGTTGGGAGTAATTGGAAGTTTTCTCCAAGAAATTATCGGATGCCGAACGAAAAAATTCTGCATACGATCGGGAACAACTCGCAATTTATCTTGTTATAAAACTATATATTTTGTCGTGAACAAACCTCTGACAAAAGCAATTCAGTCTTAATCTTAACGCAATCCAAAAAGCTGTCACGCCACTTGGATTATTAAGTCAATTTACCACGCAGAACGTGGTCGGAGGATACACTTTCCCGCACCACTAACTACGATGTAACCACAATTGAGACTCACTTTATTTGTGTAAAGTTTGTGTTTTATTTAAAAGAAACATGTATAGGCGCGTTTTTTGGATGACCCTTTATTTTCCTTGTTGATTCAAAGATATACATTGTCACACTTACACCGTGTAATGGAATCATACATATGTATTGATATGTGTCGATCTATATGTCATTACTAAAACGTTGGTCCACATATCTACGTATCACGATTCACGATTCGGTTTTCCACTCGATGTCTGGGTCACCAATTTGTCGTTGTTCTTATGTTGTATTTCGCTATGCTGGTTTCGATCTGATTCATTGAATGGCGGCTTAATCAATCCATCTCATCAGATATATGTTACCTGTTCCTGTACTGTGTGTTTCGTATATGTAGGTGTGAAATCGTGCCGCGACAGTGCTTGCGAATTACAAGATACTACTTATAATTGTTTTGCTATCAGCAAAACGATGCTAATTTTCACCAATCCAGCATTCGTTGGATGAGAGCTTCTGATCTGCAAGAATATAAATAAATCAATTACGTATGTTACTTTGAGCGGAAAATTTTAGTTTTTAACTACAGTACATTCATTTGGAAAATTGTTATTCTTTCTTTATGAGTTTCCAATATTTTCGTTAATTATAACTAAAGTGCCGAGTATACGCATCCTTTCTTAACGGTAGGTTAGTTTTTCTTTATGATAGATAAACTAACCTACCTTACTTTCAGTCTTTAAGTAATTTTAAATTTAAATGTAACGTTCAGACTTCTTCACAGAAAGCTATTGAAATCGTTAATTCAGTTGCATCTATTTAAATAAAATTATTACTGTCTGGCCATCATATTCAAATACGAATTCGTAATTGTTCACAAACACAATAATCTTAAGAAATCGAAATTAATTCATCAAAAATCATTTCAAATTCTAGATTACTGTTGCAACAGACCTCAGATTCTCAATCAAACTGTCATTCATGACGTCACTGATCAAATCGAAACAATAACATTTCAGATTACGAAGATGTCTACAAATAATTGATAATATTCATAATAATTTCCTAATCCACTCTGTTTATTTTAGTTGACCTATTAATTGTGTTGAAATGTAGAGGAATTTCGTTTAAAACGGCTTTGTGGAAATTATCCCAGAACTCAATGCCACTAGAGGTGGCTCAACCCACACACATTTACAGATTAAATCCACCCAAACGTGATTGCGTGAACATTTTCTGACCTATTTAATGTTCAAGTGCCACAAGCTCAAGGAAATAATGTTGGTTGTGGAATTGAAAAATCGTTCACCTGGAGTTAATTGCCTTAATCATGAGAGGGTAACTTTGCCGTACTATTTTCGACATTATTCGATTGGTATGGCGAAATGAAGTTTTTTGTTTGTTTGTTTGTTTTTTCTCTTTCCAATCTGTTTTGGGGCTCAAGGCACTCACTAACTCTTTTGCGGTTCGCTTATTTACGTCCTACCTTTGCCATTATAGCCAAATCGAGGACGTACGGCGATAGGTCCGATTTACGTAGAACCATCCGCACATTGAATAGCTCCATGATAGCCTATAGTACTGACATGGAAAATGGGTTGGTCCATGAGTTCTGCACTCCAACATAGATGTGTCCATTCACACCACCGATCATAATCGATGGTGAAAAATAGTTTTTGCATCCCGCCCCTATCGGGATTCGATCTCTGTACCTTCCGCTCCAACTTCCGCTGCGCCATTTGGGAAATGCATTTATGGACGAAGAATGGAAGGTAGCCGTGTGATGTCCAATATGTAAAAAGGATCACTTAACTATTTTAAGTGGTATAACTCTCTTTGTACAGCGCACAAGTCACTGACGTACATTATTCTGGGAAATTATCGGAATAATCATTGATTAAGAGGGTCTGTTCAAGTACAATGAAACATCGTACACCAGGTATTTCTAGATTTTAAGCAAGATTACCACCGTATCAGTCGAGGTATACGCTCTTGAATAATTAGCATAGTTCTTGCATTCCATGATGTCAATTGTAGTGGCTAGAAGATGGATCGATCAATTGGATTCTCTTTACCATCAGGGTTATATTTCTTACTTATCCTCCTAAATTTACCTCTAATTATAGGATGAAAATCATTCTACGTTCTGCAAGGTTACATGATATCTTATTAAGACGATCCAATCATCTTTTTGTATATATAGATGAAATTTTTGTTATTGAATTAAATGCTAACGGAGTGTTACCTGATCCACTGGAACAGAATGGGTTTCTGAATCAACCACATGTTTAAAGAAGTTTTGAGTTCAAGTATCTTGGATTTTATATTACTTATGGCAATAGCGTGGGAGAGGATATTAAGGTTCGGCGTTCGGCGAAGTACCTTTCATGCGGGGATAAGAACTTTACAGAGAGTTTTGGCATATCATGTCTAAAGTTAAGCATAGTGCTTTAATGTTCTAGACTCAGGCTTATCACTTCGGAGCTAGACAAAACATGCTTCTTCAGGAATAAGAACTTCGTGTGTTATAACTACACAAATATGGCCTGTACTTGTACAAATTGTATCTATCAGTTTGTGTCTATATGCCAAATGGTGCGTATGTCATTACTCATTGGCAAGCATACCTGCTTTTTCGTACAGGATTACAAGCGCAAAAATTATTCTATTTGCTCTAGACTTGCAGCTCAAATATCTCATCCAATTGCGAAAGTAACAAAGCCGAAAGAACGATATTTGTAGTCAAGTCATTTATTGAATTTCCTCCATTGACTTGTATTCGGTTATGGCTTATTTATATAATGGTCGACCACATACGAGTATATAAATCTTCATCAAAATCAAGTCTTATGTACGTTAAGATCTTAAATATTATTAAAACTGTCTCGTATTACCCAACATCATTCAATGTTCAGATATCAAGATTAACAACCCGATGTTAATTAAATTACATGTAGTCATAAATGTTTAGACAATATCAACATACTCGGGGAGCTCATGCGGTTAGCTAATATGCAGAACAATCTTAATAATAGCAATCAAAACTTAAAAATATTTTTATGTTGAATCATGGTTGTATGTATATCTAAAAATAGTCCAACTGTATATGTGCGTATAGTGTTGTCTAAAGTAAAAGTGCTAAAAATATGTGAAAGAACTTACAGTACCGAGAATACATTGAATTCCTTGTCTCAAATAGTTTTTTTTGTACGATGTGTGTACGAAATTAGAAGGTAAATTCATTTCAAAAATTCTTGTATAATAGAAAGAAATGGTTCTTCACATGTATATAAGAATACTTCTTTATGTATATAGTGTAAATATACGATTTATTTACTTATTATTATTGGCACGAAATTTGATGAGAAGATTGTTTTGTGTTGTGTGTATTCGTTTTGTATAAAGCAAAGTGGGAATATTACTTTCGTTTTTTAATAAAGCAAAATACAAATATAACACAACATATATTCAGGAGATTAAGTAAGTTGTGTTTCTTACGATTTTCTTATTCGATTAGAGTTATATAGAGGAGTGAATGGTTATGGTTTGTATACGACTATATCATATAAATGTGCTTATTTCTACATAAAAGTCTTGTGTGAATTGAGGTCATTAACTTAAGACATTGTTTAGTTTTCTATTTACATGTTTTGCTTTTTTTTTCTTCTCATTTGTAATTTATAATTCGATTGTGGTTTATGATGGAGAACCGAGTTTATGTCGAATGGATTTTGATCGTTTGTTATTAAACTATTTATGTAATGAGGTGGCAAAATAACCGAATACTTTTCGATATATACTGATTTATTATTATTTATAATCGCTTAAATTATTTAACGAAAGAAAAATGTAAATTTCACTCAACCTCCCCACTCAAGTTAAGTTTTTAAAATTCTTTATTTTCAAATTAAGAAATCATGTACTTGCGTAACACATTTTAGTCACATTCGAATGAGCGATTCATAATATGTTTGGACCCAATAGCATTGAATCGACGACCTAAAGACTATATTGACCCGAGTAAAGTTAAGCTTGAACGCCAGCTAAAGTATTGGATAGTATTTCGAACCTGTTAATTATTTCTTATCAAAACGCATACAGTGTTCCAATAAGAGCTTCCGGAAGTTTTTTGAAATACGCATTAAAATAAATTTAGTAGTCAAAATTTTTATTTGTGAAGTAAGTTTTGTTTGAAAATAATTAGATTTTATGGGTCCAATCATCCAGCACTTTAGTAAATTTCAGCCAGTATAAACATACCCCCTAAAACATAACATACATATAAAAAGTAATCTTTTCTTTCAATTGAAATTTCCTTTCAATAAAAAAAAAAAAAGCTCTAGAATCTCTTCTGGCTTTTCATCAGCCCAAACACGACAAATTTGTTTGTTGACAAAAATGAGCTTCATCGCTGAACACAATTTCTCGATAAAAAACTAATCATTTTGGAGCTGTTCCAATGTCCATAAACCAAAGATCAACTGGCTCCAATTTTTGAACAAGCTGTATTTTGTATGCGCTTCCCAACCAAGATCCTTTTTTCAAAATATGCCACAATGTGCCATATGAGAGACATCTCAGGGTTTGAAAACGGCAACGGATTGATTGATTACGGTCTTCACGTACACTTTTTGCTACAGTAGCAATATTTACATTAGATCGACTTGTATTCTAGTCGGGATATGAATATCCAATAATGAAAAGTGAAGATTATAGATGTCACACATAAATCCCAGTGAGAATTCCAATTGGAAACATACCTCCTATTGGATCACTCTTTTACAAGTCAATATTTTTCTTAACGTTACTCGTATGTTTCAGTTACTTTCTTAGAATAACTATATAGTTTTTCTTTTATGTTTTATATTATAATCATAGGTAATAATTTATCTTCTTAACTAAAAACTATATTTTTACAGCTATTTCGAACAAGCTACAATACAAAAAAGAAAGACCAAGCGTTTTGCAACTTTCAATTTTTCACCGTTGATAAACTATATGTAAATTTTAAACTGCATAAATATATATAAAAAAAAATGTAAAGTTAAGTTTCTTAAAGACATAATATGGCTTATCCATTTGAGTTGAATTATAATGTTTATGTGATAAACTTTAAATATATATAAATACACAGGAATATATAAAGAAAATATATAAGATTGCAATTAAAAGCGATGATGAGAGTATTATTGTGTTGGTGGATTAAGATTCATGTTTCTTTTCATCTCAATAAGGTCATTGCACGAGTTTCTTATTGTAATTATATGTACGATTTGGATGTAATAGAAAACAACATTTTTACTTAAAATGTACATATATGTGGATCAAATTTTTATTCAAAATTAAGTTAGTGATAAAGTTTACTATTTGTTTTATATGTCATTTCCGGCGGAAGTTAAACTTTTGTTTGTCGTTTAAGCTTATTTATCAAATATATTTATTTATCATTTTAAAAAGTTAGTCGAAATAATTACATAAAAGGTCACACTGAGTATATTGTCGTGGGTCGTTGTTCTTCGGGTTCTAGTTTAATCGCAAGATGGCAAGTCAAGTTTAAACGTTCTATCTAGTACGCGGCTTATAGGCTTATCGCATTACTATAATAAAACACGTCTAACCTACTCATTGAAAGGTCTTGAGCTTTAGATGTAGCATTAACTGTGACATCCATTTCACTGAGACATGTCAGGTCGTGCAGGAGAGGTGCTCTACGTGGGCAATTACAAAACAAGTGAAGTACTGTGTGGAGTTCCTCCTTCTCATCGTTACAGCTACAACCTAAATGATAAAATTCCCACAACCGAACTGAATTGATTCCTTCCTTTTAACAAATAACAATTGTGCAAATCTAGATTCAGTATTGACCAGTTCTACCTAGTTATTACACACTTTCTGCTAATCCTTTCTTTTCCTGTCCAAGATAAGACAGAGGATATGATATGATATGAAAAATTCTCTTTCATAGTGGGTGAATCACAACGATAAGTTTTTTACACCGTTGTGAACCGAACCAACTCGATTTTCTGTCGAATTACATCCAGGCACAAGCTGCTATATCTTGAAGAGAAGTTAAGCGGGCGATTAGAAATAGCAGCATCATCCGTCCCACCAATTTAAGTAACAGATCATTAATCACCTAGTTCTAGTGAATCCTCTCCTCCCAAATATGCAAGCGACCGTGTGGTTTCGTCTGGTTTTACGTTATTATATAAGTTTATTTCCAGATATATTATGAAAAATTATTATAGAGTATTGCTTGTGTGTTTAAGGGATTTGTTAATAGTGAGTAAAAAGTTGTTTCCACAAACCTCCCCTTCCTTACAGTACGAGTTTGGAGATTTCCATATCTTCCACGGTTAATTAAGCATCTGATGTGACCTTATATCTATCTTTTAAAGTATTTTTAAGAGTATCCTTTGTTGGGCTATGTAACGATCTTCAGGATCTCATGAAAAAAATTATTAAATTATAAAAAAAATTACTACTTACTTCCATTTTTTAGAAATATGATATGAGTTCTAGGCTGCATTTGAAGACATCTTCGAACAATGGTAAATTTAAGATAATAGTTTGACAGGATTATCTTTATTCTTATTATTTATTTAACCACATATGAGCCTCTATCTTAATTCGTATTTATACGTTGAGAAAATAATACGAAATCTACTATATCAAGCGCTAAAACAGTTTTTTTAGGGACCGAAACCGATAACGAGTTACCATTTCATTTTGTTCATGTATCGGGTTTTTGACAGATTTTGATAAGATTTAGTGATCTGAGTAGTAATGGTTATCAGACACGTTTCAGTCCAGTAAAGTCAGAACAACCCTGATATTGATACGTAAATAAGTATTTGATACTTTAATAAGTATTTCAACCCAACTGTTCGTATGCAATTGTACGCCAAACACGGTGCTCGGGTGTATTCAGGTTTTGTTTCATGTCGGCCGTCCATCGTGTTGGAGTCTTGAGATCCTAGTTTCGTTGGTGCCGACTCCAAGGCATCAGACCTACTTTCTTTTCTGTTAAGCATAGTTTAAAGATTGGCTGTCTTATAAAATGACGATTCAGGTTTTAAAGTGATATATGTCAAATCATCAAAATGATGAAACCTTGATAGCCATTCCAATTTTGGATTCATTTTTTTCGAGTCAAGGCTTTTATTTGCAAAACTTCAGTACTTAATGCTGTGTGGCTCAGAAGATTTTCCAAACTTATGGTTTATAAGACAAAGTAATTCTTGTTATAAAGGGTAAAATATATAAAGGGTTATAAAGGGTGTCGTTTTAGAGGTTCACAATTTTAAATTAAAATAGAAAAAAACCATTTGAATTCCAGTGAAATTTGCTTTATTGGATAGATAATTTTTGTCCATTAATACTTGAATATGATTTCGGTCATGTGGCAATCTGAATGTCCAATTTTCACTTTAGGAAAGTGTGCCAGTGGCACCGTAATGTTCGAACCACATATCAGCAAGATTTATACCACCCAATTGGGATACAAAAAAGTTAGAAATCATGTCTATTCTGTTTACCGTTGACTGTAACATTTCGTCCACCATTGGCATGGTGTGGATTATATTCACTTCAAATCCGACAAATCTGTTTATTAACATACTCATTTATCACAAGTGTGCATCATTGCTGAATAAAATTATGTTTGGACAATCAACATCAATATCAATTTGTGCTTCAGCCCATTTGCCGAATCCGTTTGTGCGATTGTCGGATGGCTTTTATTATAAAATGGCAAATCAAACTAATTATAAAATAACTTTCCGCCCTTTATATATAAATATATGTAGATTGCCCGTTCGCCGATTATTCCTTTTTCAGAGACTTTTCAGGACACCGTTGTCTCGATGTCATAAAAAGCGATTGTGTGTAAAAAGCGATTGTTGTCAGTTTTATAAGTTCAATTTATTTGATAGTTTCGTACGTACTGAATCCTTTCGGAAAATGTTAACTTTAAAGTTCATCAATAACGATTGACCTGTGAATTTAATCATTCCTTTGTTATAATGCGGCGATAGTATTTGCCTGTTTAAAAGATAACGTTTCTTTATAATTAGTAAGTATGTATTATTTTTGCCTTAAATCGTATATAGTTTTGTGACATATACGACTATATATAGAGTAGATGCTTTACTGTGTTTTTTATGGCTAATTACCATCAGTATTCCGTTTTTGGCCAACCAGACAGTATTTCAGCTGATGATAGTTCAGTTCGGGTTATATGATTCTGTTCTTAATAATGTATTGTTTATTATATTGCAACCGAGTCGTTTAACTTGCTATCTTATCAGTGACGACTTAACCTTGTTCGCACCACTTAGTGCCATTGTGTAATTTCTTGTTCGTTTTAAAGCCTATAATATGTTTATTTTTCTAATACGTGCCAGTTCTCAGCTAGATGAGACAACTAGCTAGGAACATCGTCAGTTTGGTTCTTGCCTTCTCGGTTAGTGTTATGCCCGCTTACTAATCCAGATTAATTCAATAGTTCAAAGGGACCTATATAAAGTATGTATAGTTGATCGTGTTCGTGTATACTAAAAACATTTAATTCCTTATCTTGTAAAAAGCTCGTCATCACTTTTTTTATTAATTTTATTTACTTAATTTTATAATTAAGACACCATTTAACTTTCTCATTTCAAATGTTTGTAAATATTCCAACGTCCATGATGGATTTAAATAATAAAAAAATTTACATACATTATTTTCATGTATATATGTACTCAGCAGTCTATTTGCTAAGCAAACTCTATTAAGGTTAGATAATTTCAATTTATTTATTTATTTATTATTATTATTTTGGAAAATAAAAAAAATAATAAAACATGGACGATAATAATTTGATAAAATATTGATTCAAATACGGATTTAATTAATCATATATGAATCGACTAAAATGTGCGACCACCAACTGTATACAAAAATGTGTTATGTGGTAGTAAATATTATCAGTTAATTCTATAATAGTATACAATTTAATAATTACAAAAAAAAGTATATAAGGAATATTTCTTAATTATTCATCGTATATTGTTTCACCTCACCTCGCACTACCAGTGCCAAACTTGGCACATAAGGTAGGTGTTTATATTTTGGAATAACTTGATTTTGAAATATAAATCAGATATGACTCTTTATGGGGAGAGACATCATTTCGTTCAATAATTGAAATCTAATTATGGTACTTCGCTCTGTGGTATAGTTTTACAAAAAATTGTTGCAGAAAGGTCAATAATACATAGATAACTTGGTAACACTGTGTAATACACCCAGCGGATATTCGTTGTGATTCCTGTATACGTGTGAATGTATAGTGATGTTTTAAAACAATTTTTTTTTCTTTTCGTCGTTTCACATCAAGAAAATAACACAAAAATACGCAAAAAAAATTTGTATGTAGCTCTATGAAGTATTAGAATCGCGACACATTCGTTTAGCTTTTTTTGTATACCTATATTATTTTTTTTGCATTCAAAACTGTGTTTTGTGTATATATCGTTGTGTGTGTGTGTATATTCGAAACTTTTTCTGTTGTACAAACATGTATACAACTCAACTCCATTTTATCAATTTATTTAATTAATAAAACAAAATAAATTATTAACTAAATTTTTGTATTGTATAAGTCGTATACATACATAAAAAAATAATATAAAATTCAAGGTAAAAATATTTTTATTTATTTATATTTATGTACGAGAATATATATTTTCAAAGTATATAATATACTTTATATACATTGGATATATAATAATATATACATTATATGATGTGTGTATCTTTCTGTAGTTATATTCTAACACAACGTTGAAAAAAAAATATGTATACAAGTATATTCATGAAATAAAAATTAAAACTCATATAATCAAAACCAGATTACGGCATATAAGAATTGAATATTTTTTTTTTTATATATTTTTTGCACTTTACAAATAACTGAGTGTGCGCTACATTATTCTTTTTGTTAAACAAACAGCAAAAAAAAATATTTTATATCTTTTTATTTGAATTCTGCTGTTGTTACAGTTTATTCTTAAATATCATTATCACATTCTATTTAGGTTATCTAGATGATTTGGGTTTTAATTTTTGGTCTATGTCTGTGAGGAAACCATTTAACTTTAGCTACCAAATAACTGTGGTCGATGGTGTTGTAAAGTTTATCTAAATCTAAACACTGTAGTACCCACGATTATTATAGTTTCTTACCCAACTATATAAGTAAAATATTTATAATTATTTATGTATAGTATACTGTATAAAATGCATTTAACTGTTTTTCCATTTGAAACCGATTATTATGAATAAACGTGACATTTTTCTGCCATTAGTTGAGCTTGTGGTAGAATGGAGAAGCTAGATTTTAAAAATCTAAAACAATAAATTACTGTAATTAGAAACACATCTTGAACTGTCAAAATTTGTTACAACAATTTTAATGCTCTTTTATAAAACAATATCGTTTAAACATAGGCAACATTGCAAATACAGCTCTGTAAACCGTGATTAATATTTGTATGTTTTGGATTAATTGATTAACCAAACCATGCCCCTAGATAGCATTTTATATTTCATAACCACACTCTTACTGGTATTTTAATTAATAGATCACATGACACCCACGAGCTACTAAATCGATGAAGTGTTTACCCTTCAGTTTGCGTTTAACAAGCGAACTAAATCAAGTACAATCTAACATCAGTGGCCACTGAAGATTGCGTTCGATGGAGAGTGGAGTGTAATCTCCTAAATCATTTTCAAAATCGTATTATAAGGTTAATGTGGAACCGCTGTAGACCAAGTGGACAATACTATTAAGCAATAATTTGATTAGGGTGTTTTGGTTGTAATTTGAATATTTTTTAACATAATCATCAGTTTAGGTTTGTATTTTCATTCAAAATTCATTATAAACGAGTACTAAACCAAATTTCATTAAAATAGTGTTTAAAAAATCGCCGATTTAGTTTGTGTCGATTTAGTTTCTCGGGAGTGTATTTACCATTTTCATTAACCTAAATATTCTCCATGAGTTTATTAGGAAATTGTAGATGCAATCAGATTTAGAGTATAAAAATTTCTCTCATAGAAAAGATTCGGAAATACTCAGTCATATTTATTTACAAGATTGATTAGGGTAGCTATACGAGTAGTTTTTAAAAGTATAACTTAGATCCTCTTAGATCCTGTATTGACTCGAATCCAACTTTGGTTAGTCTTATGTTTGAAGAGTGGTCTACTTTTGTTTTCTAATATTTCCTGTATATTTTAAGTGCAATTTCCCAAGCTTTTGAGATAGTAGTAGAATACCAATCTCAATCCCATATAATTATTAACAGTTTACTCAATCTATCAATCTGAGTTTAGGAAGTTTCTTGGGACGAATACTGCGTTATTGAATATCGGTCATGATATTCAGTGTATGTATGCGGAAAACGGAGAACTTCTCTCATTTTGTTAGACTTTTCAAAGGAAATTATCTATTCAAAAAGCTGTTCGTATTTCTCCTTGCTCGAAATCCATTTAGGTATTTTTCTATGTAATTCTGTTTCATTCAGTTCAGGAGTTTGAGATCTATTGAGAAGCTTAAATTAAAATTACTTAATTGGCGTGCTAGATTGACAAAAAAAAGGTTAAACTTAATTGAAATTTGTTTAAATCTTGTCTGCTCCGTGCTGCTCATTCCTTTGTGAATGAGCTTGTACTCAAAATGATATCTATCACTTTTCTGTTTCAATTTGAAGAAATTTGTCAATGGCCCGGCCCGTATAGCAAGCTCATAATATGGTGTAGCTTGTATGAGTAAATCAATCATTCAAGAACGGTTATTTCAATATCATTCAAAATCATTCAAATATGACGAAAAAAAATCAATTCTGGATGCATGTCGAACGTAGACCATCCTCATTCGGAACAGAGTTTGGGTATTTAAGGGTGATGAAAAATAATTCCATTTCGAAATCGTCTTGGCTACACATAAATTAGTGGACGTTGTTTCATAATGACGACTTTAAACCCATGCTTATCACTTTGAACTGTATGTAAACCATATCAACCTATGTCCTACTTCCGATTACGTGTTTATGGCCAGTACGTTTTATTACTACTTTTTGAAACTCTTAGTCCACAAGCTACTATCAGATGATTTTATATTATTCCTTTCTGAAAATATATGTTAATTTAACGTACTCGAAAAATTCATGCTAAAACACTTTAACCCAGACAGAAAATATTTAAATAATGGTAATAGATCCGTAAGAGCATACTGTGACACAACACGTCTCATAATGCATTCGCCTTCACCGACGACTTAACAGATGAGTATATGACCTAAATTCAACTTAAATTTCTATGATTCCTTTTTGTATACCTAATATAAATGTTTATCATATCTTCTTTATAAGTTTGTATTGTCTCATTGGGAATACATTCTTCGATAAACTTGAAGGGAATCCTTATAATGCTGTATATTAAGATATTACTTGTATATGTGAGACGATAATGATCAGTAATCAAATTAAGTGTCAATACTGGGCGATATACAAAAGGAGTCAACCCAACTACTTCCCATGTAGTCCTGTTGAATAAGGTTAATGATGCTGGGAGCTGTAATCGTGACAGCTAATGATAATGATGGGAGTTGAACTTGAACTCCACAGAGTGGCATTGATTGACAGCTAGGGCGCTGAATCAACCAGCCGATGAAGACGTTTGTCTTATGAAATATATGGCATCTTGTTGTATGATCTGTAATGTTCGTTTCGCTAGATCGGTTTCGATCTGATGACGTCATTGATTCGTTGTGTGATCGAAAAGATCAAATCCATCACATCAGGCATATGCGACCGGACTTGATGTATGTTGCATTTCGTTTCTATATATGTTGTGAGGCTATGTTGCAACAGTTCTAACACTTCACTATTGTGGCGTGACTATTCGTCGTATTTGTGAACACCACAGTCCATTCTATGTTTAGCTCAATTGGAAAGTGCTGTTGGTATAAACAGACATGTTTATGAATTGCCTGGCAGTCTAGGTTAATTTTGTTTAGTATAATTGAAGCTCTAAATCTGAATGTAGTAGACAAACGTAGTTTTCTGATAGTAAGATTGATATCTTATTGATATGAATAATTGCTAAGCATTTCAAAATTTTGCGTTATTTTAGCCAAATCTAGTTTACGATTGGTCCTAAACCAGCCGTACTTTCATGTAAATATGCACTGTCTTCGGAAAAGGATCAAATGAGAGGTGGAGATCATACAAGTCATGGTCTGTTTAAAGTTCATCTCTATCGATATCCTTGAACAGAGTTAGTGGTTGTAGCTTAGGGGTTGTGATTTAACTTAAAATGCTACGGATGATGATAAGCGAACGTGTGTAAAAGCATTTGTTGGGCAGCGGTACTTGTAGCATTGAGTGCATGTTTTCCAGTCAATTTTATATAAAAAGGGTTGCCCAGATTTCTCATAACTTAAATCTACAGCATCCGAGTCATGTATTATGGTTTTAAACGTGTTAATATCAATTGTAAATACGAGATAATGTAAGTAACATGACTATTGTTGACTTGGGGTTAGAAAATATTTGTATTAGAAAAAATTTTTAAGGGTACCAAAAGACTTCTTAAACTGTAAAATTATTTAGCCCTTATATTTATAAAATATTGTATATTTAAGTAACAACTGCTATTTACTTAGTCTATTTTATAAATATTTAGGTTGGTTGAACCTGAACTAAATCAAAAAAAAAATTCGATTAACTAATTTGTTTTACTGCCTACATTATTAACATGTATATATGTAATATTATATATTATAATTTTAACCATATGTAGGTATTCTAATTATAAACTTAATAATTTAGGGGAGTTTATAAATTAATTCGCAGAATTTATAAATTTTCAAAAACATGTCTAATAATAAAAATTGAGTAACTATTAATTAATGTATTATGTGTATAGTATAGTGTTGATCTCGCTGACGAAATAGAGCCTATATTCTAAAGTTTAAATATGTACATACGTCTTATTGATTAGATAAGAATGTATATATATATTTTACCAAAGTGTATATAAAATGGAGTTTGGCTTTTGTATTTGTTACACCAAGTTTTTGTTGTTTTTTGTGTACATATATTAATTTTTTTCTCATGAATGTTGTGTGGTCTAACTGTATATTATTCGTCTTCATGAATTTAAAAAAATATATATATATAAATTCTTTGTGATACTTGCTTATTTTATCTAACTTATTTACACGAATGATATATATCGACGACATAATACTATAGCAAAGACATATGACGTAATAAAATGGCATCACAACCTTTTGTTGTTGTTCATAATTGATTTGAGTATTTTTTTTCTTTTTAATTAGAAATCAATTTATTCTAGAATAATTTTTTTTTTAAACCACACTACTGTTGTTCATTTAAAGTTATTGATTTTTTTTTGTACTATTTTATATAGGTGCTGCGGTTAAAATGGAACATTTCCAAGCCGCACTAGATCCTCGTAAACAAGAATTGCTCGAGGCACGATTCCTCGGAGCTCGGGTAAGTCAACATTGTGTTTATTATATGTACATAATACATAATATATAATGATAGTATATATGTATATCGCAGTTTATAAATTTTTTGGTGATGTGTGAAATGCAAGATTATATGACCACATTTTGTTTGATTGGCTTTACATTCAATATAAAAGTCTATATAAGTAATTGAAATATGAATAAATATTTAAGTACATACATATAATGGTTGGTTAAGGTTTTTGAATAAAGCGGAAAAATGGATTCTAGTTTTTGAATGATGAAAATTGTTTGGGTGTGTCTGATATGTAATTTTCGGATTTTTTTCTCATCAACGTCCTATTCAGTTTTTATTTTTGCTGTTTATGTAGAAAAATTGTACATATGTATACATATATTTTATTAACGTGCATATGTCGCTCTTTGTATATACCATTTATATATGTTTGACTATATAAAGCATAAAATATAAATATATAATAGAAAAATATTTTGTACATAGGAAAGGATATGTACATAATATGTATATATATAAAAAAAATGTATTCACATTTTTCCTTTGCTCTCTTATATACATATCTCTCGGTTTCAACGTTGGAAAAACTGTTTTTTTATGTATATAACATTTTTTTCGAATCGATTTTTCAACTTTTTTTTTTGTTTTGTTTTCCCACCAACATCCTCTTATATATTTTTTATTATTTCTATATACAATATAAATATATATATATATATATATATATATATATATATATATATATATATATATATATATATATATATATATATATATATATATACGTATATAATGTTGAATTACAACAACAAATATACTAAAAGTACTATCACAAAACTATGTACAATGATTATACCAGTTCGCTTTTAATTCAAATTTATTGTGTACATACATACATATATACTTGTACATTTTAGGTATATCTAGAATAACGGTTTCTTAGGTGGGCGAAAATCAATATCACAACCTAAATATCGCAGCATCCTTATTTTGAGCTCATACATGTGTGTGTTTCTGTGTACCATTAAGATTTTGTATAAAAATACACGTACGCATTAATAATGGCTAAGTTGATTAAATTAAACAATTTCGATTTATTTGTACTGTGTTTTGAGTTAAGTACGTCGTGGCCACGACAATTATTTATTTTTTTTTTTGTAGTAAAATATAAAATGGTTGTCATGCACTTGCATATTGTTTTTTGTTCGCGTACATTTAGCACGAATACATAAAATTAAAAATGGCAAGAAAAAACAAATCGAAATAGTTTCGGTTACTTCACTTTTTTTTTTACTTTATATTATGTATTAGTGTATATAACCGATTTTGTACGATTGGAAAATAGTTTATGTACAACAATATATAATGTAAAGATTTCTAATTTGGTTTCCAAATTGAGTAAATACCACGTCACTAGTTTTGGTGGTTTTCCGTTAGTGTAAATTTATCACAAAATCATATTCTCATAGAAATTAAAAACGTTTTTCTCAGTACCGATCTATGTTATTCACTGTAAGCTATTTTACGGGATTGTATTATAATTGTAACAAATGAATGACGATTTAAAACCTGGCATACACGCGTACATTTATTATAATAAACTAATTTGCTGTTACACCTAAATATAAAAAAAATATCATGAAACCACAACTATTAATAAACCAATCTGATAAGTAGTGGTATAGATTTACACAATATACTCATATGTAGATAAACTGTTGCATAGTTAGATGCATGTGAATGTAATAGAAATTAGACTTTTAAAAAACATAAAAATAAAAAGAAAGCTAACTTAAGTTATTAAGAAAGTTTAGTGATTAAAGTCGTTCGAAAAGTGATGGTCGCACTTTTTTTTACTTTTACAGACGATTGATTATGCTTTATTAAAATGGGCTATAATATGCGATCTATTTTACAGTGGAAATTACTGTTACAATCTTTTTATAATGATAGTATGATACAAATTTTATTCTACTTATTTGTCACCCTTTAATTTCTATTTTTAATATATTAATTTATAAAATAAATTACACTATACACATGTATTAGTGATAAATGATGAATTTTATAGATTTGTGGTTGTGTATGAGTTTCTCTACAATTATTTATTTCATAAAATATTACGTAGATGGATTCGTGTATGTATATATGTATAATATATATTTATTTGATTTGTTTTGTTCTGTAAATTTCAATTTGATTACTATATTTTTAGAATATATGTATCTAAATTTTTGATTTGAATAAAATGTATTTTTAGTACAGCAAGTAATAAAGTAGAATAATCGATGTATGTGTATTAAAAAATTTCAATTAAGCCACAGTTCTCGTATGTTTTCAAATCAGCCGAATAATTTAATTTTGTTATTTTACAAGCAAGGTTACTTTCTTTATCACATAGTTTATCCTAACTGAATGCAGGGTTTATCAATCAATATAAAGTCATGTCTTTACCGACTTGAAATTTCATCTCTTTTTCGAATCATTAATAGTATATGTACGTATTTGCTTAAATAATTGGATTACTATTATATATTGTAGCACATAACATTTCTCGTTGTCTATAGTTTTTGTATATTTTCGTTTGAAACTGTAAATTGTTACGTATTAGATAAGGCAAGTGAGTTAAACAGTTTTTTTTATACTATTTTTGTTCGTTCCAATAATTCATTTCAATTGAAACGAAATTAATTTTTTTTAATTTAAATTTAAGTTAAAATAGAAAATTAAAAACAATCTTTTTTTCTTTAACTGTATGATTTAATTTAAACAAATTGTGAACGGAATTTAGTAGATGTATTCTAATTATAGTTTTTCTAAAATAAATATAAAAAACATTGTAAAAATTATTTCGTGTAATTTCTAGCTCTGTAAAGATTTAATTGTGTTTAATCACATACTTTTATAAATAAGTGTACAATTAATTATAATGGCGATGATGACGTTTCCGGGACCTTTTAGTCGAGGTATTGAACAGTTCATAAATATAGCATGATATTTATATATATATATATATATATATATATATATATATATATATATATATATATATATATATATATATATATATATATATATATATATATATATTTATATATATATATATATATATATATATATATATATATATATATATATATATATATATATATATATATATATATATATATATATATATATATATATATATATATATATATATATATATATATATATATATATATATATTTATTTATATATATTGCTTTATATTTAAATATTTAATGTCGTTTATATACTTATATGTATACATAACAGACTATGCTTATTGATTATTTTAAATCAGAGTATCAACCATTTTCATTTTATTTTTAAAAATAATATTATGTTTACATGAAAAATAACTTCTTACATATGTGTATACATGATTCATATGTATATAACACACGATTCTTTATAATATAACATATAAGGCATATCAAAAAGGCATGTTAAAGAACAAATTTATATAGAAAAAAAAATTATTCGAGTTTGTCTCACCCTGTTTTATTTTCTTTATATTATATATAAAATATGTTTTATATTTTCAATTCTGGAAAATTCCATAATGAACAAAAAGAAAAATGTATATAGAAATATTGTATAAACAAATTTCATTTTGACCTCTCCATTTTTATTTCATTTCATTTTTTTTTTCAATTCCCATCCACCTCAAACATAACAACAACAGAAATTGCTATATATTTATGTTGAAAATGATGCTGAGGCAAATGGAAGGATGGATAATGCTTAGATATACACTCTCTTTCTATATACTTTAAATATATATTATATATTTCTTAGTACAGTGAAGTATCAATTAACACATCGATATGGATTAAAATATCTAGAAACCGATAGATAACATTATAGAAAATTATCTGGTTATTTTCCATAATGTACGCTGTCTTTTTTAAACAGTAAAATCTGATATTGTTGTCGAAAAACATCCAGTAGCTCGTCATTTTAGCGCATTGATGATGACAAAGAAAGAAAAAGGCTAATCGTTGTATTCTTTTTATATGATGTTTAGTTCACTTACTGTATATTTTTAATTTTATCTCAGTTATGAAGAAAAAAACAAATACATATGAAAAATTTTGATATTGGATCAATAATTTTCTTTCGGTATAGTTATGTTTTGCTATTTTCCAAAATTGTATAATACAGTGTTTTGTTCAACAGAAAAAATGTTGTAGAATTTGTGGTATTTATTTTCTACTCCTCTATAAAAGTTGCTATCGGAAAAAGTCGTGTTTAGTTGAAATAAATTGCACGGTTGAGAATCGCGCGATATGTATCATTATATCACATCGTAAGTTTCTTACAATATATAAACATAAAAATAATGGTGCTTAAAAAATAGAAAAACAACGATACGTTGATCATTATTTTGTATGATAACAATCATATTTGTAAATTTATTGGATTAGGAGTTAACATTTTGTTTATTTTTTTTTTTTCATTAGATTAGGTCCAAACACTTATATAAAAGCATTTGTATGTAATTAAGATATTTATTAACAAAAGTTATTTGCTATTTTTTCAAAAAATTGTAATTTGAAGATTTTTTATGGGGTCACAATTGATGCTATTTTTTCAATATTTAGTCAGTACTGTTTTCAATATTTGTTCATTAACATATATGTATTCTGTCAAAAATAAAATTGTAGAGCATAAATTCCTAGCATAAATCAAAATACGATTTTGTTTAAATCACACAAATTTTTAAGCATCATTTTTACAGATGAGTCCTGTTTAAATAAAAAAAAACGATTTAATTGGGGTTGCTTATTCGTTTCACTATTTAATCTTAAATTAAAAATATGGGTTAATGTCGTGAATTTCTAAAAAATTTACGAATTAAATCGAAAATGTTTTTCATGTTTTGCTACTATAGTGACATCCGACGGCAAATCAAAAATTTCATATTCGTAAAAAGTTTTTCATTTTTTTTTGTCTACTGATCACAATAATTTTGCACCACCAAAAATATCTTTATTGCTCAGCACCGTCAACTGTTTATCATGCATAAAATTTCCCCTGTTTTTTAATTTTTTTTTTCTATTTTCACTTTTTTTATCTCACTCTGAAAAACATAAAGAACAGAAAAAAAATTAAATTGGCAAAACTCACAAAATACTTTTGTATCACCCATTACAATTTTTTTTTCTTTTAATTCATTCAATAAAAAACTTAATCCATCACAACAATTTTCAATATATTGATAATCTTAAGTGTTGCCACATACTACGTGCTCGTACAATATGTCATTTAATTATTTTTTAACTGTGTACATTCATTCTTACTAGAATTGAAAGTATTGATTGAATTCCTGTTTAAGCCGTAAAAAATTAAAAAACATAAAATACAATAAACATTTCTAATTTTAATTCAGGGGAGATTGTTTAAAATTTCGCCATTTTGTCAAGAAAATTATATTATTAAATCGTAAAAACGTTTTATTAAATTAAAACATAATTCTTTTACTAATTTATATTTTTATGAACTATTTTTTTTTTGCAAAAACCTCATTTAACAACTAAAAAGAATTAGAGAATTAGATTTTTTTTGCTTCTTAATTAGGCATGGTTGATGACTCTAAATTTATTTCACAAATAAACAATTTCATCACTTTACATTTCCTTAAATAAATTTCTCACGATTATTTTGCGTAAAATATAATATTAAAACTAAAAAATATCTTGCTACCGAGCAACTCCATCCGAACTGTACAAATGCAGGTTACTGACTGATTTTTATATTATATTTTCGCTCCGTTTATTGTATATATACAGTGGTATTATATTGCGTTAAATATGTAAGTAAGCATGTTTGCCTGTCCCGACAATGTCTGGCTGATGTTTATATTATATACAAGAGAAGTAAAAAAAAATCGACCGAATAAAATACCGCCAACACAATTTCGTCGATCAGACGGTTGTATACATATACGACCAATACATGTTTAAATGTTTGAAGTACGATTGCGCTCAGTTTTTGTATTTTCTTTTGTCTTCTCATTTTTCATTTAAAAATGAGAGAAATGAGTATGAAATTTTTATTAAAATATAAAAAACGTGCACAAATACTAAATATAAACACGATTACACAATACAATATATACACGAAATTCCGTTCAATACAGTATGACGTTTCGTTTTTATTTTTTTTTCGGTTTTGTTTTGTGTGCTAGTTTTATTCTCTCATTTAATCTGGCAACATAGTATCCGGACAGCTGATCAGAAGGTTGCTGCTACTTTTGCTTTGCAATCAAGTTATGTTTACATCGTCATACTTGCTTGCTGTGTGTTTATATAACACATTTTTATATAAATGTGTATGAATATAGCGTTCGTTGATACCAAAATAAAAAAAAAATGTTTTTTTATTTTTTGTTGTTTCTTTTCTTTCATGTTATTACTACTGATATAGAATTGAAATATAAATAAAACGCATGACTCCGTGTTGCCGTAATATTTATTTTGAATTAAGTTTTTTTATTTAATAATTTGTCTATTGGAATTTTGTGATTTAGAGAGAGGCAACATGGTATATATTTAATGTGAATCACATGATGTTTGATACCATCATGAAGTAAAAATTGTTTTTTTAATTTTAAATAAGTATATAATTATTAAGTCTCAAAAGGCTTAAAACAATTTAATGGTAGTAAAAGATATTTCTGATATCTCTCGTTTTACTATCAGAATACTTCTGTGGTTCACGTTACATATTTTCGCTTATCGTGTAATATAATTTTGATGAAATCGTTGAATTTCTCTTATACGCTTATCAGAATTCAGAATCCATCTCTTTTTCAGGTCTCCTTTTATTTTATTTATTTTTTAACCCTACTTCGCTTATTAATTTTGCTAATGTTATACAGTTTTATATACATATGTACATTATACATATGTATATTATAAAAGAAAAAAAAATCAATTTTGTTCTCAAACTTCATTTAAATTAAATTACGAAAAAAAACATGAGACCTTGAATGAAAATGTTTATATTTCTTCAGCCAGCCATTTTGATAAAAATATTCATTTTTGTAGAATACATATTATATTTTGCTTAGAATATTTTATATTTTTAATTGTAATACCAGAGCTAAATATAATTATGTAGTTGAAAGAAAAAATATGTTCGATAATATAGTATATCTGCTACTATTCATCGATTCAAATACTTCAATGAGTATAATAAACTTGTGATAGATATGATAATGGTATATGTATTTTATTTCTGATTTTGTTTTTAAATTTAGTTTGATTAAATTTTAAATAGAAAGAATAATAGTTTAATTTTAAAAATAGATATAATATAAACTTTTGTTGTGTCCTTGAACAAATTATAATACTTTTGGGTAATTGGATTAAGTAAGACTTTTGGTTGTGGTATACGTAGATAGAACGATTTGAGTTTGTTTTGAATAAAATATTTAACTAAATATAAATTGTCATATATTAATCTTATTTTATTTTTTTCCAGTTGATCTTTTATTAATTAAACATAAATATTAGTAATGGTAAAGTCTATAAAAGGAGTTTCGTTGGTGTCGAGAACTATTGAAATTAATATATCTATAACCATAACTATTATTTAAAATTAAAAATCTACAATAAACAAAGAATCCTGATCACTAACTATATAGTAATATATTATCGAAGAATCTAAACTATCACTATAATTTCGAAGAAAATAACGTAAAACTACTGCTGAATGATGCATACATGTATATCAATTAAACTATACTAATTAGAACGAGGATACTGATCACTATACTATCGAGGAATTTATTTATTTCAGATACATTGTAAAAATAATAAAAAGTTTAAGGTACTTATCACTATACTACCGAGGAATTGAAATAATAATAACATTGAACTACAAAACCTTAAAAATTTAAACGCTCTCACTATTTAAAATTAACATTTTAACAAATATAGTTTTTTTTATTCACAATATTTAATTATTTAAATGGGTTTATACCGATATCATTGGTGATACTGATCATTATACTACCGAGGAATAACAAATTATAAAAAAAAATAGTATATAATGGTATTTTTTTAAATTATCTATGTTAAGTTCTATAATTTTATATCTTAACATTATTTATACACTTTTCTTGCAAATAATTCAAACTTATTAGAAACTACCGACTACAAATTAAAATAAATAATATTAATAGATCAAATATACAAATATTATACTAGTGTAGCCGAAATAAATTTCGAACGTTTAATTTCAGCGTAATATTAGGCCATTCATTTATTCTTAGAACAATTTCTATTAAATCAACATATTTGGCCTATAAAAAACAGACAAATTTATTTTTATTATGACAGAACTAATTATAACCATCACTTTAGATTAGATACACTCACGATACTAGTAAGATCAAGAAATATTTTATTTCATAAGCAAGTCGCAAACTAGAATCTTTTCACCATTTGATTACGATCTAATACAATACCCACATCTAATATCCTTTGTTGCATAGGATATCCTCTCTGTCATTTCAATACTATATATTGAATTAAGCGTAAATAAGTGAACTGCGAAATAGTTCCGAGTACCTTGATCTCAAAACAAGAGTGCAAGACAGACTGAAATTTAAATTTCCTTTGGGAAAATATTATAGTATTCCATTGGTTAAGTAGCTCATGAAGCTTTTGTGTTATATAAATGCTAAAAAAACCAATCTAGTAATTAGAATTACATAACAACCGAATTAAAGATAAATTGAATCTTTTTGTGAAAGAAACTTAGTGGCTACATCTCACTGGTTGCAGTTTTGTTCAACGTTTTGTTCAACGTTTTGTTCAAGGCGATTTGAATTTACTCAATTTGATTCAAAAGAAATAATTAACTTTTATCAATAATTTTTTTTGACAAACACAGAGTACTACATAAATAATTATGAACTTTCTTAATCTATTATCCTGTTGCAAAGCTTATATCAGTAGTTCATGTTTCATTTTGAAAATCCTAGTTATATAACGGAGTTATTTTCTATAATGTCTATGTCTACAGTTGTTAGTCAAATCAAGGACGAGCAAATATAGGTGAGAAATATTTAGATATTATCATTGAATTTTCATTCTAAAGTATTGTGGCGTCCAGAGCAACTCACAAATTAGCTCACACCACACGCAATTATTAAAATCGATATTTCGAGTTAAGTTCTTGTAATTCACTAGTACTGTCGTGTCACAATTGAACGTATATATACAAATTGCACAATATGAACATCAAGTCCGGTAGCATATGCCTGATCAGATGTATTTGATCTGTTCGATCACTCTGTCATTCAATGACGTCATCATCATCAGATCGAAACCGGCCTAGTGGACAACAACTCGGATTACAATTACATTTAAATTACAGTAAGCTACACGCTTCAGTATTTATATAGAAAATGAGTAGGTGTAATTGAAAGCTGATGAAAATATTTGAGCACAGAACTTTACACTAGAACTGTTGACTTGATTTATTAATTTAAGTGGTATAACCAATTATTTCCAAATATAAAGTAAATTTTCAAAAACTACTAAAATTTGAAATAGAATGTGATTTTTTCTAAATTCATTATCTTTCATTAATAGAAATTTTATTGAATGATAATGGATACTCATTTTTGGTCACATGTAATAAATTGCTTAGTTTTTATTGATTAAATTTGGAAGCTTTAAGTTTTATTCAAAAAACCATAATAAATTAAAACATGTAACGTTTTCAAAATAGACTATAACTATATAATATCGATCATTCAATATTATAAAGTTAGTCCACTTCTTTTGTTAAGTGTACTCATAAAATGACTTATAAAATACGATTGGTAATTAATTTTAAAATCACACTTGACGTATTTAAATTCCAAATTACATATTATAATCGGAATTTATATAAAAGTAACAACTTAAACCTACCACAGGGAATAATGGATAATAGCTTTAAATACATGAAAGCTCTCGACTGTTGTATGTATATATACATACGGAGTAAATGTGTATATAATATTATTTTTGTTTTGGTTTCTTTTTTCCTACTGAACATGCTCTCTAAATAATTTCCGATATATTTTTAACAATATACGTATGTTATATGCTTTCTTGTTTCTTTTGGTGAAGTTCGTGTTACCATAAATAAAATTATGATGCACCTTGAAAACTGCTCTTTGTGACTTTTAAGAGATCATCATGACTTTTATACAATACTCTGTTAGGTTTTGTAATTTGAATTTTATTGTTTCAACTGTATTCAGTTTATTAATTATAACAATCACTACTACACTTTAATCTCTGGATAGTTGTTCAAAAGTAAATTAACCATAAAATAAGTATATATGTATAATTAACACGTCATATTTTCTATTTTTTCATAATTTTGTTCGTTTTTCTAATATGGCAGCGCAAGAAATAGGTAAATTTATAAAACTTTCGAATTCAAATTTGTTTTTTCGCAAAATGTTTTGTTTTAATTATTTCTCATAATTGTATATAAGTTTATGTATACTGTACATTTTTTATGTTATACAGTATGTTTAGAAATATAAAGTAGATATATACATTATATGAAATATTCTTATATACTTGGGTATTTATATAAAAAATGAACAAAAGAAATGAAAAAGGTTTATATATTTTAAGTAAATTGTGTGATTGTATTTGTTGTTTTTCTTGAATTTTTCTGTACAAAATTATTTGGTTGTTTTTTCTTGTTATTTTATTTTTTTTTTTTAAATTTAATGCTAAAGTAGGGTTATAAATGGAGAGGTTTTAGTGTAAAATTACGTATAGATTTTTTTTATACATTTTGACAAAGAAAATTGTGAAAAGGCGTTGTCTTTTTAGTATTTTTACTTTAGTTTTTCCATTTTGATACGAATAAATATGATAATTTATGAATGAATTTGAGAGAACATAAGGCCAACATAAACTTAAGGTATTGATTTTTTTTTCAAGTATGATGAATTTAGGTAGATTGAAATTAGGGTGTTATTCCAAGATAATGTTGCTAGCCGCAGTTTTTATTTCGCGATACATCCTTTAATTTTGTGTTTAGATATATAATCCAGACTATGTATTTTTAGGTAAATAACAGAAAAAATGGTATGTATTTATATATAAAATCAATATTGCGAATAAAATTTTCTCTGGTGGTTGGTCGAAAATATACATTTGGATATAAAAAAATCTACACGATAAAACAACATATAGAGATACATACCTACAGTTTTATTATTATTTTTTCGTTTTTCATTTTGTAGAGAAGAATATACACAATTTTCTCTATTCTCCATTCCCAAAGTTTTTATTATACTTTTTTTTCTATATATAGAAAATAATGCTTTATTGGGTATGAGGGATGAATAGTAAAAATTCGAGATATATAGAGTTGAAATTGAATGGTGGTTTTTGTTTTGAATAAGGTGGTTTATGGAAGAGTAGTTAGAGTTGAAAGTTTATGGGTTGCGTTGGGTAGTATTTTTTTTTTTTGTATTTATACATGGACTTATTATTTAAAATGGAAAAAAGAACAAACTTTCAGTTCTTGAGTTGATTTTGTCGTGTATGATTATTAAAATTTTTGTTGTTGTTATTTTATAGAATTTATTTTATTTTAATATTATTGTGCCAAGTATATTAATGACTTTGAGTGTAAGAAAAATAAATAGTTGGATTCTTGTAAGTCGTTAATTTTTAATAATATTATATGTATATTTGTATTATTTCAAGGTCATTGATATTATACATTTTCAAGCCGCCACTTTTTTCATTTTCTCTTTTCTATTCATACAAATACATACATATATAAATATATATATATATATATATATATATATATATATATATATTTATATATATATATATATATATATATATATATATATATATATATATATATATATATATATATATATATATATATATATATATATATATATATGTATAAAATATAAATATATATATATATATATATATATATATATATATATATATATATATATATATATATATATATATATATATATACCAAACTATTCCTTCCCAAAAACGAAACTATTCACCTTTAATTATTTATCAAACTGAATCTTTTGTTAGTTCTCGTTTTTTGTGACTTGTTTTATTTTTTTGCTGCTCCTTACATATGAAAAAATTATAATAATACAAAACCGTGAGGTTTGTCTTTTCTTAAATAACATGGTTATTCAACCTTTTTATATTCACTCTATTTATAATCGTATATGTATGTATATTTTCATTTATGTCGGTTAAATATCTGGTGATTTACTATCTTTAATATGTATTTAATTAGCTAAAACCGCAAAAAATTAATTCAATGCATAGAGTGTAGTGTGGTTTTGTGATAAAAAATATTAATATAATTTTATATTACAATAAATGTTTTACATCCGTCAAATATATGCCCTCTACTTGTAGATTTTATTAAGTCGTTGATGAGTATGATGATTTTCCTTTTTTTAGAAAAAAACGTAAAACTGCTGTTTAGTAGAGAATTTTTAATATCCATCGGATCTTTTATAGTGGTGACCTAAAAGTATCATTATGATTTAGTATCAATAGATAATTGAAACATAAAATAAGGAAAGACATCTAGTGTCATCCAATTGATTTGTGCTACAGCTTTATGTTTAAATCGATTTATCTTTTTGTTCTACCCTAAACGTTAATCAAAATTCAAGGCCTTTCTTATATAAAAATAAATAATATAAACATGGCTGATGATATACAACTATACAAATATATTTACATATAAAAAAAATAAAATAAATTTAAATTGATTTATATTTATGTGATTAAAAAATCGAGAATGAATAACAAACAATATTGTGTCTTTAAGAGTTCCGAAGATAAAAGTAGTTATCCCCATTTTTGTTTTGCTTTGCTTTTTTCTTGTGTTATCCTTTTTCTTTTTTAGTATTATTGAGATGATTATAATAATATGTTCGTGTTTCATTCTTATATCATAATCGTAATTACACTGCAAATCAACAAATGTATCTGAATATTAAAGTAGAAAATGTGTCTTTTGTGTATTGTGTGTGAGAACCGAAATTGTATATAAGAGAACAAGAGGTATTTTTATATTATATTTTGTTTAAATAAAAGAAACAAGTAAAAGGTTCAGCGCATATATATATATATATATATATATATATATATATATATATATATATATATATATATATATATATATATATATATATATATATATATATATTGTGGTAGTGTAAATAGCGCCGCCGGAAGTGATGGTGTTTTGCTTTAATACCGTTTTTTTTTGTTATATATTTTTTTAAATATAAAAAAATCAACTCTTCTCTATCTTCATCCAATATCATAGATGAGAAAAAAAATCAGCATCCCAATACACGAATGTAGTGGTGTGTAAAATATCCGCGCGCAACTTTTTTCTTTTGATTTAATTCAACACATTTTTTTTTTTTTCATTTTAATTTCTTAGTTGATTTTTTTTTGCCTTTTGTTGTTTTGGAGATGATAGAGTTCTGTCTGGTTATTTAACGTATAAAAGTTTACATGTGTGGGTGTGTCAACGACAACGTCTGCATTAATTAGATTTTTACTTTTTTTTGTTAAGTGATTGCAAACTTGTTTTTTGATAAGATTATTTTCTGGTTTGCATATATATATATAAAATCGTATGTGTATAAATATGTGAGTGATATTTTAATTGATAACAACTAAATAAAAAATGTAGAAGTGCAATTAAATTAGCAACATGTTTATGAGTTCATGTTGTTTATATGTAAGTATCTCGTTATCTATATATGATTTTTATGTGGTCATCATCATGTGTATAATTTGATTTTCCGGATGTCGCCATCTTTTATTTAATACCATTGTTTTTCTTTTTACCTTTTTTTGTTATCAAATATATGTATATTATATATATATATATATATATATATATATATATATATATATATATATATATATATATATATATATATATATGTTGCTGTTTAAATTTCCATCCAAAAAACAGAAGAAAAAAATTATTAGTATGAGAGGAGATAGGTTGATATTACAATCCATCTCATTTTTTCGATTATTATGCTTGTTTTCTCTTTTCATATTGTGTGTGTTATCTGTTTTATTTATTTGTTGTGACGATTGTGGGAATGAAATAGCAATTTTTTTTTAATATTCTGTGTGGACATATTATATAGGGTGAATGTTAAAGTATTTTGCTTGTCGAACAAAGTTACACAATAATATTTTATTTAGTTATTTAAATCCTTGCCCAAGTCTTGAACATTTTATTATGTAATGTTATTAAAATTAAATATTAATAGAAGTGTATTTTTCATCATCACACTGTAATTTAATTTTTTTAAGCATAATTTGAGTGGGATTTTTGCAAAATAGAAACATTTCTTTTTTTTGCTATTTGTACAAAGAAATCAATAAAACCAAAAAAAATGTTTTCTTTTTATGAAATTCAAAAAAGAAAAAATAGAACAAAATAGAAAAAGAAAAGACGAAATTTTGCTCAATATTTATTAAGTATACAAAAAACGAAGAAAAAATTAAAATCAATCAAATATATTATTTTCTATTTTTATAATTTAAATCGTAATATAGATAGAGTTCAGTGATTTTTAATACTAACTGTTTTTATAATAAAAAAAAATTTTCTCTGTACATAAGAGTGGGGGTGGTGTATGTATTGTGAATCGGTTTAACTAGAATAAGTTTAATTTTTTTTTTAAAAATCAATTGTCAAAAAAGTTGTATATGAGTAATGGACTATTGGGGATGATAAAATATTTGTTACGGCCTAATGGTCAAGGACGTTATATATTTATATAAGATATATGTAAATATGAAAATTTATTTTAAAAATTACCACCAACTCGGTTTATATTACAATCACCATGTTACACAGGTACATTATAATGTTATAATATGTATTAGTTTCGTATTCTCCTTGTTTGTAATCAGGAAGTTATCCTAAATTTATTTAACCACAGTACATACATGGTTATATGTATACATATATATTCTATTTTTAAACTAAAAAATATTTTATTTTATTTGTGTTTTGTTGAGTTGTTTTGTAAAACTATTCTTTAGTGCCATTAAATGATTGCTATATTATTATTATATTTTATAGAGCTAAAATGAACTTAATTTGATTTTGAAATCTACTTTTTGTCGACGTATTATATAGTCTTTGTAGTCGTATTGTAATATGTATAGAGATAATATATACGAAATGGGTGAATGAAATGAGTGAACAATCAATTAAAACAAAAACAAAACAATAAAATCTGTATTAAGTAAATATTGTGTATTAGAAAATAATATTAAGTATTAGAATTAAACTACACGTATATGATGATGATGTCATTTGGTTGTATTCATATAAATGTTTTATCAATTTAATGATATTGAATGAAGATCACTTTATAAAATCATTAGAACGCCAATGATTAAGCGAATAAGTATATACATATGTAGATATAAATATATACACACATGAATCGATTTAAATATTTATATTTTATTTAAATTATAATATATTATTTAACTTCATTTCTCGAAAGCAATTTAAATTACAATTACTCGAGAATTGAAAAAATAATACAGTTGCACCGCTGTTATCGAAAGGTGTACTCTACAAATGTATTAAAGTTGATTAGTACTTGTTGTTGTGCTTGAAGTAAAAATGTAATATAATTTATTTATTGTATAGCTTTTTTATGTTTAGCTATTGAGTGTTTTAATAAGATCGAGTTAAAGTGGTTAAGACAAAAGAAACATCAATCTTTGTTACTGTTTTGACTGGCTATGTGTGAAATTTGAGTTTGAGTGTAATATCATCTTGACTGGTTTAGAATTGTAATAGGCTTATCTTTACCTTGCTGAAATGTATAAAAGGAAAAATATATGTGAACAAGAAGAAAATTATTCTTATACTATTTTTTTTATAGATTTTATTACTTTTTGGATATCATGTGATTTCTGAAAAGGAAATCGAATTTTCATTTTACGGTGGAAAAAATGAAAATAACAAGAAAAGCTTTTTTTTTTTGTGTATATAGTATATATAAATCGCAGATAATATTCATGCGCGTACTTGTTTGCAGTCATTTCTTGTTTTATGTACAAAAAAATATTTTTTTTTCATCAATATATTCATTTCAATGTTTTATCTGGTACAATTCTATATATACCCTTGGATTTTTTTTTTGTATTGTTGTACATGAACATCACACATAACAAAAATGTTCTTTATTGCTTTAGTCGTTTTATATATGTATATACGCTAAAAAATTAGTATTGCCAATGTTCTATAACTATTCAGTGTATCATAACCCTATCATCATTCAACCTCGTTACATTCATTCGATTTAAATATATGTATAACTGAGTTGAAAGAAATTTGGGAAATGTAATAATTGTCACAAATTTCCTCAATTTCCTTCATTTTTTTATTTCATTTTATGAAACGCCTTCGTATATTACAGTGGAATGAAAATAAAATGATGAAAAACGGTGTTTGCGATTTTCGTTTCTTAAAATAGATTTTTTCTTTTGTATATAATCTAAACATTACGTAAATATGACCTGTATTTATATAAATTTTATAAATACTAAGTTTTCTACAATGGTTATTCTAATCAACCTTTGTAAATTCTTATCTACTTACTGTTAAAGAATTGATAACAAAAATTAATGGTAACCTTGAACTATTAGAATTACTGTTTGACGTTCAAACATATACCTACATACAATTAGAAGACAAAACCAATTCAAAATGGATTAAAGTAAAAGGATTAAAGATGGATGACTTTAAGAAACGTTTATAAATAATTTTCATATATAATTTATAATATGTACATAAATATAAAATCATTTATATACTTATGTATAACATTTTCTATCTTTATATTTCTCGTTTGGTTGTGTTGTTTATATGATATGTATATACATATGTATATACCTCTTTTTGAGAAGCAGAAAAAAGTGCCAACCAAATATGTACATAAAAAAATAACCGTTCCTCCAACTCCATTCCTTTTTTTCTTGCTTTTTTCATCAAATCAATATTTTTTCTGCTTATATCTCTGTATAAAATATATATATATATATATATATATATATATATATATATATATATATATATATATATATATATATATATATATATATATATATATATTTATATATATATATATATATATATATATATATATATATATATATATATTTTTTTTTTTATATATATATATATATATATATATATATATATATATTTATATATATATATATATATATATATATATATATATATATATATATATATATAATATACCTTCTCCTTCACCAACCCACTAACACTTCACCATTTGGTGGCATGTATAAACCCCCCGCGTAAAACCCAAATAGAGTAAGAAATAAAGATAAGGAGACACAAAAGTATAATTTCTATTTATGCAAAAATAATTGTGGATTTTTTTTTTCTTCATCTTGTGTTATGTTTTCTTATAAACACAGCATTTTTTTCTTTGTTTTCCATCTTGAATATAGAGTGAAGTCATCTAACTTTCAGCACCCTGTATATTTTTCCATTTTTATGTTTTTCTTCACTTAACGTCTTTCATCTTTTGTTTTCTTTAGCTGTTTTGTTATTAATTTTGTGTTTGTTCACAGTAGCTTTCGACAGACTTTTAAGAAGAAGGTGGTATTCACGGGATAAAAGAGTGAACCATTTAACTATTGATGTATAAGTGTATACTTGCAAATTTATGTTGTTCTAAGAATATATAATAATAAATTTTACTATACTGAAGATATAAAAATATATTTTATAATATTCTTTTTCTTTATTTTATTTACAGGTAAGTCGTCATTCGACACTATTATGTAGCTAAGAAATTAATCATATATTCGTAAGTAAAAATACAAGCAAAATTACGTTGTTTTTATATACATACTTCTCGTATGTATGTAACTAAATTACTTAGATTCTCTGTTATTTTCTTGGAAAAGATTATGCCTTTGTTCACCAAATATTATTTTTATCTTATTATTAAACTAAGACGAACTTAATCTTAAAGCAAAATCATACAAAGCATTGATAAATTACCTATTCTTTTCATTAATGGATCACAACCCTATTTGAAAATAATACCTAATACGTAATAAGATTTGACAAAGCAACCAACAGTCTAGGTTTTCTTTTATACGACTGTGTTTTATATAAAATAAAAAAAAAAATTAATTGACTATAATAGCAAATAGATTTGCGTTTAATTATTTCATAAAATTGTTACGTGCATACAATATAAGATTTAGTTTTTGCTTAGACGTCACAATCTAACTGTTATTTTAAAGTTTTTTCTCTTAACGGAAATTTAATGAAAAGAAAATTTTTTTTTTGTTTTATCTTTTTTTTTATATGAAAACTAAATAAGTTTAATAAAATCATATTTAGAGAAAGCTAGTATAATTTTTAATTAAATGTGTGTGTGTATATGTAGTTTTATTCATATATAAATACAATACACATACTAACAACATACTGCATTTATGTACTTTATACACACAACATCGACAGTAATTTTCGAGATAAATCAATTTTTGTGTTGTACAGATTTTTTCTATTTTAAACAGAAAACTAGAATTCATCCATTTTTTTCTCTTTAAATAAAATTAGTTAGTATATTTTTCGAATATATTTATTATTTGTTGTTATTTTTCGGAAAATATATAAAACAACAATTTTAATTGGGTTTCAATATTTTTCAGTTATGTATAATACGTAGATATATATAAATATTTTCATAAATAAATACTGTAAATAAATATGTAGGTGGTCGGATCGACTAAAATGGGTGATAAGTTGGAAGTATATAAATAAATATATTGGAACCCAAAAAATATTATATAAAAGTGAATAGTAGCTACGCCCTTAAAGAAATAATTTGAACCTATATTTTTATGTTTTATTGATAACAACACCCTCCCTCTGTATCCTGTGAAAAATTTTCATATCTATGTTATGTATTGTTTATATTAAATTATATTTTAGTATATAAAATATATATTCTAATATAGAATTAACTAGTTCTGTATTGTACAAACTAGTAAATACATAGCATGTATACAATACTTACGTATATATAAAATATATTGCAGCAAATATCATTATTTGTATGTGCATCATTATATAAGTTTTAAATGTGTATATAATGTTGAAATCAAAGTATTTGAAGTTGTTCTAACCACACCCGAACATTTCACGATGCATATGTATAAAATTTATTTGAAACGTTGCCACTATCGTCTATGTAGTCCTTGTGGAAACTGATTATCCATTTTTTAATTTTGTATTATAGTTTTCTTAAGTCAAAGTTCTTATCTAAGTAATTACTTTCTTTGAAGGAAATTATTTAACTGGAAATTATTTAGCTCGCTATAGCTAATTTAATATCCTTGGAATGATAGAAATTTTTAATATTTTTAAATTAAATATAAATATAGATTTTATTAAGTGTAATTTGGCGTTGACTTAATATAAGATTAAGGTTAAAATATAAATTGCAATATAGACAATTTTTTTTTATTTTAACTTTTAAACTTTTCAAAATGCTATTTATTTGCAAAATTAATGCAAAATCTGAAGATACATCTATGATCCCTTGCAAGAGTGCAGAATTCATCTTTCATATCAGTAATATACTTTGGCATGAACCTACACAATGTGCACATGGTGCTATATATATCAAAGCATATATAGCGGTAAATAAGTGAACCGCGAAAACTTTAGAAATCAATGCTGCTCTAGTATTATTTACAAAGTTGTGTGCTTCGATTCATTATCGTACTTTTAACTAAATTGTTATCCTTCAAGTTTTACTCTAGAATTCAATGAAGTGTTCACAAATATTCAGAGAACAACAAAGTAAATTTTAACGAATTATTTCACAGGGTGTTGAAAAAAATGTTTGCTTATAGTTTAGGTTGTTTTGATTGATTCTTGTCTTAGCTGTATTAATAGCCTGAGTTAATGTGAATAAAAAGTTTATAAGCCTGTACCTAAACCTCATATTTATGTGGTTGTTAATTATTCACCCGATGTAGCATTCCTAGCAAGTGACTGTATTAAGTTTAGGTTCATCCTCGGATCTATCTCTCTTTACTTTATTCGGATCTCTTTACTTAAATCGCACGCATCTATTTCGTACCTTCTCGCCAGTTAACTCTGACATGTATCTATTTTGTCCCGCTGTAGCTTTAAAATCAGTATCATCGCTTATCCGAAATTGGTCTGTTCCATCAAGGACATCTTCAATATAATTGAATCTGACATTTGTTACGATCTGGATCGGTAAGATTGTATTACTTATCATATACTTTTAGAATCATTGTGCAATACTTAGCCATTTAAAAATAATATATTTTGAATTTTCATATTGAATCTTGTAGTAACAAGAGTAGTTTTGTACAATACACCCATATACCATATTAGAAAACTTACATTTATTTTCATATCATTTGCTTGTTTAATACACGGCTTCGTAGTATTTGGTGACTGCACGCTCATTGATATTTTTATAAATTGAGTTTCATAATTTCTTCGAACATTTTTAATAATAAGAGAACTAATTATGGTTTCATACTTTTAATAAGCAACTGTACGAATCACTCGTTCTATAAGGGTATACAAGTTGTTTCTACGCTTTCATCAGATACATTTTATAATAGTTTATTATTTTGTGTAACTATTTCTTATTTAAAAGAAGCTGAGTGTTCTTATTTTTATTTACGGAAGTCTTAGATAAGGATATACATAAAACTAGCGTCAAAACGATCCATGGTTTTGAGGTTCACTCCCATAATCATCAATATGGATGGATATTTAAACACCTCCTACTGCTCAAACTGATTCATTGAATGTCCATATGATGTCCTCTAATTTTGTCACAATTCTTATTATATTAAGTTCATAATGTAACCTTGAAGAGTTAAACTGTGGTGAATAAATGTTTTATCAGCAAGCTATCGAAAAGTATTTTAACAACAAACACTTTTTTAATGTCATAATCATTAAATTGTATTAGTTGTTAGTTAGATACCTAAATTTAAACTTTACATTCTTAAGAAACAGATTTTAAGAAATTTATGAAAATTCTCGAGCGCAATTCTCTGTAATATGAGGGTTGCTAAATTTTTAGAAAATTATAACACTCGTGTTTTTCGCTGCAAATAAACATGTCAGTCAAAAAGTGTAACACTTGAAGGTTTTCAGTTCACATCGTAACATGTTTTTAGTTACCTTAAAAAATTTAATTCAGTGAAAAAATGGAAAGAAAAGAGCAACTGTTTGGGTCTTCCAATTCGAAGAAAATCAACAAAAGCATAAGGCGTTGGGAAGCAAATGGTAGCGTGTTTCTTCACGAAAATCGGTCATGTGGCTCTTGAAAATCAAATAACAAGTTTAGTATACGACTATTTTTTGCCAGAGGTTTTCAACAAATAGATAGATAACAACCCAAAACGGTGAATCATTTTACATCACGATATACATATATGAGCTGACACACATCATATCAAAGAAGTGCGTTTTTTGAGCACTCAAACGATCAAATTGATGGCCATTCGCGTCAAAACCCGATTTTGCACCTAATGAATTCTTCCTGTTGCTAATTATCAAAAATAAGATGCATTGACAACGATTTGTATTCAAGCGTTCAAAACCGATGTTTTGGAGCTTATCAATGGTTTGAGTGTTTGCCAAAGTGTATAGATCTTAAATGCGAATATTTTGAAAAGCCTTAATGTAATTTTACGTCAGCCATAGTATAGAATAAATTCAACGATCTAACATTTCCTTTATACCTCTCACGGCATCATTTCTTCCATCACACCAAATAATAAGTTTGTCTATTATAGCATTGCTGTAAATAAACACAACTTGACCTTAACATATGATGATGTAAACATGATTGAGCTTATGGTACATGATACACTACTTACGAGCCAATCTCATACGTGTATACATAATGTTGAAAAAAAACAAGATTATATGTTGCTTGCAAGAAACAATGAAACTCAATTTTCATTATCATATAATTCGTTATATATTTCCTAACTAAGCACACAACAGCCACACAACTACTTTGTGAGGTCAAAAACTTTTAAGTTTTTGTATTTTATTCATTGTGAAAATTTATTGTAACTTTTATATTGTATATTCGTATTTATCTTCTGCTGTTGTTGCTTTATTCTGAATATGAAAGTTTAATATTTTGTCTTTATAAATTACTGGAATCTAACTACTATATGTGTAAACAATATATGTATAAGATGTTTTTGAGTTAAGTATATACTATGTTATATAATTAGTTCTAGAATACTCCGCTCGAGCCATAAATGTGTTGGTCTATTATAAACTCTGTCTTATTTCAATCATATGAATATGTAAAATTTAGTATTCTTATCGGTTTGTGATAATTTTAAGTTAAACAAAATGTGTAACGTCATCAAAATGATTCATAGATGAGTTTACAATGTATTTTTTCAACATACATATATGTATATGACATAATTTAAATACATAAAAGCATGTGATTCTTATATTCATATGATGTATAGTTAAATAATAATAATTATAAGTCGTAATATGTATTACAGATTAAGGGGTGCATTGTTAATATACATATATGTATGTATGTAGGCACAATTTAGTAAGGGTCTTGAAAATTTCTTCACTTAAAATTAAAATTGATGCGTACATCTCTTTGGTATAGTTTCTTCTCTTCGCTTAACTATATTATTGTAAGTGAAAACAACATTAAAAACTCCAAACAAACATATCCATATACAAAAGAAAAAATGCAAGTAGTTTTGGTTATCTCACAAGCCAATCTGGAAAAAAAAAGAAAAGACAACATAAGAAAATGAAAAATAAAATTACAAGCATTTATATATGAGTATGTGTATGTGTAAATATATGCTTACCAAATTCAAGGGCGATACAAAAAAAAATGTTGAATTTTATGGTTTTAAAAATAAATACTTTTCATTTTTAAAAGAAACTATCACACGCATTAACACAGGTTATCAACCTCTGTTACATTCTTACCTGTGCACATTATGATCACTATATACAGTTGCATTAATAAATTATATATTGTATAGGTATATATATTTGAACCGTTTATAATCTGAGATGTTGAAAAGATTAAGAAAAATAAAGTAACATGTATTATATATCTATTTGATCTAGTCTAGATATAGAATAATGTTTAATTAATTGATAACGAAAAACCTTTGACATCGGGTCAATTTTTGCACAAAAATCATAACGAAGAATATAAGTATACTTAATATTTGGATGATATAAGAAGCAAGTCTCTTTATATATAATTATGAAGAAGAAACTGTAAAACAACCTGAATATAATTGTTAGTTGTTGTTGTTTAAAAAGACCGGTTTCTTACTAAAAATAAAATAAAAAAAAATTTCTTTAAGAAAACTTACAATTATTATTATTTGAATGACAATTTTATCTTTTTCTCTGGCCTTCATATTAAAATGTGTATATTCGTTTATGAAGAATGTATCATTTTGATATTGTTAAAACTGGCCGAATACTTTAAAATATATATAGTATGTGCGCGTACTGTATTTGAACTGTATAACTAGCGTCTATATCTATTGACAACATTATAATAATATATGGTATATACATACTCTGACCTTAAATATAAAGTACACTTCGGGTTTTTGTTTTTACTTTATCATTACAAATATTTAATGTAGTTTCAATTATTGCAAGCGCGAGCACATACATATATAGAGAAGAGTTTATGTATTCGTTTGGAATTTATAAATAAAATTAATAATATGTGCTTGTTGCCAAGTCTATATACAACATCTTAAGGTCTTTGACGATCGTTAAAACTTAAAAAAAAATCGATTTCAAATGATTGTATATACCGTGTTTGGTTCAAGGACACATCTTAAAATCTAGATTCTACTGTATATTATATTATCACAGCTTGTATTTTTATACATACTTAAATGTTTTTAATCTGCGCATCATTTTGTGTTTTGAAAAATTATTACTTTAGTTTGGTTTTTATCAAAAAATTTTCCATAAATAATCTTAGAGCTTTTATATATGTATGTACATATGTGTTGGTTCTTCATTTTATATTGTTGACAAAATCTTTATTCATATATAATATAAAGTTGCAAATTCGTTTTTTAACTTAAAACAATAATTATTTGGTTAAGTAACACGATCGTTTAATGTTGTTTATAATTTACCGTGTATTTTGGTAGCACTTCGTTTCAGAACAATTGGATGATGTGTTTAATTTGGTATTTTATACGACATTGGTAAATAGATGGGTTATGTCTTGATTGTAAGATATAAATACAATCAGCTTTGCGTTATACATATAATGTAGAATCGAGGACGTACGTAAGCCTGATTTTAGTAGACCACCTTCACTTTGCTTTGCACCAAGTTAGTTTATAGTAAAAGAGTCGAAAAATAGGTTGGGTCATAAATTCTGCCAATAAAATTAGAATCCGGTAAGTATATATTTTCGTATCGTTATTTTTTCATTTTTTAATTCAAAATATTACTGACACGTAAAATATGCCTGTTTGTCGCAATCGTACTATTCGAACGATAGTATAATTTCCTTAGGCATCTTTAGATCCCGGTGAAACCCCTATTAACTGTTTTCATTATACTTCTTGCGATCGAGAGCCTAAATCTTAGTGAATGCTACAATAGGTTTACATCGCTTTATCAGGATAGTCACCATACAAAATACCTTGAGCCTGCCAATCTCCGCGTTTTTGGTCTCTTTCAGCGGCTGGCCGTCCATTCAGTTGAATGTGATAATTTGATTTCGAAGTGTAGTGGTGAGCCTTCATTACATCCATGAAACAGCGCTCTGAATCATTGACGCGTTGTTGCTTTTAAATATAGTATGTAATCTGTCTTATAATATCTTTGAGATGTCAGCAATCACACGGATTTTTACCGTTTTTGAGTTTATGCAACTTTTGTAGTTTCACTAATGGTCACTTAAAATTCGGTCTTTCATAGCATCAATCGTCTCTGGGTGATTAGCATTACGTTAATCCTAGGCGGATCACCACACATAATAGTCCAACGAAGTTAGATTGCAGCTCCTAGATCGATTGCCAGTTGACATCTATTTTTGAATAAAGTGCTCAAAATGTCAATTGGATCATTGACTGTGTGGATAGTGCAGAAGCGTAAATAAGCTTTTTCAGAAATTATGATTTATTGCTTAAAATACTCATCTTCTTCAAACCGATAACTGAACCGTTCACCGAATGGAAAACGCATTGAATGATCAATTGGGTTTGAACCAATTTGTAAAGGCAGGCCTTCATACGGAGGTATTTGTGTAAATTTTTCGCATTAATCTATCGTAAAACCATATCGCTAATGTTCAATTCTTTTGAACGATACCGAGTTGTTGATGCAATATTTTCCATCAAACGAGATAGATGACGATGCGGAATGTTGTCGATTAACATGCCTGTCGAACGAAATATCCTTACACTTTACGTTTCATTTCAACGGAATTTTGTACACAGTCGAAATGATTTTTCAATAGTTGACAACGTTGATCAAGCTCGATTCATTTCGTTCATGGGTAATATAATACTGTCACTTGACAGATAACGTTTAAACTATGAGTGGCCAAATAACCACTAGTTCGTTCGAGGAACGCATATTCTTATCCAACAATGAAAATACTTATAGTAGCAAAAATTCTCGATAATATGTTAAAACTTAACACTCACCTCATTATTTAACAAATTATATCCTTCGAGTCATTATGACTTGTCTTCAAATGAATAATTAATGTAAACCACGAGATGTTCCAGATACTTGGAAATAAACACAAGTATAGCGAAAACATTTGAGTGACTAATTAATTTGGATTTAAAATGATCTTATGCTGTATGGATTGTTACGACTCTCGGGTGATTCGTTCCGAATTATAGACAACTTACAGACGTTTACACTTCATAAAGTTTATTCAATAAATTATGTAAGCTTGCCATAAATACTATCTATGACGCTAATCTTCGTAACACTTTAACATTTTTCTTGTTAAAAAATCTTATCCCTGGCTATTTATCCTCGGCTACAATCGAATTTAGTTTTGTTTATATACTTCTACGCTGCTTATTATGTATAGTGGGATTCTTTTGATTCACTAATTGTGTTTTCATGTTTCAAATCTTGATCTTATTTGACTATACACTACAAAATACTGCACACGACTGACTCTTGTGTGTTCCTTTAGTTACAGTCTTAGATATAGTTTGAACACAATATATATATGTATATTAGAAAATAATTGCTCCATTTATCGAATAGCGTTTTGTTGTTAACGCAAAGGTTCGCATTGCGCTCATTGTGGAGTCCTTGTACTTTTAAAACCTAAACCCTTTCATCATTCACCTTTTTGCGGCATCTAGTTAGAACAATTTTATCTTATTTTACGATTGTGGCACTCTGCCATATTTTATTGTCTGTGGTGCCTGTATATTGTCCATACTTTGGTTTCATTATGAGCCCGGCACTTCATACCTGTATTTGTATTGCATATTTTGTTGTCCGTGAAAAAAGTGCTAATTGATTGACGAAATTCTATTTTATTAAGACATCTAAAGATCACATTTGTTTATTGTTGCGATTAACATGAAATTCTTTCTAATGTTCATATATGATGTTATAAGTAATAAATCAAATGCAATACGATGACTATTTTTATCAGATTGTTGATTTATATTTAAAAAAAAATTTATTTCAGCTGCTGTTTACGAGTACATTTGTTAGTCTCGCGTAATTGGTCTCTGTAAAAACGTCCAGAGCCAAATTTATTGGTTAGATAAACAACAAACTAAAAACATAATTGAATGAGCGAACAAATAGTGTTCTGTTTTGACAGTTACAAAGGTGAATTCTATTCAGTGAGATTGTCAAGGATGATAACGAGTATCTTTATTGTTATGTTGAGGATCTTTATTGTCCTCTACAAATTTTGCATTCTCTTAGATCGAATTGGGGATTAGTGGAAGCCTTCCTTGCTTTTTTGTGGTATTGTCAGAATTGCACACTTCTTGGATTATTTTTGTTACTGTGCGGTCTGGTCCACCAGCATTATTGTTCTTCAGATTTTCAATGGCACTTTTAAATTATCGAAATATTCTTTCCATCTCTTTAATTATGAAGAATCTGTTTTAATACTGATAGGTAGTACGATTGTAATTTTACAAGTGCTTTTTCTTAGGCACTGGTGCTATGCTCGCATATTATAAGTTGTTGCTGCCTCTTCTGCTGCCTTGAGAATGCTTTCTGAATATTCCCTTCGATCATTCCTTTCAGCCTTCAAAATATTGTCTGCATGTTTCGTTGGATCTTCTTTACTTGATGTGCTGTTTCTTCGTAACTGTGTTTTGTAGCTTAAGTCGACACCGTTATTAGTCTTTTTCCATGTATTATCACTAATACAACTAGCTAATAGGTGTTAGCCGAACACTTCCGCGGCAATCTTGATTTAAGCTTCTTTAGTTTAGTGTTCCATATTTATTCTATATGGCTTCATTTCTATGGGAGTTATACAACTTTTGACTTGATTTGAATTTTAGCTTTTACCAGTTGGTGATAGCTGTGTACGTCTGCTTCTCTCATTGTTCTGACATCTTGTAGTTATATGAGGAATTTCTGATTTTTAGTTTCTCCATCCTGAGATGTCCATTTGCTTTTATGAATATTTTTGTGTGGGAACCTACTACGGTCTATGAATAACTGATTTGTGATGTACAAGTCTTCGAGTTCTCTACTTTTGTTTTGTTCAGAATCAACGCACTTTTACCCATGACAACGATGTCGGGTCGGTGTTGTCTGTTCCTGTTTTGGTATTGAAATTCGCTTTTGCGAATTCCCCATTTTAGACGTCGTTCGGTTGGAGCATATCTTTTCACTATTACTTTATTGCCATCAGAGTTATCATATAATTACCAAAATAGACAGATCTTTATAAAAACTGTTGGTTACTGACGTTTATAAATCATTTAATTTCATCAGAATGAAGTCATTTGAGATTATAAGGTGAAATTACATGAATCCTGGTCGTACAAGCAGCCAATACCAAAATAGACAGATCTTTATAAAAACTGTTGGTTACTGACGTTTATAAATCATTTAATTTCATCAGAATGAAGTCATTTGAGATTATAAGGTGAAATTACATGAATCCTGGTCGTACAAGCAGCCAATACCAAAATAGACAGATCTTTATAAAAACTGTTGGTTACTGACGTTTATAAATCATTTAATTTCATCAGAATGAAGTCATTTGAGATTATAAGGTGAAATTCGCATGAATCCTGGTCGTACAAGCAGCCAATAGACATGAATAGTAATACATTTATTACTGGCCAGCACGGTATATAACAGAAAGAGGTAGCTGATTTAAAAAAACATAACAGTGCTGTTATTTTATCCATAGTTACTTATAAAAATTTTTATTTACTATATATTGATCGAAAAACCGAAAGCAACCAACCATTTTTTGTATCTTACATAATTCTTTAAGTACATATATTGTTTCGACTGTATAGTTGGAGAATTTTAATTCTATGCACTGACCTAATATGAGCTTTTAATAATTTATTTGCCAAGTCATCAAGAGTATAATTAAGTGGATCTCGTTGTTAACTCAGTACCCAATTCAATATACCTTGAAAATATTTTCAACGATGCTCAGTTATTCGATCATCGTTGAGTCGATAATGTGTCTATATAAATAAATATTTTACGCTATAACACATCAATGACCCCGCCTTGTTTAGATTTCTATATTTTTCTGTTCATATGACATTAGTTACTGTATAAACTTTAATTTAGTTATTATATGTAGTATTTTTATTGTCTTTTGTGTAGTCAGATTCTCGTAAGTTCAAACTCGAAATTAACTTTTTTTTTTTTAAACGTAGACATTTTTGTGTTATTATTATTTTTTTTTTTCATTTTTATCAAAATACCCAACATATACTTTTCTGTGTTGTAAACGTAAAAAATTCAATTCTGTGTACAAAATGTGTATATAACCATAAAAAGACATAAAAATCGATGATAAAAATATTTTAATGATATTTAAGTAAATTTTCTTTTTCATTTCTTATAAATAAATGCGCGTATACATGTATAATACTATATATATTCTTTAGTTGATTATATATTGTATATACATTATATATATAAATATATATATATATATATATATATATATATATATATATATATATATATATATATATATATATATATATATATATATATATATATATATATATATATATATATATATATATATATATATATATATATATATATATATATTCAAGGTTAAATACAACATTTAAACAATTTATATAGTATAATGTTTAGTAAAAATTGTATAAACTCAAGAATATATAAACGCGTACAATTCAATCTTATTTGAATTGGATTTACAGTAAGTTAATTTGAAATAATAGTGATAGTATAATAGTAATAATGAAGAGAAGTATTTTTATAAGCTCATAATATGTCGAATTTGATTTGTGTGTTGATGGAGAGGAAAAAAATGTTTCGAAAGTTTTCTATTTTGGATAGTTGTATAGAAACAGTAGAAAATGAATAGAAAATGTCACGTCTTCAAAATTTGTGTACTCTACTATGTAAAAAACACTAAGAAGACTTGCGAAACATGATGACATTTTACTGTGTGTGATATACACAGTCTGAGGTCATAATATACAACAAATCTGACATAGTGTATATATTCACTTTACACAAATTTTATTTGCTTAAGCAAAAATTTATGATTCAAATTAATAATAAATTGCCGAGAAAATTGTCGTAAATAGAACAACCGTGAAATGTCTGACAAAGCAAAATCAGTTTAAAAAAAAACAAAATAATCTATTATTAAAAAAAAACAGCACGCGAAGTATTTTTTTTTTACAATTAAACTATTTAATGCGCGAATATTTTTTGCGAAAATGGGCTTGCAAAATATATACATTTTGCCCTAATCAATTCTAATCGAAGTATAAATCGTGTAAATAGTATGTTTATACTTCACAAAATGAAGATAACATTGATAATGTGCCTTCCGATAATTTTGAATAAATTTGCGATCGAACGAAAAAACCAAAACTTGCTTGAGTGCATATTATGTCTTTCGATATATATCTTACTGATTGAATGGTTTGTTTTATGATCTCAGATTATCACTAGTTTATATATGTTCAAACCGGTTGTTTAAATAAATTAAAAAGACAGGTTTTGACTAATTATTTAAATTATTCAACTAAATAAAATTGATCTTTGATAAACTATGAAATATGCGTATATACAACATATATTCGGTTTGAGAATGGTACTAGTTAAGGGTAATCTATTGAAATAGTATGTTTTCTTGTAAATACGATGTGAGCTCAAAAATTAGGTTAAAGTGCACTCAAGTCCATTAGGAATTTCTGACAAAACCTGACCTGATTTATAATCAGTCAATATTGGTACGTATCGTATGAATCAAACTTCATTCGGTTCCAGGTGGTACGCTACGCCGTAAAGCCATCGTGTCCGGGAGTCACGTTTGAAAATAATTTCTTATACGATTCGTAGACCATTTGGAAACATAAAATTCCTCACCTCGGGGTAGAATAAAATTCGATATGTGTGAATGATTTAACTATTGAAAGTTTTGAAATATCGTCCTAAAATTACATAAAATGTCTTTAAAAAAAAGAGTCATGAAAATAATTGTATGAAAAATGAAATGTTAACCAAGGTCTAAAGCCTTCTATTCTAAAGTCAAAATTTTTATGAACTCTCACACATTCGGTCCAAATGTTCTTTTTCAATTCTGTGCAATTATTGTTGGTTTACTCACATAAACTTTACTTTTCAAAAAACCCGAAAGAAAGTAATCTAATGGCAACCTGGAAACTGAGACCGTAATTGCTGGATGTTTTCACATATTGTTTGACTCGTAGGCTATTGAAAATAACAATTGTGTGTCAATTTGTATTTTTGTAGTAAATTTTAATTATTTGTGTACATTATTCGTTAGTATACTTCGCCATGATAAAAATGCCGACCTTATTGAATGTTTTGACACTGACAGTTTGGTTATTTGTTAAGGGTGCGTTCACAGTAAAAGTTTAAAGTGGTAAAGTCCCAAATGAAAAACCCATTACTATTATCGACAAGATAATATTAGTGTCATTGCATTCTAGACTTACATTGTACCTAACATAGTAATTTTGTTACTTTCACTTCTATACAGCTATCAAATAATATCGATTTTGATTTGTGAGTTCAAAAGCGAATATTGAAAAGCTTATAGTTCTCGCACCAAACAAATAGTATTGGAGTAATTACTCTTTGGTATAAGAAGGTTATTTGCGATTCCAAACTTACAACAATAAATAAAACTAAAGTAATCAATATAATCGTAACAGTTACATACAACCAAAGCGAAACATTTAGCTACAAGGTATAGCCATCCCAAACTGCGTTAAAATGCCCTCTTATACATAAATAAATCAATTTATGAATTAAATAATCGATCATTATTGGGTTATAACTGGTTTAAGCTATACACATTAATGTGCTCGATAAACCCCCCTTTATTTACCTCCCACCAATCATGTTTTCATTTAATTAATATATAATTACATTAATTTTTTTTTGTTCACTTCTCTCGATACACAAAACCGTACTTTTTTGTCTCAACACATTTTAGAAATTTTTGTAAAAAAAAAAATTTAAATGTTTTTTTGTGTTTCTATATAAAAATAGAAAGGACGTTTTTTTTCTCTATTTATTTATGTTTTCAAATACAAAAAATAATAAACAAATAAAATAATTATAAAATCTATTAATAATAGACATAAAATCTATTTTTGTAGTAAAATAAAAGTTTGGAATGATACATACACAAGATTCATGTAATAAGAAAATTATAATTTAATTTATAATATTTTTTCGCTTCAAATTATTTTTCATTGCCTTATTAGAATCTTGCTATTTGAACACATTCCGAAAATATTAAATAATTTAATAATAATTAAGAAAAGAAATAAAAATTTGAATTCTAAAAATATCCATATGTACAATATATATATATTGTCTAAATTTTTTCTTAATAATGACTAATTTTTTTCCTATATACAGATGACGTTATGTCGTGTGTTTTGACAGTGAGAGCGCGAATCATAAAATGGCGTTCGTTAATTTCTTTCTGTAAAGTTGAATAAAATATTTACAATCAATTGTTTTGAATCGTAATGAATGACTGAGTATATATTATATATACTTACAAAATGACGTAAGTGGTTAAAAAAATTAATAATTTTTATTTTCGGTGATTATTAATTTTATTTAATGAATCAAGTGTGTATATACGTGGTTGGTAACCAACATTAAATAGTTTTAAATTTTGCAATCCACAAGAGACACAGTAAGTGTATTAATGTTTGCGTAGAATATATTTTAAACTTTAACATATTCTGTCTTCTTAATCATGATTAGAAAATAATATTTTAAATTTAATTTTATTTGTTATATAAACCATAAAATTATTACAAATGAATGTTCCTCAGGGGTCATAAGTTTGATTTTTCAGTAACCATTCAGTAATGAATGACTTTGAACTCCCAACTTACTGATTATCGTGCACACTTTGCAGACCAGGTCCTAAAACAAATGGAGTATACTTTAGTTTCTTTAACAGGTCGTTTTTACTGGTTCGATAGTAATCTTGTAACAAAACCTTCGCATATTCAGTAAGTTCATGCTACGCCATGCCTACTAGGTATTAGGTAACTTTATCAACTTAATAAAATAAGTCATCGATTACAATATTCCTCGTAACATTGAAATGTCAAGGCAGCAAAATAACATTTGATTGACCAATATGATTAAAGTGCTTAAAGAGTGTCTTTAATACTCAAGAAATCAATCTGTTTCTTGAAGATCACCCTCAATAGCTTTTGATTATGCCATTGTACGTAAGCCTAGTGACCAGACAGTTAATCTATACATTATAGAATAAGTTCAACTATTGAGGTGTAGAACTAATGTATAACGTACGAGGCTTAACTCTCGGAGATTAAAACTCTGTTAGAGAACTGCTGGTTAGAAATCAATGCTATAGCAAGTTCGTTATAATGTAAACTATAATCTCATACAGAAGGTCGATGAATTTATCTTGATGAGTTATACTGTAATTTAGTCAAAAATACAACTATATGTATTTACACCAGCAAAAAAATACTATAACGTGATATTTTGCTGCAGAGGTAATCATAACTATTTCTGCTCCACAAAGTCTAAAAACAGCATGGGAAGTTCATCATCACGCTTGTATATGTAGATAAGCAGGTAGCTTAACGATAAAATCGTAAACATGAAAATATGTTAAGTTATCTCGGCAATGATTTTGGTTTTTAGATCTAGGATGGTAGCTTAATGTTTTCAAAAATCCCCATTGAAAGTAATCTATTGGCGCCCAATCGCAGGATAGCAAAACTAAGCGATTTTCGAAGAACCATTCCAATTCGTCTCAAGTAAGTTTCATCTCACGCGTAGTTTCATAAACATCATTCAAGTCACATCCATCAAGCTGGACAAAAAATAGTCCATTGTTATTGCATGGTATCGTGTAGAAATGAGAGTATCCGTCTTTAATTTAAAATCAAATAAGGTCTGATGATGTCTTTCAACCACAAAGTGCCGAAACAAACGATTGATGGTTGTTTCATTGAAGCGGTTCTCCAGACCAAAATATTCACTTAGTGCTCGTTATTCAAGAGCGGTATCAATCGAATTAGACTCAACACCGAAAAATGACAAACTGTCATAGAATGACGAAAACAATGAAGAAAACACGCTTGGCAGTTTACAAAATTATTTTGTATGTTCCTGTGTATGATTTGGATAATCCTTTATATTGACTAATCCACCTTCAGTTCCAAAGAAAATTAGGGTATACCATCAGTTTGTTCTTCATAGTTCTGCCCTTCGTTTTATGCGACACCTAATTATGCTTCCTTGAACAGTCAGCGGAATTGGAAGTTTAGCTTCTACAATTAATGAAGTGATTCGTTTTGTAGCCGGCGTAGTTATTTGAGAACTAGTTTTGATAATAATTGTTAGCTTAAATAACTACAACTTACAATTCGTTTCGGTCTGTTTATGCCATAGGCTGCGTTTTAACATCAACTTGATTTCGCCGGTTGTATACCACAATGGTGCGAATCATTTTAACAAATTGATAGTATTGGGAGTCTCTACTGGCAAACTTCGAATATTAATGATATGACGCTATGGTAATAGCAAGCGGAAAGCTTTGTTGATCAAAGCCAACTTTATGTTCACAATATTTGTAAAGATTGAAGAGGTTATATGCTACAATCGTGTTTATATCATTGCTTCAAACTGTCAAATTATCAAAAATCTCGTTTTTTCAATGTAAAAGGATAAAAATATGTTGTTGTAACCTAGCTCTTAAATAAACATATAGTTAGGCTAATTGTAGATCTGTCTGTTTTACGTCTAAGATTATTGTCTTAGATGATACATTTAAGTAAGGCACAATGTATCAGCCACGCCTATATGTTGTTTTTAAACTGCATTTTGTAGTACGTGCGGACTTTATATCATATGATCGTTTCGTAATCACAACAACTAATAGTTTTAACATATTAGTTTATTACTATATGCTACACACGCGCAGATAACGTGTTGTAAAAAAATTGTAAACAAAAAACTTTTTAAATGAAAACATATAATATATTAATTAAAATATACAAAGCAAAATATTGTCGTCGTGGTTTGACTGAAAGAAAAAATCGAAAACCAAAGAGTGACATTACGATTATGACATACATTTTTTGATTTTTTTATTCGGTAATTTTAACTTTTATAGTGAAACTCCATATTTTTTTTTTGTTTGACTGATAAAAGTGTCTAAGTATGCAATAATATATATGTAAAAATTGTGGTCATAGTTTAGTTATTTTTCGTGCGTGTATATAAGATGATCTTTCGGCGTTGACAAAAAACCGAATAAAATACGATTGACCTAACTAACAACTTCATTTGGTTTATATTCAATTATAAATTGGAAAAAATCCTTTAATTCGCAACATTAGAATACGACTAAAAATGTAGCGAAATTAATTGTTATTCATTTTCGTGTCTACACACTATATAATATCTGTATACATTTTATTGATTAGCAACAATATATAATATAATATACACAGTTCAAGATAAAATCTCATATTTATATAAGTGTAATGTAGTATGGTTTTCGCCATTGATTTAATATCAGCGATTAGTTTGAATATCACACGTGATGAGAGTGAACGATCGCGAGAAATGTAATAATACACACGGTATGCAGGAATTTTATTATTTTTTTTTTTTAAATTCGAGTACAACTCTGGCATTGGTTTTGACTTTGAGTAAACGTGATTTTATTTTGTGTCAATTTTTGTTTTGTTTCTTAAATTTGTGTGCTCCATGTTTGTTGTGTTGTTTTGTGATAATTCATTACAGTTTAATAGTATTGATAAAAATCAAGCGTATATATAATATAGAGCTTAGCTATAGATGGTTTAGTGAGATTATAATAATTTTGGGAAATTTTTTTTCTTGAAAGGTATTATCACACAGGTAATTTTGTTGTTATTATACAAAAAACGGAAGTGTATGTAGTGGAGGTTTTATACTTTTTTTCGATATACTATATACATATAAATATATATAAGGTTTTTACATTACGTTATATACATTTTTTTCTGTTTAAATGGCTGACAAGTATATAATAGAGAATTTAAACAAAACAAAAAATATATCTCGTCTTCAATAAATTGAATGAATTATTTTTCATTAATTTTATATTTCTGTATGTATAAAATATACAAAAATGGATGAAAGAGAATTAAAAAGTTGTATATAAAAGTATAATTATAACATTATAATAAGAATGGAATTCGTGATAAATTTTATATATTTGTATTTAGTTTTACTTTAATTGAATAGTTTTGTGTTCGGTAGGTTGCTCAAATACAACGAAACAAACAAAACATCGATGATTGTGGCTGAAAGTTTGCAAAAATATGTATATAAAGATAAGGAGACAAATGTTTATACATTATGTATAAGCATTTTATACAGTAGCGTATTTTAATTTTTAAGGGAAACATTAATGTAATGCGCATAAAATATATAATAAGTTTGAGATAAAATAAACCAGTATGTGTGTCTGTATTATAGGGTGTTTTTGAAAGGTACATTGCTGCTTATAATACTAAATAATACAGTGGTGTGCCGAGTTTCTCTATGATGTTTCGTTTTGAAAACAATTATTATTATCTTTTTGTGTTTTGGTTTACTTTACTATATCGATTTAAACAAGAATTGGTTCGATGAATATTATTCAGAATATTGGTATATATTACAATTGAGATGGTACTTTTAGCATATATTCTTCATCGTTTACATCATGACAACAATTTACAGGTTTTCAATCATGTTATGTTTTAATATATGTAGTTGAATTTTCTAAATATTCGATGATACATAAGTTGAATATATTATATTCCCATTCTGAATCTCAACTTCTCGTCACCCTATCTTAATTTTTGTATTCGCTGTGATTTACATATATTCTCATATCATCAACTCTTAATGATATTATGCAAAGCAAATAGTGAGTTAATTCTTAGTTAAACGATCCAATACTCTACAATATAGTGTATATAAATCATAAGATAAAGTTTTTGGTTCGTTCTGACAGGTGATATAATAACTATATATACATAATTAACTGCAAACAAGTGGCTATTATAGTCTCAGCTCAAACATTATGAGCGGTTGGTTATTTATATTATACTTTAAATCATTTTAATTAGTTTGTTATGTGACGAAACCAAATATCATTATCGAGTGTGTAAAATAGGCTGGGCCTCGAATAATATTATGATGACATAAATCTAGTTCTAATTAAATAATTCTTAGTTACTTAGGTAACAAAGTCAAAGAGTTACTTACATTAATGACTATAATATTATTATACTCGCAACCTCCCTCCCCCCTCCCCCCTCCCCCCTCCCCAATACAACATTAAGCAATTGAATTTGAAAAGCGACATCGCACGAATATAATATATACACGGTTAGTTGGTTGTTATTATTACTATTGTTATTACCTTATAAGTATCCTTTTTCCCCATTCTGGTTTGGCAGCGGTTTGTTTTCCTTTACTGTTTTTTTTTTGTATTTTAATCAATACTTAAAAATTTCGTAAAAAAACCAACCAACTCGTTCAACAGTGGAAAAAATGAAAATGAAGAAAAAAAAATATATGTATAAACTTTTCCACTAGAGATAGGATTGTAATATTTTTTTAATACACAGAGATATACATATATTTTTGTACGTAGATTTGTCAATTATATAAATAAAAATTCTCTTGGTTTTTTCCTTGTTGTATGTTCAATTTCTCTATTGTTGTGTCAGCCATTTTGATATCGTTGTGATATATATTTATTTACCATTTATAATAATATTGTTTATATCTTATATAGTTTTGAAACTATTAATTTTTATTTCGCGTACTGTATTTGCACTTGATATTTTTCAATATACCTATATCAATCATTCGTGTGTTTTGTATGTGTGTGTGTTTATACAAGTTAAAAATGTTTGACAACACTGCAATTCCATACATTTTAAAATACATTTTTTTTTATAATTTTTAGTAATTAGTTTCTTGATCAGCCACCACACGGTGCATTGTCGTTGTAAATTAAGTGTAAATATTTTTTAATTTTTTTTTTTTGCAAATTATAATGAATAAAAAAGAATGAATAATGAAATAATACATTCAAAGGAATTTTCTTTGTGTGAGTGGCCATATTGTAAGTGACGTCAAATAGTGTGCGCGCATCAACGATCCCACGTGGTACTTTGAATGTATGTGCGCGGTATTCTAGATATGTGTGCGTGAGTGAAAGAACAGGAAAATGCAATCGTGTATCATGTGTGTGTGTGTGTGGAACAATGAGAGGCAATATTATGAAGAGAGCGGAAAATGAGAACTTTGTAAACGGAAAAAATTTATTGTGATTAAGAATCTGTATGTATTTATGATTTTTTTTTGTGGTTTTGACTTGTGTTAGTTGAATTTAACTACTCCTAAAGAGCTATTGTGTGAATGTGATTTTTTTTTATTTTGTCAAATAAACAGCAAAATAAAATTAATAAAAAAAAAAATAATAATAATAATTTTTTAATGTAATTTTTTTTCAATTCGGTTAAATTAAAATATATATGAAACAAAAACTGAAATTAATTTGTTTTCTGACTTTGTGTTGTGTTTCACAAAAATTAAGTGTTGTGTGGAAATTTTTGATTAAAATAAACGAAAGAAAAAAGTTTAATTTATAAAACAAAAAAAAAATATTTTTTTTTTATTTTGTGCAGAATGTTCAGCCATTTTGATTTTGTAAATAAATGGTAAAATATTTTCTGTTTTTATATAAAATAAGTAGTGTTGTTGTGTTTTTCAAAGAAAACGTCCTGAAAAAATCATATAATTGAAATGTCTTAAAAAACGAAAATACATGTAAAAAAAAAATTTTTTCTAACATTTATCGCCATTTTGCTTGTATTTGCTTGCGTTTTTCTCTATGTGGTGTACATATTTATATTCTCATGTATACGAATATAGACATTTATGTATTTTCTATTTATTTATTTAATTAAATTATTTAAAATATATTTTTATAAAATATGAGTTTTTATGTGTTTAATTTTGTTTGTCAAATAAAAAGTAAATACATACATGTACACATTTATTATATAAAAAAAAATTATGTATGGAGGAGAGATATATGTATGTCTGACCTCCATGATGGATTTTTTTTATGTTATTTTTAATTAACTAATTTTTTCTTCTCTATACTTGCTCATTTTAGATGTCCGCCGGAACGCAATTGCAGATGGCACCCCAAACGACTATAATACAAGGTGGCCAGACAACAGTACATAACCAGGACTCAAATATGAGCACTGGGTCCTCCCATAGTGATAAGGAGGTGGAGTCTGGTAATACCCCTGATAAACTTCCACGTACACCATCAGAAAGAAAACGTAAAAGAAAATTACAGGATGTGGATAGCGGAGGGAATGTAGGTGGTAATCTTATATTACCACAAAATCCAAAGGGTCCAAGAGTTACTATACCTAATTTAGCCGATAGTAAAAAAATTAATGAATATTTTCATAGTAAAACGGGCAATAGCCCGATTAGGCAACTTAGTACAAGCGGTGCAAAAAGTCCATCGCCGCAACAAGGTTATCCAATGTTTCCGCCTAGTCCACAACCTCCACTAAATGTCTCTAGTCTAAGTAGTGGCGGTATTGTACAATCAGAATTTTATAAAAATCGTCCTGCTTCCAATGTAGTACATACAGCAATACCTCCACCACCAGCCCCAACAATTCAAACAACAACAATATCAACAATACAACAGAGTCAACAAACACAGCAGCAGCAACAACAACAGCAGCAGCAACAGTCACAAAATTCAAATACAACAACAATATTAACAGCCGTACCAACAGTATCAACAATATCAACTTTAACATCAAACAATAGTAGTACAGTACTGATACCCTCAAATTCAAATAGTATGATATCAAAATCAACCCAAACTGAATTATCGTATACTGATATCCAGGAACGTGATTCAGAATATGAATCTAGTAAAACAAAATTAGATGAATTATCTCGTCTATCTGATGAACAAAAGTGTCAGATAACAGCTCATCAAAAAGTGATCGAACAGCATAAAAATCATATAAATAAATGTATAGATGTTGTTAAAAAATTATTAAAAGAAAAAAGCAATATTGAAAAGAAAGAGGCACGCCAAAAGTGCATGCAAAATAGGCTAAGACTAGGACAATTTGTGACACAGCGTGTTGGTGCAACATTTCAAGAGAATTGGACCGATGGCTATGCATTTCAAGAATTAGCACGGCGGCAAGAAGAAATTGCATCCGAACGCGAAGAAATAGATAGACAAAAGAAATTACTTATGAAAAAAAGGCCATCAAATAGTGAAAATTCACGTAAACGTAATACATCATCGTCATCATCGACAACCACCTCAACATCGACAACCGTTGGTACAGCGCTGCATAATGGTGATTCGGGTGGATTTTTAAAACCGGACGCTGTTGCTGGCGGTTTTACACAACAAGAATACTACGAAAGTGATGAAATATTAAAATTAAGACAAAATGCGCTTAAAAAAGAAGATGCTGATCTTCAATTAGAAATGGAAAAATTAGAACGTGAACGAAATCTTCATATTCGTGAGTTGAAACGTATTCACAATGAGGATCAAGTAAGAGTACATGAATGCTAACTTTTACAATTTGCGTACGTTGAATTTTACTAATTAAATTTATTTTTATATTTCAGTCTCGGTTTAATAATCATCCTGTGTTAAACGATCGTTACTTGTTATTAATGTTATTAGGTAAAGGTGGCTTTTCCGAAGTCCACAAAGCATTTGATTTAAAGGAACAACGATATGTTGCATGTAAGGTACACCAATTGAATAAAGACTGGAAAGAAGATAAAAAGGCTAATTATATTAAGTGAGTAGTAACATAATTGCTTAATCTCTCTCATAGTTTCTAACCAGTGACTAATTCTCGCATTATTTTTCAGGCATGCTTTAAGGGAATATAATATACATAAAGCATTAGATCATCCTCGTGTAGTAAAATTATATGATGTTTTTGAAATTGATGCAAATTCATTTTGTACTGTGTTAGAATATTGTGATGGACATGATTTAGATTTTTATTTAAAACAACATAAAACAATACCGGAACGGGAAGCAAGATCAATAATTATGCAGGTACATATATTTACCTTAATCATTGTATGTAAATTATGTATTCACTACTAATCAATGTATATTTTGTACATTCACCAGGTCGTTTCAGCATTAAAGTACCTGAATGAAATTAAACCACCCGTAATACATTATGATTTAAAACCTGGTAATATATTGTTGACCGAGGGTAATGTATGCGGGGAAATAAAAATAACCGATTTCGGTTTATCTAAAGTAATGGATGAAGAAAATTATAATCCCGATCATGGCATGGATCTGACATCACAGGGCGCTGGAACGTATTGGTGAGAAATGTTTGATAAATGAAAAATCTGATTATATAATAAGAAATAGTTTTACTAATTGTTTTATTTTCTTCTTTTTCGCATTTTTTTTTGCTATCCAGGTATCTACCTCCTGAATGTTTTGTTGTTGGTAAAAATCCTCCAAAAATATCGTCTAAAGTGGATGTATGGAGTGTAGGAGTTATATTTTATCAATGTCTATATGGTAAAAAACCATTTGGTCATAATCAATCTCAAGCCACAATACTAGAAGAAAATACAATATTAAAAGCAACAGAAGTGCAGTTTTCAAATAAACCGACTGTATCGAATGAAGCAAAGGTAAGTCATAATATTCCAATTGGAATTCAACCGGATTATCTAATAAGAATGTGTATTTTTACTGAGCAATATAAATTCTTCCTTAGAAATTTATATTTATCTATAAAAGTCAGATGATAATAACTTGTTGAATTACGCCCAAACTTAGCTGTAATATGTTTTATATAAATGAGTCAATCGATGATAAAAGATAAAATAATAAAAATTTCTTATTTATATCGTTCTCAAAAGCTAACTAAAATTCAAGTTAGAATCATGGCAACTATCATGACAGTGTGATAGTATCTTAATATAGTGACAATCAAAAATTGTATTAATTTTATTATTTTCTTCTATTTTCAGAGTTTTATCCGAGGATGTTTAGCTTATCGTAAAGAAGATCGCATGGATGTATTTTCTTTGGCCCGACATGAATATTTACAACCACCACAACCAAAACATGGTAGACAGTCAATGAATCAACAGCAACAACAATCTCAACAACAAACATCATCGGTTGTCTTGACACAAGGCAATCAACAAATTGGTGGACAAACTTCGTTTTCGGCTGGTATGTTTGGTAATATGAATCAATCAAGCTCGTCTTAGCTGTCAAAATAAGTTTGATAGTACATAGAAAACTATACAAAAATATAGAAAACACAAATTTTTTTATAAAAAAAAATACTAAACCCAAAAAGAGTAAACAAAAAAGAGAAAAAATTCAAAATTAAAAAACAAAAACATTTTAAAAATTATTGTGAATTTTTTTTATAATATTTAATTAAAAAGTAAAATGGACAACAACACAAAAACTTTATTATATAAAAAAAAATAAAATTAAAAAAAAATATTAAAATTTTAAGAAATTTTAAGTGATGATAATAAATTATGTTATATAATTATATAAATACTATTTTATTTTATTAATTATGATTATTATTTTTTTAAATTATTTATTATCTCTAATTATAGAAACAAAAAAAAACAAAAATTATTACTATTATTATTATTTGTTTATGATTTATAAAAAACTATTTTTATTTTTTATTGATTTAAGTTTATTATATTATATAAATATATATAGTTTTATATATTAATTACAATTAATTAATTTAAAACCGAAAAACAAAAATAAACAAACAAAAAAAAACAGGAAACAAAAATCAAGAAAATGTTTCTTGTATTGTGCGTAAACTGTTGTTATTGAATCCCAGTACACTATTATTGTTATATATATATATAATTTAGCGGCCGATATTGAATTAAGTTAATTTATAATTTTATAATTATAATCATACGGGCACTCAGTGAGCAAGCATATATCAATTATTGAAATGGAATCGTTTAATCAAATCCAATCGTCGTCAAGCCAGAGTTTGCGCACGATGCAAGAAAATTATTTTTTTAAATTAAAAAAACAAAAAAATGCAAACAAAAATAAATTTTTTTTATTTTTTAAATTAATTTTTTTTTTAATTTAAGTTACTATTATTTTTTAAATTAATAATAACAAAAAAATCTACATGCATTAAAATGAATATAAAAATAATAATATTAAATTAAAGACAATTAAAAAATGAAGAAAAAATAAAAATACAAAAAATAAATGCTATATAGTGTATAAAGTTTTTAAACAATAAATTAAAAAGAGAAAAAATTAATTAAAAAAAAACGTAATTTTGTTGCTGAAAAAAGTGTATATGGCGGTCGCGTGCGAATGTTTTTTTTTCAATATACAATAATTTATTATATATGATAATATAATAAAATAGGAGGAGGATTTAATATTTTTTTATTTCTAGACGAAAACCGTTGCAAACAAAAAAAGTGTTGTGAGATTCTAATACATAATATAATCTAATAAACTGTGTTATAAAAAAAAAGTTTAAAGGACAGCAATTGGGAGAGGAGAAAAAAAAACAATTGATTCATTTTTAAATATAAATTTATTATTTGTTTTTATATTATATGATTTTGTGGTTTGGAATAATTAATTAGTTTGCTCTGTGCATTTGTTCGGGCAGATCCTTGAGAATTTTTTTTACAAAACCTCGATTTTAATAAAAAAAAAGCTTATTTTAATAAAAGTTCCTTATTTCCTTTTGATTCAACTAGTCTTAATTATATAATATTTCTTTTAAATTAATTATTCCAAATCTTGTTACGACATGACCAACTTTTCAAACGGAACTTTGTTTTTAATTTTTTTTTTACTGTTATACGTAATGGAAAACAGGTAAGCGAGATATTTAATTTGTGTTTAACAGATTTGTACCCAATAAGCAATTAGTTATTTCATAAAAATTGAAAGATAAAGTATACATAAACTGTACACTAATTGCTGCTGATATTTTGAAATTGTCTGTGTTTTAAATAGACAATTAGTAGCAAAGAAACTTGATAAAGCATGATTGAGGATAAATTATAACGTTTTGTAATTTAGATTATTTGCGTCGCAACTCTCAATTATCAGGACAAAACCATATAAACCCTAGATTTCTTTACCATCAGGAAAGATTTTATTATCTCGCATACCGTTTGTTTTCGCCATTTTATGTTTTTTATTTATAGTTTTACTGTTTTGTTTAAAGTGTAAAATTGCTGTGAAATAATATTACCAAAAAATGGTCAACATAAATATGTTTAAAATTTAATCATTCTATATATTTATAATAAATATAAAACTAAAAAAAAATATAAAACACTTCGATTTTACGTTTCTATATATTAAAAAAATATCAATAAAAATAAAACATAACCTTAAAAAAATAATACACAATTTTCTCAAAAATAATTAATGTATAATTCAAAAGAACATAAAAAATAAATTTAGAAACCGTAAAAAACATAGTTAAAATTTTCAAATAAGAAATATAAACATAAATATTTATGATTAAAAAAAAAATATAAAATGTATAATAAAAAAGTATTTAATTTTTGTAAATTTAAATTATGAAAAAAAAAATCCGATATAGATAGAAGGAAAAAGAAAACTAATAAGCACATGTCAAATGTTTATCATTTATAAAATATATAAAAATTAAAAGCTAACCGATGCGCCCATCATCGATTTGAAAATGCATACGGTTTTTAACCAGAGTACACGGGAAAAAAATGTGGCGCGCTTATTTGCCTCGGCCTACTAGTGATTTATTAAAAACAAACCAAAAGTATATCGCTTGAGCAAGTTTAATTTAACACTATACTTTCATACAATTTTTATTTAATTATATTAATTTAGTAGACACTTGTTAAAAAAAACTCCGTTACTTGAAAAAATCACATGCATTTTTAATGAGAAAGTGTGCATTTATCATTAAGATAGTAGAATCCATTTGAAATAATAAATATTTTTTTTAATTATAAGTATATTATATAATATTCTAATACACTGTGATGTAATATTTTAAACAAAAAATAAATAAATAAAATAAAATTGAATTTATGTAAAATAAATATTAAATAAAAAAAAATATAAATAAATATTGCATGTAATAATGTTTTGTTTTATTTTTTTTATTACATCTTTTATACTATAATTGCTCAATTTTAATTACACAATGTTTGTTTTTTTTTTACACAAATTCAATTTCTCTCATTCTCCTTTGTAAAATTAGAATCTCCCTAAAACCAGACAAAATTCATGTATAAAAAACAACGAAATATGGCTTATTCGCCATTTTATAAACAATTCAGACATTTTAATTTGTTTCTGACTCATGTAACATTTATTTCATCATATAGTCACCATTTAAATAGTATTAAAAAAAATAACAAATTCACACAAAACAAATATAATAGTATTATTAATTTAATAAAAAATTAAACGTAAAATCGAAGAAATTTTGGCAAACAAATTGAAATATAAATCAAATTTCATTAAAATAAAATAAATAAATAAATTCATTTTTTCTAGAAAATAATAATATTTTATAAAAAAAAATAAATTTAATATTAGAACCAAAATAAAAATTACAATTTAAAATATAAAAAAAATATTAAAAACTAGTTCCCAGTTATTTCTAAATATTATTATTAAAAACATCATTTTATTTATTTTAGTTATTTTTCCAAAATGATACATATTTTATTTTTAGTTTTAACTGTTATTTAAAAAAAATAATAATTGAAATTACAGTTAATAAATATAAAAAATAATAATAATTTATATTTAAAAATAAATAAAATAAATTTAACTAAAGAAAATATCTATATTATAAAAACAAAAAAAAAAGAAAAGTTTAATTTGCTGCGCCGCATTACTATTATATATTATTAATTAATTAATTATTATTTAAAAGAAAAACATTAAAAATCGATTAATTAATTAATTAAAATAAATGTATATTTGGGCTTTATATATGTTTATGTATAAAAATAAAATTTAAAATGAAAAATTACAAAAAAAAACAATTAAATAAAAAATAAATTATGCTATTCATATATTATTATAATTATTATTATGATTATTATTATTATTTAGTTATTAGTTAAAAAAAATAAAATTAAAAAAAAATATAAAAAGAAATTAAAAATTAAAAAAACAATAATTTCAATGAAATATAAAAACCGAAAAAAAATTAAAAAAATTATTTCAAAAATGCTTTTTTTTTATATTTTATATTTATGAAATTAACAGGTGAGATTGTATATTTATATTTAAAAGTTATTAATTTATTTATTTCTGTTTCTAAACTAGTAGACCTTTCACAGCATTTTAAGTTCTATTAACTGCCGCAACTGATAAATGGCGTCTATAAATTTTTTATATTACCACTTTTATACGATCCAAGGTCATAAATATTGATACTACACTGGAATACCATATAGACAATCAAACGGAATTGTTCGTGCGTTTTCCGTTATTTTAAGTAAATTCAAACATACTTTATATATATTTGTAGCAGTGTGAACAATACATAGTAAAGTATACGATAAGTTATACTATATTTTTATCTATTTTATCTGAAAATTAACCGGTTTTCTTGTTTTTTAGACATTTTTGTAAATTTTACACCACCAGCTTATTTCGAGCAGTTCCTCCTAACTGAACTGACATGACATCTATCATATAATATTTTGTTTTAAATTGTTGAAATTCTCGAATCGTAGCAATGTGCACGTGTTAATAATTTTAGTGTTTTGTTGTGCATTTTACAGTGATTCGTGTAATATTTGTGCAGTTATAGTAAACTATTTATATTTATGAAATAAAACGGTTTAATGTTTCGTAAAAATACGTTTGTGGGTCACATGTGAGAGAAATGGGGTGAAATTTAAACAACGGCATTTATTTGATAATTAGCAATGAGGCAATCGATAACTGATGTCAGAAAAAAAGTAACGAAGCTATTGTAGCTCAAAAAAAACATGACTAAGAGAACAACTCATATTTCAATACAGGGCATTGTGATGATTCTGGCAAAGTGGTTACAACCTATCTCTGTTTATGGAAACCGATGATGAACATGGATTAGTAAAGCATTTGAAAAACAAAAGATGCAGTCGATTAGCTAAAAACGGTGAATTCGTTAGTAATTAGTGAAACCCAACAAAGTTGAATATGATGTCAGCACTATATAGCATTGGCTATCATTGAGCAATTTAATGAGCAGATGGTCTATACAAATACCATAAATTGTGGATGAGTTGATGACGATCTTTTCCTGCTAATACAACAGCTTATTCGGAAGATTAGAGATGCAATGAAAGGGTAATTATTATTTCTAATTAAGTACTTAACTGTTATATTTAATTAAATATATACATACTGACGTTTTCTGAACTTAATTGACACTGAAGAACATCTCGTCCTATGAATATAAACTATACACATAATTTACTTAAAAAATCTTTATTCCTATAATAATCTTACTCTGAATCATCATCGCCATTACTAAGGGCATACCAATTATATATTTTCGCCTTAAACAATATAAAAAGTGGATCATCTTTTGGAATAGTGGCAATACCAGCATTTATTAATGCGGTCGCTAACGTAAATTCATTTAGAATAATAGTTCGATGACACTGCAACAACAAGCCAACACTGAATGGTTCACTTTTAGAGTGATTAAATACTTTAATGGTTTCGAATTTGCTCGTCTCGAACTCATCGCTATATAATTGATAGTCAGTCGTTGGCACCATGAATATAAATATATTTGGTGTACCTTCTCGATTGTGAAAATCGATTGATGATTTTAGATATGGTAGATAATTTTGTTGATTGTCTTCGATGTACGAACATATATGTTTGTAACTATCTTCACGTGTCTTTTTTATACTTATCGAATTTGTAACATTGTTTAGAAAATTTTCTACTTCATCGTTAATGTCCATTTGGATTCTGAGAAAAAAATTATAAAAATTAAATGCAGTCACTTTAGATTATTACAAAATACTTACTGCAGTTCCTGTCTTAATGGTTTTAGGTCTGTTGCAACGATATCAAATATACGTTTTGATTTTTTCTCCAACAGAAATGGTACTTCTTCGACATAGTCGTTTAAATTTAATGTATCGGTTGATTTGAGAACTTTTACAAGTGGCAGGTTTAAACATTTTCGTGGCACATCATTTAACGGTGGAAATTTGAAACTGAAAATAAAAAAAAATTATTCGAAAAGAACTACCATAAGATGCGATAACAGCCATACGGTTCAGCTGTACCGAATGGACATATAGAACGCATCTTTACACAGCAATTATTGGTGGAAGATTCAACTCGGTTTAACTTCATCAAGCCTACGTAAAGAAATATCGAGCGATATATGGTCATATAGGTCATCTTGGTGCCGTGGTGGTATTCACTTTGTTCGAGACTATCGATTTACAATACACAGGTGCATCCAATGGCAAAATGTTAGTCAAAACTAAGGTTATTGCGAGCTGAATCATTCAACAATCCAAGTAGTCATTCACTAGAACATGTATGAAATACGATTGTATGGAATTACGAATGATTACAATTCCATGGCGACATACTCGTAGGATCCTGACGCGATCCAGTATGAAACTATAAATCAACATGATACCTAATATGACTATCATCTCAGAGTAATTATTTCAAAACCCGAAGTCACCTAGAAACACTTACAGCCCAACTGGAATAAATCAACTTCAAAAGACAACACCCCAATTATAACAGAATTAAAGCGTGAAAGCGAGATAAACAACATCGGGTAGTTGGAACATGATACCTTCATTACAGCGACACATACCGGTTTGTATTTCAAAACTAAATAGAAGTTCCATCTGAAACCGAACGCCCATCCCATTAACTGGTCGAAGTGATCAGTTACTTACGAGCATTGAAAGGAGTTAAACGAGAAGTCAAACGAGCGTGCTGATCCATTTTAGACACTTCAGAGAGAATTCCTCGAAACCAAATTTTTGATTGATAAAAGACAAATCATTCAAAGAAAGGGGTGATTTATAGTCAAGTGAACACGGAAAATGGATGCAGTATTAACATTGTCATACCGAAACGGTTAGTATACCACGTCGGAAGGTATGAACTGCAGATCCCCACCACTGTTAATAATTTTACAATTATTAGATTCAAATGCTTAAACCAGTCTTGTTTTGACTAATAGTCTTACGATTAGATTATCTAGTACCTTGTGGAGTAGCAAGTTCTATCCAATCTTGATACCGAATCTAATTGTTGGCATTAATTCTTATAGTTAGTAAAATTTTATAACTCACAGCTTCATATCGTCAAATGAACCAAAACCATCCCTAATCGACCTTGTGCGTGGGACAGACACATACACTTGTTTAAGTGATAAACAAAAAGATTCAACAGTTTGAGATATAGAGATGAGCTACAACAGTTAATAAATTCATCAAAAATTCGATTAACCAAATATTATTAAAAATAATATTAACATGTGTTACTCATATATTTATTATTTACACTCACACTTACCAATCGATATCGAATATAGTTGAAAGCTCATTTATTGTCTTATCAGTTAGATAAATATTAGAGTTTTGTTTTAATTTTTTCAATTCACTCGACAACGACCACAATGATATGTATTCCCATATAAAATCGATTAATCGATCGCCCGGCAATGAAGTTATTATATTATGATACTGAACATTAGTTTTGGGGCATTCGCCATTAACATATATAGTGGGCTCCATATCTAATTCCTTCACAATAATTTTGAGAAATTGATCGTTATACTTATCAAGTTCATAACTACGCACTGTGTCATCCAATATATTAAAATCGTTCGAAAAATCGTGACTGTTAGGCGCCTTTTTAACCACTAGCGCATTTGAGTTCACTGTATTTATCACTAAATATAAGAATGTCAAGAGCGATACGATCAAAATCACTGGCTTTATAAACTTAACGAAACGTTTTTTGGTATTATTTGAAATTAATTTGTGATAATTGATTGTCACCATTATGCTCGTGTATACTTTCGATTAATAATGTAAATATAAATTATGAATAAATAAGTGTAAGTTTTGTACTTAAGCGACGTGCACAATAGTTAGAGTGGTACTGATAACGTGATTCTTATTTTATTATTTTTCGAAGTATAAAGTACTGATAACGTTTTTTTTTTTGGATATACATACTACATATGCAAGACCGATGTGTACTATACATTTCGTACGTTTACATTGCCTCGACTAATGAGTTAAAACGATATTAGATTGTATGTGCAATTTGGTCATATTCAAGTTAAATGTATAACACCAAGTAAGCAAAAAAAAACGAAAGTAACCAGTTAAATTCTTATATATAGTATTTTAATTTAATAATATTTGTTAACTAATCAAAATTATAAATTTACAAATTTTATAAAGTAAACTATAAATGTACTTTAATTGAAGTTGACCTATATATGCTATTACAATAATAGGAACGATGTTAGGGGTCATTATGCTATATGTCACAATAATAATAGTAAACGGTGTTTACAGCTTATGATTCAATCGGTTTTGACTTATATACTTGATTTATCCAGACCATTTTGTTTGTTTTATTCAAGATACAGCTTGTTCTGCGGCTTTTCGAGGCATTGGTGCATGGAACACTTTCTTTAATTCATCTCTAGCAGAACTTGATATGGTTAATGACAAATTACTACCAAAGTTTACTTTAGAAATCCATTCGTGGTTGTCCCAAAATTTCATAAATCTAGTTCGATTGAAGCTAATTTAGCTGACGTCTCCAAGTAAAAATATTGTACTTTATACAGATAGTAATTTGTTCTAAATTCATTGTAAAATCCACTGACCACTTCCAAATCGGCTGACCAACATTTCCTTTTAATAGCATCTATATTATTCGAAAATATTTATAGGTTTAACTGTAAGATTTTGGTATCAATATTTATTAGATCTGTTGCTACTGGAACAGATTTCATGTCCGAGATGATATTATAAACTTCACCCTTTTCGAGAAGCAACAAGCTTTAATAATAAAATGGTAAAAAATATTTATTTTGTTTCATTGATTGCGAAAATTCCATTGATGTAACAGCTTCGGAACTTATCATTTTCTTTCTTATAAAACTCATAGATACAGACACATTTAATACCGGCCAGATCTAGACCAACATGAATGTTAGTTAAATATAAAGATCTAAACTGTTTTTAATTAAAAATTTTAATAAAATTAAATTTATGATTTTTTATATTATAGAACGAAATTAGCAACAGCACGACTATCAAATAAGAACAGTGCGGAAGAGATGGTAGATTACTTTCCATACTCATGTCTGATATTAGCATCTAGAAGAAATATCTACATGGACAGCTACATTTATTGACACCTGTCGATGATCCCCGGTTGAGCAATGGAGCCATGAATGATGGACTTTATGGCCTACAATATTCGTGTTATTTGTGAAATACGGCTAAACAACGAACAATTAGTATTATTTCTTCGATTGAATCAATTAAATGTCCACGAAATAGACCAAGATGATATTCTGAACGTAGTTCTTGTCGAGAAATAAATAATAATAAAATGATGAAAAGTTTTATTATATTTTATTGATAGTAAAAGTTCCATTGATGTGTCAGTAGGAACTCTTTTGAAAAAACACAAAAGGGATTACCCTATTTGTCTGGTACAAACATTTGCCACCACATATAATCGATATCAAATCAAATTCATAACTTTATTTGTAAACAACAATTTATGTAAAATAAAAAACCAAGAAAAACACTAATAAAGACATAGTTTATTGAGACATGGAACAATCAGTATTCCACAAACTGGATAGAAGTGTATATACATCTCGAAATTATGCAACAGTACTTGTAGCAAAAAGTTCCAGAAAGCCAAACTTTGCACCCAGTTATTGGTACAATTCGACCAGTACTATGTTAGTTATACAAAAAATAATAATGTCCAATGCATGATGAAGCTTCTTTTATTGATTTGCGATACACGACCTTTCGGTAATAAAACAAAAAAAAAACTTCGCCTAAATGTTGACCTAGAAATATAAATTTCACTTTTTGTTGTTAGTGTAATTGGTGCAATAAAAAAACTTTTTGACGATTTTATAAAATTTTTGTTGAAAACTTTTTTCTGACGTCACAAAATCGAGTGCCATCGGACGTCAACATTTAGGCACAAATTGATGAAATTCCTAATTATTACTGTAATTGTTGGATTATCGTACTGTTTTGATCGTAATAGTTATTGGAACATAATTTACCGTTTGTTTTCGCTGTGATATTGGATAAATATGAGTCTTTAAACGTAATAAGGTCTTAACAAATGGTCTAAATTTTTTCATACGTCACCAAATTGGAGTGATGTCGAATATGGCGGACAAATCGATGATGGTCAAAAATTATTGCTGTGATTGGTATGAGATCCTCGGATAATCGGATTGTTTAACCCTAGCACATATTCTCGAATATTTCGGCTATGATGTAGGATGTATGTGAGCTTCTATCTTTAAACTTGGAAGTAGGTGTTAGCTAGTGAATCAAACAATTCCTCAAATGATTTTGCCATTATCATACACGCTATTTTTGTCGTTGTTGTTGTTGTAATTATCCATTGGATTCCAATTCTCTGATTTGATCAGAGTATAATAGAACCGAATAGAAGAACTTTGCACTTTCCGCGAAGCAAAAGGTTTTTTAAATAGAATGTAACAGCCAGATCTGGAAGTACATGAATTTTCAACAAGTAAACGGGAAGTAAATTGAGCCTGAAAAATGATAAAATTAATCTATCGTTTTAAACTGGACGCCGCAGTCGCAATTGATAAGAAATATCCCTTTATACAAAAATGTAAAATGTGTCTCCGCTACAACAACAAATTGAAAATGTTTTGGTTAAAAATCAGAAAAATTCATAAAAATCAGAAAAATTTGTAACAGGCGAGCAGAAAATCATACAAATAATTTATTTAAATTGCGATGAATTCAAAAGAATGAACTTTCATATTCCCCTTAAGTGGGCGGGAACTTTGTTCGAATTCATCTACGTTTCTAGATAGTCATACCACCGCAGAGTCATACCACTTGGGACCTCTGAAGAGACAACATCTCTTGCTCCCCGAAATAAATTCAAATATAAAATTATTCTGATTAGCTATGGTCTTCGTTTCGCCGTTTGGATTCGAACCAATATCTATTTGACTACTACCACGTCTACCGCCTACTATACCACTTGACCATTGACTGATGTAATATAATGCATTGATTTAGACTTATTAGTTGCAATATAATAAAAATATTCAATGTTAAAAGTTAAACATTTTCAATATAGTAATTTGCTGCCGGAAACCACCCTTAGGTTTCGTGGTAACCACTCTGCCAATAAATGTGTGGAAAAGTTTGTGGGAGAAGTTCAAAAGGAAAATAAAAAACATGGACATCGGAACATTGGAAGGGCGGTATTTTTGGACATTGGTGCCAGGGAAGCTTTATTGAGTTCATGTTAAACTGGGATTTTCGTCGGAAAATTTGTGAATAGGTGTATGATTTTATGAATGGACGAAAGTTAGTTGTGTATGGAAGCGATTATAGATATGAGGGAGAGGTGATGGACTTCCGCAAGGGAGTAAAATGTCACCAATTCCCTTTAATGCGAGCTCGATGCGTGTATTAAACTCAGAAAAGCAAGTAATTCTATAATGAAATATAACGGGTAAAGGTCCAACATTGAAACAGCATCGAGCTTAGGAATGTGTGTTTCAGGTAATCAACAGTTTGAATGATTTTAATTTACGTGTGAATACGAGAAAATATTGTTTGCATGGCTTTTCGAACGCGACAAAGAATAGGTGTGCAAGTATATAGTGAAATAATTGAATATGTGATTTTTACTAACGTTTAAGTTTTAAAGGCTACATGGAGAAACTAACTGATAATTGTAAGAGTAGATTAAATGTCATCAAAAGGGTGAGTAAACCGAAATTGGAAGCTCATCATAGTGTGGCTGACATGCTACGGAAGGCGCAAGTATCCTCTGAAATTGTGTATGGAATGGTTTGTGTATGGTAATGGTTCTAAAGTTGGGTTTGACGCGTTAATGAAAGTTTAGAATGCATGTGATAGAGTGGTATTGAGGAGTGATCAATTCAACCCCAATACACACTCTATGGTCTGAAATGGGTGATACACCTCTCAATTATAAAAGAGAGTGGATCGCCATGCGTGAAACCGTGCAAATGATTATGAAAGATAACGCGTTAGTAAATGAAATGATAACCAGATTGCAGGCAGGAACAGATGCACATATTTCGGCCTCTTATATATTTAGGGATTTCATGTTTGCTCTTCATCACACAATTGATATGGTGGTGTGGTCATCTCAATATTGATATTAATCGTTAGAAAGAATACTGATTTGCTCGTTTAAAGATGATTTCTGTCTGTAATTATCAGGACTCCTTAGTTTTCATATGTATCAGATCAGACAGAATTGGTACGACTCTACATGTCCTATAGAAAATAACAGATGTAGAGGGGCTCAAATAGTAGGACTACGATTAGCGATTAGAAAAAAGCTTATAACAATAATTAAAGCTATTCTGTGCTTTGTTCACGTCCAGGGTAATATATTTCAAAGATGGTTGAATAAATTCTAATCAAATCAGCTCTTTAAATGAACAGTCCTTCTCGTAGCATTTCTCCAACACCACACTCAGTGGGAAACTACTACTCGATATAAATTGAAAGATGCGCGACAACTACAGTCACCGGAACTAGACAAGTAAACAAATCTATTCATTTTATGAAGTATATTGATAGATTACAGCCATTTATACAATTATGACCTCTGCTATCTTTTGTTACTTCATTTTTGCACTTCATCCTTCGATTGATATGGTGGTGTGGTCATCTGAATGATATTAGTCGTTAAAAAAACTACAGATTTCTCGTTTGAAGACGATTTCTGTCTAAAATTATCAGGTTGACCTTAGTAGTGTTCGTCTGTATCAACTGCTACGTACAGGACGAAGTTTGTGTTATACAAACACTTATCAACTTACCTTTTAGCGTTAGTGAAACTATTAGTTGTACCGTATAGCTGGAATTATGTGATACACATAAAAATTGTCAAAACGGGAAGTAAATTGAGTCTGATAAAATTTAAAATGTGTCTCCGCTACAACAACAAATCGAAAATGTTTTGGTCAAAATTCGTAAAAATCAGAAAAATTTGTAACAGGCGAGCAGAAAATCATACAAGTAATTTATTTAAATTGCGATGAATTCAAAAGAATGAACTTTCACTTTCCCCTTAAGTGGGCGGAACTTTGTTTAAATTCATCTACGTTTCTAGATAATAATCATACCACTTGGAACCTCTGAAGAGATAACATCTCTTGCTCCCCGAAATAAATTCAAACATAAAAATATTCTGGTATGTTTTGATCTACTTTTCGCCGTTTGTATTCGAACCATCATCTATATTTGACTACTATCACAGCTACCGTCTATTTTACCACTTGACCATTGACTGTTATAATATTGTGCATTGATTTAGACTTATTGGTTACAATATAATAAAAGAATTCAATGTTAAAAGGTAAACATATTCAATGCAGAAGGTATACTAGTAGTTTGATTATCTGAACAATTGATTCAATGACTTTAATTTTGTGACTTTGATGTTCGTGTGTCAACGCAAAGAACGCTGTCAAAAATCTGAATCTTAGAAAGAAACTTACCTATTGTTAGTATGTATGAATACGAATTTTGACTAAAAAATAAATTGAACACCAAAAATAGTTAAAGCGGAGACAAATTTTACAGTTTTGTATCGAGAAATGTATTCTTATCAATCGCAACATCGTCGTCAGATTTATATCGCTGGATTAAATATATCAGTTTTATAAACTTTGACGGGGCCGCTATAATACTTATCTATACATACTTACCAATACAAGCATTCGTCGTATAAAGCTCTCAATCTTCACAGTAAAATTTTGTAAACTATTTGAGAAGGGCTTTACAATAAGAGGTTTCATTCCAATAAGAGAAATCAATGAATGTTTATTTAATTGTAAGGAAGAAGGTATGCCATTAACACACTGCTTATTTTTAAGTAGTGTCGCATGTCTGTACCGGATTTTTTGGAATCGGAGACCAAAAGTTTTTATGGCACAAAAACGAAGATTCGACAGGAACTACAAAGTACTCACCAAAAAGCACATTCACTACGCATACAAGATATCGTTACCAAAAAAAGGATCGTATGGGCACTGGAAGGGTTCAACCCTATAAATCGGCTGGTATTGACCGAATTATTCCCGCGGAGATTCCAACCAACTCGAGGATTATGCTCCACTGGCTGGAAGTTATCTTCAAAGGATGTTTTAAACTGGTCTGTTTTCTGCGGAAGTGTACGGAGGTCAGAGTTATTTTTATTCCAAAAGCGGGTAAATGCTCACAGGGCTACCCAAAAGACTTAAGACCAATAACTATATCATCCTTTCTATTGAAAATCTTGGAGAGGCTGGTGGATATCAACATACGCTCAAAAATAAAACTTAGTTACTGGGCCCAGACTCAGCATGCTTACTGTAAAGAAAAATCTGTAGACACATTTGTGTACTACATGCCCTAGTAAGTACAATTGAGCAATCAATATTCTCACAAGTTTTGTATGGTGGCGTTCCTTGATATTGAGGGCGCCTTTAACAATATAAAGACGGAGTCAATTCGGGCGGGATTGTCGCTCCTAGAGGTGTAGTACTCTGTAAGTGGGTTAATCAATGACATGGTTAGGCGCAGGATGGTTAACTCGGATATGGAGGAATCCACCATCAGGAGGCGGATCACTAAGCGAATCCCGCAGGGAGGTGTCGTTTATTTTCTCCTCTGGAACATAGCAATCAATGGGTTGCTGTTAGAGCTGGAGAGAGAAGATCGGAGTGGTTGCTTATGGATGTCTCTGGTAAATATTTAAGAACGGTGAAGGAGGTAATTCAAAATGCCCTACTAATCATTAAGAGTGGAGCCATCAAATGTGGACTGGCAATTAACTAGGCTCAAACGGAACTGGTACTATTTACTAGGAAATATAAAATCCCGGTAGTAGAGCCACCTCTCTTAAATGGCAAGAGACAAGCTTTTACTGATAAGGCAAGATTTCTAGGCGTAATCTTGGACAATAAATTTATCTGGAAGCCCAACATTTTGAAAAGGGTAAACAAGGCTAATATAGATGGGGCCTGAAACCGGAGCTGGTACACTGGCTATTCACTTCCGTAGTACTTATGTATGGGGTGAGCGTGTGGTGGCCAGCTCTTAATAAAGTAACGTACAGAAAAGGGATCGAGAAGATGTAAAGAACGGCCTGCATGCTTATAAGCAAGGCACTGAGGACAACACCTATAAGTGCGTTGCAGGTCAGATCATGTTTCACCTTTTTCCCGTGGAAATTTATGGTAAGCAGATGGCGGCGATTACGGCCACTCGACTATCAGCCATATCTCAGTGGAAATGTCCTCAGACAGGACACTCGACAGTAGCTAGATCGCTGAGGAAGGAACTGTCGCTTTTAGACTATATTACACCGACTTTATGTTTCAAGAAAAGGTTCCGAACTACCGGCCTGTCAAGGGCATCTTGGAGGAGCGGGTCGTTCATCATTGCAGTTCTTTACGGATGGCTCCAAGCTACACGGTAAAGTAGGAGATGGAGTCTTCTGTGATAAATTAGAAGTAGAAATAGCAGTTCGTCTCCCTGATCACTGCAGCGTGTACCAGGCAGAGGTGATAGCGATTGAGAAGTTCTTGGACTAGTTGACACATAATGTGGTAATGTGAACTCTGTTTCTCTGACGTCCTAGAGTAAAGTTGGGTTGCCACTCGCATTTCAACATTCAATAGTCTGGATCCCCGGCCGCTCGGATGTCATGAGAAACTGCAGGGCAAGACTGTGCTTAAAAAGGAGACAGTAGCCTCAGCGAACGATAGGTGAACGAACACCTTCTCATGTAGAGTAGCAAGGCAATTCTGGCCAAAGCTAGTCTTGAAACGCTCAAAGACACTAACCTCCCTACGAAAACGTGAACTAAAAACGATCGTGGGGATACTCACTGGCCACTGCTCTCTTGGAGAACATGCGAGAAGGCTAGGTCTAGAAGTTAATGACTTTTGCAGAACCTGTTTGGACGGGGAGGAGGAAGAAACGGTAGTCCACCTCCTATGCTCATGCTCCTATGCTCATGCCTCTGATCTCGAAAACTATAAGGTGCGAGTTTATCACGCTACGTAAGTAGCTCAAACTGGTTCTCATAAGGGAGTAAGATCCTGTGGTATCACAACGGACCGTCGCCGGTCTAAGTGTGCTGTAGCAGCCACTCAGCCTAACCTACTAACTTGATATGTAATTGGGCAAAGAAATGGCGAATTAAATTAAATGAAGCAAAATCAATCCAAGTGAACTTTACAAATCTAAAAGTTAATTATATACCAATAATGATAAACTCAATAGCAGTACCGCATGCAAACACTGCTAAATATCTCGGCGTGACCTTAGGTGCCAAACTTAAATGGAAGGAACACATATAAAATAAGAGATGAACTAAACATAAAATTCATAAAAAACATAAATGGCCCTTTGAGACAATCTGAACTAATGATCCACCACAAATTGCTGCCATACAAAAAAATTTTGAAACCTGTATGGACATATGGTAGCCAACTCTGTGGTTGTGCCAAGAAGACAAATATCAAAATCATACAAACAGTTCAAAATAAGATCCTGCGATGCATTATTAATGCACCGTGGTACATTCGAAACGAAAATCTCCATCGAGATTTAGAGATCAACAAAACATCTAGCATGAAAATCTAGACATACGCTGTATACTGACTACCACTGTGGCGAAAAATCTGATGAGTTAATGTTAAACGAAACTAGGGATAATCATGTGATTACTCCGAGTAATCAAATACGTATTATGCAATGTAAATTACTTAATGGGTACAAGACTCAGTTGTAATATAAAATAAAACAAAAAAAATCTTAAAAGATTGTATAAATTGGTCGGTCATTTTAAAATTTGTTGCTGATACCTTATATATTTTATACTATATGAACCAATGATATCAACAATGACCCAAAACCCAATCAACAAATACTGAAATCGACCGAAATCACAACAAAAAAATAGTTACCAACTTAAAAACAACAAAATATAGAAAATAACGCATCATGATGCGTTTGTCACTTACTCAAAAAATAAAGCGACAATCACAATACCAAAATATGACTCGACTGGCCTGACAATACACGTCACGGTGACGAGTGAGGTGACATTCATAATAGAGGTATATTAATATAAGTTTTTAACGATTAGCAGCTTTACAATCAAAACATTAAAAATAAGGTTCAACCATTTATAACTCTGTACGCAACCAAAAATTCTGTCTTTGAATTGAGTGAAACAACTAAATACTTCAAACCACCACATCTCAAATTCTACATCGTCGATCAATTATCAAAGATCTGTTGTAAATCACCAATCAAGAGAATGTGATTCAAATCTATGTAATCAATATTTTTTAATTATAAGAAATTATATTTTTTTGTCTATTTGTGGTTAAAGTGATCTGAAAATTAAAATTTGTTTATGAAAATCGAGGTCATTTAATAAAACAACAAAAGATCTGAAAAAGAAAGGTATCAAAACGACAGACGTTTTGATGGAAATATAATTGATCTCTACATAAATATAATTAAAATAAAATTGTGAGATAAATTAAAACTAATTTTAATTTCATTAGTTTATAATAGTCGACATTTATATCTTTTAGAATGAAGTGTTAAACGTGAAAATGAAGAAACTAAAATTAAAAACTCAGGATGGTGTTATAATCGAGGCCGAGACAAGAATTGCAAAGTATTTTGGAACCGTAAAAGGTTTACTAAAACATTTCGATAATTTGGACGATGATCAAACAATAGATTTACTTGAAGTAAATTCCACTATACTTATACGAATACTAGAATGGGCTAAACATCACATCGAACAACCAAATAATTTGGAGGAATTTGATGAGGCGATGCCCAGAAAGTTGACAGATATAATAACAACCTGGGAAAGGGAATTTCTTAAAGTCGATATTGAAACACTATTTTTGTATTTACGGGCCGCAAACTTTCTCGAAATTGACGATTTACGTGATATTATAGTTAGGATTATTGCTAACATGTTGATAGGCAAATCTGCGGATGAAATAAGAAGGAAATTTCATGAAATTGAAAAGAATAATTTAAGCGTTATTTAACAAGGAATCTCGAAATCAATCTCAATAAATTAAATAAATAGTTTTTATATATTTGTCTTTGTTTTACAATCTGGAATGTACATTTTTATCGCTTTTAGACGACGTTATCGTTAAGATTGTAATGCAAACACTCTTTTTATCTAGTAGCAATCTAATAAAAATGAATAATTTAAAACTTTAATGCATTAATTAGTTATATTTTATTTTTTAAACACACATTTAACAATCACAAATCAGATAGGGGAATAGATTAACCTTATTCCATAGACTATTCTATGGGTTCATTCTATGTCATAGTTAAAAATATCTCGAATTTCTTCAGGATTTTTACCTTTGATCATACCTGCTATTACCTTGCATGTTAAATTGCACAACTTTGTGATATTTAGGTAATTCGAAGCCATCATTATATCAAATACTTGGCGTTTCTCAACATCTATATAATCCCTATCCCATTCCGTATCTTCACCATCGTCCAACGATTCAACATCAGTTTCGTGCTGTTTAAGCCATTCTACCACTTTTTTAAATATTGTCGAGTCTAAATTCAATGGAATGGCGGTTTCGGTGGTATAGTTTTCTATACCACCTATATCTTGAAGTATTTGTAATATTGTTTTAGAAAATTTAACAGTTCTGTAGTTCACTAGTATGATTTCACGATCTGAGCACAAAAGGTGAAGCACTTTATCGCCATACTAAAAAATACAATTGCCAGAATTAATATTTATCGCTATTTATTGTAAATTAATTAGTAGCTACACTCACTTCTGTTAAATATGTCATTGTTTCGCATTTACTGTTAATACTTTAGTGAATTAATGCATCAACAATATACACGATCGAGTAATCGTATTTACGATAATTATTTAGGTTGCGTTCCATTCAGTAACATAACTGATAAGAATTTTTTACTACATATGAGCGGTAAAAATCACACAAAGTTTTATAGGTATAAAAGTATTTCTTACTATATAGTTATGCATTTTAAAAATTTGGACTTACTAAACGATTAAGAATTTGAATTTTTAATTAACTGCACTGCCATAATTTAACAGTTATTTTAACGAAAGACGACTTCTCTGGCGGAAATAGATTGAACTTATAATATTTTTAACGTTTGACTGACCAACAAGTATTATGAACGACACAACAAGTGGATTTACATATCCGACGATTTTTCGACGCGGCTCCCCGCCACAGGAAATTCGACGGACGCTGTATATCGATGATTTACATGTTCGAAGAAAATATGAGGTTGTTTAAACATTCGATTTAAACACAATGTTTCGGAGTGATCGTTTAGGCAGATGACGTAACGATAGCTGTCTCTGGGAAATATTTAAGCACGGTGTAGGAGGTTATTCAAAATCTCCTCCTAATCATTACGAGGTAGACCATCAAATGTGAACTGGCAATTAGCTCGTTTAAAACTGAACTGGTACTATTTACTAGGAAATATAAAATCCCGGTAGTAAATCCACCTCTCTTAAATGGCAGGAGACTTACTTTTTAGACAAAGCAAGATTTCTAAGAGTAATCTTGGACAGTAATCGTTGGAAGTCCAATATTTTGGAAAGAGTAAACAAGACTAATATAGCTATATAGAACGCCATTGGAAAGAGATAGGGCCTGAACCGGAGCTGGTAAACTGACTATTCACTTCCGTAGTAAGACCTGTACTTATGTATGGGGTGATCGTGTGGTGGCCAGCTCTTGACAAAGTAACGTACCAAAGGGATCGAGAAGGGGCAAATAAGGCCTGCAGGCTTATAAGCTGGGCGCTGAGGACAACACATACACGTGCCTTTAAGGTCATGTTTCACCTTCTCCTCGTCGATATTTATGGTAAGCGGATGGAACTGGCCTGAATGAATATAATCTCTTTGTCGTCGGCAACGAGCTTAAAAGCTGAAATCACACAGTGAGTAACCGCAATTAATTCCGCTTGATAAATAGGTCCTCAAATTGCCAGAGATTCTCAAATCATGCGATCGACAGCAGGAGCTAAAGCTAGCACCCTGTTCAGAGACAGAGCCATTTGAAAAGAATACAAGTGATTCGCATATCTTATTGATGCAATCATATCTTATTGATGTAATCTGGTGAGAACCACATATCCCTGGATGGATAAACCACATCAAAAGATTTGTAGAAACGTTTACAGCACTGAAGATCTGTCAGACTTGTCAACATATAGTCTATACCTAATCGGACCCGTCATTATAGGAGGAAATCTTCAGTAATGACTATTCACGTGCACATCAATTATTCACATGTGGGCACTTACCAAAAGCTGATACTTGAAATGCGAAGTAGGATATAATTAATTTGTAACAACTTCAATTCTATAGTCATGTCGATTTCTGGCATACCTCGTTTAAATTGATTAAGAATTGATCTGCGGCCTGAAGAATTAACGAAAGCATTCTACGCCCCAGCACTCCTCAAGCGAAAGACAGTCGAACAAGCTGAACCTAAAATGAAGGATTGTAACTGGGGTACGGAGAGAATAAGCTCCATCGCTTGGAGCGGAATAGAAGACATGGCTCCAGTTACAGCCCGATAAGCGATATTTTGCAAAGTTAAGTTTAGTGATTGAAGATTTTACTTTAACCAATGTAGATAAAATATTGTATTTTCGGGGGCAATCCCCAGGAATTACGAAAATCTCTACAGCATTGCCAATCGTAGTGTCTTTTTGTGGTTTATAATTCAAATGATACTTCCAAGAAAGTTTATTATCCAGGAAAACTGAGTTAAATCTGATAAGACATTCAGTGTATACATAGTATAAAGTATATACAAAATTAAAAATGTGATGTAAGAAAAAATAGGAGTGCGAATGTATGCCTCTCCGTGTAATGGCCCATATAACTTCACATACTGGAAACAATTTAACGAAATTTCGTTCATTGGTTATCAACTAAAAAACGCATCGAGACGATTAAAAAATTAAAGAAAATTGAATATGAATACCATTTCTCTTCTCGTTATCTACGTAAGTATGATTTCGTACATTTATAGTTAATGCGCTTATACGTTTTCTATGCTGCTATTTGAGAATCTCTTGAGTATTATTGCTTATAGTAAGAGTACCGATGTAACCGTAGCGCACGCAATCGGTAAATATATGAAAAAACCCGATAAGTCTACATTCATGAAACCCGATTCAAACTACTAGATGCAACCAAATTACTACGATTTTTGAAGAAAAGATAAAACAAAATTGACTGGGTCGGACAAAAACGCGAAAAATTAGAATCGCCAATACAAATAAAATATACTAAACAAGTGTAAAGTTGTGATTTTCAGCTAAACTTAATTTTCATTGTTTTTTTTAAAACCAATCTTTTAAAAGTAAGTCACCAAAGTAACGTAGCTAATCAAGAAATTTTCTGTTTAATGTATGAAATTTTTTAGATTGTAATCTTTGTTATTTTTGTTGAATCTAGTGAAAAAATATGGCAACCATTTTTCTTTTCCGACATTTTTTTTATGTCTAATCTTATTTTTTTGATAAACAATTTGTAAATTCTGATGTTAATTCATGCATATATTAATATTTTTATTTTAGATGACAATTATTAAATTACAGTCGCAAGATGGCTTTATATTCGATACGGATTTAAAAGTCGCCAAATGTTCGGGAACTATTCGGACTATGTTGGAGGATTTGGGAATGGAAGATGGCGAAGACGAAACAGTTCCACTACCAAATGTAAATTCAGCTATTTTGAAAAAGGTTCTACAGTGGGCAAATTATCACAAAGATGACCCGGTTCTAACTGAAGATGACGAAAATAAAGAGAAACGTACAGATGATATATCTTCGTGGGATGCTGATTTTCTAAAAGTTGATCAGGGTACACTTTTTGAACTTATATTGGCCGCAAATTATTTGGATATCAAAGGATTATTAGATGTTACCTGCAAAACTGTAGCAAATATGATCAAAGGAAAAACACCAGAAGAGATCCGAAAAACATTTAATATAAAGAATGATTTTAGTCCGGCCGAGGAGGAACAGGTCCGAAAGGAAAACGAATGGTGTGAAGAGAAATGAATTGCTTCTACAAACAAATCCTTAATTAATAGAATTGCAGTTTTGCTTTTAATCCAAATTTAATCCTCTATATTTTTTTAGTTTTATTATTATAATAATATTTTTGTTTTCACACAATTATTACATTTTATTGTGAAATTTATGTTAAATGATTAAATAATACGAACTGAAAACACAAAAAGAAATATTTTTTAGTTCCCAACAATTATTAAGTGACGTCATAGCGATGAATCAACAAATCTTGTGTACATTAAAACTTACAAGCCAGAGTTTTAGCTTATTACTTAAATTGTGGTAGATATTTAGCGGTCCTATAAAACTAGATAGGCTTATCATTGAAATATTTGATTGGTTTATCAATTTGGTTGTAACAACGTTATCGTTTTTAAATGGTTAATGGGATATCTATAAATATTCTGTAATATCTATTGCATGTAATGACTAGTAGCATTGATAAGACACAAGCAAATAAATCGGATAAGTATTAAATATACATAGATATTATTCTTTCAGTCTAGTGAGGTCACCTATTTGCTACTAAAGCAAAGTAAACGCATGTGTAGCAGAGAAAATATGAAACCACGTTTTCGTACTGTTATGAAGTATGTAGTTTCATACAATACTATACAAATCATATATATATAGAGTGGATATCGTCGATCTGACTGGCAAATAGCAAGTGTCTACTTGCTAGTATAAAAGCTTTTATATTAGCAAGTATAAAAGCTTTTATACTAGCTTTTACACTTTTATAAGCATTGTATTATCAAAAGTGTAAAAATATTACTCATATTTAGGAATCGAATTATAGATAACGCGAAACTTTTATTGATCTAACAACTCTGCATTTGATTTAGCTGGCAATTCTAAGTTATAAGAAGTAAAAAATTTTGTACCACAAATTGTTATAAATTATAAAATTAATAAATAAAACATTTTATTCGTAATTTATCACATGTGACAGTTTATTTCTACTAGATCATATTGTAATAAATATGACAGTTTAACTTGAAAAACATCATTTTGAACAGCATCCAACCGAAATTGGCCTGAAGATACAAAGGGCAAAGTGTTGCACAATGATTACCAAACGGATATTCCATATACAATGTTAAGAAAATTTAATAAACACGGCCACTAGTGCCACTTGATCCTAGAATATGCGATAGTGGGTAGCAGTTTCGTCCACCGAATGTATTACACTTGTATGCACCGAATATCACTCCGTTTATATGGAATAGCCAGACGATAAATATTATCAAAAGAAACAGTAACATTTTGCATATGAAATTTTTTGTTTTTTTTCTAAAAATTAATTTATAATTAAATTAAACGAAAATAATCGCTATTGCCTAAAATACCTTTTATATAATCGTACAGAGTGGTAATCATCGCACTTGTGACATTCTAAATTTAATTTTTGCTTTTTGATCAGCTCTTTAATGATACATTTCTCATGTTGAAATTTTTGTAAAAATTCAGTTAAATCTCCTAATTCTAATGTCATTGTTACAAAAATAAAAAATAAAATATGATTTGTTCTTCAAAAACAAAATATTAGAACTTTCAAATTCATTGCTTCGATTAGGCTCAAAAAACAATTTATCTTGATCTTAACTATGTCGAGTCTTTTTGAACTATTTGTTGCATTATCTGCCCGGAAATAAAAATATTTTATAGAAGAGTTCTTGCTCTAGACAATCGTAACTTCTCAGGCACATATGCATATTACATATCATCTGACGTCTATATCTGTATCCCCGAAGACTATAAAATTCAAACAGGCGTATATTTGGGCCTATTGAGCACGTTAAGATTTCACTAAAAGAAAGTTAGACCTCACATCTCGCGAACCTAGAATATCTTATTCACAAGTAGAATTAAAGTACTTAAAGTTAATTTATTTCTTATTGAATGACTGGTTGATAAAGATCAATCTATCTCATCAGGCCAGAAGTAAGGTGCATGTTCATGTAATAATAACTATCGGAAGTAACAATAATTATCAATGAACAGCTTCCTTCTTATAATCTTCTCATAACAAACGGTAAAGGTGTTACCATTTAATCTGAACTTGGTGTAAAGATTTTATTGGGTGTATTTTTTGGCACCACCAATCATTATAGGGTAAATTTATTCAAAAATGACTTACAAATACTTATTAAGGCACTCTTAAGTATTTTGGAACATTAGATTTGTGTGCGCGGCAATAGAGCGAGTGTTGTGTATAGACGAATAATTTCATTATTAACTATCCAACATGTCCTACATACTTCTGTACTAAATCCAAATATTAGATATTATCATTACAAGTCCTTCAAACCAATGGCTTTGGAACAACAACTGGTGTGAGAAACTACTAGCTTCATGTCAAGGAAGAACATTCCCAAAAATATGTGGACCATATATAATGAAATAACTAAACCAAAAGACACTGTACAATACATTAGATACCTACAAATATCTTAGTAACGACAATCATATCAATAGTATTAAGATCTATTAGGAAAACCTATAATATAGTTGCAATCCCTAAACTTTAAGACAATAACAGATTTTATGAAAACTTTTGTCCGATTACATTACTGAACTCGTTAGGGAAATGTTTGTAAAATTATACTTAAATAAATAAGCTCACTAGACAAATGGCACAGTGGTAATAGTTGCGGCAGTTGGAGCTGAAACTGAGCTGGTTCGAATTCTGACAGGGGATGGAAAACAAAAATGATTCTTCTTGTCATTCAATTCCGATCGGTGATGGTGTATGAATACATTTTACTGTTGGAGTGCAAAAATAATGTGGGCCATCTTTCATGAGCAATGGAATGCACTGCATAAATCGGACCTATAGCCGTACGTCCTCGTATTGGCTTCGGCGTAAGGACACTAAAAGATAAGTGCGAAAGAGTTGGGATAAGGAACCTTATATAAATATATAAGTGAGGTATTCGCGCTTACAAGTTTCTATCATACACATCACCCCCATTAATTATATGTTTTACTTAAATGATAGAAAATATTTGTAGCTTTAAATAATACAAATTCAACTACTAAACTGGTGACGTCTGGCGTTTCACAAGTTTCAGTACTTATCATCAACATTGTATAATATAATCGTTTAAGATACGACGAAACCACATATGCGGTTTTTATCGTTATCTACGACGCTAACAGTATTACCTCGAATGTTTCATGTAACTTACATAAAACATACAAATCAATGAATCGTAAACGCTTAACAAATAAAAGGGCTGGACATGTTCCATAAACAACATCCACATAAAGTTAAATATTAAAGGCTGGTGTCTTAGACGTAATCCTAAACTTATACGTTTCAAAACACCACTTGGAATATAATTCCGAAGAATGCTATCGAATAATCGAAAACGCTTTAGGTTAGATATTAGTTAATAATTAGATTCACATTGACTTGTGCTTACCAGAAGTTTTTAATAGTGGTGCTAAATCTTGTGAAAAGAAATTCAAGTAATCTCGTTGCTTGCTAACGTGCTTCCAAAAACATCTGTTAAAAATTAGTTGACTGGTCAAGTGATGCAGATAATACATTAATAACCTTCTCGCATTCACATAATCACCATCCGTAAAATTAGTACCTAAAGTTATAAATAAAGTTGATAAAGTGTCGGAAATCATAAAGTGTTAATCCTTGATAATGAGTTAGGCCGTTCTTATTTTAACTGTATTAAATAATTAGTTTAGTTGTCTAGTAAGTTGAGCCCAAACAGCTATGCATATGGTCAGACAAGCAAGAAGTTAGTTTTTAGTGTAAGGCTGCGTGGGAGGTTTGTCATTGATATCGCAATTCAGATTATTGAGATTTTCCGTTAATCCTCACTGGATGTTGAAGGGAGATGCGTTCTCCTGATCTTTATAGTACTTCAATATACTATGATGTTCCTGTAAGAGTACACATCCTTGTCTTATACCTTAACTGTTCTAGTATGTTCCACTTTGTTTGTCATTGTGTTGATATGTGTAGATTTCTTGTATGCGATTTAAAATTTCTTTGGGATGCCAATTTCGCAACGTGACTTCCATGTTGAATTCTAATGTATTGTATTGAATTATCGTTGGAAGCTCTCAAAAGGTAAACACATAATAGTGGATTTCATTGGACTGCTCGATGATAAGTTGTGCTGTGTTTAAATGAAGGGCGCTACTTCGCGTCTTGGTTGGTATTCATTAGACAGATATTGCCTGTTATATAATTTTGAAATTTCGGAGACCTTATTGTTTTTAATTAAAGGATGAAGCTTATTTGAAACTTTGATATTACCAGTTGGTGGTCACTGTGAAATGTCTATATCTCAATGATTATTTTTCTGTTCATTTTTGCGTTGATAGCGTTTGTTTGTCTACTTGCTATTGTGAATTGTATATTTATTCATAGAACTCATCTTTTGTTACTTCATCTGCTTCTTATAGCGAGGCGTAGCACTGTTTGATTGTTTTATATCTTATTTTTAATGGAATCTAGCTACGGATAACGAATATTTAATACCAGCAGTATCGCCTTCGTTACTTTAGATGTTGGTTAGATATAAGATGTATATCAAGTAATCTCCTTCGCTTATGGTTATTTCATTGCAGTTTTTGCATCTCATTGCATTGAGGATGATAATTTTTATATTGTAATATTTCATTTCTCGCCCTTATTATTTTGTAGATTTGATGCTTTTGTTAGAGTTAAGTCGAAAACTTGAAAGATTCTCTATCGATAAACTTTAAAGCAATTGACTAAATTGTTAAAAATGTTAACAAAAACCTAATTAAGTACACACAGACACGAGAATCGATATGTGGACTGAGTTGTCTTGATATGGCTATAGATTTTATAGAGGTGTCAACGGCAATTTTGAAGTTGTATTTACCATAGATTCAAAGGTACGTAGGCTGTATATAATAAACGTCTCAAAGAGTGATAATCTAATGTGTACGCTTCGCATTCGTTTGACGATATTATTTAAGACAAACTGTCTATTGTATACATGCACTTTAAGTTAAGTGAGCATTAGAATAATGACAATATAAAGTTTTGATAATCCATGAGATCTTTACTATAGAGCATAATGTCATATTATATTATAGACCGAAAGAAATTATAGCAATTCATTATATCATTGATGATGTTGATGGTATATAAACGATTGTGAATAGCAATTAATGAATCGTTTACTTGGTTTACAATTAGAATAAAAAACGTTGGTTCGTCAACAATAACACGGCAGTACAATAACACAAAAGTCAACGGCTATTTATGGAAATGTCCTAGATGGAAATGTTTGTGTCAAAGTCGATGTTGTACTCGACACATTTGTTTATGAAATGATCTATACTCTATGTACCATTTGCGTTGCATGCTATAATTGTTTATTGAAGTTTATTCCATTAATGTAGATTTTAGGAAATTCTGGTTTTCGAGAAGCGATAATACATTTTATGTTGAAGCACATCCTTTGTGAAAGTTAAGCGCCACAATATAATATACTGGCAATTCAATGTGTGGTTCAATTAAGTATGGCAAGGGAGTAAAGTACTTACTTTATCGACTGGAACAGTATTCAAGTTCAGTTAGTTTCAATATCAATGAGTCCAAAACTAAATATCTGTTCTCTGATTTTAATAACCAATAAATTTCAGTAGCAATAAAAATAACTACATGTTTGAGGGACTGGCGTGGTTCAGATCTCTAGTTATGATAAGTGTTTGGGACGGTATTTAGTACTGAAATTATACAGAGTGTTGATGTGATCCGTTGTAATGTGAGAATAAGATCTAAATGAAAATGAGATATGATTTCTATCTTTGTGCTATTGGTAATATGAACCGAATTGTATTTAATTGGATTAGATATGCAAATTCTTATTATCGTGCATTATTTCTTTTACCAATATATTTTTAAATGTAATAATCCTTAATTTAAATAATTTTTTATTAAACAAAAACCAGTTCACACCTCATGCAATTTTAACACAGGCAACATTGCAAATGAAACAAAAACTATAATCACGGTTTGTTAAAAAGAGACAGCTGTATTAAAATATAAAGAAAAATATTCAATTTTATTTTTGAATTGTATTTATTTTTTTCTACATCGATTAAAGTAATTCCACATTGTTCTTTATAATATACAAAAAAATAATTAAATCAGGGATTTAATAGAAAAATTAGTTTTTTTAATTTAATTATTGCTTATTTTCAAAATTGTAAATAAATTTTCATTTAGTTTTTATTAAATAATAAACTTTTAATTTAATAATCAAGTTTTCATAACACATCAAAAAGTTAAAAAAAACGACGCCATGTTTGTAAAAAGCGTCATTCTCCAGTCTTTCCGAATACAATTTTAGTTCTTTTTTTTATTGTTACTTCAAAAATGTATTTGATACGATTCTGTTTAATCAAAAATGTGAGGATTAATTTTTAAATAATATATATTTTATTTGCTTTAAATAAAATAATAAGGTAAATTGGTTTTTTTTGTATGGAATCTATAAATAGTGATTTAAAAAAAGTAGACATTTTTTGTCTTTTTCTGTCAAAAAAATGAGATGATCTTTTTTAGTTTTTTTGTGTGGCAAATGACAGAAACCCCTTAATAAAAAAATGTTTTAAGTTTTTTAAACATTAAAAGAATTTTTTTTATTGTTTAAAATACATAAAGAACAAGTTTTAAACATTAATGTTGTGTTAAACTATATTTATTAAAATATTTAAAAATGTGACGTATACAATAATAATATATAGTATAAGAATTATAAAAATAGTAAAGTTCATAATAATTTTTCGGATTTGAACAAAAAAAATGTCTAGACAGCCATTGATTTTTATTTATAAAGAAGTTTTTGGTATTCGTTTAGCATGGTAAAATTCTTTATTCTAGTAGTGCAAAAATAAAGAATTGAATTAAAGCTGCATAAATTCAAACAAATTTTGTTTAGAAATTATATTATAAAACAAAACATTTTTTATGCAATTGAGGTTGGCTTTTTGGTTTGCTTTATAAAAAGATAATTGTCAACGAATTTTTTTACATTTAACGCGTATGGGAGTGCCCTTGATTTTTATAATTTTACAAATTTCATGTTTTATTTTGATATGTAGTTTTGTTCATTAAAAATAATATTTATGTTTTATTTATGAAATCATTCAAAAATGTATAATAATTTTTAGAAAATGAATTAGCTGTGCAATAAAAGCTATCATAAGTAGTTTTGTTGGATTATTGGCAACCAAATATTTTGACATTTGTAGTTTCGATCGGCCTCCAATAGAGGGGCAACTGAAAATTGAATATTTCCAATCATAGGTGGTGCGCAAAAATCAAAACAAATCATTGACATTTTGACAGATGTAATCAATTTAATAACAATATTTAATTATTTTATTTTCAGTTTAGTGAATTAATTCAAACAATTATACAAACGAAGTAAAAAGTTAAAGAAATGGTTATTGATTCAGGAAGCAATCGACAAACATTATCCAAAATGCAACCGACTGGTATGACACCAAAAGAATTATCAGAAAATGATGATTTGGCCACATCGCTTGTATTGGATCCTTGGCTTGGTTTTGTCTCTCATAAAATGAATATAAGATATCGTCCGCTGAAAGCTAATAAAGATGAGCTTAAAACGATTATTAATGCTTTTATAGATTCTCAAAACTATGATGATGTTTATAGAAAGCTATCAAAAGGAGAATGGATGCCAAGACAGTTTTTAAATAAAAGTAAAATTGCTCAGAAAAGACTTCAAGATCATGTAAGTAAAGATTTTCATTAGTATTGTGTGATATGCTGATGTATTATTATTATTATTTTTTTCAGATATATCGATATCTTCGTGTTTTTGATAAAGAATCTGGATTCATCATTGAGCCATGTTTTCGATATTCGCTTGAAGAAAAAGGCGCTAAAATTTTATCAACCAAAAAGTGGTATAAAAATGAAAAAATCGAATGTTTAGTTGGTTGCATAGCTGAATTAACCGAAGAAGAGGAGAAACAATTATTGCATCCGGGAAAAAATGATTTTAGTGTGATGTATAGTTGCCGCAAAAATTGTGCTCAGCTATGGTTGGGACCGGCCGCCTACATTAATCATGACTGTCGAGCAAATTGTAAATTTGTACCAACAGGGCGTGATACTGCGTGTGTTAAAGTATTACGTGATATAGAAATTGGTGAAGAGATTACTTGCTTTTATGGAGAAGATTTTTTTGGTGATAGCAATCGTTATTGTGAATGTGAAACATGCGAGAGAAGAAGCACAGGTGCATTCGCAAAGGAGAAATCGGTAGAGGAACAGAGTTCAGGAGGATATCGCTTACGAGAAACGGATAATAGAATAAATCGTATTAAATTAAAAAATCTTAATAATAATTTAATTAACAATAAGAGTAAAACTATTGATGTTAGATTAAATGAGGATAAAATAATTGCTCCACTTACATTGAAAGAGTTGCGACAGAAGGGTATGACGAAATATGATGCTGAAATGATTATGGCACAACAGCACCCGAATATTTATCACAATGAAAATAAATTTATGGAGAATGGCAGTAGTGATGATAATTTAGTAAATAATATTATTTTAGGTGAAAATAATAGTAGCAATGCAAATGATTCAAATACAAACGTATTTAGTAATAGTAATCATAACCATCACAATGGTCATATACATTCGCCTCATAATAATAATCATCATCATCATCATAATACAAGAAAGAATAGTTTATCAAACGGTTCTAGTAATAGTAGTACACCGAATGGTATTTCTTCTCCTACTGCACCTTCATTGCAAACTGTTACAACTGCCCGTACTCGAAATACACGAATTAGTAGCATAACTAGTGAAGGTACAAATAATTCATCATCTAATAATTCATCGCGCGCAAGTCGTCAAAAACGACGTGAAGCAGCTAAACTTATTGGGACACAGAGAAAAAGCAACAATTCAACAATATCAATTCCAGATGATGTATCTAGCTGCTGTTCTGGCGGTAGTAGTACAATTAGTGATCATGACGCTAGTGATGCTACATCACGGAATGTTATATTTAACGATAATCAAGAATGTGCTTTAATCTCAGATGTGATAAATAACGAGGATACAATTCATAATGGTATAACATTAAGAAATCATAAGAAAATCATAAAAGATAAACCAGATATGATAAATCATAGTAATAATAGTGCTACGAAAAATAACTATTTTGATTTGACAACTAATGGTCATGAACATATGAATAATGGCGGTCATAGCAAAGTAGTCAGTGATTGTAGTATCTCAGTAATGCCACCGACAAAGGCGCAAAGCAAAATGTTTTGCCGACAAAATTTAACAGTTAAGCTAGATCATATAAGTGAAAAAGAATTAGATAAATTTACTATTGATAGTGATAATAATAAGAGAATTAATAGTCGAACTGAAACTGTGAATGATAGTTGTGGTAATGGTATTGAAAGTAGCAGACGCAAGCGAAAAATTTCAAAAAGTGAATCCTCCGAAAGTAGTTCGTCGTGGGAAAATAAAATACCCGATTTGGATAGTCGATTCCAACAGAGTACCCAATCGCAGTCAGCACAACCGCAACAGGAACAGTTAATGAAAACGCCTGAACGCCGATTGAAACTAACGTTGCGCATGAAACGTAGTCCAATTTTAGATGATATAATTGAATCGGGTACCAGTTTAAGTGATGACAGTAGCAATTATGAGCCTGAATATGAAATTCTACGTGTTGAAGGATTACTTGATAATTATGAGGATATGGATTCATCTTCATCACCACTATCGCAGAAACATAAAAAACGTCACAAATCAAAGGATCATAAACATCGACGCGAAAAGCATCACCATCATCATCATCATAATCATCGAAGACATTTGATAACACATTTCAATGCAACTGATGAACATCAAAATCATCAGCAAATACAAGCACCACCACCACCACCGATGAAGCGTTTACGTCTTATATTTGGCAATGAATCACGTACAATAAACATTCCATCAACACCATCGACCACTACATCATCATCATCATCATCTACTAGCCAATCGATAATTCAGCATGTTACACCATCTGTTGCAGCCAATTAATAATTTTATAGTTAAAAGGACAGGGATCGAGCTCTCTTTTATTCCAATCTCAATCAATTTCTCATTGGCTAACACACATAACTGTATATATTTTAGAACCGATCGTAATTTGGAATAAGAGAATTTAAAGTAATTTATACTTAAATAAGTTAATAAAATTTAAATAATTTAAAATTTTTCCAATAAATTAATTTAAATGTGAAATATCTTATAGATTGAGTCCTGGGACGTTGTGACATTTGCTATATATGAGAATTTAAACAAAAATAGTTTGTTACATCATTCCAGGATCAGAACTACTCGATTGGACTTGGAATGGTAACCAATCAGAAGAATGTAAAAAATGTTGCATGTAATTTTTTAGGTTCGGTTCCCTGTTCCAAAAACTAATTTGAATTAAAATATAAAACAATATTCAAATTTTAAATGTTCTAAATATAATACCGTTATATTTAAACTAAATATTAATTGTAAACATATTTAATAATAATTGTAAAAAATAATTAATTTGGCCACACATACATAAGACTTCTCATAAAAATTATCTAATTATTCTGTTAAAAAAAAAAATTATTCGTAATAACGAGTGAAACACAATATTTTTGTACTAAAATATTTAAATTGAAAAAAAAAAAAAAAATATTTCTCTATATACATACCTAATTTATTTTATAGTTAAAATAACGTAAAAACCTGCAGTAAAATAGATTATCATTTTTTATATAAAAAAAATCAAAAATAATAATAATAGTTTATATTTAAAATTAGTTTAATTTAATTAAATAAATAAAAAAGTCGTTTTTTGTTATAATTTTGTTTTAAAAATTAAAATCCTATTTAACAGTAAAACATGTAATTCATGTATTTTATATTTTTTATTATTATATACGTAATAGAAAACATTATTATGAAAATTGGGAGAATGAAGAATTTAGAAATATTAACAATTAAATTAATTAAAGTATTTCATTTAGATAATTAAAAAAAAAATTATAATTCGAGATCTTGCAATTTCATAACATAAAATATTTGTTTGAATCTTGGATATATTGTTCAATAGTTTTAGTACAATGGTTTAGTTGAGACTCGAACAAAAATGAATAAGTATGTAGTACATTGAAAATATCATTTTGGGTCATGCTTTTTTATTTATATAAATTTTACTGCAGATAACAACTTTGTTTTTGAAAGACAGCTCCAGCTCCATATTATTAAATTTCAAACTTATGTAAAATTGTAAATTATATATATTTTAGAATAACTAATTTAAAAAAACATAATTGTAAAATAAAACCATAAAAAAAATTAATAGAATATACTGCCAACTTTTAATTTTAAATAAATTTTATTAATTTAGAAATCGTTTTGATGTTTTGTTCTCCAAATATTATTTTGTTTTGGGATACTTATCATATTTAGTGTTTACAGAAAATAAAATATAATAAAAATAGGTAGTGATCAATTCAGATATTTAACAGCTTTTGTGTTGTAATTAATAATAATTAAAGATTTAATGTCCATACTTTTGGAATTCCCATTCTCTGTTGTCTAATGGGCATACTTGCCGTGTTTTTAACCACCTAGAGATGCAATGGAAGTGAAATGCGTGCTAAAATCGAAAAATAATTATGTATGTTGTTTATGTCATTTAATTATATTAGAATCTATTGTGCATACATTACACACTCCCCAGGCGACAGTGCATTCTTCACTAGTTGCTGATGCTTGATTTGCTTGACATTCGATACAGAGATCCATAATATGATTACGGCAAATAGCACAGTTGTCTACCACAATATCTGTAAGTAAAAAATGAGGTTATGTATTATATTTGGCGATATATATTTATATCAATTCAACTTACCCCAAGCCCATAACGCAACAGCATTCCACTAAAAATAGATTAATCAATAAAAAACTAATCAGTATAATATAAATATACAAAAAATGTAACTATTTTATTGTAAAAATCACACAAACAATGAGACATTTTTTTTCACTTACTTTCTTAACTTCGAAACGTTTTTTCTGATCTTTGCAATTACTATTACTGCTGGAAGTTGGTGCTTCGTAATCCTCATCGTCGACTTCCATTTTATAGAGTTAAAAAACTATTCAATTATTAAAAAATTATTGGAAAAGTGAAAATTTGCGTTTGTCGCGAAAAGTCAAACACAAATTTTATTGAATGACAAATGAATTGCTTTATATGATTTATGCGAGTGTACAAAATTGAATTCCTCGTATAATGGAGAAGAATTATTGTACTAAAATGAATTGTTACTACAACGTGGAAGAGAATACTAAAAGATTTTGATGGTTGTGGGTTTAAATCTTAGATATATCAACACTAAACAAAAAATTCGTACAAAATTAAATGAGAAGCAATGATTAACGGAATTATATTTAAATCATTTCGAAATTTTATATAATTTGTTAAGATATTAATTATAGTAAAGTGCTGTGTTTTATTTAAAATCACAAAGTGTAGTTTATCGTTGCGTCAAAATTCAAGACTTTAGTTTGTTAAGATATTTTAAATTTAAAATATGGTTGTAACAGTGACACTGCAAATGTAAGTGGAATTATATTTTTTTCTATAGAGTTATATTTTCTACACAGTTATATTTTTTTATGAAATGTTATTAGTGTTATTAACATATCCCTTTCTCTTCTTTCTTTTGTTGCGATGTAAAAAAATAAAAGTGTTTCACAACAAACGCTTTGCTGTTCTATCTATAGTTAATCTTATGTTTTAATGTTAACTATATTTTTAACAAATCGAGGCAAACCGGAAATAATGTTAACGAAACAACTTTTTTCAGGTATAAACAGTTAAACTAATACCAAATAACAAATTTTACAACAAAAAGGAAATCATATCCACAACAAGAATCAAATAGTACTGTTACCGATTCTCAGATGGTAGCATAGAATTTTTCATAGCAGGCAGCTTAAATTTGGGTTGAATTGTTGGGCTGTGACCACCATCCGTAAAAAGCCTAGACTTAATGTGTAGTCACTTAGAATGGCTCCACGGTATGTACAACAGGCTTGTGATCAAAACGGATGGCCGCAAAAATTGAATTATTATTATTTGAATCACAAATACTTAATTTATCCATTTGAGTTTAGGTCCTAACTTTGTTTGCAACTCCTCTATAGATCCGAATATCTGTTTGCTGATCCGAATTTTCGAATATAAAAAGGATCCAAGCTATGTGGTTTATGTTATCGATATCATGATTGATTCGTATGCTGTATCTTCCTTCTTCGTTAATTAGTCCGAATATGATTACGTATTACTTTGCTACAACAATCATTTTCGTCTTTAGTTATTACTGTCCAAAGCCTCAAGCCACAGATAAACACCAATTATAACCTTTTTATTTCAAGAGGTTTGGTTATGAATCGTGGAATATGCCAGTTTTAAAATAAAAGTCTTATGGTTATAAAACAAATACACAACGATTTATTTAAGATAATAACTAGAATAAATAAAAAAGAATCTCTATATACATAAAAATAATACTAAACATTTAAAACTACAATATTTCTGTACATATTCTAATCTAAAAGTGGTTCTAATGCTCGCTTTTGATTTTATAGGCCGACTTCCAAATTTCAAACAAACAGATTGTTGAATGAAAACGATAGAAAATTGCCAAAGGCATTGACACGTGTGTTATGACAGTCCATGCCCAAAGTCCAAAAAACTCTAAATGTGTTGGCCTAAAACTTGCCTGTCCTTTAACTAGAGTATTGATAAACCACAATGCCATGTTCGCCACCAGTAAAAATGTAACAATCTCTCTACCCGGTTTACTGCGAATTTGTTGTTTCCCCTTGCATCGGCGCCAACTCGCATTCAATACAAACAGGGTTTGAATTGAAGTCTGAATGAGACACAATATTTCTGCGATGAGTCCTTCTTGTCCACCCAGGATACCATCTTGCATAGCAAAATAACATCCCATTATACTAAACATGGCATATACATAGACACCGCTTTGTGCCAGAACTAACAATGTACAATCCAAACTAACCGAACTCGCCTGATGATCATTTGTTTTTTTGTGGAATTTCAAATCACGCATTTTTATCATAGCTGCAATTACAGCAGCCGAACATACAACATACATTAAAATTTCAACGATTGTAACCTCTTCGATTGCCAACGGTGCATAATCTTTATGATCGTTTAACACGAAATACATTATCAGCGAAATGATTGTGAGTACGACTAGGATGATTCCGGCAAACATGCCACGATGTGATCGGGCACAATCAATTGAAAAATGATGAGCGCTTTTGTGTGGATGCGGTTTTTGTGAATTGCGTCGTGACCTTTCAATGTCGGGCAGACTTCGTACTTTCTTCCACATTTCATATAAAATGACGGCACAAATCAACGAGTATTCAATGGTGCAGGGAAATAAAAACGGTGAAGCATTTTGTACTAATTTACCCATAATATTAGTGCGATGACAATCGACATATTCGGCTGAATGACCACCATTGTAGTGTGCTGAGGCTGACCGTTTTATTATTTCGTGCATGGTCGTGTTAAAAATTTCGGTTCCATTTAATATAATACTAGTCGAATCATTATTTACTGGTGTAGTTAAGGCGGCCAAAACACCATTCGGCACTGAATCAGAATGCGATGGTTCATGGTTATCATGACCGTGTGTAAGATGGAAAATTTCATGTTTTGTTTCTTCGATGAGCACATAAAGCCATTCGCATAAATTAGTTGCAATCATATGCATTAAACCAAAACGGGCGACAACCTTATGTCTTGCCATATCCAATTCGGTCGTATTCAAAAATATAAATTGCATTTGAACAATGGCTAGTGCCATTCGTGCCGCCGGTGTTAATACGACAAATATGTTGGTACACCCGGGTGTACCTTTCAGCTCAAAATATTGGCCAATTTCGAGACCCGAATAAACCATATTACCAATTGCAAATGCTATTGCTCCAACTCGCAAATAAAAGCTTCCAAAATGGGCTGCCCGTTTTTTTATCGGATACTGATCGGTTTTTTCATCTGTAACATAATTAGTGTGGCCGATTATTATAGTTTGAGTTCAAATTGCAATATTCGTATGCTCATTTATACTTACGATACGACTTAATAAGCGAAAACACAGCTCTAGTGCGACAATGTGATAGGTAGATGAATCCCACGAACATAATACTACCAAGGTATAGATATGCGTAAAATCCTTGATATATGTGGGCAGGTATTTTTGATGATAAAATTTCGGTGATCGGCATCGCTATTCCTAGTATAACGACCAATTTACAATACAATGCCGACAGTGCCGTACTTAATGCATCACTAAAACAATAAATAGATTAAATATTATAATGAATACATACAACAAATATTATTGTTACACTTACTCTCCGACTCGTCGATTCTTTCGCTGCGATTCTTTTGCTAAATGCCCGTTCTCATTATTTTCAATATTGATGATACCCTGAAATGATCGTGAACTTCCACTCGACGTTATATCTTGTTCGTGCAGCGATCCCATATGCATGCGTTGCCTCTGTTGTTGTAGTTGTCCGTTTGCCAGTTGATTATTTTGTCGCGGTGATGAAAATGCCGCCATAATCACGGAAGGTCGTCGTGTCGTTAGTATTTCCTGTAATAATGCAGACGGCCTTCGCGGTATTAACGCTAATTCTTGATTATTGGGATTCATTAACGTTGTTGTTGATCCATTGTGCTGATTTGGCAATTGTTTCGTGTGATAACTGGTATTCGGCTGAATGTGATGATGTGTATGGTGTGGAACCAATTGATTTTTTTGATTTGAATGTGGTGTATGCATATCATTTGATGCCTTGCTGTGCAGTTGAGTGGACGAATCAGAATTTTCTATTCTTATTGGTGGGTTTTCGAGGAGGTCACTAAAAAAAAAAAATGGGATTGATCAAATATGTTTGTGCGGGCAATAATTATATTGCTCTCAGTTCAATGTGAGGAGTGTATTGCATCTCTAATCAATACGTGTGATAAAGCTCATATCATGCGATTACACAGTGTATAGGAACTTTACTGCGATAAAGTTCTACTATTGTTAAGTGTTTGTTTACAGAATTTAATTATCAAACTCCAATCGAACATCAAATCAAACGTGCTAGAAACCTGTCGATTAATTAATGTACTTTTAATTACTGAAATATGAGATGATTTTAATCGTATGATGCGAAATTTGAATTTCGAAAACAATATAATGTATATCAACATTGATAAGTGCACTGTAAAATATACAAGGCGAACCTAAGTCATGAAAAACGTGATGTCTATTGTGAAGTGGGTGCCAATGATAAGATTGACCGATTTTTGTTATCTGGGATCGATGATTCGACACGTCGCAAATTTGGAGTCTATAACGCAAATATGAATGTGAATGGTCTTTTTGTCTGTTTAAATTCGAGTAGTAAATTTATGATGGATTGTAAATTAGTTTTGAGTATATGTATAGTTATACCTGCTATCAATTAAATTAAAATACAGGTAGCTGAGAAATTTCGAAGTATCTATACACATTGGTCTATTGTACTTTGCTCAAAGTGTTCAAAATATGCAAATTAACATCATGTAACTGTGCCGACGTGGCCAATACCATTGTTTGTTTGACTTTGTCCCTTATTTTATGTTTTTGACCGACCACTCCCATATCCCATGAAGGATCTAATATTTCATTCACATAGAGTAACTATGAAAGCTATCATAGATAAAAACTTTCCTTGTTTTTTAAATTTGGGTGCAAATGGATAGCAACGATGTTAAAATAGCACGGATAATAAACAGAAACCTTATAACTTGTTCGGACTCCAAAAAGTTTAAAAGACAAACAGACGACATTAGAATAAGAATTGGGTTGTAGATATAAAATATTAAATTAATGAACTGTGTCAACCACTTTAAATAATGAAGATGTACAATAAAAAGGATGCGGGAGGTACCGGATTCGAATCCCGATAGGGGCAGGATGGCAAAGGGATTTTTCACCATACGATTACGATCGGTGGTGTGAATGAACACATCTATGACCCCCTGTTGGAGTGCAGAATTCATGGGCCGACCCATCTTCCATGTCAGTACTATAGGCTGGCATGGAGCTATGCAATGTGCAGATGGTTCTACGTAAATCGGACCTATAGCCGTACGTCCTCGATTTGGCTGTAATGGCGTAAGGTAGGACGTAAATAAGCGAACCGCGAAAGAGTTGGAAGTGCCTCGAGCCCCAAAACAGATAGTAGAGATAAAAACAAACAAACAAACAAACAAACAAAAAGGATGGCGTCGATATTCTCGATCGCAAACCCTATTTTTATAAAATCTTTGAAATGTTCATTCAGAAGTACGAGACATTTTTTGAATTTTGCTTGCTTGGCGAGTTAGATCGAATATATATTGTTGGTGGCATTAAACACTAACCCGAAATTGGAGCAGAAGATATCGGAATCGCATCTCAACACAGTAATCAGATGGACAAGTAATCTACTTTATTGGAATGTTAGTACTATATACACAGTTAAAAATTTCGGTTGAAAATTACTTGAATTTACTTGTGGGCAAAATTGCCAAGCTTTATCACGTAAAATTACATTCACATACAAATAAAAAATAATTATTAAAATTAAATACTATAAGTCATAAATTTGCTAGCAAAATCATGTAATATTTACATAACAAAACTTATAATTTTGCAGGCAGTTGGCAGATTTATGGTTAAAAGAATGTAATTTAGCATCAAACCCCTGTAATATTATAAACTTCTAAAATTTGTACATAACAAAACGTACAATTTTACCTTTACTATTGCGTAATTTTGATAAATCAAACCCTAAAAAAATTTTTGCAAGAAAATACTAATTTGCATATGGTAGGGACAGAGCTTCCACAACGCCCAGCCAAACCTACCAAACGATGATTCAGATCTTCTCTCCGTCCACGATTATTATTCTAGGCCCTTGAGTGAGATATCCGACAAATTTTGATAATACTGCTTTATATATGATAACGTTGTAATAGATTAGCAAAGTATATCGTGACGAATAAAATAAATTTTTTGTGGTTTTGGTTTGTAAATTTACGGAATTCACAAAATTTTACATGCAATAGTTCTTGGTTACATTAATTTCTCTCAAATTTAAAAAAAACCAGGAATAATAATAGAAACGGTTTGTTATTTTACTATAAATATCTTCCAATTTTAAAGTCCTGTTGAATAATACAAGAATAATATATTTTACATAAGATTATGTGTAAAAATACTATTATCTTGCTTTATTATAGACAATTTTTAAATTTACGCTACAAAGTTACCAAAATTTCTATTGAAAATTCAATTTATTTTTTACTGTGTAGGCTAACATGAATCAATGCAATGTTCGGATAGTCCAAAACTACCAAGTCAGTCAGGAATAAGTTTATAGGAGGCTAAATCAAAAGGAGAAGTATAATATGCTCAAGTGCAGATCTTATTTAGTTTTTAACAAATTGTGTACCAGTTTTTCTAACATATGATCCAGCAGAGTGAGACCCTAATATCTGATGCTGACATTACCGTAAATTTTTGCTACAATTAACACACATTTCCCTGGTTACATTTCCAGCATCAAAAAGCTGCGTGATAAAAGTATATTTATTTTGATCTATAATACACCTCTAAATTATCCATCAATGTGACATAAAATTAAAAATATAACTTTCTATATAAAATGTCATTGAAAATCATGAACACGATCTGTTCTTAAAGTTTGAATGGCAATCATAGTTTCTCACTCTATCTCGTCTCTAAATATTTATTCGTCGAAATTAGAATTATTTGTCATACATACTCGTGTACACACTGTACAAGTATCGCTATTAAAAGACGTATAGTCAATCAATGGATTAAATCGAATGGTGCTATTTTTATCAATGTCAAATTATTAATAATATAAACAATATTTTGTATTATCACAAAGACTTAAATCTATATTGACAATATATTCTCGTTAGTTCTAGTACAAAGTATTCAATACAGTAAGACATGGTTATAACGAAAAAGTCGAGCCTGCAAAAGTAAAATTATAACCGGACGCTCAAACCATCACTTTGTTTTCGACATTCAAATACTCAGAATTATCATTGGAACATCTTTTTATCCAAACATGAACAACAGAAAGCTTTTCGATCCGTAAAAATAAAGATTGATAAATCTCTACAAGCGTAATTGTTTTGAGCTATGGATTGGTTAGTTCTTGAGACTTTTGTTGTTTAAAAGCTTTTACTTTCAACTTTTGTTCCTGAATTAATCTCATAATTACGATATACAATCGGATGTACGCACTTGGTTTGCATTTTTCCTACTCGTTGTATAGTACTGCCATATTTAAGGTTTACAAACAAGACGAATTGTTTGTAAGAAGTAGTTATAGCTTTGCTCAGCAGGCACTTAGTATTAAGTGACAAAATAAAACAAAAGTTGTCGTTGTAACGGTTATTGTACAAGACATACAACTCAGTGTAATGACGTTATAACCAGGCTCGTTATATTAAGGGAAATTTGTTAACAGTGTCGACCATCATGTAAAAAAGTAAAACCCATTTCATTTATGTATTTTAAATGAGTGTTAGAATGACAAAAATTATTGATGAAAATCTAAGATAATCAATTTTGATTGGCTATACAGTTGCAAATACTACTCGATCAGAAAATAGTTTATTTACCAACTTTTACAAGAAACCTTGCTAGGTGACTTAATTGAATATGACTTGAATAAAATATTTTTGATCTAGTCGTCATATTTTTGATCTAGTTGACAGTTATATCAATCATAATAAGACATTTGTCAAAATAAGTAAGTGAAATCATTTCGTTATTATTGTTTAAGATGGTGGCAAATAAGTTAACAAACTTGAAATGCGCAAATTAGCAGCCGATGTGGGATGAATGGGTGGTTTTGGCAAATCCTTTATAATACATTGAGATAATAGGGCTTCGTGGTTAAAAATGAGTTGCGTTTTGGCAAAACAATTGTAGCAGTCCTACGATAAATCTTAAATATATTTATCCAATGCATTATATTGAAAGAACAATAAATGTTCTAATTGATAATCAGCCAACTTAAGCTCACGATGAACAAATGAAAAAACAAATTAAGAATGTGCTAAGATTTGAAGAACGAATTTTGTGGATGTATTTGATATTGGAATCAAAGAAGTGAAAAATGAGCTTTGAGATGAATATTTTCACTATATATACAAAAATACGATAGTTTCTACACGATGACGTATCTAGCCATTAACACCACCATGACAACAAGAAAGAACACGAATACGAATTACAAAGAACTTTTGTGGTAAAGTCATCTAATGTTTCGTATGTCACTTGCACTATTCATAGTCCAAATACAATTGTAGCACTGCTACCTCTCACACTTTGAGTCGATGATCAACAAATACAATTTTGTGAATTTCCTGGAAGCTCGTACGACCTCTGCCACTTAATATTCCTGACTCTCGCCGAATAAACAGATGTTACCTGTTGAGTATATTTTGCAACTAAAACTGACTCGGAGCTTATTTCAAGTAAGCTCAGTGCTAACTTGTAGGTGACGTCGAATATCGTTATGTCTCATGATATTTATATCTTTACATATCGTGTTATTTATTCGGTGTTTAGCTATCTCAGTCGCTTAAATTTTTTGCCTTGTCATAAAGTCTTAATTTTCCACGTAATTAACTTACTGTGAGGCTTTCGAAAATATTCACGAGACTCAGTTTCTGAGAACCAAAACGTTAACTATATTCTCGTTATTATTATTCATGAATCACTTTATGTGAATTGTGCTTGTTTATGATGTATATGAATAAAATCTCAAGTATGTATTAATGAGTTTTATAAACTTACTTATTGATATAGTTTTAGATTTTTCGTATAGATAAGACAATAATAAAATGTGTGATTGGACGTGTTTGTCTGTTATATTCGTAACTCTATTTGCTTATGAGTATGACAAAATATATGAACAAAATTTGATTTACATTACGTTGTCACACCGCAATGTATACGATAACATAATACATTAGTTTTTCATTTTATCTAATAACACGACCCACGTAGTATATATTGAAGTTAGGAAGTCAAAATTTTTGACTATAGAGTGAAGTACAACTATAGCAAAGGTGTAAGTGGGGTTACATGATCATGTCGACGTGATTTACAAATAAAAAAGTTTTGAAACGAAATAGGAACAATATAGGCAAGTGTTAGAGAGACTCTGTCCCATAGAAAGCAACCGTTGAGGTGAAAACTGTCCAGATATTCTTAGTTGCGTGAAATACCTTTAAAGATATATCGAAATGAAGTTAATACAATATTTTGCAGGAAGAAAGCTCTGTAGGTGGCAAAATGCTCACCGTGGACCAAATGCAACAACGTGTCGATAGTTTATCGAGAGACGAAACACATAAGTGACGGTTGGTAAGGTTTGGTCGTCTTGTGGGATGATCAAGATTTTTAATTTGTTCACAATCCATACGATTATGCCGCTTCGACTTGACCTTCTTATTAACTTCGAAAACAACGAGGAAGAGCGATCATTAGATTAGTGGATTATCAAACGAGTTACGGCTACTAATTATCAACCTATATGGAAATCGCTTGTAAGAGGTTATAGCGACTGCGTGAAGCTTCGGAAGCTTTTTTTTAATTATATTTGACGAAACAGGGTCAATTTTGTGTAATATATATTTTGAACGCGTTATAAAACTTTATCACCTTAATATAGTTTTCACCTACAAGCTTATTTGCATACTTTCTAAAAATATGTCTCAATATTTTGTTTATACGAGTATATAGAATTCAGGAAATCGTTACCTGTTAAACGAGCTCACTGGTTGAAAGTTATGATCAGTATATACTCACGTTTGAACAACGCTTCCAAATTATTCAAATTTTTCTTTGAAATTCATTCGGTCGTTGAGTGAGATAAATCCGCAAGAAGAGATACAGATTATCGGACTTTATTTGTTTCAAAATTAGGATGTGACAGTAAAAAGAGATCGTTAAGTTTTCTAAACAATTGAATATTAGCGTTTTGGCATGTTTATGTTCAGACAGAAAGGATATGGCTCACAAAAACACAGGTAACAGAGAGTGAGAAGATGAATTCAACAAAATAAAGGACTGAGTAGTTTTAACCAACCTAGATTTGCATTGTTTGAATCAAAATTTGGCCATAAGTTGATTTTGAGAAATCGACCTGTCAATTGGTGTCACAGGAAGGCACTGATTTATGCTGATCAACCAGCAACAGTTGATGGCTAGAGCATGTTCCCAGTGCCTCCGGGTTCAAGGTTATAACAACGGAGTTCATAGAAATACGTTGAATTTATGTCTCTAATTAGAGCTAAGATTGGCAAAAAAAAAATATAAAGACGCCGCCGGGTTCGAAACAAGACAACACCAACAATTTTATATACGTTTTAGAAACTAATGATTGTCTTCACATATATAAAAACCAATAAATAAGCACAAAAGTAAAATTCGCCAAAAACCGGTTGAAAAACAAACTTCATAAGAAATCGTTATCGTTTTTGTGTATAATTTAAAATTCTAAAACCATTTCACAATTTACCATTTCTCATTAGCTGGGACCATATTCGTGGCGTTGTTGTAATCCATAATACGTTCCACTTGGGACGAAGACACAGTACGTAACATAATTTAATTTAGAATTCTTAATTATAATTTTTTTGTTTTTTTTTTAAGTCAAATATAATCAAACACTTTGTGCACAAGTTTTCACTTCAATTGTCACAATAAATAATAATTATAATTAATTAAATTAATTAATTACATTTTGTTAGAATTAAAATTTAATTATATAATTATATAGTTAATTAACAAAACACTTGTTTTAAAATAAATATAACGGTTCGCGAGCTTTTTTATATTTAAACAAAAAAAAACGTAAAAAAGTCCGAAAAACACTTTGCACGATCGTTACACTAGAAGTATGTACTGCTGAATGAACTTTTATTTTGTTAAGATCAAGAATTTTATTTTTCGATTTTATTTCTTATTTATTGAGATAAAATACAACAACAACAACAACAAAAAGTAAAAAAAATGAAATTGCTTTGTAGTAGGACGTTGTAAGACTAACTAATCGATAAAAAAATTTTTTTTTGCTTGCAATGATATAAATTACACATAAAACATTGTAAATTATATCATAAACAAATATTGTATATTAATTAAACATACTTAGATAGAAATGAAAAGCTCACCTTATAAATTGATTTGTATATACAGACGAGTATGATGCTTTATGTGCACTATATACAAATATACACTTATCCAGGTAAGTCAGTCGTAAAATATGCGATCAAAAAGAAAATATTTTTTTTTACACATAAATGTAGACATATCGGTGTGTAGCTTTTGATTCGTTTCGTCTTATCGTGAATTTGAGTTTTTTCGGTGGTCATTTCACACGGTGCCATGGCATAAAATTAGTGCTGTGCTTAAAATTATACTTGTGTATAGAGAGATTAGATATTGATAAGGTAAGCAACTGAATTTATAATATTGCTTTAGTCTCTGTATAGGGACTAAACACTTTTCACTCTTCAAAAGGTCCGATTTGCATATAGACCTATTTTTTCCACATCCGCATGTAACACCAAACGGACCATAATTTTTATATAACCGTCTCTAGCCTAAGATTCATATGAAGGTTCAATTCATTTTACTGAATTTCAGATTTTCTTCCGTTTTTATTTTTATCGTGCTCTTTACCAGTGGTATCTAATGTCCAATAACAGGCAATTATAGAGACAGCCAAGCATTTCCAATGAATCAAAGCCATCAATATGTAAGTTCGACTCGATAAGAACTACAGTTTTCGGTAATTTAAAATAAAACTAGGTTACTCAAAAAAAGTGCACGTGAGTTTGACGACCAATTCGGCGTAACGATCATTGGCCGTCAAACACAAATACACTATTACTAAAAGTCAATTTTTCGCTGATGACATGTTTTTGTAAATGTGTCAGATAGTATCTAATCTAAGGTTCGTGGTATTTTGTGATGCTCAATGTGTTCTTCTTAGTATTTTATTCGAAAGTATCGATCAAGTGCAATCTGTACTTTAATATACAATGAGTTAAGTAAGCCTCCCTGCATTTTAAAGGAACAACATGTCTCAAACTTTAGCAAATGTTAAACTTTATCCAATGTTTGATGTCACTGGAAGAACCAATATCGTTTCGCAATCATGATTAGCTTTGCTATTTTCCACTGACTATGGGTATTTATCCTTTTATCAAACCCTAATCTGGAGCTTTCAGATTTTTGATTTCAGCATTAAGTGCTCTTTTGAACTTCAAGATATATTGGAAACATTTCCATCAACTGTATTGTAAAGTTGCTTCGAGGTATGAACAGCATAACTATATAAGCTTTTTCTTTGGAACTTAAAGCTCATTTGTTTTCACTGAAGGAGTTTGAATTTTAGAACGCTTTGTTCCATTACTTGCTTTCCAGAGCGAGTATAGTTCGTATTTAAATTTCTTTTATGAGAGCTTTAAGATTATTATTATACAAAATCTGTTTAAGATAGTTTGGTGCTGAAGCTTACATTACTATATAATAACACTATAGATCATAGTTTAAGTTATACGTAAATATGTCGCATGAAACATAGTTTCAAACAGAGCTTTTTGTAGAACAATAAACCTGGTGTTGAATCACTGAACAGACGATATAAATAAAATTTGATGCTGCCAATCAAAAACTGAATATCCACTTAAGAAGCCGGAGACAAAAGCATAGGGCGTCTGCTAGACTTTATCGAGTACTTTCGCTGCAGCTAGCATCGCTCTCGTTCAAGTCATTGTTGTCTTTCGGAGTTTCTCCTTTTCTTGTTGATTCCATTCCAATAATAATCGTGTTATGTCGTTCGGATCCTACCTGAATCTTGTCATTGGGCCATAAGTTAAAACGAAGTGCCCAATATACTTTCAGACAGCCGGTAAACGAATTTCAGATTTCAAAAGAGAGGACTCGGGAAATCCAAAACGGTTAAAAAAAACATATGGCCTAAAACGTGACGTTAATGAAGTTGAAGACAACAATGTAAACTATCAATTATAAAAGGTATTTAAAACCTGAGAGCATGAGTCGTCCCAGCCTTATGGATTGACCCAAAAGCTCTTTGTATGGTAATAGTCTATATATGATTGTAAATGGATATTGGATCAGTGGATTTCTATCATGACTCCATCTTGTGATTCATATTAAAAATTTCGTTAGAAATGTTGTGGATCAACATTTTAGCCAAAACCATTTGTTAAATCTCAGCCTTGCGTCAGGGTGTCCGTTACAGTAAATGAGAAGTAAAAGGGAGTGACGTACCGCCTGTTGAAGTACACAACCACTGACCCAACCAATTTCTCCATGTTAGTATATAATAGACTACAGAATAGACAATATTATGCTCGATTTGGCTGGCAATAGCGTACTTTGGCCTCATGACGGATGTGTTCTTTTCATATCTGGAATACACTGTGCATTAACTGTAATTATTTTCACTATAACCTTACCTTAATACTTAGAAAAATAATTTATTTTACTAATCACGATTAAAGAATGCCGAGTGAAGTATTTAATAGTTTTATGACGCATAAATTAATGTTTAAGCAGAAACTGTGTGTATGATTACATTTTGCTGGCTGAATGTCAATTATTTGCTTCATCGTTAAATTTTTATTATTTATATAAGAATTTGTGTTTTGGAATTTTAAACAGCTTTTTCGACTGTAAACAACAGAGTACACGTCATTCACGGCATTAGAGAAAAAAGCTGTGACTGCAATACCCTCTTCCAGCCAATGTTAGGTACCATAACAAGTTTATCGTTAGGACAGATGAAAAGCTTCGGGTTGGAATCCCGATTGAGACTTGATGCAAAAGAGACTGTTCACTATCTAATTACGATCGGTGGTGTAAATGACACATTTATCCCTCTGTTGGAGTGTAGAATTTATGGAACATCCTATCTATCACTACTGTAGGCTGGCATGGAGCTATCCAATGTGCAGATGGTTCTACGTAAATCAGACCTATGATAACTCCGACCTACCTAGCCGTACGTCATCGATTTGGCTGTAATGGCGTAAAGTAGGACATAATAAGCAATCTATAAAAGAGTTGGGAGAGCCTTGAACCCCAAAATAGATTTCAAAGAAAAAGACTGACAGACATTTTGACGAGTATTTTTAATACAACAGCTTGCATATAACGTAAAAGCTTATTTTTCTAGCATTGTATCAGCTTTGTTCTGAGGTAACCAATATCGAACGCAATTATACATTTTGGTTTGCTTGTATATGCAGAAGTTAAGTTTGTTTTTGATCATATCCTGTTGGTTATTAAATTTTATGGCATAAGTTCAAGCAGCTCGTTATCTCTATTATTAGTGTTTCCTTAAGGTAATTATTTGTAATACTAAATAAATCAATTCAACCATGAGGTGATTGAACGGAGTTCTACTTCAGGGCAATCGAATTCTGTTTTATACAATTACAAATCTGGATCTCCTTCATCTCATATGGTGTAACTTACTAATTTACACTTTAGGTTTCCATGTACAAAATACATGTTACATGCGACTGCAAATACTATTCCCATGTAGTTTACTTAGCTATTGTATTTTAATTAGATGGTATGCGAAGCGACATAACTTGCTAATTTTGTTCAAATTAAAATGAGCGTTCACATTAATTATCGTATAATCATGCACAGAGAAAATGGATTTATTGTAATCGAGATTCGATTGAAAATTAGTGAGGTTGATTCACATATTTTATCTGGCAAATAATCGAGTATATATACTCATATATTTACCAATCAGCAATGTAAATATTAGTTTAATCTATAAATGAAGACAGTTTCTATAAATTTGATGTTTGTAGTCAATTAAACCACGGAGTCGTCAACGTAAGCGGATTTGACGGTTGACGTAACTATTTGTTAAATGATTAACTATTAATGTAGCATATCTATTAATAGTATACGGGTCTATTTAGCTGGCATAATTAGCTGGCACCCAAGAAGGATCTGCACTCAATGTCACAAAGATCCAGGGGGTTACAAACTTGGGAGTACCGAAGATTCCTAACCGAGATTCTATCCCATTGGCAATTGAGTGTTCTGTACAACCTTGAAACATCTTCACAAGTTTAAACCATCATTCTGTAAATGAAGTGGATGGAGTCATGTTTTTTTTCAAGGCAGTCCTCGCCTTGAAAAAAAACATGACTCCTTTTTTTCAGAGAGTGAAAAAAATTCCAATAGTTATGAACATTGAAAGTTTGGAGCAATGAAAATCGAAAAGTTGTTTTTTCTTTTAACATTTTATCACTTCTCGAAAGCTTTACTCGTCGATGTTATCCAAACTAATGAACGGCCCAAGGTAGTAGAAGCTATAGCAGAGGTAATCATGAACAAAAAATGTAACGATAACATGTTTCTCCAGAAGGATATCCACACAAATGTAAAGAAGATACTCGAACCAAAAAAAGAGTATACCACAAGGTAACGGACCCCATCTTCTACTTCAGAACATTATATTGGGAAGCATGATGATACTAAGAAGTTACAAATAAACTACAAAAAGATAGAAGAAGGGTTGAACATCGGAACATTGTAAATATCAGCGAATCTATGGAAACAGCGAGATATAGAGTATACTGGACAGAACTTTGACAGTAAGACGTCTACAAAGAACCAGTAGATCTTGTAAATGGAATTATTGATAACAGTTTTAGTTCGTTGGATAGTAACCAAGATGTGTTTCTTGTGCTGTCGGACATTTCGAAAGCCTTAGACACGTTTAACTATACAAAACCTTGTACTACTATATCTGTTTACAGTTGAAGCACTCACTCCCAATTTATTGGTAGTTTCACTTTAACATCATATCTAGCACTAAAGACAAATCGAGGACGTGCGGCTAGGCTATAGAACAGATTTACGTAAGCCAGCTGTAAAATTGTATAATCGCTTTTGCGCTCAGCTTTCGAATCCCGTACATTTCACTGCAACTTTCGTAGCTTTAACCACTGTGCCATCTGGTCGATAAAAAAACTGTCGAAATCAGTATATGGGTTCTGTAAATAATAAATCTAGAATCGTATAAAATTAAGAGTTGCACTGACAACTGATGGTGAAAAGTCGTAAAGCCCCAGATTGTATTCAAGGCCCAAATTTTAATTTTAAGGTAACACCGTTACCCGAAAAGTAGCTTACAAAATAAAGATGTTGGTCAATTACTGGTGGTTGGTATTGTGGGGCATATATTACTTTGGAGCTGTTGGCCAAACTAGTTTATAGTTTACAAGAACAAAATAGATTTATGACATGATTCCTCAATCTATTACCTATTTGTGGATTGCTCTGCAGCTTTTTCACTTTTCGCAAATATGGTTCAGAAATCATAATGATCAATTAGGAAAACGCGCTTCATGATCATGTTTTTTTTGCGTAGTTCCTTAATGTCTGTAGTTAGCGGTCCGGTTGTGAACTTAAACCCGAGATATTCTAAATCTCTGTTAATTAATGTAGTTCTTTAGAGATTTAATTAATGTAGTTCATTAGAGATGCCAATATGTAGCATTTAGCCTGCAACGTATGTAGGTTTGTTGCTTGAACAATTTATTTGAGCGTACACCACTTATTTAAACTTCGCTGAAAGGTCAAGGATTTCATTTAAAAAGAACACGAGCTAAACAAGAAAATTCTGCCTCGGATGTGGAGTACATCATAACATACGAGAGTGTTACATAAAATCTATGTGTTTATCCTATAGGAGACAAAGAGACTGTATATAATCATCGATCAAATAGATCGAAACCAGAAGGCTACTTTAAATCAATCGCGATTGGAAATGTTGATGAGACACACAGTGAGCTTACTGAAGCGACTCAGTCTCGTTCGTCGTACCTTAACTTCAATAAGTCTAGTATTAGCTTATGGTTTATAAGCTTCATTCCAAATCGATATTGGTGCTTCTTGCACAATGCCTGTTGTGAAGTCATACCAGAAATTCGGTTATTCGAGTTGTGATCAATCCAGTAGCCTTCATTAGTTCTGAAGCACCAATCAAATTTGAAGTTCCAATCAACTCACTTTACAACGCATCGGTGAGATTTTTGAGAGATTTGTTGAGGAAGTGGTGGCTGTAATTCCAAATCACGACGCTATAATAATGGCGGTAAATTAAATAAAGATTTAGATTTGTTATAAGACGAGGCAGCTGGTTTCCTACCATGAACTATACTCTAGGTAAGAATTGAACCCATATTCATTGTTCACTATCGCTCTCGAGCAACGAATCAACTGAATGGCTTAAGCACATGCATTCTATTACTACTGCATTTGATTATCACTCAATTACTGGAGAATGTGAAACGCATTATGATTCGTTGACCAAATAGACTAGGTTCTCCCTAATCTGTGAGGGACTATATTCCTACAGGAGAGGATTAGTACTTTTTAAATTTTACAAAGGGACTATTTAATCGAAAGCTGTTACCTTGCATCTTATAAAATTCCATGATATAACGAAGAGCATTTAGTAAATTTAAACAAAATCTTAAGACATCGGAGTTGGCGCAGAATTTATAAATTTCATCAGTACTTATAATAATCTATGGCTTAGAGGCCGTAAACGGCCCTTACCGCGTCTCAACTGAGACCTTACGAACCATTTAACGATTAATGCACATTGTAGGTGGTCAGCCCAACGAATGGTTTTACACACAACCGCATTTTATGTCATCTGGTGGCATGTTAATTGTTGGTCAGCGGCGAGAATCGAACTCGAGACCGCGGCGTGATGAGAAACTCTCTTAACCATTAAGCTACGACCGGCGACATCAGTACTTATGAGGGCACTGTAATTCACACTGTATATGAACCATAAGCCGCAGACCACGCGTTGTTTAATTCGTTTATGACAAGTTTGGAAAACACAGTATATAATCAAGACTCGAATTGTGTTCCGTGATTGAATGTGGCGCTGAGCATGAACACCAAATAGCGATATGCTATTGTTGACAAAACTTGTGGCAATGTGGATATATTGCGTCAAACAATCCACACAAGTAAACGAGTTTCCCATTCCCAAAGGTAATTTCTCTTGTCAAACTATAGACCCATTTCGAATGCAAAGCAATTCACTAACAAATTCTCAGATTAGCCGAGTATATACTCGTACAGGTAATCAAATTGATGAATTGTACAATAAGTAATTGATAAGATTGTCAAATATATAGCGATACATTAATTACTAATACATATACAGTACAGGTAAATACAAGGTAATCTGGTGGCTTATATAAATATGGAATACTGAAAATTATCACACTTCTGTCCACTATCAATTATTGTGATAACGAGAATTTATAATAAGTGTATTGCTTACTGTATGCGACAACAATACCCACTTAATCGGGCGGGATATGGTGATGTGTGATTATTGCACGGTTATACGATTAAGATGGACTACATATATAGACTTTCTAAGTATATATTGCACGTTTCAACCTACCACCAAAATCTTGTCTGAACGCCTGTACATACATACAGTCTCTACACTATATGACGTCCTCATTTGTCTATATAAATAATAATTATCAAATGATAAGATTTTAAATAACACTTCACAATAGTGATAAAGTTATTTTGAAGAGGTCACGTGAAAAGCATATCGTGATTGGTTCTTGCTATATATGCATCGATGTGACGTTTAGATACCGCTATTAATTTATTGGACGGTAGTCCGGGTGCAACTGTTTGCAAAAAAATGGTCAAATCAAATTGATAATTTCAGTTTGGGATTGTAAACATTTTTTGAAGTTCTGAAAAGCTTGAATATTCAGAATCCTTATCAAAAGCTTTCTTCTTCAATTTTATGGCGGCAAGGTAATTGTTGGTTGATATATGGTTTTGACATTTATAGACTTATTATTTCGATTGGTTGTGCAATAAATCTTATCTGTTTGATACGGTATATTGGTTTAGAGGCAGTCACTGTTGTTGATATCTATCAGACTTTATCGTTTAAAAAACTTTTTACTGGTTTCAAGATGCTCGTTTTAAGTCAATTTTTGTATAATATACGCAGACATACTACGGTATGTGTTGGTATAGGAGAGCTGTCGAGTTTGAATTCGAAATAGATACGGTGATGTGAACGGATATATCTATAAGTACAACAGAAGTTGCCACAGTGCGGTGACGAAGAGTTTGGGCTGCAAAGCAATTAAAACCGAACGCAAAGTATCGGATCGTATCGAGATATTTATTTAGAATTCCAAAACCAGCATCACTTTCGACGCTTTGTGACAGAATGTACAAGCCAAATTTATCGGATGGATGTTCTCATTGAAATAAATGTAAAAAGCCATGTGCTCTATGATAACTTAAATTATGGGATGGGCATCTACCAGTAAACTGCCATAATGCCAAGTTCGTCAAGTCATTATGAAAAAATTGTTGTGCCGGCCAATGTCTCCAGCTTTGACCGAAGGGACAGCATTCTCATACATCAACTTTAAAATAGTATACCAAGAAATACCTGATGCACGTATCATGATAGTTCACGTTTGCTGATTCCTAGAAGCTTTTTAATTTTTTTTTAATGTTTTAGACTTGGAACGTTACGGGTCCCAAACTTGTGGTTTATTTTGAAGCTTTCCTACCACAGTGTGATGTCCTTTTCTGACATCGTTTTGGTTCAATAAATGGTTGTACCCCTCCAGTACGAGCCTAATCTCATTTCGCTCAATTCCAGCACTCCATGGCTTCCATATTAGTTCGATTTTGTCACCTGCGTACCGTGAAAGCTGCTGGTTGTTCGATAAATAAATATCAATTGTAGTACTATTTAGTTTTTCGGCTAGACCAGCCTTTGTACAGAGCTCTATCAAATGTACCTGTTTGAAATATGGTGGCGTTTATCTCCAAGGCCTTGGATATGGTCATTTCATTTATAAAGATTTCTACCTCCTTCCTCCGTCTATCGTTGACTCGTCCGTATACCATACGAATCGACTCTTGTTCCAATGAGAGTCTACCACTTATCTTCGTCAGGATTTCCACAATAAATGGTGTGTGGAATTCTACTTTGGTCGGCCTATAGTCGGAAGTGATACCAGTCAGTAATTGTTCGGAAACACAAGAACCAGACGTTTCGAGGAAACTGTATTAGAGATACGATTTCTGCTGTTTATCTTCATCACATAGAATACTGATCTCCAAATTATAGAAATTAACCAATTTCTGTTGGACAGTGGCGAACTAACTACTTACTGAGGAGAGAGTAGGTAGTGTTATTTCATTTCTGTTAGTAGCCCTGTTAATGTCAATGTGATGAACAGCGATCCGTCGCTGATGATAGTGAACTACATCACTGCCTATTACTCTAGTACCACGATTGACTCATTGAAGTGTTTGAGGTACTCGTTGGCGACACAGTTTACACTATATAATCATAAGTTGTGAAGTTGACACCGATTAATATATGCTGCAACTGTTGATGAATAGCTTATCGATAGTATTGAGGACTGGCGCATTTATCATCGGAGGAAAATATGAAAAATCGCACTGCCAGACTCTTTAAAGTTTAGAGTTACATGCAAGAATATAGCTTCACTCTCATCCCATTAAAAGTCGTTTGGTGAGAAGTTCGCTGAGTTATAACGAAAATGTTTCGTCTAGTTATACATGTTAGTTAGATATTATACCACCGCCATCAAACATCAATAGGCTGCGCGCTTTCTTGACGTCGTGAATTGGTATGGTAAGTTTATAGCCAAACTCAAAGAACGAAGAGTTCACTCGACCTACTGATTCAGGACTGCGTCGAATACAACTGGACAAAAGTACAAACTACCTCATTAATTCTAAAGGAAGTGATGGTATCTGACTTGCATATGATATGTTTCCACCCGGTGGTAACCAGACCGATTTTCCTAAGGATGGTATCTTAAGATAATGTGAGCCATGATCGGGCCAGTGAACAGCATAAAGTCGGGTTTGCTGGGTATCAGAAATGGTAGTGTTGATGCTCAGGGACTTGAATAGGTTCAAACAGGTTCATAAGCTCACATCCCTGTTCCGTCGTCCATCCCTTTTAATCCGCTCATATATCACACCAGATTCCTGACACAATGAATGTCCACTTCGGCTCGAATCATCTCGTTCAATAAAACCAAAATAAAAGATTTGCGGGTTTTAGGTTTGATTAGCATACAGTTGAAAGGCATATCAGTAGATAGTTCTTGAAATCCCACCAGAATTTTTAGATGACCCAATGATTTGCTTGTTATCAAATTTTTCTCAGATCAAAACGGTGAGTGTGATACATGAACAATATTTGCATTTTTTAAAATTTTGTTAAACTAGAGACAACAGCACAAGAAGACTGCATTGTATCTGAGTGCATATGTGGCCTTTCTTTACTGTTAAATCTATACCGATAATATATTCCGATTAGACATTTCTTTACTGTTAAATCTATACCGATAATATTAATAACATCATCTGAAATGTTCGGCGCAACCATCGAAATACTAAAATCTTAACTAGATATATATGTCCTATTGATCTGCGGCTACGCTTGCAGCACCATATCCTTTCCATGACCGATTCTCACATTTGCGGCTGTATGCGTCCTTGATAACTGCGCTAATTTAATTTTTAAGGTTTTTGGTCGATTGTGGGGCATTGGCATAGACCTTATCTTTCACGTGGGTCCCAAGAAAAATAGTGGCCATTTGAGAACACCCTGCGAGAAATAACATGGTCAAAATTTTCTTGCAACATTGCGATTGTTTTGGTTCTTGTGTATAGCACGTTGCGTCATCTTGCTGACAATCATCATCAATATCTTGCAATTTCGGTCATAAAAAATCATGAATAGCGTAATCCATTCACCGTTGCACCAGTTGCACCAGTCTCATATTGCACCAGTCTCATATTTAAAAAAAAGAGGTCCAATCATTCCGCCACCCAAAAACTGCACCAAACAGTGACACGAAAAAGATGGAGATACATTTTAACAATCATTTTTAGATTTTTTGAGTCCCAAATGCTTGTGGTAAATAAACTTTAAAAGCCTTAAGACCTAAGTCCTTATATTTAAAATACTGTGTAATGTGGTTTGTGGAACGTCTAACGTTCTAAAGATAGACGAGGAATCGACATACATGGGCTTTTGTCAACATTACGGACTGCAGTAGCAATATTCTAAGTTGTTCTTGAGCGACGCACATGGTTTCGATTCTTCACATCACTAACTTGTCCTAGCAGCTCAAATTTTTCCAACAGTTTCACTATTGCCGGCAGAGAAGCTGCCATTTTTGTAGTGAATTTTAACAATTTCAATACGTTGTTGAAGCGAGTATCGTACCATTTCTAGTAATGGCGAAGTTTTTACTTGTCAAATGTCAAAAGATGACAGCTTGCCAGAATGATTTTTTGAGTCAAAAATTTATCATATCGTATCAAGAAACCGAATGCAGTGTTACTTTCGATCTTTGGTATGCAAGAGACCAGATTATCGTTGAGAAGAGACTAAGAGACTTTTTCTTGACGTAGAAGCCAAATTTGCCACGTCAGTATACTACTGCCATCATGGCAATGTAATGAACAATGAACCATGCACACTCACACAAGTGATAGAATTGCAATGAAACCTGTAGCATAACGAACCGTAACACTATACTTACGCACGCATGTAAACCAAAATATTGTCAAACTGTATCACAACTCTTTTATTGACATTATATACATATATAGACAAACTATAAAGTTAAATCGAAATCTAGTTCAATCGTTTGTACGTTATCTGGAAGTAACAAGTTATATACGGATTACGTTAAACCACTTAACTTTAAAATTAGAATTGACTTGCACATTTTTTTCGACACGTTATAATTTACAATCTATTCTCATTATCACATTCAAAATACTTTATTAGGTATTATTTTTGGGCGGTAATTAAATATTCAATAAACTAATAAAATATTTGTAATCACTCCAATAACAATAATAACACTTATAGAAGAGTTGCACACTTGAAATTTGTACACCAACCAAAATATCACCACCGCATATACAAGCTTTCTTATTTTGGCAATTAAAACAAAAAAAAAAAGTCTTAATGACACTTTATAAATAGAAACACTTATCTTATTGCATACATAAACTCAGCAGATAATAAATTCTTATAGTTTAACGACCACCATAAACGATTATATTATGCGTCTGGCACGCTAAACAGTATACACCCTACCTGAATGAGACGGTTGACTTGCGAGATTCCATTTTTGTTGCGTTACACTTAACTCTCGATCAAACTAGTTCACACTATTGACTAAATATATAATTAATTAAATTTACTTGATCGCGATTAGCTTAATTAATCGCATTTCGTTAAGACTAAACTATATGTATATACACACTGTAAGGTGATTTAATCTTAAATGATTACTGGTTAAGATTTACAAACAACGTTTCATTCATTTATTTTATTTACGTTTTCAACCACACAGGTATGTGAATTTTTAAGGTAAACATAAGATGTGAGCAACAGTGGTGGTAAAATTATAGTGTGCTAGCGCTTTATATAGTTTTTGCGAGGTCTTTATTCGGGCTTGTTGTGTACCGCGACCAAGGTTGTGTCTAAACGATTTTTCTAGTATATGGAGTTTTGTTTTTAGAAACTGAATACATACAAATATAGGTATCGGTATTGCGCACACTCAACGTAATTATTAGTTAAGTAATAGTATATGTATAGTAAATATTGCCCTGTGGGTGGGGGTGTCTATGTTTTGTAAATAATTTGCACGAAACATAAAAATACCGACACAGTAATTATAAAGCTGATCGTAGAAGGCGACTTAATCTGGTTGGTTCGCTGAGGTGACTACTAGCCCGAGGATATGGACTCTTTTGAGAATAATTTTGATAGGCTCTATACCTGGAGCACGATCTTAAAAGATGGAGAAAGACTTATGTACTTCGTGATTTCAATGTGAAAAGTACATTCTTTCCTATAACTAAAACGTTTACTTGGAAACGAGGGCATATCCACATTGAACACCCCAAAGCCAAATTGACAATTTATTGATTTCAATATGGGTTGCTCGAGTATAGGTCCTCAACCAAATTCGAAGACATTGATCACTATGTGGTCATTTGCAAATTTACGATGGGAGTTTTCGTACAAGTGAGAGACGACAGGTAAGAATATACAACGCGATTCTTCTCAAAGGCCATTCAGCAAAATCTCGCTAATTTGATGAGGAGAACGGATACTTGGACGGATACTACGCCTTTGGAATAAAGGGTTTCGGCTCAACTGGCCATAATGAGATTGGCCTGTAAGACCATGTTACATGTGTGGTTTTCACAGGTACTTAAATCATGATTACTTCGGCAACTTACCCATAAACTGGATATATATATTTCTAAGGTTCCATTTATAAGATGAGTGAGCTTTACTTGATTTCTAGAGAAAGATTCGATTCAAATATGGTCCAAGAAGCTTGACCTCATATTATATCTGTTGTGCAATGTATACAGCAGATATAGTTACAAGGAATGAAGTAACCATATCAACATTAGCAGCAGACGATTTGGCCAATACTTTGATCTTATAAATATTATGAAACATCATCAAAGCTTCATAAAGTGTTCAGAATAATATTAACGCTATTTCTTGGCCTATTGATATGTTCCATATTGTCTAAAAAGATTAAATTATCCACATCGTTATTCTGGATTTTAAACAACAGCTTAAGCTGTTTGCAGTACTCCTTACACCAGCTCAGACGTTTTTTTGGTCTTAAAAGCTCGAGACTTCCTTCATGTTTCCGTGCATTGATTTATTTGAAACCTAGGCCACTGTAAGGACGGCAGTTTCTGAGTGCATTCTGAAACCGTTTGGATGTTTTTTTACATTGTTTTGTTTGGGATCATGCCAGAGTTAAATACCAAAATTGGTTTTATTAGTTACTTATGGATTTCGAAGGTTATGTAGAAGTAGATGACCCTGTACCTATCAGATTATAAAATTTTCTATATTTTATTTTTGTAGTTCTTCTCTTTTTTCTTCGTTGTGTGCTTTTCATCGAAGCCTATACCTAGTATTCCTACTAGCCAGGATCGTCGGTGTTGTTTTCTCCAATACAACTGCATTTATCTTTTGTCGATCTGCACCCAGCATTAATGTTCGCCTAACTGTTCCTTGTTCGATATAAAATTGTTTTAATAACTCGCCCAATAGACTAGCTGAACGGTAGTTTCAAATCTTCGCAAAGAAGCAAAATCATCACAGTACGAGAAGAAACACGATCTTGTTTGCAGAGTGGACAAGTCTCCTTCTAAATTCCTAACTAGAAATGCTGATCACAGTTCACCAATCATGGAGGAATTTCAATCGGTTGACAGGAACCTCTATAGTGGCAATTCCGAGAGTACAGTTTGTGGTCACCTATCAATAAAATGACCAGGTATATCAATTGTTGGAGATTACGCTACGCAAGCACTAGTATAAACTTCTTGTATAACGTGAGTTATACTTGAGAGTATTTTCTGCAATTCCTTCAATTGATTGGCAGTCCAAAGGAAAATCGCTTTAGAGTGCGAATTTAAAAGCCTCTTTTGGCAAATAATGTCTAGATGCACTGTCTTGGAAATCATGTTGACGATCCGAGCCTTACGTATACGTACGTATTTGGTCCCACCTTGCAACGGGCAACCACTCAACAAAACAGCAAATTTAACATATCATTTGGTAAATTTGGTTCCAAACATCTTAGTAGTGTATTTTGTGGCAAACGGTGTTGAAACGGACACAATATTCCTAATGGATCGAATAAACTCACCATTTCAGAGAGGACAATACGTTTTGTCATTTTATTGGAGGTCGCCGATATAGATAATTACTATACTAGGTAAAAATTACTTGTTAGTTGCCAAATTAGTAGCAGCACTTTTGTTTAGCCTCTTGGAATCAATCGAGGGATCTCTTTGTTGGAACAATCCAGTTTGATTAAAACTCTTTAAATTTTTTTGGGCCAAACGTCAGATCATTCACTCGAGCACCAATTGGAAACCTCAACTTAAACTACTATATATACCTAAATATTGTGAAAATACCATTCGATCCTGAGAAGAACGTAAGCGCGATGAATATAGGATCGAATACGAAAGGACTCCTTGGGAAAAATAATTTAAAAAGCTGCTTGAAGTAAAGAGACCTCAGACTTCAACCCGGATTTCGTAAGGTAGATGATCAACCATTTGTTAAGTTCACAGAAAAAAGAAGTATAACTCGATAATCGATTGCAGCAGAGTGAGCTACATATTTCATGCCAAAATGTGACTATAGGTTTGGTATAGGCACAAATGATTAGGTGATGAGGTAATTCGTCTCCTCAGAATAATTCTTAATGGCAAATCTGGAAGCACGACTTATAATGGCGACTTATGAATTGGTGATATTCATCGCTGCACTGTTGCTGTCGTTTAGTAGAGTAATCATGAGTTGTATACTCGTACATTTCAATAATATAATTTTAGCGATTATATTACACACTCGTACCGTTGGCCTATTTCATTGTAAACTATACGTTTCATATTAATCAATTATAAGTGAAAGTACATGTCAATGTCAGATGTGATCTTGCCCTTCAACCGTTTAATAAATTATACTTTATTCAATTCTATAATATGCGGGGTTTTCACAGTATATATAATTGTACACCACTATACACTATTGCATACAATTATAAATGATTGAGAATTGAATAATCATTAATTTATTAATTATCTCTTATCACGTGAGCACATATACATAATGCTTTGTATCAGCTTGCCATAAAAATGTACATCAGAACTACATCAACTCGTTATTCATGAAATCTACTTGTTGAAATCGAAGTTTTATCTGTTAATTACCAGAACACAATTGTTTAATTAGAATCGCGGTAATATAATTTCAGTTGTTTTTGTTAGATTTGTTTATAGAGAGTGTTTCGCGATCTACTGATCAACCAGTGGCGGCACGACAATTCACCAGCTCAATTAAGTGTGTCGCACGTGAATATCAAGCTTATTGCGTTGATGTATGATGGTGGAATGGCTATAAGCGGTAGTAAATGCCAAGGTGATGAAATATAGGGTTTATGTGCCGCCACTGTCTAGAACCAATTATTTATGAAGTTTATGGATAATGAATTTTATTTTATTCTCTGTTTAGTTCAACGTTTGCCAGGTGATTTGATTTTTTTGATTGTGTTTGTGTATTGCAATTACATAAGTTATTCAATTATTATTAGTACATTTTTATGACAAAAAAGCTTTGGTTGGGACGAAATCCGATTATTTTGACATGTATTGAAGTCTTAAAAATTCCGCAATCTTGGTACTATTTCTTAAAAGGGAAAGGATTTGTACATGTGAACCGGTTCTCAAAGTTTCGAGTATGTATAAATAATAATCTTTGGCTTAGAGGCCGTAAATGACCTTTACCGCATCTCAACTGAGACCTTACGAACCATTTTTTAACAATTGGTGTACATTGTAGGAGGTCAGCCCAACCGATGTTTTTACACACAATGGCATTTTATGTCATCCGGTTGCATGTTAAGTCTTGCTCAACAGCGAGAATCGATCTAGAGACCGCGGCTTGTTGAGAAACTCTCTTAACCATTAAGCTATAACCGGTGACGAGTAGGTATGACGTGGGTGTGAACTTTTCAAGGGTCGAGTAGGAATTTTAAGAGTAGGAAGAGCTCTAGTTTTGGCACCGATAACTCATCCAGTCGAAGGTCTATATATTGACCTCGATTTGCTCGTTCTTTCGATAAAGTTTGATTATTCGCTCTTTAATTCCAGGGTTTGGTTTCCTGTTTAGAATATGCGAATGTTTGAGAATCAGACCCGAAACAAATTTTGAGTGTAACAATTAGTTTATGTTTGAACAACCATATAGAATACTTGCAGGATTGTAGTTATATTTTTCATAGAAGTTAGGATTGAAAAGAGTTAGGAGAGCATGAAAAAATGATCAATCGAAAGGTTAAACAGAAATACAACTTTTATCTGTATTCCCTATGATGGTTCAGAACGGTGTCGACCCCATCGTTTCGCATGCATCATCCATTCTGCTTGTAGCATTGCTGTTGTTATATACATAAATGTTAACTTACTAAGATGATTGCTAGTTATATATAAGTGACTATAACGTGACGTCATTGTCACATAGGCCAAACCAGAACTGAACAATCATGTTTATATCTTATTGTTGTGCTTAAATAGTCCTTTCCAAAAGAGTAACTTAAGACTGTAAATTGAAAGCTGCATGCCAATGAGAGCTGTTCCACGTTTTCCATTTTAATGGATCACTGGTATTTTAAGATTGAACATGATGTGAAATAAGACCGAAAAGAGAGTTCGAATAAACGTAAGCTTACCGATTATCAAGAGTCTTTGAATTATACAAATCAACTCCAGCTGATCAATTTTTCTGTTTTATCTGCGTGGTAATTATCAGCACGCATACACAACACGCTTGTGGCTTCTATCGAATTTTCGAACTTTGACCGTAGGTCAGAACTTTGATCAAACGAGGACGGTATAAAGTATTCTCGAATAAATAGGGAGAGGAGGAATGGAGTTATCCAATACCCAGATGGATAACATAATTTTTTGCTATGGAAAGAGGCGCCACAATGGGCCTGATACCAGAGAAATGGTCATAACATGTGTCGAGATCCATATTTATAGTAACAAAACATCCATATTTATAGTTTCCATCTAGTTCTCAAGCGGCAGTTGGCTGAATATTTAAGTTGCGGTGAACTCTGTAAACTTTAAAAAAATTATGTTTATTGAGCTCATTTCTGAGTTGTTGTGCTCTTAAGACTTTGAGCTTCCACCATTCAAACCATGCATTTTTCCGTCTTCAAATTCGTTAAGCTCAGAGCTTAGTCAGGTGGGTCGGGTATGCTTTGCAAATATTTTACGAAACATGGTACCCATAATATACCACCACAGTAGCTTGAGAAAGCGACAGAATCCGGTTTGATCGCTGGTGAAGATCTATATTCGTAAATTTCGAGAAACGTATAGTTTCATCTGGCACATACCGTTCATGCCAGACTTTGCAAACTTTAGGATTTTAATCGATATGACGGTCATACAATTTCAGTACAACAACCAGTATATAGCTGATTTGGGACTCAAGTGACACACCTCTCATTTATTGGGAAAAATCACTGCAGACGTAAAGATGGCTTCCCAGCAGAATTTCTTTCAAATCAGTGAGCTATTATGTAATCAAACCGTATGGAATAGCAATCTCGTTGATGTGGTCCTGGTAACGTATAGCTCTTCCGAACCATTAAAAGTTCATGACTGGACTAATTAGTGTTGAAATAGCTGTAACTCCCCTTTTCTCCACTAAACATCTTAAAACACAACCCGACTCAATTCCCCTATATATACAATGTACACAGGTCTACTTGAAACGTTCGAAGTCCGTCCGTTTATAACAAGTCAATGGTTTTAAATGTCTCGCATTTAGTTATAATTTATTTATTAACAAATAACTTTGACAAATGACGCCCAATCAATCTATCGTCGTATATATAAACTGGGGCCTCAAAATAAAGCCGCAGCTATAAATTTGATTTGTCACCCGCAATCCTTTAAAATTAAATTATTTTCCAATCAATTATCAATTATTTATACGTTATGTGTGTGAAAAGTTATCGGAGTCTTAGTTTGATTGATTTGTATCGTACTTGATAAGAAGTGTTTACATATACGTAGAGCTGGCAATACTAAAATTATTAGGACAGTCGTTTGAATTGGCGATCAATCAAAATTACACGATTTCCGTGCTTAAAAATTATTGTATAATTATTGACCATTACGTGGTGCCACCTACACCGAAAAAAATAATTGTGTATAGATAACGAATTATGGTGTTCATTAAACAAACTCGTCGTCTATATGCAGCCGACGAATAATTAATTAATTGTATGCAATTTTATTAATCAAACATCAAAAAATTAATCAACAACTATTAATTAATACAATTATTTTAGAAATAAGAAATAATTAATGTTTGTTATAATGATGAATATTAGTTTAATCTGGATTTGATTTTAATATTAAATCATCTTAACATTAAGGAAGTTATTGTTAGTTTGATATTTTCAATTTAAAAAATATTAATTATATTAATTAACATTAATTACATTATTTTAAAAGAAATTTAATTAAATGTAGTAGTATTAATAAAATACAGATATTTGAATTAAAGAACATTCGTTCTCACAAATATACCTTTCACGTGTAGCTGCGCCACGCGGGCGCTTTATATATATATATATATATATATATATATATATATATATATATATATATATATATATATATATATATATATATATATATATATATAAATATATATATATATAAATATTAAAGAACTAAAATCAATCATATTCACAGAATATGATTGCTTAGTGCCAGTATTAGAAAATAAACTTGGGACTAGACTGAGACAGGTACTTGTTGTTTTCAATATCGTTGCAAATACCTATTTTGACAATTCAGCTTATAGGAATTATTTTAATATTATTATAATTTTTGTAACACTATCTGGTTGTTTCCAATTTCTTAATAGTTTACCAAAATAAACGTAAACTTCAGAAGAATTAAGCACGTGTCAGATGTGGATTTGTAAGTTGCATCTTTCCACATTGACTATCCAATTATGATTGAAAAATGTTAAACGGTAGAACTTAGTTGTATAATAAAATGTTTGTAATGAAATTAATTGTTTAAAAGAACCTTCATTAGTATTAAGAAAATTTGTCTAATTATATGAAATGTACTAGACCTAATTAAGCTTTATCAAAACAATTAATATTAATCCAAATATTATTATTATTTAACTGAGGTTTACCGTTTAACAGCCTGGTTTTTTATGAATGTTTTCAATTATTATTTTTTATTTAACAAATATTAATTAAATTAAAGAATATTACATCTATACCAATTTTTTAAAAGAAAAATTATTAAATAAAGAAAAAATAGTACTACTTAGTACGATTAATTAAAAATGTTCAAACGTATTAACGAATCTTAATAAAAATTAATAATTTTAGTTTTGTTAATGAAAGTTCTTTGAACTGTCAAAATCTAATTCAATTAATCAAAGCATGTTCAGATAATGTAATTTTACTTGAATATCAAAATATAATTTAAAGAATTTTATATTAAGATAACAAAAATCTGTAACAATAATAAATTTGTCGTTTCATTAATGATTTCATTCGTTAGTTGTTTAACGAAGACTCTGTCGTTAATATTATACAATGTTTTTTTTCGGTGTATATTCAGTTCTAAGGGAATGGAGAATGATTTTATCACCTCCAAGAAATATGATAATGCATTTGCTTTGTATCTGGGTGAAGGACATCCACATTGTACAATTTCTATAGACACTTGACCTTTACAATTCAATTGTGAATATATCTGGTATTATTATTATTATTATTTCAAGGCCAATGTATGATAACACATATCAGCTTCAAGTGTTCCTCATACATGCGTTAAGCTCTTAGGTGATAACTGCACAGCTATAGCTATTCTTAAGTAAGATCAAATAGTTATTTACAAGTCACAATTATTAAACGAATGTAATTATTTTATCATCGATTATACTCGAAAGTTAGTTAGTTCAATCGCTTATAGACTGATTGATATATGGTGTTTAGACAGACGATCAACATTAGATTCGCAAACATGTTTGATTGATTGTGACTCGTAAAATCCTCTAATTAGGCATTTTACGAAACTAATTTATTACACGCCAATCACATATGTATATATGCGTGTATAGACCCAGAGGAATTTTAAACGCCGTAATCCAGCCAAATAGATAGCAAATTTCAGTCAACTGGACAGGCACTAATTTGCTAATGTCGATCGATCAGGTTGACACGACATTTTTTGTGAATCGATTAGAAGAATTAGCTTTTGCACTACTTGATAGAAAATTGGAGTACAAAAGGTTCATCCACCTCTATTTAAGTTAAAATTACTTGCATGGGCGATTCAAGGTTGAATGATGTTAATTCACTGCTTGCCCTTTCCCATAACGATAGTTGGCGTATTGATAGTTGAGTCTGGTATCATATACAATTCTAATCATAATATGTACATATATCAGACTTCACCTAATGTATTAATTGTTGAGTTAGGCGAATTGTTCAAAACAATTGAATTAACACAGGGTGAATAAATTAAAAAAAATTAAGTAAATCTCTTGAAATTGAAGATAGATCTGCAGAACAGTAACTTCTTAGTTTTGCTCGTTTTACTCCGATGCAGTCGTTCGTCCAACAATTTGCGACTATGAAATCGACTAACGACGAAACCAACCCATAATTTGTCGTCTCAAATGGTCCGCTCCAACAATTCGTGTAACTATGAGCACAATGAATCTCCGAGTGTTTGTGACTATAATCTATGTGCAAGCCCATTACATTATGTGTCCAAGAAGAATGGAGATTGAATAAAATGCCGCGATACATATACGATCCATAAAGAAAATACAGGGCGACGACGTTTTCTTTACGATCGATCTGGCCAAAACATAATACCAGGTTCCTATTGAATTCAAGAAATATCGACTCTTTTCATCAACTGATGGCACTCCGAACTATTGTCGAGCTTGTGGAACAATTCACAATTAACGATTGGTTAAGTTGTTGAACAAAAACAGAAGGAGCAAAGAACTGTTGGCCATTTACACGGATTCCAAATTTTTTGTGTATACGGGATTTTATAGGATTCGTTTAAGCTTCACACGTCAATTACGGTACCTCATTGAAATATCGGCCCACTTTCGATAAATCTTCAACTTATTTTAGATGGTGCTAATATTGCAGCCGATATATACTTTGTTCACGGTTGATAAAATTACCATCGGTGAATCGAACAATTTGTTAGCGATTGGAGATCCCAAAAGAGGTAACCAACTTCCATTTTTGTTTGGCTTGTCAGAATTTCTGGACTGTCATATACTAACGGAAAATCTCCTATACCTATCGATTTTACAAAATCGGATTGTATATAGTACCATCATTTATCACATCCGGGAATTCAAGGGTTAGGTTAGTCTCTTACTGACCAGTTCGTCTGGAACAACGTCAAAAGAGACGTCATATACTTGATGCGTCAACGTGCCAAAGTTACTAAGGTTCACTAATAATTTCAGTTCCATGATATTAGGACTAAATCCGTTGTTGTGGCAGAATTAAGACACTTGATATTTTGCTTTGGAGTGCTTTCTTGGGTTGTCCGATCTAGGTTGTCAATTCGAGTCAGAGGTTTCAATCATTTTACGTTCCAAGAACATTTTTTTTAAAACTTGCCAGTAATTCGTTAATCATCTGCACTCTCTTCAACCCTAAAACACTCATAATTGGTCATTGTTTACTTGTCACTCCTTTCTAATGGTTGATTGCTGACTCGGGGGCTTACAATTATACGCTGTAGATGTCGCGGTTTCTCAAATCTCAAAAATTTTCTCGATGTGGGGTTTGTTATGTGAAAACTTTTTTCTGCTATGCTTGTGATTTTGCACCGCGTCCAATAACTCATCTACCCACGCACGGTCTGGCTGAGCGGTCAGTTTTCTCACTAGGTAATATTCCAATTTCGTTCTTGCAGAGATAGACCAAAACTAAACTGTTTTTACCTCTTATGTGTTTTGGGGCTCAAGGCACTCCCTACTTGTTCGCGGTTCGCTTATTTACGTCCTTACTTTTACGCCATTACAGCCAATTCGAGGACGTACGGCTATAGGTCCGATTTTTTTAACCATCTGCACATTGCATAGCTCCATGCCAGCCTGTAGTGCTGGCATGGAAGATGGGTCGGCCCATGAGTTCTGCAATCCAACAGAGGGTCATAGTTGTGTTCATTCACACCACAGATCGTAACCTCATGGTGAAAAACCCTTTTGCATCGAGTCTTTATCGGGATTCGAACCAAGTAACTCCCACTTTAACTGCCACAGCTTTAACCACAGCGCCACCTGGGTGGTCACTTTATTAGTCGAACAATGCTGGTTTCCAACTGTTGCCCTATCTAATTGGTTTTATACTGTATCCTTTAGAGAAGCTGCTTATGTGATTATCACCATACCTCAGTTTTAAGACTTCCATCAGGTTTTCGTCGCTCCACTTGGTCGTAGATAGGGTCTGCCAGACTTCAGCTAGCGATTGTTTCAATTCAAATATATAAGCGAATTCGTTCGTTTTTGATCATAAATTTCAGCCAATACGATTTTGAATTGGGTTCTGAAATATCTTTACGATGCATTTCGTCGATGTGGGTGGCTTGAGTTTAGCTGGTGTGGCTGCTTCGGGAAGAACTAATCCATCCGCTTTCAGCTTCTTGTTTTTATCACGCAACTAGTTAAATTCTTTCAGTTTCTGAACTTTTATGTTGACATGTCAGTCATAATGATCTCGAAGGTCACCTAGTTATTTCTCCAGCATATCAAACAGACTGTCTAGATCACCGAACTATATTTTCCATCCCATTCAATTATTCTTTCAATCCACCGAATTCGTTTTCCTGTTGTTGGAACAGGTCTTCATATTGTTCTTCCTGAAGTATAGCAAGGATGTCAGCCAGCTGATATTGTTGTTTCTGCTGCTGCAATCGAGCAAGACTTACTAAGCAACACGTGCTTACAGTATCGATTGTAGGTGATCCGTTGGTGGCCGGTCTCATCTCGGTTGGCTTTAACTCTCCTCAAAACTCAACTACGTTGGGATCCTTCAGCGCTCCTATCATTACATTTCACAACGTTATCAACAATTCCGTCTTCGAACAATACTGCTCCTGGTTGTATTCGACCCAGCTTCTATCTCTCTCTCTGTGTTGGAGAAAGAGCTGAATTAACGTCGAGTTAACCCCTTTCTCTTAATTTGCATTTGTACTCTCTCAAAAAACAATTAAACGAGAATTTTACCACAATCCTATAACTTAATGTGTTATCATCGAACAATACAGCAATAACAATACCAACATTATGGCCAGTTAACACGTTAAGATACCCACCAACAACCAACGACCGCCTACCATCTCAAGCATATAGCATCAGATCAACGAATTTGGCCAATAAATAATCGTAACATCAAAGGGAGCGGACAGGCCACTCCAATGTACTCTACCAACCAATCAAACATCTTATGTCACCCATCTTACAATTGAGAATGATTTACAAAGTCGCGGGCTATCAATCAATTTTTGAGTTAAAATTTTTAGACTCGTATAAACAAATTCATCATTTCCCATAAACTAATTGACAAAATTGATTAATTAATTTCCAATTAATTTCAATTAAGTTGTAAATTTAAACATTAAACAAACATTTAGATTAGTGCAAAGTGTTTAGTCTACATATGCGCGTAAGTATGTTTGTTGATCAACACTTTAGCGTAGCTGTGTATATACACTGTGTGGAGTACATGTAGTCAATGGAAATGGATTTTAAAGGTTAAAATATTGAAAATAAATAATAAAGTTATAAATAATAGTTAATTACAGTCGAATCGAAGGTCTTCGTAAGAAATGTTGGGTGACAGACAGGTGGATATAGATAATAAAACACAAATATTTGTTTAAATTATAATTTGAACGCTCATGTCGTCTGTTTGCATTTGTAAGTCGTTTTCCAAATCTCAAATAAACAAATTGTCGAATGGAATCGATAGAATATCGCAAGCGGCATCGAAACATGTGTTATAATAGTCCACGCCCACGTTCCAAAAAAGGCCAAATGTGTTGGCCTAAAACTAGCTCGATTTTTAATCAACGTATTTATAAACCATATCGCCATATTGGCAACAAGCAAAAATGTTATAATCTCTCGGCCGGGTTTAATCCGATTTTGTTGTTTCCCCTTGCAACGGCGCCACCAAGCATTCAATATGAAAATCGTTTGGAATGATGTTTGCAACAGTGAAAATACTTCAGCCGCCAATCCTTGGGCGCTTGCAAAATCTTCGGGATCTTCGTCGTGTATTGAAAAATGACAACCGATTATGCTGAACAAACAGTAGATGTAAACACCAGTTTGTGCCAAAAGTAGTAGGGTGCAATCGAGTCCGATACCATTTTCACCACCCTTCCTTGCATATTTTAAATCGCGCATTCGAATCATTGCAATCACGATTGCCAACGAAGTAATCACGTACATCACAATTTCGGTAACGGTCACCTCGAGCACAGCCATTTTGATGAGCAGCTTGTCTTCGATCAAAACGAAATACATAATTAGCGAGATTATTGTCATCACAATGATTAGTATACCGCCAAATAGGCCACGATGGGCACGCGAACAATCGACCGACAGTTGATGATGATTTTTTTGTTCCATCGGTGTTGGTTTGCGCGAATTGCGACGCGACGATTTTTGTATAGTATCGACACTCTTGATTTCTTTCCACATTTCAAATAGAATGACGGCACAAATTAGCGAGTATTCGATGGTGCACGGGAACAAAAATGGTGATGCATTTTGTACCAGCGAACCCATAATATTTGTACGCCGACAATCGACAAAGATTTCGGATGCAGTTGCCCGTTTCGTAATACCATGGGCGGACACATTGGTGTTAGTTTCATTATGCATTATAGAGTTCCCATGTGATGCGTCGTGATTGTGATGATTTATATGAAATATCTCATGTTTTGTCTCCTCGATCAGTACATAGAGCCATTCGCATAGATTTGTAGCAATCATGTGCATCAAACCAAATCTTGAAATAACTTTGTGTCGCTCCATTTGGAATTCTTGCGAACTCAAAAATATAAATTGCATTTGTACAATCGATAAAATCATGCGAGCGGCTGGAGTCACCGCCACCAGAACGTTGTTACAACCTTCTTCACCTATGTACCATATATACAAAATAAATAAATTAAATTATATAATTAATGGATAATTTCTAAAATAATTTACGTTTTAATTCAAAATACTGGCCGAATTCTAGTCCCGAATAAACCATGCTGCCAATCCCAAATGCAATAGCGCCAACACGTAAGTAGAAGCTTCCGTAGCGTACACCGCGTTTTTTGGGACCCAGAGGGTTAACTTTGTCGCCATTTTTATCATCTGCAAGTAGAAAGGATTAGAATTATTTAACATTGGTATTGACACGACAGGTGACGCATAAAGGGTTGCTCGTGTCAATTGTTGGTTCATTTCACCATAATTTATGTGAAAACTAACTGGGTGGCGCAGTATGCAGGATTGTTTGATTCGTATAGATCTGACATAAAACCATGAGAAATTCGGCTTCCATAAATCTTTTCCAGCCTTACACTGGAGCCTTACCTTCTTGAACGCTATACGATTAATTTTGAATACCTAATCACTACATGCTGTTTTGGACTGCGTCACACAATCAATGCAAGTCTTTGATTACGTCTTCAGGGAGTGATTACATGCATATCCGAGTGAAGTTTAAGCCCGGTAAAACTGGTAACACTCTAAATATGCGTACTGTAAGAGAAGGTCGGTGGAAACTGCAGTTAAGAGAAGAAGATCGGTGGAATTAATCCTTGGTCAAAAGGTCTTTTTGTTGTAGTATTGTCTATCACTCAGGCTCTAATAGCCCATTGTGACTTCCCGGCTATAGGTCCGATTTAAGTAGAAACCATCTGCACATTGCATAGCTGCATGCCAGCCTATAGTACTGACATGGAAGATGGGACGACACACGGATTCTAACTTCAACTGGGTCTCAGATGAGTTCATTCTCACATCCTGCCCCTATCGGGATTCGAACCCGGTACCTCCCGCTCCATGCCGCTGTGTTCTAACCACTGCGCCACATGGGCTGTATCATATAGCTTGAAGGATCTAGAAATTAAGGTGTGTTCGAAGAGTCTTAGCTATGAGTTGGAGGGTTCCACAATAAGAAGGCTGGTAGTCAGAGGAGCACCGCAAGATGGTGTGCCACCATCAGGTGGTGTGACTTGATTACTGTCGGAACTGGAGAGGTAAGGGATTTGAGCAGTGGCCTATGTAGACGATGTTGCGATTGTATCTCAGTAAAATATTTGGACACAATCGAGAAGGCTTATAATGGGCCAGCAGGTGTGATTTGGTAAAACCCTTACAAAACGGAGGTTGTCGTCTTTACTATAAGAAACATAACATAAAGTTCTGTTAGTTACGCTTCTATAATTTACCAAACTGGCTTTAACTGAGATTTTTGGGCACCATATTGCATAGTAAGTTCATTTCAGCCCGAATGGTTTTGGAAAATTAGGGAAGGAAGTGATAAAGGCGTAAGGAAGGGATGAGCTTAAAGCCGGAGCTAGTACATTGGATTTAAACAGCCATAACAAAACTCAAGTATATGCAGTTAGCATGTAATGGCCAGCTGTGGATGCAGTAATATACAGGAAAATACTGATGAAGATGCAAAGGTGGCCTGCATATTTTTAAGCTGGTCACTGGGGACGAATCCTACTCGAGTTTTGAAAGTTGTGTTAACCCTCTTCCGTATGGAAAACTGTGGTAACCAGAACAAGAGCTATACAGGCACGACGTTTTCTCCATTAGTTCATAGAAACTAACATCAGATAGAGCACTCGAACATAATTGAGCCATTAAGCTGAGGTGAGCGACAGGGGCCTTTAACTGTAGTTAAGACATTATGTGATATCTCCAGTGGATATCACAGTTTATGTTGATAATATCAGTCTGTCTTCTTAGGTGGCGTGGATTTTATCTGGGGCCCAAGTCATTCAGATATTGCAAGGCAGCTAACTAGGTTAGCCAATTGAAGTGTCAGATTGAAATTGAAGTGTTCAGATTGTCGCTTAGGAAGCGGGCTGAGTCCTTAACCAACGATATAGATGGACAAACACTTGAACGTGTGGTAAAGTAAGAGAAGTTCGGTTAACATTTGACTTGAGACTTTGGAAAACGTTCGATAAAGATGTCCGTTGAGAACGATATTAGAAACATTTATATAGAGAGCTGTCCTCTTGAGAAAGGTGCGAAGATGAGTCTACAACCTAATGAGTTGTACAGGAGCTGTCGGGACGTGCAGGATCAGGGGACGACGAGTAACTTTATCTGCCCTCTTGATGAATAATACAGGAAGGGGAAGTAGTATCACAACAGACAAACACCGGTTTTAGTGTACTTCGGCTTTCACATTTGTGTGTACATCTGCTCTATATGTTGAGGGTGTGGGTAATTTTGTATTTTCACCATCTCATAGGATTGCCATAAATAGCTCTCCAATCGTTGAGGTCTCTGACTGTATATAGTATACCGAATTATAACCCATATATCCCGGTAAAATGTGAAGGTATATATGTTACCAAGACATAATTAAAGGTCATGGGAAATTATTATTGAATAAAGTTTTGTCTATGCATACACGTTATTTATGCTCTATTAAGATTATGATGAGTTAGTATTGTTACATAAAAATAAATACATAATTCATAATACACTCTTATGTAATTATTGAAATCATTTATATGTCATGCGAAGCATCTGGTGGTGACATATTTGTATAATTTTTTGTGATGGCATATGTAAGAGTATTTTATCGTATAAATTGTTCGATATATACTGTGTAACGATAAATCGGGAAGTCAAATAATAAACGAGATGCGGGAAGGATTCAGTATACTATACAAGGGAGAGCTACAAACTGACGTAGTTAATATAGTTCGTACAGTCGAATCATCATTAGTCAAATTAGAAATTCGGTGTCCACAATTTGAAATGGTCAACTTTATGTCTTAACACGAGTCTAAGTCATAATTCATGAGTTATCTTATTTTTTTTTTATTTATACGTTTTCGTTATCGTAGTCGTTATATTTACGACTCGAAAGCGTTGGACATTGGAACGAAAATATCAGATTTTGATTATCATTATTGGACTTGTGGTATCTCAACTCAGTATAACCTGATTTCAATCCCTATGTTTATGAACATAATATATACGTTTGAGTATTTCCTATGATTGTAGCTACCACCTGGAAATGATCTGGAAAGATTTATTGACCAGTCATCGTCAACCCATAATTTTCACCTAGGACTTAGTTTGAAATATTCGGAACAGAAACGTAACCATGATAAAAGGAAGTTTATAGTATTCAGGGCCGTTAAATCTAGAGTAAATATCCGCTGCTATCACATCTGGATAATGTGCGTCTGTATAAGAATCCTGATGTGTGTCTGTTTTACTATCTGATGCCGGTTGTAATCGTAATGTTAATAGAGAGTTTCTCATCACGCTGCGGTCTCGAGTTCTCATCGTTGGACAAAAATTAAGATGTTCCGGATGACATAAAAAGCGATTGTGAGTGAAAGTATTCGTTGGGCTGACCACCTACAATGTGTATCAATATACGTATAAATTGTTCGTAAAATCTCAGTTGGGACGCGGTTTGGGCCGTATTCGGCCGTTAAGCCATAGATTTTAAGTCTGAATAATATGGATAATAGATCGTGGTTTATGGATATTTGCTTTAATGAAAAGATGATTGTCTTGACATTGGCCATGCCATTCATTTGCTAATTTAATTATACTATTTAAGACACTCATATTATTTATCACTCATAAAATGCTGTCACAAATATCGATGAAGAATAAAGGCATTCATCATATGTAGACTCATGAACCTTCAGTTTTGCAGTAGGGTATCTGTACACGATCCGCTAGTCGTTGGGTTCACATTAAGTCTTATTACGGAATTTCTCGTGCCATACACAATCCATTAGAGATTATTAAATGATTTCCAGAATGCGTCTGAATCAATTGTTTTTTAAAAGTGAGCAAAAAAGGTTCAAATGGACATCTAGTGGTCCAAAGGAAATTCGCAAGGTTACGCAACCGCAATAATTCGGGTATTGTCTGTACAAATTTGTACGAAAAAATGAATAATCGCTCAGCAAAAGTATACAGTACATGCGGTAGAGAAGATTTGATCGATTGCACATACTTGAAAGTTGCTCTTTTAGGTTGTTTACGAATTAAAATATTTGTCTGAGTTAAATTTAAATAGAATAAATGTTAAATTTAAAGAAATGAGGTCTTCCAAGACACTTCCGTTGCTTGGATTTTATCGGTCGTCATATTTTTGGATGGACTTATGTTGTGCGAACTCAAAGAATTGCTCGAATCACTATAACTGAACTGATCTGTTTATTTGTTTTACACCCGTAAGGCAGAACTGATTTCACACGGTCATTGAACATTCGTATCTTTGTATTTCGTGACAGGATGGATACATTTCAGCTCCAGCACATTTATTGGTTCCCACTGAATGCCAATTTTCCAAATTTGAGCGTCTTGTCGGATCGTGACATTAATATTTATGACTCTCCTTCTTCTAGTAATGAACTCTATATTATGCATCCCTATATACATTGCCTTTTACTGAGCTTTACGAACTGCCTTTTTATACCTGCCAGGTTGCGAATATAATACAGTGATACTGATGACTTGATGAACATGATGTTCATGATGACCTGCAGTGATGACTTGATGAACATCAGTTGATTACTCGATGATACGAACTATGTTGATCTCATCAGCTTCTTCTAGGATTTGAATCCATCTTGTTCATTTCTTATATGCTGGTTGACCGTTGGTTATATCTTCTTTCCATAACGGATTAGACCTAGAGGTATAGAGAACTAACTCGTATCGATAGATAATAACTAGATCGAAAGAAGTGTTGTTTGGCAATGTTGGAAGCACAAATATGTTGCGTTCGGCAAAGTCATCGCAGAACGGTTGCTGTTCCAGACTATAATCAATGAATGAATGAATTAACTCTTGGTTTGGAGTATCTTCTCTCATTATGCTATATTCATTATCACTATATTCATCGAGAAGTGGCCCAAGAAAGAAGCAGCTATCAAGTGTCACGATAGAAGTTGTTGAACATGAATTGTACTTATCGTTTTGTTGGGTCTTCGAACCACATATCGCTATGGTTTGATGTCTATAGGTCTACGTATTGGTATTTGGGCGAAAAGATGCGGACTTTTACAGTCCATTAGTTGCCTTCAAATTCGATAAACCAATCGAACTTGATCAAGAAACTATAGGAACATTTTAACTGAAATTCGTTCAACTCCACTACCATGCAATTGTAGTCTCAGACCAAAAATCACTACTTCCATCATATGAAGGTTCTTTTCGAACTTAAGTGTTTGTTTTCGGATCCGTTATCTGTTTTGAGGCTACAGTACGCCCAACTTTCATTTAACGTCCTATCTAAACCCGACAAATGGGCCAGTAGATATTGCTCATTGCCATGCAGCCTATAGTACTAACATAGAAGCTATATCAGGCTTTGAGTTACCAACTTCAACAGAATTTATGCGGTTCTAACGCAGTCTCAAAACGCCGTAGCTTTAATCACCGCTTTTTAAGTTATTAGCTAAAATGAAAACTCATAGTACGCAACCTTCATTCACAACCACCTGCAAGTTGAAGATAAATCACAACGACAAATTTTTGATTTGATGATTTCAACCACAGACAGCCAACTTCATTCCTTTACTAACAAGAGCTGGATGAGTTAAGAAGATGGATATATTCTTGGATGCTGTCTTAACTACACCACATGGTGATGCGGCCATGTCAATATCTACATAGCGATAGCATTTCTATAAAGTCGTCGGGTTTGGCTTCCCTTATATGATCATTTAGGTTAAATGTTTACAGTGTTATAAAATATTCTTGTATATACTCACGATAAGTTAGCATCGAAAACAATGCTCGATTCCTCAAATGTGAAACGTATGTACAGGCCACAAACGCAACACTTCCTAAGTATAAATATAAATAAAATCCTTGGTAAAATGATGCCGGTGCTCTAATCGATAATATATCGGTGACCGGCAATGCAAACCCTAGGACCACTATAAATTTGGCATAAAATGCTGACAGTGCTGTTGTCAGCGAATCACTAAAATATTAAATATATGAATTAGTTGAAGCGTATACTTGTTGCATAGATATATAACCAATTTACTCTCCGAGTCGGCGGTTCTTCTTTTTCGAGAGATCGGCAAGCGATGACATTTTATTTGCCCCATTCGAAAAATTGATTGATGATTTGCTGCCACTGTTGCCCGTTATATATCTACAAATGGAAAATATAGTTAATTGTTTGGATATAGTGCACACACTTGTCTATATATGAGCAACTCACTCCATCATACGTTTTTGTTGCAACAGGAGTGCATTCGATGGTCGACGCAATGCATTTAAAATTGTTGACGGTCGTCGTGACACCATAACGAAATCGTTTAACGAATCTTTTTCGGCCGTCATTCGTCGACTGCTGGCATTTGAACTGTCCATATTGTGATGGTTGTGATGATTGTGATGGGCTAATGCAAGCATATTGTTCGCTTGCGACGATGGGTGTAAACTATATTGGGCCATCGTTGCATTATTGTTTGTTGGTGTTGCTGGTGTTACGATAATTGATATTTCATTATTCTTGTTGGTGATATCTTTGATTATGGAACTGCAAATGAATGTTAATTGGAAATTCGTATTAAATAGTTTTTTAGTTTTTTAATTTAATTAATAATTAATTATTGATACTCGACAAAATATGTTTAAAAATATGTGATAACTGGTTTCAAGCACCAGATGTATACACGTGGTATACCAACAATGATCGCATTACCTATTTGCGTTATTGAATTGAATTATTGATCATATGTGATAATTTTCAAATGAGGACGGGATTTCAGAACTATCTGCCATATGTCCACTAATTATAGTAATTGGTAGGTGCAGCTTACTAGTTAAATCATTTGATTATCATCAATAGTCTCGAAAAGTACAACTAAAGCTGCTGAGGCATTGACAATGTCTACGACTTGTTTCAAACAGTTGAAGTTTCCCAAAAGCCAGTACTTATTTCTGTGTTTTAGTAAGGGCTCTTTACTCAAGTGACATATTCCATTGCAGTTTCGTATCTAGATTTATTCCAAGATATTTTGAAACACTCTTTTGCACCATTTCCAGTTTTGAAGCGGGAAATATTCAAAATCAAGCACTGAAATCGGTGCCACTTATGGATTTCATCTTTAACAGAGAGTAGTGTGAAGATTATGTAGTGCTTTATCAGAAACTGCAAATAGCTAAACGAGTCACAGTCAGCATTTTAATGATGGCAAAAGAAAAGAGTTATATCTGTGGTATCGCAATGAACGTTGGTCTAAGTGTACGTAAGCAACCACTTTAACCTAACTTAACCTAATATAGCGACGAATCAGGCGGTACTTGCATCGATTTTAAATTTCTTAGTAGCCAGTTCATACCAGATCTTGTGATTGATATTTTTAATCTCAGTGAGGCAAACAACAAAGCGTTGTGAGAAAGTTCAGCAAAAGCCTCCTTAAACGTCAAAACGGACATCTCTGGATTAGTGTTCTGAGAAACGTGTTTGCTAGGATCCATGAAATAAGGTTGATCAATCTCTCCTGGTGCAGAACGTTAAAGTGACTGTCGATTTTTCTCTTAAGAGCTGATAACCTCATAGTACTGGTTCATGTCTTCTTTGATCCTCACGTCTTTGATACTCATATGGCTAGGTATCGTTTGATGCCTTATTTTATTGAAACTATGCTAAGTATGTTAAGGTTTACTAGTGGCTCTCAAACAAGATTTGAGGAAACAGTGTACGAGTGAATTACCAAACAGCTTAGCTGTCAGAGTATATAGGTCGAATCTTTGCAGTTTATTTCCATCTCATATTTCGCTGATAATTTCCTTCATTTTTGGTGCTGCCCAGCAAACTTCACTTTAAGGACATAAGTTCCAGATAAATGAAAAAGAGGATATGCTTATGGTAACAAGCTTTTCGACAGGCCATATCTATAGGTTTTCCATCGTTTGAGATAATCGATATTATGGCTCTCCACCTTTTTGGAACGTATTCTAGAGCTAAACTAGTCCAAGAGATGCATGAAAAGAGCTACATTATGAATTGGAATCAATTTTGTGCGACACCACGAATATTTGTTCTGGACGTTATTTTCCCGAATTCAGATAGAGTTGTGACGTTTTCATAGCTGAAACTTGGCACTCAGTGTGCTGATTTCCATCTTCTATCTCATGTTAGTCCCATTGAGCTTGTCTAGAGATCAGATAGTAAGTGTCAAATTTAATAGAACACTTTCTGGTTGCTTTACAACTCTATGATAGGGATTTTTAAGTACTAGACATTTCTTTTACTCCTTGAGAGTATAGCACAAGTTCCAGTCATCTGTTTTACTTGATTTCAAGGTCTCGTTGTCTGTTTTACGGCAATTCTCAACTCTCTAGTACACTAGAGTGCTTCTATTGGATTCATTAAAAAGACAGCGCTTGAAATAGCTTATTACTGATTTTTCAATCACCTCAGCTCCCCTTTACATTCCTCCATACTTTCTGATTTATATTGTCGAATATCAAAGTGACTGGTTGAGATGGATTCTGTATATTTCTTAAATACTGTGATCCGAATTCCGAATTCGTTCCGTGTTCAATTAAATTTAAAGGTTGGAGCTAATATCATATGTTCGTTTACTTTAATAACGACTGTAGGCCTCGCGCAGGTATTAGTTATATCATTAGTTTCATCTTTGATGTGAGAGTTGTTATAGAGTTCTCTTAAAATGCATATAGTTGACATTTTGTAATGAGCAGATAGTGAAAAGCACAGCATTACTAGTACTGTGCCGATCTCTTCATTCACCATAATTGAGTTATACATGCCATTAGAATAATTTCTAAGACTGGGATTGGTTCGATTTGGTAAAATAATTTTACGCAATTCCATGCATAAGTTTGAAAAGCAAAGGGTCAGCCTAAATTATAAGAGAACAATACGGGTAAATTCAGCCATTCTCACAATTAGATATCACCAAGGAAACAGGATACTGGTATAAATATTCCTATCCGAGGTCTAGAGCTTCCGTTTATGTGCAAAAATATGAACTGTAGACTTCCGAATGAACTCTGCTGCACTGATCATACAGCAGTCATTGTTGAGCATATATCTGTTCCGTTACGTTACTATATTCATCAGCTTCGAAGCTAAGTGAAATCCATTTATCTTCGAATATTCAAGCTAACGAACTTTTCTATGCAAGTTGGCCAATGTTGAAACGGGTTCTTCTGAAACCGATTCATTCCACAAATTTGCAGAATGGTCTATACTTTTAAATTTAAAAAACTTTAAGCTCGACAGAGATTAATACGTATTTGAGCTTTTACCTCATGACAATGTGCCAATGATATTGTTGTAATTTTGATCCGACGCATAATCCATGACATAGTCCATTTAGTGAACACTGGTTGTTTCATAAAGACTATGACTGTCACACATACCATACACCGAAAAAAACATTGTATAATATTAACGACAGAGTCTTCGTTAAACAACTAAAGAATGAAATCATTAATGAAACGATAAATTTATTATTGTCACAGATTTTTGTTATCTTAATAAAAAATTCTTTAAATTATATTTTGAAATTCAAGTAAAATCACATTATCTGAACATGCTTTGATTAATTGAATTAGATTTTGACAGTTCAAAGAACTTTCATTAACAAAACTAAAATTATTAATTTTTATTAAGATTCGTTAATACGTTTGAAAATTTTTAATTAATCGTACTAAGTAGTATTATTTTTTCTTTATTTAATAATTTTTCTTTCAAAAAATTGGTAAAGAAGTAATATTCTTTAATTTAATTAATATTTGTTAAATAATAATAATTGAATAATTGAAAAATAATAATTGAAAACATTTATAAAAAACCAGGCTGTTAAACGGTAAACCTCAGTTAAATAATAATAATATTTGGATTAATATTAATTGTTTTGATAAAGCTTAATTAGGTCTAGTACATTTCATATAATTAGACAAATTTTCCTAATACTAATGAAGGTTATTTAAAACAATTAATTTCAATGCAAACATTTTATTATACAACTAAGATCTACCGTTTAACATTTTTCAATCATAATTGGATAGTCAATGTGGAAAGATGCAACTTACAAAACCACATTTGACACGTGCTTAATTCTTGTGAAGTTTACGTTTATTTTGGTAAACTATTAAGAAATTGGAAACAACCAGATAGTGTTAAAAAATTATAATAATATTAAAATAATTCCTATAAGCTGAATTGTCAAAATAGGTATTTGCAACGATATTGAAAACAACAAGTACCTGTCTAGTCTCAAGTTTATTTTCTTATACTGGCACTAAGCAATCATATACTGTGAATATGATTGATTTTAGTTCTTTAATATTTATTTATATATATATATTATATATATATATATATATATATATATATATATATATATATATATATATATATATATATATATATATATATATATATATATATATATATATATATATATATATATATATATATATATATATATATATATATATATATATATATATATATATATATAAAGCGCCCGCGTGGCGCAGCTACACGTGAAGTGTATATTTGTGGGAACGAATATTCTTTAATTCAAATATCTGTATTTTATTAATACTACTACATTTAATTAAATTTCTTTTAAAATAATGTAATTAATGTTAATTAATATTTTTTAAATTGAAAATATCAAACTAACAATAACTTCCTTAATGTTAAGATGATTTAATATTAAAATAAAATCCAGATTTAACTAATATTCATCATTATAACAAACATTAATTATTTCTTATTTCTAAAATAATTGTATTAATTAATAGTTGTTGATTAATTTTTTGATGTTTGATTAATAAAATTGCATAAAATTAATTAATTATTCGTCGGCTGCATATAGACGACGAGTTTGTTTAATGAACATCATAATTCGTTATCTATACACAATTATTTTTTTCGGTGTATCAACGCAGAGAATTGCCAGAAATGTTACGAAATTTCCTAAAGTTCGAAGAATATTTGTGCTTTTTATTGATAACATCACATTTCATCTTAAATATTGGCGGTTGCGTTTGTTAGAGTAATGCATATGTGTTGATGTAGACCTCATGTTTCTTTTTGTATATTCGGGCGCTCATTTGTGGTATCCTACAGTCAGTGGATGGTGGACACTGATTGGTGTCAATCATAACTTGAGGAATTAGTCTCAAAACGATGTACCATTCGCTGTGAAGGCGATTGACAAGTTGAGCTGCCTGGCCTAGTTGGAAATACTATCCATTTGAACTATTTTTATATGTATTAAGTTCATCTATGAGAATAACTGGGTCATGAAACGACTCTCATATGGTGTCGTAATGGTTTTGTTGTAAATAACTTACTGTGCACCCCTCATATCTGCATATCTCTTATCACTGCAAAAGAGGACTCATCTCATCTAAGCGTCAATATTCGTGATGCACACCCTACAGTACAGTTCTTGTTGTTTGCTGTGAGTTTGTATTGCAACCAATTACTGCTCTTATAGCCTTAATAAACTATTGAGTAGGGGATAAGGTCATTGCAGCACAGTACATTCGGGAGTCTATAGTTCATACTACTGCTAACAGAAACGTATATAGGCTCTACTCCTCGGAGAGGTATTATTTATACCTGGAATGAGGCTGTCTCTTATAATGTAGGCTGACCATTTGCTATAGAATAAGCCGATAGTGCACATGGCACAGTATGATAAGTGCTGAGTCACCATGTTGCACCCTCTACATTCACCATAATTGAGTTATACATGCCATCAGATTCAATCATTTTTGAACAATACTACATGCATTGCGAATTAATTTGTGTCAGATCGACGCAATCCCATTGTGTGCACAATTGGTTTATGTGCAGATAAAAAGAAAATGGAAATTGGCGTATAGACATATTCCAAAATCTGCACACAGAATTGTAATGTGAAATGAACACAAATCACAAAACGTACATATACGTGGTCGATTGTGTTGATGGGTTGGAAATTTAACGCTTTTGTCATCGCTCTATGGAAGATATACCTGTGTATTTGAGTATATAGGTGTAACGACAATGACTTTTAATATATGAACTCCCCCTCCCCCAGGTTTTAAAATCTTGTCCACATACCTACATACTCGTTTGTATGTATGTACTCGACACAAGTAAGTTGATTAAATTATTAATGAAATTATTGAAATGTGATAATAAAATATTGCGATGATAACAATGGTAACATGCAAATATTTGCATAAATACTTGTCACATTCATAATTCGCGATGCGCGAATTCGGTTTTGGTATTGTTGCAAAATATTTTAATCGATTTGTAACACAAAAAAAAAAATTACTAAAACATAGCCGTTGAGTGACAAATTTTATTTGACAGTTATATGAAATAATTCGGAATTATTATTCGATGTTGGCGTTGATAGTGTTCTAGATCCACGGGGGAATATTAATGGTGACGTTGATTTTGGGATTTGCCAGTAGATTGAATGTAATTATTTTGGTTCTGATTATATACACTACAATGCGCTACATAGTCAAACGGGAGTATATGGTTGTGCTAATTTATGCAGACATGCGAATCCATCAATTGGTTTGGAATTTCGATACATATGTGTTAATTAATACAGTATTGAGAACAAGTTATATTCGTACAATGGTTTGGAACAAACGAAGTTTTAGTATTAATTAGACCGTCGTCTAAAACGTGTCAGTCTATCGTAATCTATTTCTAAATATGATATTCGCAGTTGAAAGACAATCAAGATTATGCCGACGATATCAGATATACGGATATAGTTTATGTACACAACCGACACTGGAAATCCGCACTGAAATATAATATGATTTTTCGCGTGTCATTGGTGGCCCAGATCTATAAGTAGAGTCCGAATGAATTCTCCGAACCAGCCCTTACTAGCCTGTACGATAGGCACATTCATTCCAGTACTTTTGGGTACTGGCAGGAATGGAGAAAAGTGGACACAAAACTGTCTCCATTCCCTTGGTTACTATGGAGTTGTAGCTCCTCAGCTATATCACTGAGAGCCATAACTGGAACCTATCTAATCTATCCTACCAATCTGACATCTATACGGATAGATCAGTGCACAGTAATTTGGATGATACGGGGCTACACGTGCTAAATTCTATATGGTGATATCTTGGCGCCTATTGACTTTGAGGTTGAAATTGCTGCAATACCCGGCCGATGCAACTACTTTTAGTCCACCCTGCACCTAATTAAAACTAAACGTAAAAAAAATACTCTAAAACAAAACTTGAGCCGGGTGTGTGTACCAGATTAAGGCGTGACGTTGTTATCTTTTAACAGAAATATCGACAGCTGAAATGGCCTACACCAGGAGATATGGTCTCGTTTTGTCTCCACGAGTCACCCAATCAAGTAACAAGGCATTCTCAAAATTGAATATTTAAGTGCCTAAACCTTCAAGCTTTTATTTAGAACACCATATTTAGTGAAACGGATCCAGCTGGATTAAAGCTTCACCCTAATATGGTCTAGAACTTGAAGAAATCATGCAAGAGTGAATAATGGCAAAGTGCATGACAAGTATGAGTTTTGCAAATGTTATGGGAGCCTTAAGACGTAAGCTGATTTAACGCGAAGCCAAATTCCTAAATACTAAAAGATCTAAACTAGATGATTAATTTGGCACTGAAAGTAACGCATACTCGTAACCAATTAATCTTATAACTATACTATAGGATGGATCCTGTAGATCCGGCCTACAAAATGTGGAACAGCTGGTGAATAATTATCTACACCAAATGCACCATGGGTAGACTATTCAAAGCAGCATGTGAAAAACTCAAGCGTATGGTGCATATAAAAGTATACAGTTAATTTAACTGTGTGAAAGCACGGTGAAAGCTCTGAAATGGCATCGTCTAAAATTTTTAAGCAAAATATATTTTAATCGTGGTTGGTTTAATGACTAGTTTAGCGAAAATGTGTGCAATCGAGTTACTATTCGTAAGAATACGTTATACCTCTATATCGATTACCAGCAGTTAGCTAAAGCTCATTGAGATAAAGTCGTGGGGTATTTTAACTTTATCTCCATTTTATTAGGGTGTCTACTAGGCTGAACTACTTTGGTACTTTGCCAAGTTGTATCGCTTTTGCTATCAAGTCACAGCTAAACATTTGTTTTTTTATACCCAAAGCACTCTTCGTAAGAAATTTATTTACAAGCTCATGTAGCTTGTCAATGATTTATGCAGTATGCTTTCAGGTAACGTAACACTGATTTTACATACAAACTGAATATTATTAGCTTGGTGATGCGAAATAGGACCGATGCTAACAAACTCTGTCTATTGTTCACATTCTCCAATGCAAAGCAACCTTTTGTCATTTCAACGTTGTGACAGTGAATGTCTGCACCTCTCACATCACTGACATTATGTAGTGACGTGATGAATTTCTTTCTATCTCAGTGAGTCTCTGCACTTCGTGTGAGTTGATTTTCTGCCACATAATGATGAATAAGTTATATGCAGTGACCGCTTATGTTGGTAAACACTGTATTTATTTCTGTTTCAATTTATTTTATTTCGTTTATTTTGACCATAAAGTTTATTTTTGTACAAGGTGACTTTTTAAGTAACGCGTCATTATTTTGGTTTGTTAATATTTACCAATAATTCATATAGTACGTATTCTGACATAATATTGAGTCAAGCAACAAGTCTTATCCATCTGTTTCTAATATATAGCTTTCGATTCAAATTGGTGTTACTTGTGAAGAAGATTGCTGGTCAAACGACTCGCCGCGCATCTTCTATGAATTTCTCCGAAAATACAACAAGTCGCACAACACCATCTTATAACGAGCGATCAAAACTACATCACATACGAAAATAGTATGCAAAAATGATCGAAATCAAAGATGGGCTAGGCAGCACAAATGGTTGGGAAGTACGAACTAACATAGCATAACATTTGTCTTGTGTTTGGTGAGATAATGATACATCATGAACCATTCAAATTTTTACGATTCACGACTATACGATTTGGCTCAATCACAATAAAACTCAATTAATGGTGTTAAGTTGACATGGCAAGAGGCCTGTGAAAATCATCACTTGGTTCAATTTTGCGCTCAGTAATCCCAGAATTTACGATTTTACCAGAATAATGGATTAATTCAAGAACAGAATAGTTGCAGTTATGAAGTTAGAATGTGTTAGTAAATGCCAGGTTATGTAAAAATGTTCTTTTGACACAGTTCACATTATAAGGTGGTCCCAAGTCAGTACAGATACTTTATAAAATATATTGGGATCCCAAATAATTCAACTATTCAACTAGAAAATGTTTTCTACTTGCAAAAACCTGGCTGGGATTCAGAAGAATAAATAATACAAACAATGAAAGCTTCTGGGTTCACAATATCAAATTTATACCAAAACGCGTTGCTAAGGTATTTGCTATCAACAAACGATTCTTGCGATACTAATAGCAACATCGCCAGTTTTGTTCTTCCGAACGCCAAAAGCTTTTTCAATGATCCCTACCATATGTTCCGTCAACGCTGAATTACTTTTAGAAAATCCTTTAAATCCCCTAAGTCTTGTATTTTATGTATAAAGCACTGATGCTCCTTTATTAACTTTTCGGGTTATAATGCGCTGGTCAGTGCTCAAAATAATGACGATTACTGCGGCTATGGCTTCGATTCCACTGCTTGTGACCTTCTCAACATTTATGGATACCGTAGAATTTTCTCAAAAAGTTATCTAAATGCTTGTTTTTTTCGGAAAGCTCTCGTTCTTCACTGAGTCTTAGTTTTGAAAGCCTATCCTGGATATGAATAATTTTTAAAGTAGAATTAATAGTTGAAGGTAGTGAGATTGCTTAGGTAACACTGGTGTTTGTTAAGCCTTGAATGGTTTAAACAGCCTCGAAAAGGAGGATGCACAAACTATCCACATCGCTTGTAGCTGTCAGGCTGTTAAAATAATCAGTTTAATTCTAGGATGATTAACAGAATAACCATAATATGTATTGTAGAGTGGGTTTAACTTGGTGGATTTGTAGAACCATCTTCAATATATTATATGTATTTTCCAATGCGTCAGCTTCCGGAACAGATATTTGTGAGAAATGTTTAAGGCACATAAAACACTTTTGACTGAATACCATCACAAAAGTAGAAGGGCAGTACTCATTCAGGTGAAGGTACTTATTCATATAGTCAGATTGCCACTATAATATAATCCACAAGGCAAACGTGAAGTGGACAGATAAGTAACAGAATAGGCAAGTCTACGTGATAGTAAAACTATTTTAAAGTCCATTTTGATTAGGTAGCATCAAACTATAATAATCGGTTAACTTTTTCTACTTGGAATATCAATCCAGAAGGTATAACGAAGCTTCTTGTCTACATGAGCTTATATATGATAAATTGCTACTCGAAAAACGAATAAAATCTTCAAACAATCAGTTATGGATAACAATTTAAATTCTGTTTGTGGTAAAGGTTGGTTCGGAAGCATTTCACACCTGTCAATCAACAACAAGTCCAATTCAATTGGATAACACAGTGAGTCATCCATCCATTTTATATAATTTTCACAATTTTTCCCTAGTTTTCGATCTTAATATGTTTTTTTTAATTTACCACGTGAAAATGCGTCATACATACACCTTTAACGAGTATTATGTCACACCAATAAATAATATTTTATATATAAATATTAGTTACCTTGAACTATTCACAGCTTCCTCTAAAACCGTATCCATAACACAAAATAATTGATCACTCACACACTCACTAACACACACAGACGATGCGGGACGAGACGTTTATTAAGTGTCTTGTGATTGATCAACAAACAATAAAATTTATAAGAAAATTAGCGCGTCTCGTTATACCTGATGACACATCACGCAGATAATTAACACACAAGCACTTAACGTCTTATCAAAACCAAATTATTTTTTTATTGCGTTCACGAATCGTTTAAGTTTATTGCAGCTAGATGCTTTTGGCGTATCTTATACGTATACAAAAAACCACTTTACAGGCAATTTTTGTGCTCACAACTCAACAATCTTGAACTAACTGATGAAGAAATAAAATATTTTAAAGATGTTTAAAGTATTGCTGTTTGTACAGTGTTTGTATACGGTGGAGTATATATATAAGATGAAACGAGATGTTAAATCGTATATGTGTTAATTATAATTAATAAAATTATATTTATTACGAATAAAATAGTAATTTTATTTATTAATCACAGAAAACGAAAGAGCTCTTTCACGATGCTTCGCTAGTACTCCTCGCGTGTTTACTTAATATATTTGGCTATTTCTAACTTTGGAGTTATAGTTTTTGATATGTGTCCTTCCAAGAATTGCATTTCACGAGTTACTGATTAACAATATAACACCTAAATAATAAATTATACGTCGATGGTATAATTGGATTAGATTGGGGCTGATTAAACGGTTATAAACCAATCGGAATGACGTTTAAGATACTGACATGATGTAATCTTTATGTGATCATTGTGTTTGTTTACAAGTCGACCGGTCCTTAACAATTTTGTATGACTTGTAATTGGATTATACAGTAGTGACGTAATTGAGGACAGCAATCTAGGTTAATCCCAAATGGCGCATTGTTAAAGCTTCGCTTATGAGGTGATGGCGAGAATAAACATACATCTATTGCCTTCCTCATTTTTGATGTCAAAGTATACTATATAGTTTGGCTACGTTATTTAGGCCTATAGCCGTAAATGGGGGTTGGGAGATGCAAATAAGCGAACCGGGTTTGAGTTGGAAGTGCTTTAAAGCCCTTCAAGCCAAGATTGCAATAATTAGATATGTAAGTATAAACCGCAAAGCTTTTTATAATTTGAATAGTATTATTGAGTGAATAATTCGAGTTGTTGTTGATGGTATATGTTGTAATTCGCTAGGCCTGTTTCGAACTGATCATGACGTCATTGAATGAAGTGATGATAATTGTATTTGCCCCAGCAAGTGAATTTTGTGGTATAGTGATACAGCTAATGATAATGATGCGAGATGAACTTGAACTCAACAGAGCGGCATTGATTGACAGCTAGGGCGCTGAATCAACCAGCCGATGAAGACGTTTGTCTTAAGAAATATATGGCATCTTGTATGTGGTCTGTAATATTCGTTCGCTAGGCCGGGGTCGATCTGATGACGTCATTGAGTCGTTGTGTGATAGATAAGATCAAAAAATCCATCTCATCAGGCATATGCGACCTGAAATTTGTTGCATTTAGTTTCTATAAATGTTCAGTTCTAGCAAATTACAGGATTATGAATCGAAATCTTTTTTTTCGATTATTTTTGTTATTACTTGACTATGGTGGCGTGACTATTCGTCGTATTTTTGTGAACGCCACAATTTCCTCTCCGTTTTTTGATTATGATTATCTTAAAAGAATCACAGTGGCTGTATTTGGGCATTCTACCACCTTAGAGGTTTGAGGCTTTGTTGCAGAATGAAACGAACTTCCTGGAAATATCTGAGCCTTGAGAAGCGCGAAACGAACTACCACCATTGAGAGGAGGGAATTTCATTGTAAGAAGTTTATTTTTGCCGTGTGTTAGGTTAGGCAGAAGATAGGATGAATATTTTTGGGAGGTTTGTCAGGAGATATTGACGTGTAATGGTTCCCCAAAAAGTGAGGTGTAATTCGAGTTGTTTCTTGTAATGTAGAAATTCGAGTTGTTTCTTGTTATGTGTTAATGTAGCTGGTTTCGATTTTGATGATTACGTCATTGAATGACAGTGTGATCGAAAAGATCAATCCATCTCATCAGGCATATGCTATACCGGGCATCTTATTAGGCATATGCTACCGGACTTGATGTTCGTACTGTGCGATTCGTATATATATATATGTGTTGTAGCAGTGCTAGCGAATTACATGAACTTAACTCGAAATATCGATTTACTAATTACATTTGTTTGTGAGTGATTCTCCCCTGCAAGTGAATTTCCCCTTCCGTTTTTGATTATCTAATTGTGTTAGGATGTGCCTGATTTCTCCCAATTAGTGCTTGTTTGTAACATGAAACGAAACTGACCTGAGACTGCATGCTCTATTTGTGGGTGTGGGCACCCCTCAAACTGCCCACCTTAGTCGTTTCGCTTAAAACGAAATCTCTAGAAATATCTGAAACCTTGGCCTTGAGAAGCGCGAAACGGACTTAACCACCAAAACCCACCATTAAGAGAAAGCAAACAAATTCCAAGGTTAGAGGAAGTTAATTTTGGTCGTGTTGTTGGGGTTAGGCAGGAGGTAGGATGAAATGTTTTGGGAGGTTGTGTCAGAAGATATTGATGATGTGTAATGTTCCCTAAAACAACAGGGCCGTTTGGGGTCGGCGTGAAAAGCTTTTTATTAATTTGAATAGTATTTATTCCGTAAGTTGTAATTCGAGTAATTGCTTATATTTATGTTGTAATTCGCTAGGCCGGTTTCGATCAGATGATGGCGTAAATGATGGCTGTGTGATAAAAAAGATTAAATCCACCTCATCATGCATAATGCTGCCGGTCTTGGTGTTCATACTATGCAATTCGTACATATATATACGTACGTTCAATCGTGTCGCGACAGTGCTAGCGAATTACAAGAACTTAGCTCGAAATATCAATTTATAAATTGATTTGATTGTGGCGTGCTGGTAATTGTATTTGCGAATTATTTGGGTTACTCTGAACGCCACAGATACAAATAATCAAGCGAAATCTAGGGACATAAGGAGAAAAGCTTTACATTATATCGTGATAGTATATTTAAAGTATCACGACAATTCGGTTTTTATGCCATATAATTTAGATTGTTTGTGTTATTCAAAACTCTGTCGTTTGGATTTCGATGTTATATATGTAGTCAGTAATTTTTATTAAAGTCTTACTTATAGAACCAACATGAAACTGGACACAAAGTAGTGAGGCAGCATCGTGTAATCATACAAACAGTATTTGGGAAAATGATTGCGACAATATATACGATTGAACTGTTCGTTTTGTTATTGATGGATTCTGCGAAGCTCATCGTGGCTAAGTTGATAGTAATTACCTAAAGTTGAAACGAAGCGACATTGACGTCTAAATAATTAAAATTTTATTCAAGGCCTTTCCACTAACGTCCAACATATATAGGCATTGTTATCGATTGTTTGCTGGTTGTAGAATATAACGATAGTTTTGTAAAAAAAACTCGTCTGAGCGCCAGTGCAGTGTTCGCCGTTATTCAGATCGGACGTGTTTTGTCCAGTCTGTGTTTTAATTAATTTGTGTATTTATAATATTTTAGTCAAGTTAAAATATAATAAAGTGTTTTAGTGAATTGAAGTGAACTGTGAATTAATATGGAAATACGCAGATGAGTACCACCGTTTTATTTACTTTATATTTTTATATATTTGTCTCCTTTCTATTTGTATACATTTCGTTGGTAAACGTCATAGTCATCATCGTTCGGTGTGTTACTCTATCGTACTCACTTACTATTGTACTCAGATGGTTTCTAATATTTCGGTCAGACGTAAACATGTTGACAACATGTGGTATGAATGTATGATTTAAATAATCGGATGTTTGTGTGACTGGTGACAACTTAAGCGGTTGCTTTGGCCAATTGTTTCGGTGTTTTCGGCCAATTTTCGGCCAATAGTTTTTCTTGAAGTGCGGTTGATCGGTTTCCAAATTTCTGTTTCATGCTCTATTTGTGTTCTAATTGTTTGGTTCCATATAACCTGAAATTACGGATAATTTTAATCGCAATATTGAAATGAAGTATGCTTGTCTTGTGTGATTACTAATCATCATTTGAAAAAACAGTTATCACACGAAGAGATTAATCCTGCTGGCAGTGAGCGACTGAAATGCTGACAGAATCACACTATACTTAGAATTCTCCAGAGACCCAATCTTCAAATGTATATGGTGACGGCTTAAAGGATCAACTTTTGACGCTTATACCATTATTGACAAACGTTTGGATCACTTTTTAGGATAGTTCAGGCTCCTTTTGTCTATCAGCGGTTGGTAGTCAGATGTTCGTTGGTAGTCAGAAGGAAGCGTGAACACATGATCACCTACTGATTCTTAAGATGATCAGAACTTACCGATATTCCAACCTCCCGATCTAAACCATAGATGAGGAACTAGATACTACTGTGGATACCTCATCAAGTGGTTGCAAGAGCTCTCTAAAAGATTATTGTAGTTTACGCGAAACTGTTTAATTATAAGAAAGTTAATAAGAGAGGTTTCAATACAGTACTGGGGAGGCTTAGGACTGGAGCATTTCCAGATAAAGAGATTACAGTTAACAATAAAAAGGTGAGGGAAGTATTGAGTATGTCTTGAATGACGTTTTACGACAGTTGGAATTGGTTAACGAGACTTTACATCTCAGTAAGTTGCTATCCCGAAATCCAACTATACCGAACTTTTTAATTAAACCGGATGGCTCAGAACCACATCACGTTCATGCAAAAATTACTAAAACTGAACTTGAATCTTTTGCAAATGCTGATTGCATAAGAAAAATCTGATTTATGAGGTCATAAGAATACCTACAGTATATTGCTTATCTAGGAGGCATGCAAGAAGATTGATTCTGGAATTAAATGACTTCTACAGTAGTCGTGAAGACGGTGGACTAAGATGGAACGGTGGTTCTGTTCATCCTCACATTCAGCATTAGCACATCGATGAGGAGTGAGATCTGAGGTATCACAAGGGACCGGTCTATGTGTTCGTAGACAGCTACTGCAAACAAACATATATGATCAAAGTCAATCTCAAGGTTTTTGCCGTATAGTAAAAACTTCAATCGCACTACACAAGGTGCTAATTTGAAAGGTAAATAAATAATAATATAATGACGTCATGAGAGTGACACGCGTAGTTAAAAGTTCATTGGATTTGGACGACAACTTACGTACAGTCAATTTTAAAGATGTTAGATATTTGTACCGAATTTGGACAGCATTAACTCCGATATAAGTGTTCCTAGTTTTATCGTTCTTTACCAACAATAAAACGATTACATATTCAAAGACTACATACTAAACGATCTTATAAAATTTGTTCATCAAATTACAATTCTGTATTTTGATAAATAATAAAATAAATAAATAAAAGTATTAAATAAGAAATTAGCAAGTAAACTAGATTTAATTAGATGCTGCTTGATTATGGACAATAAAGCGTAGAAAATTGAGATCATTTATTTGCTCAATATGAAAGCGTATACATATTATATGCTATAACGTGATCTTAAACGTTATGTAAAATCGATTCTATGTCAATTATATGGTCAACATACAGCAGATATTTAATATAAACGAGATTAAGAGGCTGTCTCTCCGTATAGTGATTTTGTTAAGAAAATTGCGATCCGATATAACATTACTCTTTAGTCTCAGTAGATTCGCGAGTAGAAAGTTTATGTTGCATATCAACTCGAATCGTTGTTGCATGTTGTTTCACCGTTCGACTACACCATTTATTGCCGAAATTGCTGGAGAAGATATTCATTTCGCTGAATATTGAGATTTCAAATCAATTGTAGCTCACTTCGTATATAGAAGCGATGCCATGGGATTAGCGGCTTTGAGGAGAACAATACCTTGTCAATATTTATAGACGCTGAGGTTATCTTATTTATACCACGACCAATGATCTTTTGTTATGATGAGCAATAGCTCGATTTTGGGTTCTTATTCAGTTTTAAAATATTTCCAAGAAGAGTTATGCTTTGTCTTCGTTGTTTGAGGAGCCTCAAATTGTTATATTTGTCAGAATTTTTTATTTTGAACCATTCTTTTTTCAAGCTGTTTCTGGCCTCATGTTGCGGCAAAACCATTCAAAGGGGATATTGATTTTATTTTATGGACCGTTACACTCTTAATCAGACACGTTACACTTTTTTTGTCTTCTTTCATCTTGCATCAATTATCTCCAGGTTACTGTTAAAGACCTTTCCGCTCAAAATTGTTTATTTTGGGAATAACCAGAAATCACAAGGTGCTAGATTCGGGGAATATGGTGTTGGATACTCGATATTTCAGTTGTATGAGCTGGTGCGTTGGCATGATGTAAAAAGTATAAGCGCCGCGGTTTTCCAACAAATTTTTGCAAATCTTTGGTAACCAGTCTTTGGCTTACCATTTTGTAGTTACCGACTGACTCTTTTTTAGGAGAATATCATCTACAATTTTTGATCGGGTGAAGTTAACCGACATCGCCTTATTTTTGTTGCTTCGTTTTTACGGGTGGGTTTGCTGCTGTTGGACTCCATACCATAGAGTACTGTTTGGTTTCCGGATAGTACTTATAATCAAGAGTCGTCACCAGTAACGACGTTAAACTGTTACGATTGCTAGAATACCCATTTTTTGATTTATTTAGAAAAAATGTAACATAATGAACTCGAGCAGTTTTTGGGCCTCATTCAAAATTCCTGGAACCCATCGAACATATTTTTTCGTGTATCCTAGATGATTAATCACGATGCATCCATGACATTCAAGTTCACTTTAACAGCAATAATGTCTTGTATCAATTGTAGATCTTCGCCAATTTAAGACTTCACCAGAGTCACAGTAATGACCAGTAGAAGAGTTTGATCCACCCGGGATTCGTCCTCTTATTAAAAATGTTCGAAAACCGAAGGGGATCACGTAGTGATTTTGTGTTGTTTCGTCTCCATTTTATTACTCTATATTGTGTCGAACCCCTCATATTCCAGTATTCCAAGAACGTTTATAGCACATTAATGGAGTACGAGAGGTGTAACAAAAGTTCGCTTGGGCTTCCGAAATGGACACCTGTTATAGTGTCGAAAATATCTATTTAGAACGCCATGCCACATAGTTTGAACAGCCCTGCTGAGTATAGTAGCTCGATGATGATGCTGCTGACGATGGGGAAGATATTTTTTATGTACATATTCATAATTTTTTGGGAGATGTAAAGCAAAAAAGTTGAAAATATTTATAATAATTTGATTTATTGTTATTGTTATCAGTGTTTGGTACTGTTTGTTGTCAATTATTATAATCAATTTGTTGTTACTGTGCATGTATACGATAATTTTTTTTATAAAATTTTTATTAATAATTTTATATAGTTTTTAATTTTGCAAGTAATTTATGCTATAATTTGATTTGCATAAATTTTTTACTAAAGTAAATTTTATGTGTATGTACACATAAACATACGTATATGTACTTGTTGAGTGTATGTATAGCTGGAAAAGTTGTGGAAGTATAAACTTTGTATGTAAATGGTTGATGCTTTATAATTAAAATGTTTCTTATTTAATTATATTATATTTGTGTATGTTGCTTATTTAATTACTAAAGAAAATGAAAATGCTTTTACACATGTATATCGTTTTACGGCCGAAACACTTCACTAATTCGCGATTCTCCTTTAACCTTCATACCACCACGAAATTGTTTTTCAAGGACGTATGGCTTTAAGTTCAATTCATAAATTGCACGTTGCATCTCGTTTCAGTACAACACACATATATGAATTACAAATTTTGGGCGGGAATAGGTCTCTCTGATGAAATGGTTCCAAGAGAAATCCTTTTCCAAGACGAGAGCAAATAAAAAGAAGCGTTTCTTCTTATAGTTGAGACATGGTAGCTATAATCAATCACTTGAAAATAACCATATCTATCTGATGCTAAAACTATACTATCGAGGAGTCATGTGAGTGATGTCATTATCAGTATTAAATGATATACAGTGTGTGACAACTTTTATATCAGTATTAAAACAATAAATAACTTTGAACGTTCTCTCTAACATTCTTTCTTCGACAGGTTTATTGAAACGGTCGTTAATGGTCTTTCACTGTGCTAAATAAAATTTGAGACCAAATAGCGCACGTTGTCGTCAGACGATATCTGTGTTTGAGTTAACACAACTTAACGACTAGTTTCGATATACATCGTTATTATGTGGGTGTGAAGCTATTCATGGTCAAAATTGTGCTGAATTGACGTTATTGATAAGTGCTGCATAGTTTTGTATGGAGTTCGCATAGCTCTGTAAGATTTTCCATCTTGTTCAGGGATATGGTAGTCAATTAGGTATTTGACTGTCTGTAATTAACAGTACAAACAACAACAGTGTAAAAACAGTATCGGTCAGGATATTCGACTTTTATCGATTGGTTAAAGTATGATCTGGCGAATACTGACGACGTGGCAATTACTTTAGAACCACGTGGTCCTTCCTCGTGTTCTGTAAAGGTATGGGTTCACACATTGTCGGGTGGCATTCAAGATGATATAGCATCCGAAATTCAATATTCGTAAAATTGTTTAGTGACTCGAGTCGATACCTGCCAATCCACCTATCATGTGGACTATACTGATTAAAACTAGTTACACTCATGTTAAATGCAATCATGGGAACTTTAATGGCCTTCAAAAAATCAGCCACATAAACACAAAAAAACTATAATGATTAGCATAGTCAAAATACGTTTGAGGCAGCTCCCAATAAAGAACGGTATTGGGTGTGTCATTGGATGTAGCGCCTCCAACTATCAAAAATAGTTTTTGCAAGGCTGAATTTACACGTAAAATGAATAGTCGATGACGAAGATTTAGTGCCTTTGACTGAAATTAGATCTAAAATTGAGAACAAGAAGTCAGATAAGGGCGTGTATCGAGTGATTCGTATGACAAACATATGTGTGTCGTGTCATATTTCGACGATGTTTTTGTTAAAACACTTAAACATGTCACTGCCTCATAATCACCTCAGACTTATGCCCCAGAAAAAGTGAATCGATCCATTTTGGTAGCTGCGGGATATATCAAGGCTGATCATCAGATGTGAAATAAAATCTCTTGACGAAGTAGCAGGTGCTCTTAGAAACGTGGTGCATTCAAGCAATAAGTATTTACCACATTTTCTATAGGTCTTCGAAACTACAACATGGGTCTACTTATGCCATGTTCATTGGAAATCCAGGAGATTTGGACAATAATAGTAGAGAAAACTACTTTCGAGGAAATTTCTGCTAAGTTCTTAGTCCTTCAGTTTCAATCAGTATTTGATGTAACAAATACATTTTCATTTTACTACTCTCAAGAGAGAGATTTCTAACAAAAGTAAAAATTTGGAAAATTCATCAATTAAACGAAATGTTGTTAATCAATCAATAAACCGAAAAAGATAGGCAATAAAACCGAGGACGTTTTAGACCAAACTGAAAAAATTTAAATTCATGGTGTATTGACCTTGAATTTCAACTATGAGTAAATTACAAAACAATAACATCCATGAGGAATTTTGTTGTGTCTGACCCATTCATTCATTAAACAGCAAAAATTCTAAAGTTTTACGTTGCTGGTTTGTCTCGTAATCTGTTTCATTTTTATATAAAATTATGACATGTGTCAGAAAGAGAAAGATTCATATACATATTATAAAACAATTAATAACGGTATGCTCGAAGGAGATATACGCCGTATGATATAGTACTATCCTTGTTAGCTTTGTGCAAACCAAAATATATAGTATGCGCTTACTTACACATGCGTATTAAGAAAAAGTAGATCGCATGTTAAAATAGGTGTTGGTCTCTTTTAACATATTTCGTAATTGCTATATATGTCTCTTTTTTATCAAAAATAGGGGATGGGCGTTTATAATTTTCTATTCATTTTTTGTTTCATTACGCCTAATGAATTTTATTGTGCCGTACTCCTTTATTTAAAAATGGCTTGTGGTACAAAAAAAAAATCAATTTTCAGTAGCGTAGAACCAAATCGTTTAAGAATATGTCAATCTGTGTGTAAAGTATATTATTATTTTATCTGTGCTAATAGTTTAAAGATCATATAGGAAGCGCTTAATATTATACGATTAGGTTGATTATGTCCTAAATTTTAACTATATGTCCTATTCTTCTGTATCTTTCACCACATATTAGTGGCACAAATATAAGATCTTAGTCTAAGTATGACTTTGCTACGACATATATTAACACTATCAGCATAGTTTGTATATTGTTTCTAGCGAACTCAGATATCAACAAAAATGTTGACTCTTTTGTTCACGGAGTTCAAATTTGTAGTTTTTCATTACATGGGCTCTCCAATTTTTTGATTGGTGGAAAGTTCACTGTGAGCAATGATTGGATCTCGTTGTAAATGATATGTCATTATGGTTCTCTAATAGCTTTTTAGAGGGTTCTGAGAGTGTTGGGGTACTGTATGCACATTTTTGGGTGATCATGATCTAACATGGTTTGGACAAATAGAGTAATTATCTTGAATTTTCTTGAAAGATCGTTTCACAAAACGTTCATGTATTGCCACTATATTGAGTCAGATTACCTGCATATTTGTTGTTCAACGGTGTGTCCTGTAATTTTTGATATCCCTACAATTTTATATTATGTATTGATTATTCAGCACATACATTAACGAGGTCAATTTCCCATACTAACGCCTCGAGATATAAAACACATATATGAGATAAATTTCGACAATAGTCCTAAACTTCATCAAGCTCCATATACACAATAAATATAAATTGACATCCCCAATTAACATATATACCTTTAAACAGGTTGTTCCTATATACATATATACCATAAAAATCCATTAAAACATAGACACTGTAATGGGAGGCACCTAACCACTCATATGTACATAAGTTCCATGAAATGGACCAAACATTTTATCGGTCACATCAAAATGAATCAACAACATCGATGACGATGTTTGTTGTCTGTATATATGTATATATGTTTAGACATCATAATGTATTTTTGGAAAACTATTCAAATTCCAACAAAAACAAATGAATTAATGCTCAGCATCCACACATCACAAGCAAACTGTATGCAACAGAGTAGAGTGAAATCGATGTTTAATGATGGAAAATTGATTTTCATTTCGTCATGTTAAAACTGTGTGCACACAAACTGTATGTACATCTGTGTGTATATATATATAGGTTTGTTTGTATGTATGCGGACGGTTACGAGCATGGATCTAGCCAAACCGAAATTAGATTGTAAAAATAGACTTACACGTTACACACTATAATATTGATATTATCAGTTGATGTTAGAATTTTGCTTTGTGTATGATGAACTTTGATGCTGGTGCAGATTTAACATGTATCCGAGATTCGAACTCATTCATATATACATAATATACACACACAGAGATTATATAAATACCGATTGTGATAAACTTTTGTGTTCCTGTATTTATGTCTTTTGTGTGCTTTTGTATAGTATACAGAAGCTTTTATGCATATATGTACTTAGACATACCTAAATTATGTGTGTCGTGTCAATGTTATGTTTTGCATATATGTACGTATCGACCGAAAAGCTATATATGCATAATGTTATGTTTCAGTTCGATAGAACATGTTATTGGTGTTTTATGGTATTAAATCAGTGCAGTTTATACAAGATGCGTGATGGTTGGGTAATTTTATTGATCTATGTTGGTACCTAATATGTTACAATTTTTGTTAATAATTAAATATAGACTACATGTCTTTTTAACGTATATATGTACGTCAAATTTGGCAGAATCTGTAACTATATCGATAAACACATCCTGCAGCATCTTCAAGACTCGTAAACAATCGTTCGCTATTGCGTTTTGAATTACTATTTTTGCCTTTTTTTATTTTTTATCTCTACAATCTGTTTCGGGTCTCTTTTGTGGTTCGTTTATTTACGTCCTTACCTTACGCCATTACAGCCAAATCGAGGGCGTACGGCTCTCGATAGGTCCGATTTACGTAGAACCATCTGCACATTGCATAGCTCCATAACAGCCTATATAGTACTGACATGGAAGTTGGGTTGGCCCACGAATTGTGCACTCCAACAGGGGGTCATAGATGTGATCATTCACACCACCGATCGTAATCGTATGGTGAAAAATCCCTTTTGCATCCTGCCCCTATCGGGATTCGAGCCTGGTACCTATTGCTCCAACTGCCGCAGCTTTAACCACTGCGCCTCCTTATTTTTGCCTTCTTTATGCTTTAAATGTGTACTGTTCAAAGTGTTGGATGAAATAATCGGAGCCCGGCACATAATTTCACAAATGTTCATAGTTTATGTTGTGGGTATACATTTTTGTGTGGCTAACTTTAAGCCTACAAAACAAAATTGAGCTTTTTGGTTTTAATTTGATGAAAAGCGCGCAGGTGATGGACTTCGATTGTTGTGTGAAGCATATGTTGAATATGCACTTTCAATAAAAAAAATTTGCGTACTGGTCCCGGCAATAACGCTGAGAGACCTATAAATTCTGAAGACGCTGACTTGAGGCATTATTAGAACAAGATTCCTACCAAACCCAGGAAGTCCTCATTTTGAGAGTTCCACAGCTTTTGATTTTAAATCATCTCATAAAGCTATGGGTATGGTGTAAAAACAAGGAAATTGGCTTCCGTATTCACATGAGTCAATTGTTGAAACTCCGTTTTTTACGTGTGAGGAATTGGAATGGGTTTTATACATCGAATCGTGACGAGGGACAAAAAGTGAACCCTCTATGACAACCGAAAGCTAATTATATACATGTGCAGGGAGCGATCTTATATGAGCTAGTCAAGTCTAACGAAACCATTGCTAGAGCACATTATCAACATCAATGGATACAATTAAGTCGATCATTGAAACACCCATAATATGCCGAATTACATGACAAAGTGAACGTTAAGTACGAATTATTCGGCTGTAATTGAATGTTTTACCCAACCCGCTTTATTCTTCTGACATTGCTCTTCCCGACTCATGCTGGTTGGGATTGATGATTCATAACCTGGCCGAGCAGCACTTCACTACCTACGAAGAATCCAAAAGCTGGGTCAATCCTGTGAACTCAAAGATGTAAAGTTGTTAAAACCACATAGAACAAAGTTGACTTATAATGTCTTTTCTTGAGTCTTTACACGGCTCGAGTAAGTATAGGTTGTTCCAATATCCATTTAGTATATGTGAAACATTTTATCTCTTATAAGGACTAACTGGTTGTTTGGTTTCTTTATTTGGCTGTTGATTTGTCCATTATACTCGTTGTTTTAGATCCAAATTTACAATTCTCCTGGTGATCAAGTTCATCTGTCAATTATTGACTTTATTTGATAAGTGATTCTAGCCGATTGGTGGATGGTCTGTAAGTTGGTCATTTTGTCGTTGTATATGTTTACCACAATCCCTTTTCATTGATGGCTTGCCATCATAATTAAGTTCCTCGTTCAGAATTGGATCTGGAACTCTTTTTGGACATCCTCGGTTAATGTTTTGAAGACTTCACAATTATGGGCGCAACTATTTAGATTTTGCACCATTTGATGTGAGCTTTATTGTGTCCAATTAAAACGGTTTTTTGTCTAAGATATGTTTTGTGGCCCAAGTCTTACCCAATACCGGCAAATTTCAACTGTCTAAGAGTATTCAACCGCAGAGTGTGTAGTTTATCTTTATTGCTTGGGATTATTCTTTTCAAGTACAATGAACTTCTTCTGATTTACACCAGGCACTCCTAGATTTCTGACAAGTCGATGACTCGACCAATCGGAAGGTTTTGTATTTGCTTAAACTTCATACATATGCAAATGATGCGCGTAGTGCAACAAATACTTGATCTACCTAGAACCGTATGCAGCTTCAGTTTCAATAGTGGTGACTACGCATTTTAGAGAGTGGTTAGGTTGCCGAAGGTATCATTCTAGGTTGCCGAAGGTGCCTCGATTTTTAGTGTCAGCCAATTTTGGTAGAATTACGTAGAATTATATTTGGTATAGTTATTCCGTCTACCGCAAGTCTTCATAATGTCATCACCAAGAGCATACTAGTTCAATCTAGCGATATAAACCACTTTGTTGCAATGCAACATTATCAGGCAACATTACAAAACTTGTACTCTATACATATACTTATGCACATATTATAATGTATGTATGGATGTATGCACTGTAATGTAATAATAATTACACGGTACGAAGCGAAAAATAAAATTAAAAAAATTAATTTAATTAATTAATAAAATTGATGATACATATAATTTTATGTTGTACGCAATATTTTAAGTAATTTAATTTGGGGTTTTCGTTTGTTATTTTGTTTGTATTCTAAAAGTTATTAACAATATAAAAATAAATTGTTTTATAAATAATATCAATTAAATTTAAAAGTAAAACCCGAATTATAATAAAAAGGATTTTTTTTTATTGTTTTTCGTTATTTTGGGTTCGTCATATGTCGGATGGTTGGAGGTGGTTTGTAATAAACGGTGAGAGTTATTGTAGCCTCCGAAATTTAAGCTAGACCAAATTCAATCTATATGTTATCCTTATGCGAGCTATGTATAGCCAATAAAGCTTTCATTTAGGATGGTTTAGAGAATATATATATATATATATATATATATATATATATATATATATATATATGTATATATATATATATATATATATATATATATATATATATATATAATATATATATATATATATATATATATATATATATATATATATATATATATATATATATATATATATATATTATATATATATATATATATATATATATATATATATATATATATATATATATATATATATATATATATATATATATATATATATATATATTTATTATTTATATAACTCTTTCCAACGAACATATGCATTTGGGTACACAAATTAAAAAAAACTATAACTTTGCTGGAATTTCTATTCCTGAAGGAGTAAATATTGATCATAAACGGCCAATGGTTCGCCGATGTCATATTTTAATAAATAAGGTACCCTGAACACTTTTAATCGGTTTTTAAAGTAGTGTCAACAAAAAGAGTTGACATACAACTATTGTATGGAGCTCATTTTTCGCTTACTGGCCGATGCTTTTTACGACAGCATGTAAAAGGGTAAACAATGTTCAGGTGGTTTAAAAAATAACGTCGTAGGTTTTTCCGATGAATGGTTATGAATTTCGATATCTATACCAAGGCGCACCCATACTCCCTTTATTGATATATCGTTGGGTTTGGTGCCAGCAGTTATCCTGAGCAGTTATCTACCATTAACAAAAACGTTCTTTTTTTCGATAGATATTTTATTACCCTCCCTCTTATGAGAAAATTAATAGAATTGGGATTCTACACTTCCGGAACCTTATATTGATTAATTGATTCAAAAATTTTAATTTTAAAACCGATAGGCATATGAAACGAGGTAACTTTTGTAATACATACCAATGAAATTGTTGCCGTCAAATGGCGGGACACAAAATGAGTGGTAATGTTGCCAACAGCAGTAGATCAAAAACCGGTTCAAAATGTTTCTCAGTGATGTAAAAAATCAAAATGTTATATAGAAATTCTTTGTCCAGCTGTATAGTCAGGAACTACAGTAAATTCATGGGTGAATGAGGTATAAGCAAGAGTGACCAGATGATAAAGTATTATCGGACATTCATAAAAACAAGTCGATACTACATTGTTTGGACCTCGGAATAGGTAATTGCTGGAATATCGACAAGGTTAAAATTTTTTCATAGTGCCAAAAATCGGATGAAAGATCTACTTGATTTTAGGCTGCAAGTAGCCGATGCGTTGCTAGCTTCTGTTGTTGAATAACCTAATCAGGAATCAGTGTATACAACTGGTTTTGTTACTATAAAGCTCAAATAGAAAGCGACTATCATTAACGCTTGAGACGTTTACTTTGTTTATGAGCTAACTGTTAAGAGATAAGACCGAACTTCAACTTAAAAACTTGGATGGTTTCCAGTTGGATTAAAACCAGCTTCTTTTTTCGATCACTTTTAAACATAATTATTAAAGGCCCTTATAAAAGCCAAGATTGTTTGAGTTTCGTTTTAGTCAATATGTATAGCGTTGGGTTGGGATTCTTGAGGTATCGAACACGAAGGTCGCGCTCTTATCATAAACCATTAATATATAATATCGTCTATTTAAGCCACCTTGGTCAGCAATCATAGACTCACCTGTAGATATTTCTAATTCACGTTAGTATTTGTATTCCGCGAGGTGGAATATCTATTGTGTTATAAGTAGACAGATGACTCGCTGTAAGATCAATAAGCCATCGACATAATACAGATGAGATTTTACTTTTACTTCTTACTCGTTGGAAACTGTTTGCCTTGAATTCATCCAACCCGTATCATTTATTTTGTTGCTGCTGTTATCTATGTCCATGTTTTTGTTCGGTTGTTTTTTGTGGTATATGAGCCGGGCTATATATGCCCAAAATCGATTGTAGAATGGTCTACCTTAGCCACAAAGCACTAGATACGCGCAGGCTACTAATATACGCAAATCTTTTCTTTGCAAATTTAATTTCGTATTTTGATAAATGTCACTGTATAGGATATATTATAATTCAGAACAGGACATATTCTAAACTTGACAACAACTTCAATGTATAGGTATCACCTTGAGGCTATTACCTTGAGACTATCTCCTTGAGGCTGAAAAATATACGCTTTTCATTTGGATATTTGAGTTTTGTAATTAAAGTCTAGATTTTGGCGTATTCCGAGGTACTTAAAGAAATTGAAATCTTCTTATTCAAGTTGTGTCTCAACATTCATCAATGTGATAGATATGGTGGTGGAACAGACAGGGCTCCTCAGATCTTAATACAATACATGTCAATCCACTGATGTAAAACTTTAAGGTCAGAGTTCATCATAGAGAATAAAAATCATAAGTTTGAAATAAGTTATAAAATAAGTTATAGAAATAAGTTAAAACATCAACCCAGGAGTGATCCTTGTAATACTCGTATATATTAACGGTTCTAAAATCACTGAAACATTCATTAGCTCTGCTTCTATATATATTATAATGGTAGTATAAACCACCTTCAAAAAATTTTTTTTTTTTTTTATTTTATATTTTATTCTATGCAATCTTTTTTGGGGCTCAAGGCTCTCCCAGCTCTTTCGCGGTTCGCTTATTTACGTCCTACTTTACGCCTTAACGGCCAAATCGAGGACGTACGGCTATAGGTCCAATTTTCGTAGAACCATCTGCGCATTGCATAGCTCCATGCCAGCCTATAGTACTGACATGGAAGATGTCAACCTTCAAAAATTGAATCAAAGGATTTTATAGTTTCAATAAATAGTCTAGTACAACCATTGTGGATAACATCGAAAAGCTCTAATTCTCATTCTTTGACCGAAATCCCCGTGATGATGGGCACTCAGTAAATTAAACTAGTCTAAGAACAATATAATTTTATTTAACAACTTTATCCAGTACTTTACAATCAATTGGCCTGGTAAACTTATTTTGCTGATTTAAGCCTCATGGGCACTAATCTATATGTTCAAAGGAGAGGTTAAAATACTGATTAAATTACTGATCCCTCCAACATCTAAAGGGTTCCAACAACACAATAATTTAGCAATTCTCATAATTTAAAACGATTCAAAAAACGTCTTTCGATAGACGCTATAGGGGAGGTCATACTCGATAATATAAATCAGTAAGATGATATACTCAGATAAAATAGTTTTACTCAACGTTGATGTATTTTTTTTGTTAATAACTCGTTAATTAGTGTCCAATTTTCTTGATGCCATTACCGTTAACTGATAAGTGCTCTTATTATCTGATGAGTTGTAAAAGCAAGATAGAAATGATAAAAAGCCACTGATCAGGCATAATACATTCTGTCAAAAACTTACAGGGAAATGGTAATTTTCTAAATTGGCAAAACTTTCCTCTATCCCTATATGTGCAGTAAGATCGCGATCTTAGAGTTAGTTTGCTTACTGTGTTCGATTTGGTCAGTCCATCTCACGAGAGTTTAGTCTAAACTTTAATCTTGTGAGTTGGCTGTATCAAAAAAACATGAGTGGTACTGTGGGTTTAAAAGCAGTTGAGATGTGGAAGATTTGCCTCGCTGTGGTCAACATTTTCAACTGTGATTAACATAAATAAAATGAGAGAACAATCAAGTAAAGTTCGCTGAAGACATGCTAGCACCTCACATTCATAAAACGCATTTTATAACTCGTGATGAGATGTGAGCTTTCGAGTTTGATATGCAGTCGTTGAAAATCAGTCAAAAAGCTTCGGAATTGCACCTAGTAACCAAAGTCAAGGTCTATCAATAGTCAAGATAATGTTGACTGTTTTATTTGATTATCGAGGTCTAGTGCACTTGCATTAGTACATTCTTTTGGAATGAGTCTATACTTTGAAGGTGATTTTGAATAAGTGTTTGGTGTCGGATTGAATGATTATCGGTATTTTTTGACAGAAATTAATTGCCAAAGCGTTGAGATTCTACTTGTTTAAATAGAAACAGTTTGAACAACGTTTAAAGAGTCTAACGAGGTTTTGCCAACCGAAGTACAATTATCAACTATTTATGAAGAAACTGCAAAGAATTTCTTGTGTTATATCTAAAACAAATTGAGTTGGTATTGAGTCTATAAATCTCATTTGAGTCACTACCAGGAACACTTCATTTTAGACCTATGTACACTGAGTTCTAGCAGAAACTACAACGCACTGAAAAGCTAAATTGAGGTGTTATGTACTGTAAACACGGCGAGAGTAGGTAATTAATTTTGTCTCAGTCTTTCACTAACATCAAGGTGGTAGAGGTTTGAATAATGTATGAATCAGAAATTAGAGCTTTTCATGAGCTTTTTATTTTAACAACCCAACCTTTTGATCAGTTTTGATCACCCCACAGCTTTTGATAACCCTTAACTTGATAACCCTCCCTCTTCAGTGAGGGAGTTTTGCAAGATTCTGGACGAGACAGCTCAATAAGCATTTTAAACGTGCATTGCCTGTCAGGGTTCCTATAAGTGTGGAATCTGGTTAAATTTTATTGCATTACACTCAGTAAGTACAGTATTGTTTAATTTTGTCTCACCATTGTTCCAAACATGATTAGAAAACATTTGAAATATTATAATATTGGAATTAATTATTTAAGTCGATTTTAAGATCGCACATTAAAAATTCATAAGATAAACACAATTGATACATCTAAGGAAATTTTTTATGAATTGTCATATATTTGTACACAATAAAAACTGACGTTGTCTGTATATAATAAATTTTAATTGTTAAAATATTAACAAATTAGATCGGAAACATATATAAGACCGATCGTCAGCTTAAGTATACCAGGGTATGAGATAATTTACTTAGACAGTTTAGCCACAAAGACATAGTCTACGACAAGCTCGCTTCCACAGTACCGCTCACAGAGTGTCATGAATGATTCACAATGGCATGGTCACGAGTTGTATCTAAAATTGTGCAACATATGTGTGATCCACTGCGGTTTTCATCCATGTAAAGAATTTGATTTATTATTAAATAACTATCTTTGGGTAGGAAATTATCGGTTACTTTACCAAATTATCGGTTACTTTGTCAGTATATAAGCTGAAATATGGAGCAAAGCAATGTACAGATGGTCTACATAAACTGGATTCCAACGTTATTGATCTAAAATTAAAATTAAGACGTTTCAGTTTTACCTGCATTATACGATAAGATAGTATAATCTGACTCAGTCGCTTGGAATCTGGTGCCTTAACCCAATGGTATACGGTTATATAAAAACTATTGTGTGTTGGGGCTGGTTCGGGTAGTCAAAAGCTTTTTTGTTTTTCATTATTTCGTTTTGACTAACTCAATTTAAGATAATGGGCATACATGCAAAAAGGCGTTGAGGTGACTATATAGAATCATCTTATAGTTTTATAGGATTATTTTGCTTTATAAGCAAAATTGGTCAAAACATACAACCATTTGAGTGTTTATTTAGTTTGCAAACGGATTAAGAATGGCAATAGGGTAGTAAAAACTTCTAATGGCAAGGTTAAATCAGTATCTTTCAATATTGATAGAGTCAGTCAGAACTGGTGAAAAACACGTTTTTTTTGGTAATCTCAAACTAAGAATTGTTTTATAATTTATCTTAACCACCTCTTATTCAGGGAAGGTTAGAAAATGGATACTTCAAGAATTAGTGATCCTGTTAGGCTAAAACTTTTGAGTACCTTAATTAGGATGATCAGTCGCGAAACCTACTAAAATAACTCTGTAACAAAACATCCTAACAGCGGAACAAATACTGTCATGACACTTATCACTATCATGACAGCGACTATTGCCGATTAATAAAGGTTAGCATAGAGAAGGATATAGATATAGCTTCACTCCATAACCATGTTTTGTTGTTTTTATTCCAAATATAAATACAAGGACGAATTTATGGTCAGGATCATGCCGACGTAATAGAGTTCACAGGGCCATATTTTGACTTATATATATGGAGCTATAGTCTAACCAAACTATAATTGATTTTATTGCTATAATACTAGATGGTAAATAGTTGTCCCTTGCAAAATAAAACTTTTTTGTTTACTAATCACAGGACTATGGAGAACTAGTCTTCTGAAATTTGAGTTTCATACCTTTGGTTAGTAGACCCATCTACTAGTTCTCATAGTCATACTTGGTGACTTACACATGGACAATCACGTTCTAATCTGGCTTTTTATACATGTCAAATTCTGAGGAGTAATTATCGGTTTCCCCTGGTAGATAGACTAATATCTGTAAGGCGGATGTTACTGGTGCTTTAAAAACAGTAACCTATGAGACGAAGACAACGCCGCTTATATCATCGTTTCTGCTTTGCCAATTAACAATATGTTGTGAGATTAAATCGACTGGGCAGCCTCATTGAGGCCAAACTTGGCTGTGACCTGGGTATGAAAAATAAAGTTGCCCCGGAGACTGGGACACATCGAATCTAATCAACGAATTATCTTGAGCTTTTGTGAAAGTGTAGAATATTCCTGTCATCTATCCTACTTTTATCTGTCAAATAGTTTAAGCGCTTTTAAAAATAACAGTTTGCTTAACGTTAGACGAGGGCAGCAGAAGTACGGTTTATTCATTTTCATCATCTTTTCTGGGAAAACTCTTTGTCTACTCTCATGCTTGCCTATGAAACAGTTTGTTTTCACAATAGTATTGATTTGATACTTTTAAACAGTTGAAGCCAGTCTTGGAAATTTTGCCTACTAGACCATTTGTCATTTATTAAGCTTTAAGTTTCGTCGTGAACCATAATTTTCCAATAAGCATAAATGGTATGACAGTGCTGGTACCCATACCAGTTAGATCAAAACACGAACTGCCATCTAATTTATAGATGGGAGGTAGAGGGGAGTGAAATGAATGGGAACAGGTGGTCCTAAAATTTTGGGCACTGATTCCCAGACGATCCTGAATTATGTGGAATAGTACATTTTCGAATACCACCTGTTAAATGTACGGAACGTACCAAAATGATACAGGTTGATAAATATATCGATGTGCTTCCTTCGTTTGATTGTTTTACAAAAAAGAAATTTTTTTGACATAAAAATCTCACATCAAGAACCTAATACCATGCATGACTCGGTATATTGTCTCGTGTCAGTCTAGAATAAAAATAAACAAATGACGTAGATGCTGACACACAAATATATGAACTATATCAATCACATTGGCTGTAATACAACGGGGGAGGAATACACGTTATAAATAGATTGAAAATTTGCGTAAATTATCACATTGTACCACCAATTTAAGAATTTATTTGTCTATTAATCTCACATTTTCGGTTCATCTGTATTCAACATTTTGCTAAATGTCTTTATCTCAGGAGACGAAAGGATTTTTAGAATTTTAAGTGTGTGTGTATGAGTAAATATGGGATGGAATGACATTTTAATGATGAATCTCATTTTCTGCTATATACATAAGGATATTCTTATGCGTACAGTGACGTCTTCAGTATTTATAATAAAAGATGTTATTTAAAATGTTTATATATATGTGTGTAATGAAATCTATAATAATGGTCTCATGCTTTCAGTAACGTGATTATTAGATGAAAGAATTTGTTGAATTGAATTTTTTGTTTTCTTCATTCATTGAACATATGTTGCTTGTGACATTATATACCCTTATTGTGTTGCCCATATCATAATTTTACTAATGGGTTGACTACGGCTAATTTTAAACGTTAATTTACCCTCCTATATAGAATACGTAAACTTATTGTTGTATAGCTGTCGCCATACCCGTAACACTTTTAATTGGAGTTATTGCTCAACTTTACTCACGTTTGTAAAGTCGATTCAAAATGTATACTAGCGCAAAAAAAGTATAAACCACCTGATGTCATGATGTCAGATCAAAGTTTAATGAAACAAAGGTTTAGATCTGAACGCTATCGTTAGGGGAGCTGACGATATTCATAAAGAATACTTAAAGGTTGCAGTGAAGTTAGGAGATTCGGGAATCTCCTTGAAACTCGTTACCACCACTAGTCGCATTTACTACCTGAAATACGTGCCTGTTCCCTGAATGTTAAGTAGCAACTTTGGGTGCGAAAGAAGCAAGCATAAATGGTGATTCATTGGTCATTCGGGGTGAATATAAAGCGAACTGGGGCAGGCATTAGATAAACTATAAGAAAAAATGAAAGTAGCAGGTAGCAATACTGCCAAATTGGATCGAAAGGTCTTTCGATTTCATGGAAATCAACCTCAGCTCTTGGTCACAATACTATAAGGAAGCGTAGGTGATCATGCGTCTGACTTTATTGTATAGTGAAATGTTAATTCCAAGGCAGTTTGTAATCTATGATCAGTCTTATAGATAGTTGATCCATTGTTTGAATAATTGAACCATTATGGCAATAATGTCGATGGTGCCTGCATTATATCCGATAAGATTCCATCGAATTCCCTTCTAACGATTATAAGCAGATCTCTCAGATAGCACTCGACTAAAGGGGAATGAGGTACAACACCATTACAATCCGATATACTTGAGAATGGACGAAATCTATTTCATCTTAGTCTCTGTCACTAGCGGTTGATCTTTCAATCCCAGAACCAAGACTGCATTAAGCTGACACGTTCGATTTATCAGCTTGATCAATGAATTGGTTCTTATGGAGTGGATTCTTAACCACACTTCTCATATGCTGATTCACCACAGCGGTATATAGCTGATAGGAAAAATCTCACCTATATCTTGCTGAAATAAAGTAGAAAAAAACCACCTCCACTTGGAGACCCTTTAAGTCTTGAGTTTAAATCAATGAGTTTATAAGGCCCATCTGATACCTTTGAGCTTATTCGGTACGCTCTTTATCCTACTAGGGTTCTTTAGTCTGGCAAGTTCAAATATACTCTCCTATGGAGTATCCTAATTGTTTTATCCTAATTCTCAGTGAAGCTTCCTTCAATCCTCGATTTGAAGATCACCTATTCCATTTAAATATGAGTATTTTTGAGAATATTTATCAAATCATGACTGCTGTTGCCTGTTCATTGATTTCTTCTGAAATGGCTCGTCTCACTCTCGTTTATTGTATCCTGTTATAGGGTCCGTTTAAAGTTACCCCACTCTCCAGTATATTTTGGGCATTAAAGGTTGGTTACTGTGCTTTTGCATCACATTAGAGGAAATTATCTTGGAAATAAACAGATGAGATTACTTGAACACTGAAATGGCCCGGACTTGCATCGTCAGGGATCTCCACAACAGGTATAAATCGCTGCGTATAGATAGTAGTTCGCTTTGTATCGAAAGTCTGCATAATAGAGGTTTGTTATCATGATATTAGAGGATTTGTTTGTTTAGTCATTCTGGGCTGTACGATTAGATACTAGTACTAAATTCAAGGTAGTATACATACATTTGCATTTATCATTCAGAGATATAGATCCCTTCTTAACCATTCACGCCTTTTAGTGACATTGGGGTATTCTTTCTTAGCTTTACTGCGCTTGAATTATCCTTATACTCATATGATTAGACCCTCAACTTCTGGGATCTTCAGTTTGGTCAATTAACATACCAGTAATCACTGTGTGGATATAAATTCACTTGTGGATCATTCATAGATCTATAGCCCTTCTTGATCACCCACACCTCTTAGTGGCTGACATCTGGCTCTTATCACTTAGCTTAACTGTGGAATAATTGTCCTTTTTTTCAAATACCACAGACTCTTCTGTCAGCGATCTCCGCAACAGATAGAACGTTTTGTAAATAGAAGCCCGTCTAGTATCCAAAGTCTGCATATGAGGGGTTAGTTACGCACTAGTCAAGAGATAAGAGGATTTGTTTAAGGTTAACTCATTCAACGCTGTCCGAATAGATACCAGTAGTCCACACTAGGTGGTCATCCTTATACTCAAATGGCCTGGGCCCTCACCGTCATGGATCTCCACAACAGAAAGAACGCGCTATGTAGATAAGAGCTCGCCTAGTATCTAAAGTCTGTATTTTGGATTAGTTATATACTTATCATGAGATAAGATGGTTTTTTAACGCCGTTCAATTAGATACCAGAAGCCAGATCCCTTCCTGGCCACTCAATCCTTCTAGTGACATTTCTTATAGCGTTACTCCGGATAAATCATCCTTATACTTAAATACCCCGGACTCTCAACGTCAGTGATATTCAGTGCTATCCAATAAGATACCAGTAGTCACTAGCTGGATACATATTTAGGTAAACAAATCCCTTATGGACCAGTCACACTTCTGACTTCTGCTTTAAAGGTGACCAACACCAACATACAGATAGTATAGGTGCTACTATACTAGTCCCGTCCCGACCCCAACCCCATCACATTCACCAATGAGTCCATATAAAACGACCGAATGTAATCAACATTTTAATTGAAATTTAATTGATTTGGTTTTTTGTGTTTCATCCCAGCACAACATACAAACATTTTTTTTTTGTTATGGTCATATACAACATAATTCGATTTTATGATTTTTCCGAAATTTAAATTTTTTTATTTATTTCAAAAATAAATTTATAAATTATTAATAACTAAATATGTTCGTTGTGTATATAAGTTTATAAGTGTTTATGTGTTGGTATCAAGGTATAAAGCAGACACAAACTAATAGGATTATCGATATGTGTCGATACCCAATATAGGAGGAGGATATATAGTGTGAGATACCGATTTATTATTATATTTTTGTTTGTATTTGAAAAGGGGGTGAGGGTTTCGAAAATCCGATTAAAAGGTGGTTTTAATTCTCTTTGAAAATCGATTGTCGTTTTAATTAAATTATTTAGTGGTTTGTGTTGTTAATTAGTTATTTTTAATTAAAAGAAATTTTTACAAACAAAACAATCTAATCATAATTGTGTGTATTGCACGATCCTAGATATATAAATAAAAATGGCCATTATTTTATGGCAATATATGGTGATGTGGTTAAACTGTGCTCCTCCAACGACTACACAGCACACCACACACTACACAAAATATTGTATTTGTATTTTTGTACCGTCTACGGATGCTCATATCCGGTAGGAAAATTTTCCAATTTTCTCATATTTTTGGTTTGGTCTACACAAACGTGTACATACGAGTATGTCAATGTACATAGATATGCACTCTAAATCAAAAGTCTCAGAGTCAAGATCAAAAGTATGGTAGTGTAAATATGTTGATTGGATATTACAGTTGACCAAGTGTTATCGAACGAAATATTTACTAACTCACTGTATACGTATAGATTGGAAAATATGGGATTTTCCAGTGAGATCTCAAAATGTATAAAAATTGAACGGTAATTTACGGATATCCTGTCAATATATATTTTTTATTCGAAAACTAGAATTTTAACATTTCATCGGTGATGTACTCGGTAAATATAGGTACATACTCGTTTATGTATATAGATGAGCTTCTAGTGCTCGAACGAAATTATAAATCATTTTGCTGTTGTATATAGATCGTGTACCTTGCTGAAATTGTTTATTACAGATTTAAGTATATAAGTGTATTGGTTAGTCCCATCTTTTCTTACGTCTATAATTAGTACCTTGCGGTAACCCTTCTATTTTTTTCTACTCCGAGTGTTCGTTTTCATATTTAAAGACTTACATGTCTTGATTGGCGAAACAGAATTTTAATATCAAGTAGAATGGTTTGGGTATAGATAACGATTCAGTTTATGCTCTAAGACATAAGGCTTCCATTCTAGCACGTCTTCGGTTATGTTGGTGATTGAAATAGAATAATTATTCTTCTGAGCCTTTTAAGAAACACCTTTGAAATCAGTGAGAGCAAAGTTATTATTCTTACCTCAACCACATTCAGTTGAGATCGGATAAATATTTCAGTTTGATTTCATCTGCTGTTCGTAGATTCAATGAGTTACACATCTCTTTTGTTACATAAAAATATATGAAGTATTTTGTACTATCCGAAAGCAAGAAAATCTAGAAAGATCATCCAGTCTTCCTAGGTACATCTGCCTCTTCAGAGAACTCCGTATTTGATAGAAGACGCTGTAGATAGGAAGTACCTAGAGCATAGATTGTAATTCCTAATATGGCTAAATCCTTCAGTACGGAACAATTAGGTATACTAGTAGTTTATACACACACTTGTAGATCATTCAAGGACTCACAATAAGCTGACCTAGCTTATAATCCATATACTTAAACTACATCGTATTTTGAGCAATATCAAAATTATCTTAAATGGCATAAGATAATACACATACGACAGATATTAATAGCTGTTTTCTCACTCTCTCTTATTGGTCTAGTATCATTTATTCCCTCTTGGCGTGTTGAGCTTTTGCAGGATCCACCTGCTTTTACACGAGGTTTCTCGTTCTTACCGTTCTTTATCAGCATTAAACTCTGTTTTGCAGTGATTTTGGAGTTATGACAGGAAGTTTATTTTGGTTAGCTTTCTTATGCTTTTATATAGCATTTTTCTAATTCCGCTTTAATGGTCTATGATATTACGCTGTAATTCGTACAGATTCGGGAATATTTACTTATAAGGTCGGGATGACTTAATTTTCTAACATTCGCTGATGGAACAGCTGGAGTGTACAAATCAAGAGATTAAACCAAAATCGGAAAATTCAACGATCCATTGAATCAGTTAAAAGGCGGGATACGCAATACTCTCATATTTGCATATCCAGTATCAAGAAAGCTGTAAAATCCAGGCGTAGTAAAATATTGGTTTGCTCTGCCATTCCTGATAAGAACCGATCCCGCCGCTTTTGGATTGCTGTTTCGGTTCAGATACAAAGTGGGACAAGCTGGATTAAAATATTGCAGAACAATGACGATATAGTGGAGATAGCAAGGCTATCGGAGTTGACTTATAAAGAAGGCAGTGTTAACATAATTGAAAGTCCTGCAGTAGGATAGAAGAAAGAGATATGTTGTCTGTGAGGATGATTCTATATAGAGTACCGGAAGCCCTGAAGTTTAGGAGGTCACCTATTGAACCCTACTTTTTGGGCAGTTGTGGTTTGTATTTGTGTCCTTTAAAAATTCAATTGGCATGAAACATAAAAGAACTAATTCCACAAGATTAGTTACTTTACCGTACATATGCAATATCACAGCTTGTTACCAGTCTCCATATATTTGACAGTTTATTTCAGTATGTTTAGTCTAAAGGAATAGGGTAGCTCTTACTTTGCTAACAGAACATTGGAATCAATGGTTAAGGCCTGGTTAAAATGTGATTCTAAGAAGACGCAAAACCCTTTGTATCTTTCGTACGATGAAACCATGCTCTTTCGCAGAAGTGTTGTTTATTTTCAATCAAAGCTTTAATCCAACCAATAAGGATTTACTCATCAAATTAGTTTCTCTGTCACAGTTCGTTGTCAGAAATGAATATAAAAACTTATACTTAAGTAGTTCTTATGAATGCGACTAGATAATGGCATGAAATTAGGTCACGTATCCAAGATAAAATAAATGACGGGATGATATAGTACGATCGAGGCACTTTCTAACTTTGATGGATTACAAAAAGTATCTACCGGCCACTTGTTTTTTAATTTTGCTTAATGGAGTACCAAATAAATATGAGGATGTAGGAAGCAACAGTGGTGCGAATGACTTTAACTCAATTCCACTAATCAAGATGTTGGTCTCAGATTAGACAACTTGGTATATACTCGTGTACCTCCAAAATCGTTATCGTGGATCAGAGTTTAACAGAAAACCACATCATCCATTACAATCTTGCGCTATCTAAGGATGTATTGAACCTACCAGACTTCTATTGATTTGGTGTAAATAATTAGTATTGCATAGTGCATATCCTCTTGACCCTATACATCAAGAACTGCTTCCAAACCTCATTAACACTAATAAATATAAAGTATGTTTCTTGTACTAAAAAATGTACTAAAATTAATTTTCAAACCCTAAACACCATTTAAACATATATGTAAGTACTTACCGATTAATTCCACGAAGTATAATATTGTTGTGATGACCCTTCAGTATGCAGGTTTCGTCGACAACGAACTTTATTAAATAATTATGAGCCCGTCAATCGCGAAACCTGAATCCATAAAAGGTCTAAAGATTTAGGTCTAAAAATTATGAAAAACATGTTTTAATGATCTGGTCCAACAGATCTGTAACTTACGTTCTGTACAAAGACTGTGATGCTGTAAAAACCACAAAGGAATAGATGTCAGGACGTGTTTGTTGTTGGTATCATCAATGTATGTCCACACACTCACATACTACATTTGACATACGATAACAAACATTCTTTCTGAACATTTTGGATAAAACTTCTGACTTTTATCGAACAAAATAAGTTTTGTACTGTTGTCTTCTGTGTGTGCACATATATGGGATGAGGTAGGCATTTTACTCTCATTTATCTTGTCGTCAGTTGCATGCTATTTAATATTACTGTACGATATGAAGACATGTTTGATACATAATGGTTGTTTGACGTTTTCTGAAAAGCAAAAACAAAAGAAAAAGTTTTTCAACTTTAAATGAAATAATTTTTGTCTCGAAAAGCCAAAATAACGGAAAACATACATGAATGAGAATGACAATTATTTTGTATAATAAGACGATATATGATTAGATTGCATGTGATGAGATGAAAATGGGGTTTTAGGGAAAACTGTTGATGTTGTACATTTATTTGAATTTTTTTGACTTTTTACTGTAATTTATAAAATAAATTACCTTCCATTGTCGAAACGAATTGGGCAGAGAGTCTAAACTGTAAATTATTGTTATTGTTCGATTTGGACAGCTATTGATAAGATAGAATAATTTTCTCGATAAAAATAAGTGTCTCCGCTACAACAAAAACAACAACACTCGGAATTTTTTGTCAAAATTTGAACCTGAAACGATGACGAGATTGATTTAACGAGAACGAAATGATTTAAATTTTTTTTAAATGTATCTCCGCTACAACAACAACGCATAAAATTGTTGATCAAAATTCGTATGTAAATGTAACATTTATACCAGGCGAGCAGAAAATCATAAAACGTTCATAAATTTAAATGTTCTCAAGTATACGAGAACTTTATAATTTACTTTCGTTTGCGCCTGAATGTGGACTTACAATTTAAACACAATATTTATGCGTAATTTTATGCGTTGTTGTTGTAGCGGAGACACATTAAACTTTTTTTTTCGAGGATGGATTCTTTCAATCTGTCATCGTTTTCAGGTTCATCGATAGTTTAATTGTATCATTTTTTAAGGCTCAATCCACTTCCCGTTAACTTAATAAAAACTCATGTACGGCGATTTGGCCGTTATGCAATATTAAATACTTCTGCTAGGTATGGATCTCGTAAGTAGAAAGAGGATAGGTGCTGCTGTCACATCAATGCAACTATCGCAATCAATGAAACAAACCCAATATTTTTTACCATTTTATAATTAAAGTTTGTTGCTTCTTGCAAAGCCTGAAGTTCAAAATATTATCGGGACCTAGGTATTCGTGGATTTTCAATCGACAATCGAGGATTTCAATACTTCCCAGACAATGTTCACTTCACAGACTGGGAATAAGATCGTAAAATGGTATTGCATACAAGATCTTGATATTTTCGTTGTGTTTCTTGGTGACATGGTCAATTTGGCTTCGGGATGCTTTACGTGGATGTAACCATGTTTCCAAATGGATGTTTTTATGAGAAAAGACTCCCACTTTGAGATGCGGGACGATCAAATAGTACATCATTATTTCTCCACATTCGGTCGCAGTTTCGTGTCAGGAGTACGGACCTATATTATTACATAGGTCGGTCTGACTTCTAACAGCTCCAGCATAAAAGTCACTAATCACTAATCTGACATCGTGCTCAGGTATAGACCCAATCAGATTATCCAAAACATTGTAAAATGATCCAACCAGATTTTGTCACCTGCTACGACAGCTCTGTATACTGTGGTCGTATTTTTTGGTTATTATGTTCCGTTCGACATATTTACTATGCATCTTATAGTTTTCTTATAGTGCCATTTTTGGCAATGTGGGAGATACCTTTATTGAAATCCAGTGGTTTAAGCCGCTATAAGCGTGACTTGGTACGATTGATACGATTATGCATATGATATGGTCAATGATAAGTTATTAGAAAGAAATTATCTGAGCTCGTTTTAAAAGTAGCAATTGGTTAGCCGTACGGGCCGGAATGTGACATTCATTATGTTTTGAATCGTCTGTGGTTCCAATTAAATAAACTAAAAATGTAATAATCCGAAACAATCCATCTATGGATCTTGAAATATAAGTTGTTTGACTTTGAGATTGATAAACTTTCGAAAAATCGCAATCTTCATTAGGCAAACCCTATAAAAGGGTACAAATACTGTCAAGAAAATATTCGCTAAACTTTTTTATACACAAACAAAATAACGGGGGAAATGTAAATTAAATTTATGGTCGGAAAATTAAATTTAAAATGTATATCGCAAATTTAATTTAATCAAATATAAAAATAAGAACAGCCACCAAGATGGTATATACATATAGACAAAGACATGGCGATGGTACTCGAAATGGATTTAACATCCACAAACAACTAACTGTTGTGATAAACTTGCTTATATATGTCTAGATGGTGGTAGTTATGGTTTTTCCGATTTCTTATTTCAATTTTATTCAGAAATAGGTACAGACAACAGGGATGAGGACTAACTATACAGTTTTTCTAATTAATTATTAATTAAGAAAATTTTGCATTCCTTCTTGTTGTATATTGAATTCGATTACATTTGAAAAACCACAAATTAATGATTTAATTTACTTATATTGTATAATATTGTACAGGTACAGTGAGGTAACACTTTTCGTTGAGAGTGGGGCTTCGTTGTTACGCAACGACAAAACAACTAACAACAAAGGCCGACACATTTCAAGGTTGAAAATAAGTTTGCTGTTGCATAATTTTGTTAACTATTCGTAATAAAACCTTAGAAAACACATTCGTCTTTGTACGGCCGGAAAAACAACACAACAAACGGATTTGGATGGATAGATGCTGTAACATTTCGTTTTTCCCTTTTTAATTTCTTTTTCGTTTGTTATTCTTAAATAAAACTTTAAAACAAACTCATACACACATAATTTAACTGGAAAAACATGTAAAAGCTTGTATAAGCAATATATATATATATATATATATATATATATATATATATATATATATATATATATATATATATATATATATATATATATATATATATATATATATATATATATATATATATATATATATATATATATATATATATATATATATATATATATATATATATATATATGTATATATGTATATATACAGTATAAACTGTTCAACACACAATTGAATGCGAATAGAACAAATATCAAACGAGGTGATGAATGGGAAAAAAAAGGTAAATTCATGCCTCGTGATAAGCTGATTTTGGTGTAGGGATGGGGGATGTGGGCTGGCAGCATACATATAGTTTTATTCTACCATCATGATGAATAGAGAAAATATTTTGAACGGTGGTGTACTATAGGTAGATACGTCATGAAGTGAAATAATTTTCGTTTGTTTCTGTGTTTTTATTTACAATTCATTAGAAGGATTTTTTGCTTCTTCTTTTGTTAAGGTATTTCGACAGGTTAAGATAAAGGTGATATGCGTAAATATATTTATGGATGGTATATATGTATATATGGGAATACGAGATGAATGCTAGTCAATTAGAAAATTTATTAGCTTTTTGTACGGAGTATAACGTTTAATATAATTTTATTGGATTCTGGACGATGTTATACTTTAAAAGCTTCTGCAGATGGAAAATCGTTTATAGAAGTTTTTTAACCTAACTATAGTTGAGTTTTCATACGTGAAGAATGGTGGTAGCAATTTGATCGGGTTAAGGTGCGATATTCTGGTTTTTTCCGATATGAAGAGCCTTTTATTTGCTGAATGGTGAAGCCGCGCCTGACAAAAACGTGCGCAGTGACAAGACTGCGTTTGACGAGAGCTTCGGAATGACGACATGTAATCCAAATGTTTTAACCAGAGTGGAAATCACATGGATCCCAGAAAAGCTTATTAAACGCCAGGTATGTCACTAGTAGACAGCTGAACAAGAGTGTATCCTATCTAATAATCTATCATCTGTTCAGAAATCTTGAGTTGTTTTAAAGGAGCTGGGCACTGGATTTGGTACTAAGTGGGCTCCGACAGATGGAACATCCATGATTTAAAGAGGAAACGGAAAGAGCCAAGAACTTCAAGCCTGTAACTGATAGAAAAACTATATATTGACTTCAAGATAATGTTTGTTGGAAAGATACATTTTTTGAACCACTAGTGAGGTCGTTGGACTTATTAAACAACGTTAGAAATACGGCATTTACATTGTACGTAAACTGTACTTTGAAAGGTGTGTTTGATAATGAGTTCTACACATAGCAATTATGTCTACAGGTGAAAGTCTTTTCACGAACACTACCCACATGAAGTGGTTTAGTATGGCATGTTTACTTAAACAGGGAAATTACCGCCGATTTATGCAGTCAGCTGGTAGCCTGGAAGACATGACCACAAAGAGAAGTATTCTCTTTCTATGTTGGGGCATCTTGTGGTCAACTATCCCACTACATACTTCAACTAAACAACAACGGGTTTGACTGTGGACAACAACGCCATAATGGCAATTAACCCACCAATCAAACCTAGGAAAACTGAGCTGGTACTAATTACTAGACACAATCTGACTTTTTGAGTATAATTCGATTTTTAATTAGTGGGAGCCACGAAGAGATATTGCACGTTACGAAGTTTGTTTGGTAAAATAGAAGCGTAACAACTTAATTATAGAGTCCTACCAACATCGGTTCATCTGACACCGTGCACCATATTACTTCAGTTTAGTAGGTTAGAGTTGAATTATGAGCAGACATCGAAATGATGTATAGGTTTATTTCCATTGATGCATGTCAAAGTATAATTATCAGTTGATTTTGTAAAAAACGGCACTTTGAACCCTTCTAATGTCGGCAGACTCCCTCTTATCTGGAAGAGACTATTTATTCGGTAATAGCAAGCTATGAGTACAAGAAGAACCAGAAACCTTCAAATTGATGATAAACTTGGAAGATAATCCACCCTTCTTTGGCCATGTCGGGTTATGTCGTTAATATGCATCAGGCTATGGCGGCCTATGTAGGTGTAGGAATTAAGACGCAGTAGGCGTTGAATTACTTCTATTACTTATCCTTTTCCACCATGGTTAATGGAATACTGTTCTGCGCTCTTTTTTTTTGATAACCTGGAAGATCCGTTTTGAAGTCTACCATGAAACTTGGATGTACCTGCTGCAAAGCTAGCATCATATCTCACATCGACTACTGACATTCCAACTTTCGCCACAAATTACCAGCACCAACTGTATATTTAAGCCTCTTACTGTCGAAATGGTATTCTCTAGAAGGATAACAGAAAACAAAACCAAAACAATAAATTAAATTTCCATAACCTTAAAAGAAAAAGTTTTTTTTTCTCAAAAGCCCAAAGTTAAATATGTAGAAAAAGCTCTGCCAAGATCCACCCATTCTTATCATTTCGACTAAAAAATATATCTATTTTCTATTCTAATATCTTAAATAAATAAAATTTATTTCTTCTCAGCATCCACCCCCGTTCACCCGCTACATAATCGTGTATATAGTAGCGCAAATGCTCAACTATATTTTTCTAACAGATAAAGCAACATACCGAGATAAAATAAATGCAACATCCAATAAGACAATACACCTATATGTGTATACATATACGAGAAGGTCTTTAAGGACGACGAATGAAAATAAGAAATGGTAAATACATTTCACCACTGGAGCTTTTCTTATATATATAGATGTGCGCTGAATGTGTTTGTTATGTATATGTGTGTGTGTGTGTGTCGTACACAAATACAACATTATTCTATGTTTTTTGATCAAATTTAAAGCGATTACATATTTGAAATGTCTGGGATTTTTATTCAATGGTGTTTTCCATTTTTTTTATGCTGGCCTGAATAATAAGATTATTACGACTTTGTTGCTATATACTGTGTATGTGTGTATATATATAGGATCTACTATGTATACATACCTATGTACATACATAGTAATAGTTTTAAACTATATTCGATATAAAATGATTAAACGAAGCAATGGTACGCCTCTCTATCATAATTGCGCTATATTTATGCTGTGCTTTTAAAAAGCTCAATTTCAATATACATTTTACCTAGGTGTTTATATAAATGTGTGTGTGTGTGTTTTTTGTATAAACTAATTTCCATTATACATATCATGAATTTAGTAATGAAATCGAAATGGCGAACGATAAAAAGCTTTAAATCACAGACTGTATATTATATGGAGAAAACTGTATGCATATACATTATGCATAAAAATGTAGGTATACGTGTGATATATTATATTGAATATAGTATAAAAAAAGCTCAATAAAAGCACAAGGAAAATAATACGTTTATGTATCAAGTCTATAATGCATGTATTTGATTTACAGTAGCTCTTTTTTGTGATCAACATAAATGAAATATCAGTTTAGTTTTATGCAAATAGCTTTTTTGCTAAGATGGGTGTATACTCATTTTGTGTACTTTTGATGACACAGACCAAGAATCATATTGATCAGCTGCAGTATTGCAGTTCAAGCAATACTGCAGCTGATATCTGTGAGATGGTTTTGTGTCATCATAAAAGATGGTGTTTTCTCCCGAAATCACAACCTTCAGTTTTGGAAAGCCCACCACATCCATAATTTAAAATATTGTTTAGGTTTAACGACCGCCAGTATAGTGAAGGACACCCATTCTCACCTGCAGCAGCAAACGATTACATGTGTTATAATTTTTTACATAAGACCCTGCATGTCGACTAGGCTAGAAAGCTAAAAAAACTGAATTTCAGCATACTGTGTAGTTAAGAATGCATCTTTCATCTCTAGTTGGAGTATTATCGAGACTATCGCAGGTTTAACGTAGTCACAATGCACTTCTTTAACGATGTCGTTCGTGTTTTAGTCTTCCTATTTGTCTATATTTATGACAAAGAAAAACAACAACCAATCCATCTGCGGAACATTTATTTTGGAGACTCGTTAAGTGTATACACTTGAAGAGTGCGAACTGTGCGAACTCGGCAAAACTTTCCCTTTCCTTACTAACTTTCCCTAATTTTCCCACTATCACTTGGCTGTTCTACTCATCAAGCTCAAGATACTTTTCTTGGTTCTAACAATTTCTACATACAAGTACAGTCTCTTGAGCTTGATACTTCAACTGTCTACAGTGTGATCGAATCGTATTTCGATTACAACATAATTATATCAGCTTAAAAGACGACTTCAAAATTTATTTTACGGTTCCAGCCTTTCTACTACTTCCATCATGAAATTTGAGCTTTGTGGCTTTTTCGCATAAAATAACTAATCTATGGCTTAGAAGCCGTAAACGGCCCTTACTGCGTCTGAACTGAGTCTAGTTGATCAAGCAAACCAACGTAATTTGAGTTTAAACTTTTCGTTGCTTACGAAACTTCTAGGCTGACACCGAAAATATGGTATGTTCGGAAACTCTATTCATACTACTTCTGAAGATCTGAAATGCTCACTAACTGAAATGGCGTATACCCAGTGAGTTTGTCTTCGTAAAGCTTATTCCGTCTTTAATGGTCGACCAACTTCACATCACCATACAAAGTCTTTTCGCCATTAGTTTGGCAGCCATAATTGTTACTGATCGGATTATTGTGGATTACGATGTTGATCTACGATTGAAATTGTAGTTTGAGTTAATAACAGACTGGTCCACACAGGTCATTTATCAGCAATTTATACGAGCGCTTTTGTAGATCATAAGGTGTAAAGCGGATAGTCAATTCTAATCAATCGAGCTTGGAACAGAAAAAGCTCACCAGACTTTTCTTCGTTTAATTGTTTAAGAAATCAACATCTACTTTGTAGATTTAGAGATTCAGGGGTTTCCAATTCAAGACAATAAAAAGAGTGAGAGCTAGTTGTACAGCTGTTGGATGTGAAAATAAAGCTTGCTCCTACTTAGCCGAGACAAAAATCTAAAATTGGCGAATCTGACAAAGGTGATATTTGTATTTGGGTGTATACGTGTAAACAGAATCCTGGCCCTCATTGCATCCCTGGGTCACACACTTGAATTACAAATTAAAATACACGCAGTCCCTGGGAAATTCAAGACAAACGATAAAACTTTTGATAGCCGAACACTAAAAAAGTTAAACAGTGAAGAATATTAAAATATAAAAGTTTTCAATTTGATTTTAAAGATACAAAAGAAAAAAGCTTATACAAACTTTTGACCAAATATAAATTACTTCTTGTCTTGTTCTTAACGATAACGGTAACGGTAACAAACAATAAAAATAATGTGTACACCAAAAAAAAACAAAAAATATTAATAAAACTCTTTTCCACTTCATTTCGTAAACGTTCCGTCCCGCTTCGTTCCCACCCAATATACATATATACATACAAAGTGTGGTGGTCCTATTTTCGCCCAACGACGAACAAAATTAAGACGAGAATAAACTTTTTTTGTTGTTTAATTTAGCAACAAAAAAAAAAACTTTCTTGATTGTACGACAAAAATTGAATTGAGCAAACGACAAAAATGAAAATTGGAAAATTGAAATTTGTATACATATACTATGCACAGACAAGCACACTGTAGACACAGAGGATGAAGAATCAAGACGAAAAACTAAATATGTAATAGGAAATTATAAAATTTTAAATTAAAGATTCGAGTAAGGTAACGATGCGAAATGGTATGGTTGGTGGGTTGTTGTTTGTCTGTTCGAGTTTGAGAAATGATTTGTCTATATGTATAGAGACGAGATAAATTTGTGCGACTTCTTGAATGTTATGACATCTATAATTGGTTAAGACAATTTATTAATAAGCATTCAAAAATTAAGTCATTATAGGGGTTTATAATTCGGAGGGTATATACTGACTGGGGTCATCAATACCGAAAAATCATGTTTTCCGACAAAGCTCATTTTCATTTCGGAGGCTAGGCCAACAAGCATCGTAACCATGAATACGACGCATCTACAACGAGTGATTGGTCTAGCTTAGGTTTAGATCCCGCGGAATTATTCGTCCATTTTTTTTTTAAATGAGGGAGTATTACCGAGCCATGATAAATAAGCTTTGGTTAACCAGAATTCAAGAACAGTTGGTTTCAACATGACGTTACAACTGCACATTTTATTCAGCGAGCTATTACTCGTCGAAACGGAAATGTTAATTGGCCACCAAATAGCTCCAATATAACTCCGTTTGACTTTTTTTATGAGGAGCTGTTAACGCTAACGTTAGAATCAAACCACTCAGAATCTATCCAAAGCTTGAAAGTTCAAATCAAAGTGGCCATTGATGAGATAGGAGCTCATACAATCGACAAATATTCTGAAAAATTGGGTACTGTGAAGCCAGCCGAGGAAGTCATTTAAATAAAATTGTGACTTAAGATCAACTTATATATGGTATACTCTTTCTAATGTAACAAACTGTTTCAAAAAACCTCCATTCGTCTTTGAATTTAGAGCTCAATTAAATTGAAAAGTTAGTTGGGCCTCCATCTAATGTAGCCAAGTCGGGTTGAAGTGTTAAGGAATACAGTCGTAAGATTTTTTGTTCTGTTTTCTCAACCAATCTTTTCAATCTGTTCTCAGTGGATGGCAGCCTCGAGCCAAGTGGAGTGAAATGAACAGTTTATTTTTTCGTGTGTTACTCAAACGAGTCTTTCTCTAGACATGAATTGAACTGGCTCTGCGAAATATGCACTGTTCGATAAATTACTGACCAGCTCTTAATGATCTATGAGTTGCTTTTCAGCATTGCTCTAATAGTGACTGGTTTGGTTTGAATTTAGGACCCGTGGAACTATCGGTCCATTTTTTTTTATCAAAAATGAGCATTAAATTTGGAGCATTACCGAGTCATGGTCAATAAACTTTTGCTAACCAAAATTACAGAGCAGGACAAACATAATCAATCGGTAAATGAAACGATAATTTTTTATGGGAAGCTTTTTACGCTAACTTTAGTGTTGCGCTAACCATCCAAAGCCTATAATCCAAGACTTAAAATATCAAATTGAAAAAAGCTGCATGTCTTTGGTTGAATGCTGCACCTGTAATTTAATTTCAGGTCCGATATGATAATCCTGGTAATTTACGAAACAAAATACTCAGTTATGATCCAAATATTAAATACATTTTTGTGGCAGGCAATATTCAGTTTATAAATCTTAAGAGGTACAGAAGAGGCGGATTTATAGCATCATGTTGTGCTATATAAAGAATGAGAGTGTGCTAGACCATGGGGGCTATTTGAACTTAATAAGAATAATTATTATGCATCGAGTGGTCGTTAAAGGATTGTCCTGAGTCTTTCAGCAGACATAAGAGATAAAAGCTTCAACAATCTCACGTTGGGAGAATACAACATTTCGCAGTTCCTTTATAGATCATCTCTCTGTCATCATATAGCATTGAGGTGATTGTTTCTATTACAATCGTATTCTTATACTTTTAACAACTCATCGTAACAGTTATGAATAAATCTCACCTCACGACTTTGTGCATATAAAACGAGCTTTTACCTCGAACAAACGTTCTGTTAAAAATTCACAATCGATTTGGTATATATAGTTTTGTTATTTAACTCGTGATGTCTATATAAATCCCGATTTTTTTTTATTTACGTCTCGTTCAAGTTGATTATATACCTTATCGTCTTGAACGGAAGCTTTTGAATTAAATTCGATTGAACTAATGTAATAATTTTATTTATTTCAATTATTCAGTTACAATTGAATTGAATAATTTTGTTATGTTGAGTTATACCATTGAGAAAATCAATTCAACTTATGTAACGATGATTACGTCTTAAAGCACTTCACTTTTGAATTCCGATGAGTTTAACTTTGTTTTTCTATTTGTATCGCACCGGGGTGATTTTAATAAAAAGATAAAGCACATCAAACGCACGTTTAATAATTAGGGTACTATATACATCCCTTATGTAATTTATAACCAAATATTTAATGATGGCACCCTTTTATAATTAAAATATATTTAAATATAACACACTTGCACCACAATCCCGGAACTGTTTACGTTCTACATATATAAACACCCCAATCTCGCACTCATATCGTATCATATATCAAACATAAACACTTTTTTATGTTTTAATTTATATACATAATAAATAAAAAGCTTCGTCACAAAACAACAAAAAAAAATGTTTATTATTAATTTTATTTTGAAAAGATATGGAAATGATATTTAACTTTATGTGTCGGATTTGTTTTTATATATAATACATTAAACTTACTCTAAGTTCCGTATATAACACGTTGCTGAACGCGTCTACATAAAGTGCCTGCAATTAAAAATAAGAAATGAAAGTGTTATTACAAGTTGTATACATAAAAACAAACAAACAAGTACAAGAACTGCAATTAAAAATAAAAGTTGTACAGTACACAGTCAAAAGCTCTATGACGACTAACTTTATATCAAACCAGAACTATTTTATAAAATTTATAGCTGTGTAGTTTACGATTATGACGGTTGGTAATATACGACAGAATAAATAATAGTTTATTAAGAAGACAGATTTAGTACCTATAATACTGTCTATTCGGTTCTGATAACTGATAATACTCATTACGTGTGTTATCAACGAGATTAGTACAAAAGCTTCACAGTTCGAATGATTAGCGTTAAAATCCTCTCTTTTAGTGTACAAACTCTAAATATAGTGTAAAGCAGAATATTTTCAACAATATAAGAATATTACATGCAGGAAGTGAATGTAAAAAAACGAAATATGTGAATCTTTACTTAATTGCTGTATATTCCGAGCTTTTATATAAATACTAGCGAGACAATAGAGAAAACAATTTATTCGATGTGAAAAAAATATTACATGCAGGAAGTAAACCATTGTATCGGGCGTGTAAGTTACACGATATAATTTACATATTGTTATTGTTTACATGCGATATGTAAGAAATGGTTTCGTGTAAAAACCTGACGCGCCATCTCTTATCAAATCTTATTGTAAATACAGCACCATCTGATAGAATTTTTTTACTGTTTTACAAACAGACTTGAAATAATTAACTATAGTCAGTTGAACGTAAAATAAAACCCTTAACAACTCTCTACTAATAGGGTGGATAAACTGAAATATAATTCCAAGCCACCAAACAAACCGTATAATCATATAAGAAAGCCTTTTAAGAGAGAGACTATCAAATTTACGGGATATATAGCCTGAACATGGCATCCTAGTGGTCGTGCTTGAGAGGGGAAGCAATATTTATCAAAAAAAATATCCTACATTTTCAACAAAAAGAAATTACGGAGCCGTTTATGCAAGGTATCGTAATAACCATTAATCATGTTGGTGCGGAACTAAGTTTAGAGGCGATTTACTGCCCACCAAGAGGTAAAAAAGCAATATGTCAACATTTTTTATAAACTTGGGCGAACGTTTATTATAGGAGATGACAGTTTAAGGATCTCGACTCATAACACCAGGAAAGGGAAAAGAACTCCTAAGTACAATAGAAATCTCGGATTCAGAATATCATTCATCACGTAAACCAACTTATGGCCTACAGACACCAACAAAGTTCCCGATTTGATTGGATTTTATATCGCCAAAGGAGTGGCATCAAATTACGGTGAAGTCGAAGGCATTAAAGACCTAGCTTTCAGTTTGAATTAAGAAATAAACATTCAACAATTGATTAAGTTCATTGCGTTGCTGCAAATATAGAAAAAGCATTTCAAGAGGCTAAATATAGCCCTGTCGTATTTTTAGATGTATCACAGGATTTTGATATTTTGTGGCATTAGGATCTTATATTAGGACAAGTAAAACAGTGCAAAAAAATTTCAGTCTTGCCATCATGTAAATTGCAGAACCAAGCAATCGAATGCTTACAGCAAGCAATTGATAAAATCAGTCAATGCATCAGAGATTGAAAACTAAAGCTTAACGAGCTAAAATCAGTACGTGTAACATACACGTTGTGGCACAAATTCTTCAAGCTAAATCTGCTAAACATCTCGGATTGTATTTTGATTCAAGATTTAACTGGACATTTCACGTTCGACAAAAGGGAGAGCAAATTAAAATAAGACTTCGTGAGGTGTACTCGTGAGGTGGAAGACATTCTAAGTCTGTACTGTAATCGCGACGTGGATACTACCAATGTGAAAAATGTATAGTATCCACGGACAAAAGTTAAAACGAATAGATATGTATATGAATTTACATTCAAAATAAAAATATTTCATGCAGGAAGTAATTACCATAATTAGAAATGGTCGAATTGTCATTTGGAACGATACAAAATGACTACATTGTAGTCATAATAATATTGATGCCCAGTGTTTTCTGATCCAGTGTAATACTGGAAAAATACTCAATATATAGTTTCGACTATACATCTATTACATGCAGGAAGTGAATGTAAATTACGAAATTTGGTGACAACAACGTAATGCAGGTAAATTATTCAAATTTAAGATATTCCGAGTTATAATTTATGTGTATTAGGTTTATAAATGTGTGAATAAAAAATTACATGCAGGAAGTGAATAGAAAATTTTGAAATTACATGTTTAATTAATTTTCTTTTTTTTATTGAACTTTTCATTATTATTGTAAATCAAATATGTGTTAAATACAAGGTTTCGTGTTAGGTTGTGGTAAATGGTAGAACAATATTTCGTCTGACACCCCTAATCATGAACTTCTCTTGTTCAAATATAAATATTTAAATTCCAAAATTTTATTTTAATTTATTTATTTTTAATTTTATCTCAATTTCCGAGTTATAATGAAAAATATAAATTAAATTGTGCTAAGTGAAAATTTAATTTTAAACCAAAATAATTATTTATATTCGTATGTATAAAGGGTGATCTACAAGGAGCTTTCGTTTTTTTAAAATATATCTATAAACGCAATAAAATCCATTTGACAATCAAAAATGGCTCTTAGATGATCCATTCTATGGGTCCAATTTTCCAAAGGTCAAAGTAACCTAATGGCGTCAGAACACAAGATCTGGGAGGCCAATCTCATGAATTTTTGACAGTAAAAATTCATTGATTATTGCCCGTAGTTTGTGCCATTGATGATGTCATCAGCTCATAAAACGCTTTCAATGCATCCGAAAGCTCTTCAATATCTTCTGGCTGTTCAAATCAGTACAAAAACGATAATTTTGATCACAAGACACAATTTGAAGATGTTACAACGCCAATAAACCAAATCGAATGGTAAAAAGTACCTCTTATTGGATCACTCTTTAATTACAAGCCGTAAAGTAGCAAAATATTTTCGATTTAATTAATAAATTCGGTTAGCTTTTGGTTATGTACACAAGAAATGTATTAATCGTTTAGATATGCACATAGGCGAAATCGATTGAAACAAAAATCATTTAGAACAGTTGTGCTTTACAACAACAACGTATATAGAGCTGATCGGTGTACCATACATCGATCCGATCAAAACTTGTGACTCTTGTGAAATGTAGAACGAATTTGATTTATTCCCAACTAACAACTCGTGTTACATGTATTATCAGCACATACTGTATACCTTCTGATGTAGAAATCTAAATCTATCTAACGAGCATATATGTATATACATTGATATCCGGTGTAACATAAAAACATAAAACGAAACCTCTATTATCAGTTTATACAAAGCTAATACGCATGGATCCGGTTGATTATGTTATATATGTATATGCTAACTCGTATTAAAGATTGTGATATATGACATATCGAGTAGTTTTCTGCCAATTGAATCGTGTACGACACACACACACACACAGATATATTATATCTATATGACTAAACTGACTACAGCGCGTCCTCTTCCATTTCATGTACATTTTCAATATTTTAATTGGATTTTTGCACGGAAAAATTGAAAATCGTTTATCGGCTTCCCTTTTATATGGTTTTGATCCGTTTTGTACGAGATTTTCTTTTTTATTTTGCAATTTTCACGGTGCTATGATGAGAAAATAAAGAAAATTTGTTACAAATGAAAAATTTATATAATGATCTTTATATAGGGATTGAGATGAGGAGGCATGTCGTTCAACGATGATGGAAATGATTTTGTGAGAAATTGAAAATCGGGGTGTCTTATTGTGACAAATTGATTTTTGTGTACATTTTTTCGCTTGGAAAATAGGTGCTATTGATATATGCTGTGTATGTATACCTTTTTTTTTACAGGTGATGGATTTAATGTATTGATTGTACAAGAGATAAGATACCTATTTATATCTATATAAGGCAACGATATAAAATCAATTGGTTTATGAATCATTATCTGGTACAGTGAAGCGAATCACACGAATAATGTGTAACAAGATATGTATAGTAAAAAAGATCATCGTTGTCTATCCCTACAACAAAGTGTTCATGACTCTCATGCAAATAATTGGATTTAAATGGTCACTTATGTCGAAAGCAATGCTCTCCAGTTTTGGCTAATAGCTTCCTCTTTTTAGAAGTTTCTGCGAATCTGGTTAAATCGAGAACTAACCTGGCGCAATAACACATGGAATAAAGCCTGAAATATTTTGCTGCACTTATCAAATGGCCTTAAACATTTAGTGGGGCTGGAAAGAAACCTGTGCCTTCAAAAAATTGTGTGTGGATTGTTTTGGGTTTCCTGCAGCTTGATTTTTGGATCAAAATTTGCAGGGTACACAGAGGAGAGACAATCAATTTAACTTTTCTGGGTTAAATTGATGACTGCCTTTTAATTATTACTTAAAAGTACAAATGGGACTACACCACCTCATCCTACCTTTATCGTGATGATATTAGCCGTGTTTCTTGACACACAGTGATCCGGATCAGATCACATTTTCCATGCAAACCAAAGACACATTTTGATCCAAAATGAAATTTGGATCGAAATGTGTCTTTGGTTTGCATGGAAAATGTGATCTGATCCGGATCACTGTGCGTCAAGAAACACGGCTATTATTATTTCTACTTAGCATGTATATTTGACTCGAATTAGATTACAGGACACTTTCCTGTAATCTAATTCGAGTCAAATATACATGCTAAGTTCTGAGGTGAAATCTATCTTCCCTGGTAGGTACGGTATTGACATTCAGGCATAAATTCCTGCAATTTTGAGAGCACCTTACTATGGAAAAGGATATGAATTGCAGAGATCATCGTCTGTGAATTCTTTCTGACAGCCAGGTTACTGTTATGGCGATTAAATCCAATACTGTTTCATAATGACTTGCTTTAGAGATGATAATTGCTCAGTCACATGGATATAAAAAAACATATTGGCTGATAAATTCGCCTGTTTGGATCCAGCTTCCAATTTTATTATTTCTTAAGCAGAGAGATATCGACTGTCACTTTTTGGTTTTTACAAAAGGCGATATGACAACTTCATCACTTATCACTTATCCAAAATCTTTTATTGATACTTCTTTTTGAATAATCATAGACGCACTTTGAGGATCAATCTTGAGCACAATGATAATGAAAATTCGGAAATGTGCAAATTACAAATAGTGTGGGGGAGTAGGAAAGGAAACTGATGAGCACTTCTTTTGGTTCTGTCCTTCATACGATCTTGAAGATACCGGACATTTTGGCCATCATTCGAAGAACAAACCGATTTTGGGACTGATAAATGGATGTTTACTTGATCCAAAATGCAATTGATGGCGCTTTAAAGGTTTAAAATTTTGTAGAGTTATATATGAGCACGTCCATGTACGATTCGTTGAACCACAACACCACAAAATGTGGCGTACCTTATTACTTTTGTTGTACTTTCAAATAAGTATGGTAATCCATGATTTTCTTGTTTTACATTCGCATTCTGCTATTCAGAAGCCTTTGAGCTTTTATTGAAAAATTAGTTTCTGAAATTCGCTGACAACAGTATTATTATTTCACAACCAACTGGCAAGTTTCACCTATTGAAATACAAGGTAGTGATACATTGTATATTTCGGTGAATCTTCGGTTTACTCTCAAATTTTCATGTTTCAGACTCGAGGAAAAACGTCGGAGTAATGTTTCTCGAGTGATGAAAAAACCCAAATATATCTTGGCTTAAAGTTCTTAATATTACCGTTTCTCCACCTTCGTTTAGGAAGCACATCGTATTCCTCTAGAGCTAGAACCATATCAAGAAGTAAAATCTGTATAAACAGAACTTAAATACAACTCGTTGGGTGGATTGAACAATTTTTGTAATAATATTGACAATATTGCCATAATTTTGGCTTATCAATAAACCGTATAGGAAAACAGATTTTTTTTTGCTAAATAAAGGATTCTGGTATACTTCAGTCTTCCAATAACCGATCTCATACCATCTCACTACTTTCACTGGTATGTATATTTCGTAATATAAATAGAAGAGGCAGAAACTGTGTTCCTGTTCTGCATTCTTTGGACAGACATTACCACACAACATTAGTACATACTCGTTTATAGATAAGAATACTAACTTTATCTTATATGATGTAATTTCCCATGGGAATTTTAATCTAGGACAATTTTCACCTTCATCATATTTGGATACTATACATCATTTTTGTGCAAACTTTATATTGTAACCGGAAATACTCCCATCTCTAAGAAAAAACTGTTTATGTACCCATTTTCGTATACAAAGTCTTTCATCCTTTTTTATTCCCATGCTGAAAGCTTCCCGAACCCAAAAAGAACCTCTTTTTGCTGGTAACGTTTGTTACATTTTTCAAAATTTTTAATTTACTAAAAACAAAAGAAAATATATGTTTGCAGAGAGAAAGAAGAAGATAGGTTTTTTATGTATAGTTTATGCTACTTTTCCTTCTGTTCAACATCCCTGGGAATCTGGTTCATTTCTTCGTTTTTGTTGTATTCGTATGTATGGTATTGTTGTTGGTTTACTTTTTCCAACTGTCTAATAGAAGACAATAGCAAAAATTTTCATATTTTTTCGATTAAAAACAATAACAGAATACAATATCAACAACAAAAAAGTTTTTCCTACATTTTCCATTTTTCCACTATGTACAAGTGTGTATGTGTTTACTCGATGCTATTGTTGTGTTTGCTATTTTCTTCAACTTTCGAACGGAAAACCAAATCACGCGAAATATGAAACATTTTTACAGAAATTACGAGACTCGTCTGAATGTTGTATTCTTCAATATTTTTTTTGTTGTTTTGTTGATGTTATATTGTTTTTTGTTGTTGCTGATATACATTTTAACTTTTACTGTGTTTTTATATTTGTGATGACATTTTTCGGAAATGTCTGATGATTGGTTTGTTTTACTATTGTTGTGCTTGTATGAATGGGGAATAAAACAAACTTTTTTTTTTAACATAATATATTGAAACTGTCAAACGAATTGTTTGTTATTGCTGGAAGAAGAGTATCAGGAAGTTTTGGAAAATATTTTATGATCAGATCGATTTCATCTTGTACAAATATAATGAAACTATATATAGTTTGCATGTTTTTGAAAATGTTCATCGGGCTTCCGATTTAACTGTTTACAAAATATGTTTTTTTTCGATTTACCTGCACCATAATCAAAAAAATGGATCATAGGCAGATTTAATAGCACTGAAAAAAGTCTGTTCCACTGGAAGGGATGAAATTAAGGACAAGTCCATTAGCTAATTTAGGCTAGTTCATATATTTCTGATAGTATTAGCTACCCTTTGAAAGCAATATTATATTCGTTAAACCAGGAAGAGGGAATGTCGTAACCAAAACGTATCGCAATAATGTCACCTCGTCGAAGGCAATCAATTATTCAGGGGCTTGTTGGTTGTGGCTCATGCCATTAAAAGGGAGTGGAAGGAGGCAATGAAATATTTACTCTTTTTTAGTGTTTTCTTGCAAACCTCAGACTAGTTTACTCTACAATAATGTTACCTTTAACGGATCTAAAACTCCATAACTATTCAGGTTTAATATGTATAATCTACTAATCAATCTTTACGAAGAGTTGAGCTTAAATTTTAAATTGGTCACCTTTGAATGTACTCAGAAATAATTGTGCTATTTTACAAAACTTCTCTTATACAGTTCTGCTACCATTAAAATGTTTTGTACTTAACCAGTATGCCTGATTTAGAATGAACTACTAGCAACCATTTATCACGCTTCTTGAACATAACCATCTTTATGGATCGCCAGTTAATCAATCAGGTGAAAATGAAAATATTGACTATAACGAGTTTGGCTCATAACAAACAATCAGCAGACGTCAAAATGACGAATTCAAAAAGAGAACTATACATGGTTGAAAGTAGGTTAATTAGTCTGGACTCTTACGATTTTGGAGCAAGGAAACGTGTAAAGACAATTAGAAAAAGCTGATGCAGAATATCATTTAAAAATGAATAAATGGAGGTATCAATATAGAGGAGTACCTCTTACCACATTATGTGCAGATTGTGTCTCACGAGGAGTAGCAGTGACTGGCTCGTTAAACATACATTGTATATAGTGAAACGGATCAAATCAAACCATATTGGACAATTCGAGCAAAAGGCAGATACCGTAGACAGATACCAATTAAAATATACATTTATGCATGTTTGTAATTTTCACCTTCAAAATCAGATGGTGGGAGACATTAATGACTGCTATATATATCTAGATCTACGATACATGTTGATGATGGTTACAAAACAAATAAAATAATAAACCACAAACACATAAATTTTAACGTAATTATGCAAACCAAAATTTTTGATTTCCCTGTTTTACCCCAGGAAAAAAAAAAAAAAATTTCCAAAATTTGATTTGAAATTTAATTATATTTTATATAATTTTTTTTAATGGCACGAGGAAGGAGATAAAAAATGTATTTTAATTTTAAATATTATTTAAACATGCTTTAAGCAGCTTACAATCATTTTGATTTAAAAATATTAATTTAATTACGAGTAAAATATAATTTATGAATGGGTACGTGCAATCGTGTGATTAGATGTTTAAACAATTATTTGCAGAATATTTTAGAGAGATTTCAATTTTGATGGTTTACAGTGTGTGGTTGTGTTTACAGTATGTGGTTGTATTAATTATATCCAATATATCTAGAAACCATGGCATGAGGATATCTTAATTGGCTTGCAAAATTGGGAATCAATCTAGTTTAATAATAATCGTCAAAGACAATTACAATTGATCAAAGCAGAATTTTTAATGAATTCTTGGAAAAATTAGCAAAAATCGAAATGTACTATTTCGATATGTAATTCGCACTAGCACTGTTGCAACACAACTCACAACATCAAGTAGAGTAGCATATATATATATATATATATATGTATATATATATATATATATATATATATATATATATATATATATATATATATATATATATATATATATATATATATATATATATAAATATATCCTGATGATATGTATTTGATCTTTTCGATCACACAAGCCATTCAATGACTTCATCATCACATCAAAACCGGCCTAGCGAATCAACATTACACTTCAAAGAACACTCAACTCTCCAACGGTTGATTGATTCAGCACCGTAGCTGTCAATCAATGCCTCCTTGGAATTTTAGCATAACTCCTATGGCAGGCGACACCAATTCAGTTGGAAGACTCTGATCTATTCTCTAGCCGGATGAAATCTATTCTCTGTTTGGTTATGGAGATTCTAAAAATCGGGTTCGTTCAATAATAACAAACCGAGGAATCTTATACTAACAGCGACATTCTTCAAAGCTATTGCTGATATTGGAAGAAAAACTGCTTAGTAGTCATACTGCATAATAGTCATAGTATATACGTCCTAATAAACAAAGGACACTGGTTGGTAATCAGGTGATGGCAAAAGTATTTTATCGAACAAAACAAATAATCAAAATGCAAAGAACGTGTTAATGGCTTCTAGGAAGTAAGTCTATTATCTAGAAATTAAGGCATTCGCTAAATTTCATAAAATTAAAAAAGATTAACAGCTTAAAAAGCTTCATTCAGGATTCCAGCCCACCGAAGGCTTTTTATGGTTAATCTGTAACCAGGTCATGTAAAATGGAGAATTGAAAAATAGCTTACACGTCTTTATTTGAGCTATTTGAATCATTTACAGTTAGATGAAAAAACCTTAAATCAAATATGCTGACTACTTTGGATTTTCGCTGGGTTATTATGGAGCAGTGTTATCATATCGCGCAGAGTCATAAGTTAGAAGGGTTCATAAGGGGAGAATACTGAGCATGTGATGTATCATAAGATATTATCATAGATCAATCGGGAGTTCAGCAATAGATAGATAAAGAAAGTCTATGTATAGAACACTTCGACAAACATGCCAGGATTGATTTAGCATACCGAAATAATAACTACTGAGAAGACCAAGACCTCTTTGAACCGTATGCTAAACTTATGACTGAATACCAACCAACCAATATAGTCTTATATAATCACTCATTGATATTTAAATCTGATTCTGAAAACCCCATTATACAAATTGCATATATACATATTAGGTTGATATAGGCTTTTCAGGAATGTTGATGACTTAAATTTTAGGTCAGGGTAGTTAACTTATTCGTTCGTATATGAGTAGCCGAACACCTGTTGGGTCTATGCCAAAATATTTTTCTATACTATACACACGTCCGCGTATGAGATTAGTCTGTATCATGTTAACTCAATTGTGTTGTACTCATTTGCCCTAGGGGACGAGAAATAATTAATAGCCCAGCTATTATACATATTTTATTGGTCTGTTTCACAGATTAAACTTTAAAGTTAATTTTCCAGATGTAATTTTCCATACTCCAACTTTACTTAATTTGTTGTAACTGGCACCATACAACGAGACATGGACAGACAAACATATACTAAATTTCTATTTTACCGCTCTATCTACAAAAAAAAACACTGTAATCTTTACAAATTTTCTTCGTTACTTCTTTCAGATTTTATTTTTTATACTCAGTTGTGTTGCCTTTTATCTCGAATAAAATGGATAATTTTTCATATGAATTTTCTTGTCTCTATTTTATTTTTTAATTAAAAAAAAATCGTATATACATGCAAAAAAAATTTTTTAAATAAAATAAATTGGAAGACAACAAAAAATTGTATATTTTTCCAAGAGTCTCAGACAATTAAATTGAAAATCAATTTTCTTTATTTATTTTATAACGATGCACAATATAAGAGGGTAAACAAAGTCTTGTGACTTAGTGTAGTTACACAGAGGATGCAGAATGTGTCGTCAATATACTCCCATGAGTTTCAAAATTACAGTTTTGCGAAATCGATATAATTATACACGCCAATTTGTACACCACCGTACCACGACAATTTATAATAAAACCATAATAGTTAATGTAAATGTGATAATTCTGAAAATATAATCAATCCATATTGACCAACATACATGTATGCATGTACCGTGTATTTTTATAAATGTGGTTTTATAAATTTTTAACGACATAAATCACTCATTTTGCTTTAATTAATTATAGCGGAATATGACAACATATCCAACGCGTTTCATACAGTGTATATGTACACTATTGAAGCCTCCAACCACCCACGTGAGACATAACCCCCGAGAAAAAATATTTTAATTACCTGGATGCTGCTCTATTCCGTTTTGTGCGGTTAAATGTTATTTGATACACGATCTATTTATTTCGATTTTTGTATGCAATAAAAAAACACCAAAGACCGCAAATTTTGTTGCATGTAATGGTATTAGAAAAATGGAAATTATCTTTAAATCTTTTTCATCTCGATATAGTATCGAACCGAATCGAATATCGTGCATTTGAATTTACACAAATGTTTCGTTTGCAGGCGTTGAAATAGCAAAAAAAAAAATCGTATATATGTGTGGTGGTATATTCATACAATAGCCATATAAAGACCAAACGTATGGTTAGGTTACTCGTATAAACACACATACAGTCGAGGAGTAAATATATATAAATAAAATGTGATTTTAATTTTAAATAAAAAATATAAATAAAATTTAATTAATCGAGAATATAAATAAAATTGTGGATGCAAAATTTTTTTTATGCTAAATCAATACATTCGAGGAACGGATTTGGATGTATATTACATGTGTATATAAGGCGCAACATAATAAATCGTCGTTATAATGTTGTGCTTTTATAAAATGGATGAACATTTAATGACTTTATGAGTGAATTTATTTGCATATTGCTTTCCACAGTATATTCGAGATTACGATTGTTATTGTGAACTATTTGTTTAATCCGGTTAGTCTACTGGTTACCCATTATTATTATATTTAAATGGTATAACGATTCTTCATCAGCTATGAATTCTTATGAGGGCAATTAGCTAGTTATACCAGTTTTATGATTTGTTCCTTATAAATAAATCAAGTTGGAATCTTGAAACAGTCTTTTAATAATTTCAATCATCATTTTATTTACCGTGAGTTGGGGCTGCGCAATGTTGCATAGTGCTTCGTCGCATTGCACAATGTTGCATGGTGCTTAATGATTCAAATATATTTAGAAAATTAGTTTATGCTTTTATTAAGGTATATTTTCAAATACAGACTTATACTAAACGTCTGTATGTGAATCATGAATAAAACAAGTACATACATATGTACATTTGAATCATTAAATTCCTTGACCAATATAAAACTTATAAGTGGGATGTAAAGATTTCGAATTGTTGAGTTTAACTTTGATTTAACTTCAATACTTAAAATATGTGGTATTTCCATCTCTAAGGAACGTCAAAGCACTGCAATGACGACGATATGACTAAAAATATGATTAGTGTCACATTTGAAGTGTTCCATACATTTGCATCATTAAATTGTTAGTATAGTATGATATTATATATTTTTACATAATGTTGCACGATGTTGCATGCTGTTGCATGATGTTGCATGCTGTAGATTTATGTACCAAACTAAGCAAAATTTTTGTTTATATATTTTTCTAAGATCATATTACAAACAGCGGTGTTTTGAGCTACGCAAATGTTGATTACGGGTTTAGTTCGATACTGTGCTTTTAATAACACTATAGTTGTATCTCATCGTTTATCTTAATGTTTGTTTATTCATTTCAAATCTTATAACAGCTATATTTCATGCAGACATATCTAATTTCTCTATATACTCGTTTACTAATACTTTAAATGAAAATTTTTTACTTTATTAATGGTTATGACGTTGTTACTTCTTCACTTTCTTCTACAATATTTTATATTTAATAATTTTTTCGCATTAGTGTAAAAAAATATAAAATTACATTAGATTCTATGTTCTATAGCTGGCAAAACACTCCAACAAAAACTAAAAAATTAAAAGTGGATAGTTTTAATCAGGAATTAAATGGTATTAAGATGAAATATATATACGATGACTTATAAAAAAAACTTAAATGGATGAAACAAAATTACAAAATAGTACAAGAAAAAAATTCTGCTACAAGATTGTTTGTTGATTAAATTTTGTCTTAAATTAAAACGTTATATCTTAAAATATATATATTATGTGGAAGAGATGGAAAGGTACGAACAAAAAGGCGACAATAAATAAATTTAACAGGTATCTCGACGTCTATGTCGTTGCATATCGTGGACAAACAGTGTTGTTATAAAAAAAAATTTCTAAGCATTTTCTAATGTTTTTTGTTATCTAATTAAAGATTTGTTTGTGTTGCAAAGGTTGGTTCGCCGTGTTGGAATTATTTATAATTTATTGCAGACTAAGAATGTAAATTGTATAGTTGAAATTTAAAACAATGTCTTTATTTGTAAATGTCTAAGCGATTAAACCGCAGTAGGGAGCTTTATTTAACATTTTGTGATATTTATTTAAGATGTGATATGAGCTTTCTCTTGTATGTGCGAGTAGACAAGTTTGAAAGAAATGGTGCACTTGGCCTTCAGCTGGGTAGCTAAAACCGACAGTTCAAATTCTTAATAATCTCGGTCTTTGATTTTCTAGTACAAAAGTTTAGTAAGTTATCTTATTAAATATTACAGTCAAGTGCTTACCTTAGATATCGATCACTCGCACACAGCACATTTCTAGAATAAAAAATAAAACATTTGTTAATATTTCAATTAATACTTATTACGTAGGTTATGGCAACAAATAAAAAAAATCATCTAAATTACCCCCAGTCGGATGAAAATTAATATGTAGAAGTAACACACGCACATACATACATACATAAACACTCTACAAGTATGTATTAAAATATAAAGTTGAAGAGTGTTGATTACAGTATCATATCATCATGATTACTTGCCGACATTGTTGTCTCCTCATCATTACCATGCTTTTCTTAAACCAAATCATAAACTTCCCCCGTCTATACAACATGGGTTTTCTCGTGTATACGTGTAGCCTATATACATTCTAAACACCCCATTTGGATTTTTTTTTTAAATTACATCAAATTAAATAAAATTTTCTTTTTTTTTTACTTTCGTGAATCATAGTCATCTTATTATGTTGTTGCCGTAAGATAACAAAAACAATTTTGGTATTCGCTCAAGAAAGTATGTACGGAAAGTTCGGTCTATATATTGTTGCTGTAAATTTTAATCGCATTTGGTATAGGACTTTTTGGTGTTCAAAGAAAATAACCGAACGGAAAAGAAATTAATTTCGTCGACTTGTCTCGCTCGCACGTCGCGCATATCTTAAACGTTGATGAGGGAAAAAAGTTTTTGATTCTGTGTCCAGGTATATACACTCGTATACTATATGGTAATGCGGGACGAAACTGATTGTTTACCGAGAAGGCGCCCATCAAACTAATAAAAATATTTATTTAGATTATTTATTGTGGGTGGATGAAAGTGTTTCGTTTTTTTCTTCTCTGCATTTGATGTTCGGTGCGGGGTTGTGTTTACTTCTTATCTTCTCTTCGGTAAATATTGAATGATTTCTTAATTTTCTGACCTTAATTTTATTTATTTTGTGTATTCTTTTTGGTTAAGGTGAGGATTACATTTTACTTTACTAGCAGTAGATGGAGAGTTTAGAAACTGATAGGTCGTAATGGTATACTGATAATTGAAGGTGACATGAAACGAAATATATTTGGTGTTATTATAAAAAGTTGGGTACATCTCTACTGTTGAAACTATGGGTGACATCAAGTCTGGAAAGATGAATATTGTTATAAATTGGGATGAACTATAGTTTGGTGGGATGGGCAACTAAGTGATACCTAACTAACATTTGGATTAATTAAGTATTTTATAGTGGTGATTTGTATGGTAGATTGAGTGATTTTGAACGATTGTTTCAACATCTACCGACATGTAGCACCGTTTTGCCGAAAACCTAAACATTTTACATACTCAAAGCTTTCATATTGACGGATACAGTAGAATTTTCTGCTATAAATCCAACTACCTTAAACCATCTAAGCAAACATTGAGAGCTAGAGCCCATGTAAAGCAAAAGAAGAGTTCAGAATTCCAGAACTGATCGATTAGAACCCGTCAAATTACTATTCGAAGCAGAGATACCCTCTAATGCAGGAAAAAAGAGTCTATTAACTCTGGGTATACGAATAGTTGTCCTCTGAAGCTGGATGGAATTTGATGTCTTACTTTCGAAGCTCAGTAGTAGCTTAATCGCAATACAAAGTTAGATTTTCAATCTAGTCTCTTGAGATGATAACTTCCATAGTGTAGTCAAAATTGAGGGAAAGCTTAACCTTCAAAAACTTTTTAATTAATTTAAATGCGTGATTTTTATACCAAAAATGTTTATATCAACCAATCACGTCGTTTCCTCTTAAGACGGTGTCTAAAGTTTTGGCTCAACACATAGCAATGTGCCTATCAAGCAATGGAGTGACAATTCTGAGTAATACTTCCTATAAGTCGATAGAAATAAGACGGTTACCGAATAATAATCTATGGTATGAAGACCTAAACGGCCTTATCTACGTCTCAACTGAGACCTTATACGAATCATTTATTTATTGCACGTTGAAGATGGACCCGACGAATGCTTTTACAAATCGAACTCCAGTCTGTGTTGAAACTCTCTTAACCATTAAGCTTCAACTGACGAGTAAACCAAATAACAAGGCATAATCTTGGATAACAAAAAATTCTTAAGGCCTCCAATCGGGGAATGAAGATAATTTTTAAAGGCACTGTCAGAAACTCTATGTGTAAACCTGTTTATATCTATTGGTCCTTCCCAAAAAATTATTGAACCCATGATCTTATGGTGACCTAAAACTGACCGGAAAGTCAAAGAAACTTGTATAATACTTCAGTGTTACGGGTCCAATGAGAACAGCTGCAGTGGTGAACTGACTATTTGCACATGCATATGAAAAAGACGCATGGCTGGGTAGTCGAAAATACAGTACTTGAAAATAAATTTAAATCGGAAATATTGTTGATCACTTGAATATCCTAATGGAGTTTCAGGGATAGCCTAACTTTGTATTATCAGTAAGAACATCTCGTTATAGATGAGTACTCAGGACTGACTCCTTTATACCTGAATATCAGAAACAAATGCCGCGGATGAATTCTTGGCGAGTGGCAATTAAATTAAAATCTGAAAATATTAGAGGCTGAAAATCCTATAAGAGAGCTTCAGACAGTCCTTTCAATAACTTAGATTTTTCCAACTTACATAAACATCGAACCCTTCCGTGAAGTAAAACTGGATCATGAAGCTTTAGGTAGCAGGAACGAGTGAAAGACCTGTAGAGGTTCTATAGTATAGAGACGGTTTCAAAAGATAAAGTGAGATTCTTGAGTTGCATACTAACTGCGCACTAGGATACACAGGAGTCCAAGAGAATGTGGCTGCTCTTAGACTTATTCGTAAAAGTGCTGCTATTGCTTTGAACAATTCTGCGGAGTGAATGGACGTTAGAGTAACTAACATGCTGAGAAGATCTGGAGACGCAGAATTCCTGGTCGTTAGAAACCAAAAATATTTACCTAAATTGAAACCATTGATCGGCTTCTTTACTGGTTATATGGCCTTGTGGACGATGGGTAGATGCCGCTTCTGTGACATAGAGTGATGCAACCTCCTCTATCCCCAATAAACAACAAAAATATCTAAATAACAAAGATAAAATGATATTTATATAAGCCGGATGAAGACTCTCAAAAAATGACCATCGATTTATTTAACATCCTTATGTTCAAGTACCGAACTAATTGTCCTCATATATAGCCAATTTAAATTTTTATTTTTTAATTACTCCGTGAAAAGGGTTCACCAATATAATAATGTCACCAATATGTACTTATATATACTTTCCACTGCAAAATATTTCTTCCTTTCTCTCGCCGCTCAACAATCAATTATCAAGACAATTTAGAAGGGTTTGAAATTGAAGAAAATGTAATTAAAGCAGGAAAATTCAATGAATAGAATAATCGTTTTTTTTGTTGTTGAATGAAAACCCTCATTTCGTATTGTCCGGATCGCACAGTGTTTCGTTATATATTTAGCTAAGTTTATTTTTATATGTCTCCCCGAACATCACCCACCCTTCCCAATCGCTGTCTTTGTCTCGCTCAGCACATACATAAAACGAAACCCTATAGTATAAACTTTGCACAACACAATCGGCTGAACAATAGCGTTTATATACTCGTTTATGTATACGAAATTTAAAGGTAAGAAATCTTTGGTGTCTTCTTTACTTATGTGTATGTGTATTGGAATCGACTTAAGGGAAAGAAATGAGCTTTAGAAAATAAAATATAATGCTAATGGTAATTGAGCTGATTTTAGAGCTTTTTATTGTCTCGTTCTTTATATATTTAGTGCCGCGCACCGCACCCACCCACACACCTACACTTCTCCACCCCTCGTAAAATAAGAGATAATCTTTCATCTTATTTCTTTCAACTTTTTAAGATGAATAAAATTGTAAACGAAATTCATTGCTATTGTTATTATTTTATTGATTTGTGTTACTAAAGGAATAATGGTTTGTGTGCAAGGATGAAACCTTATAAAAAATACGAAAGTAAAAGTTTTTTTTATCCCCGCAAATAGGGAACGAGGGGACCAATTCGTAAATTGTTCGAGTAATTTTTTTTCTCTCGATACATGCGGTTTGTTTGATTTAAGGAATGTAATTAAACTTTTGATGGATTTGATTAAGTTTTTATTGGTTTTAAGATGGGATAGAGGAATCTGAACCTCCATCTGAACACTTCCGATTCGATTGCAGTGGCATGGGTATGAGATAATCGAATCAATGGGCCTAATAAATGTAAGCGCCAGATGAAAGGGAGTTACTACACAGGATATACTGGTGAAGTATAGTGAACAGCTTTTTATTTGCTAGCTTGTTTGTAATTGACTCGATATATAGGAGCTATCTAAATACTTCAAAACATTATATGAAAATCGGACTCTTTATGAAGCAAACAATCAGCTGACTAAGTGCAATCACACCTCATTTAGACGATGAGTATAAATTTGAAGATACTATGAACGATGATAAGAATGGGTGGAATACCATAATTTCTAGAACTTTTTATAACTGTTAACTAAATATTCCAGAATCTCATCAGGAGTCTACCGCAACAAATTGAGTTCTGACGTACCTCAAATTATTATCAAAATGTGGAATATCCAAATTCATAAATACGGAATCAAAAAAGCTCGCTACGGTTGTTATGAATTATAGTCACTAACTGTTAAAAACTGTTCCCGATTGACAGAAAAACAATCACATTTACCAGACTGCATCAACCTTGGAATAATTTGCATCAATCAGGTTTCTCCGATTGTAATGAGGTTGCAGTCGTTGCTCCATATACACCCAGCCGAAACCTCTTTACTGTTTCCAGGGCCCGGAAATCAATTGAAAGTAAATGGTTTATCCACACACCTTGCAGCCAATTTATGACTTTCAATCATATAGTGATAAAAATCTATTGACATGATTCACTAGTTCAAAATCGTGACATGCAAGTATTTTTTCGGTTTTACGATTTCTAGCTCGGATGAGTGAGAATTAGTGCTTGCAATTTATAATTTTTGGTAACCACCATCATTATGATTAAATATCGTTGTGGAGCTTCCAAAATGTATACTGAACAGCTTTTCAAATGGCACTACAGCTTCATTCAACGGACAGTGCAGCGGTTTGGATGAATACTTGAAAGTGGTTTTAGAATAATGTTATTCGATACGCAAAGCCCAATTTTGAAGCCAAATCGAGCTTTGATATTTTGTGAATTCCGTTTTGTGATAATGGTGAACTCGTAATCCGTACACATAACCGTTGAACAAAAATTTAACAAACCTGATGTACGATAAAAAATTAAAAAAGGCGGGAATTATTCCAGAACTCAATGACATTAGGACCCACGGTTCAAGCCACATACATTTACAGATTTAAAACACTCATTTGATCACCACTCCGGGAATCGAAATCGAGACCGTCGAATGAAACTACTTTCACGGTACTTTCTCTGCCACGGTAGATAAGAGAGATTATTATAATTGATAAGGGCATTTATTTTTATAATCAGGAAAAGTCATAACTCTGGACTTCTAAAAATTCAGGAAAGTGATTATGATAAACAAAAAGATAAATTACCCATAAGTTCAACAGTTCCATGTTGGTAACCCAGGATGTGTTGTTCATTTTGAGAAAACATTATGCTCGTAAGGTATTAAACGTTTAAAGTGAACTGCGAATGACTTGGAAGGGCAATTTCTCCACAACCCCATAGAAAGGGGAAATTATTTTCAGGATTGGTAAACGATTGCTAGTGTATAAGGAACTAAAAGCTTATTTCTTCAATTATCTCAAATTTGCCACCAAAAGCGTTAGTGGTGCTTCGATCATCATGGGGCAAAGCTTTAATAAGCTTTGGTGATCCGAAACTGAATATCATTAGTCCTTATCTCCTAAGAACCTTCTGTAGAAATACTTCAAAATGTTCTTTATCACTGGGTTCCTTTAGTGCTTTTTTGTTTAATGCACAATCTGAACAAGAAATGGTTTTATCGGAATGGCTACGTATCTTATACTATTACCATGACATTGCCTCTAACTGTGGTGTCGCTGGCTTACCGAAATTTCATTGAATTTGTAAGTGACTAACTTGAATCTACTACTCCTATGAAGCCCGTTATTTATCATAAGGTACTCTATTACCTTTTCAGCAAGACATATTGGGTTCAATTCTCAACGGTGGAGAAAAAGAAATTTTCATCTTATGACGCGCTAATGACGTGATAAACCAACTGGTTAAACTATTAGTAACTTCTTCTAAATGTATAGGGCTACAGAACGCGCAGGTCCTAAAGAACCTAGTTTTCCTTCGCGCACCCGCGTTAATTATACTTTTTACTTGACAGGTGCCTATTCTGGTTTTACAAGGTGGTAAGTGCTCATTATTCTTGATATACGTCTATTCTAAATAATAAGAATTTTCCTAAAGCTCCCACGTATACTATCTCAACACCATCTTTATTCACTTTTGTTCTGATTCTCGCTTCATAGACAAATTGATGAGCAAAGCAGTTCAGAAGCCAGGAGCTTAGAGCTTTTTGGGGTCGCCTAAATGTAAACTTTTTTTCTTATGGCATGGTTAAGCCAACGGAAATTAATGCCGACCTTATGAGTATGGTGAATTCTCGGAAGCGCAGCCCTCAAGGTGAAGTGTTTGTGGTGCCTTGTGATAAATGACACTGGATTGTCAGGGTAACGGTGATGTTTTTAAATACTTGTTGGATTATAATACTCGTTAGTAAATATACCATATGATCAAATCGAAATCAGTATATTGGTAGTGTCGTTATCGGAACCTTTTATATAGATAGGACTATGAAACTGAGTTGTGGTGACAGGACTACCAAAAATTAAATTTCATGCCATTCTGCTCTAACTCAGTTTGTATATGGGGATTAGATTAGATCTAGAAATGTTGTGTTCGGAAGGAAACTTCTGCGAAGAGTTGTTCATCTTGACAGTGTGGAAGCTATTCATGTGGGTCTACTACGACTTGACTTTTGGGTTAGAACGTCTGAAGCTCATCAGCAGGATAAAGATACATTAATTCTGGCACTATTACGCACTGTCAAAAGTATGCTGTAGTTTGACTAGTGCCGGACTGTATTTGCTAAACAGATTAAATAATATTCTTTCCTCATTTGCGCCGGTATGTCACTGACATTTGTGAGTAACAATGTATGGAATTTAGATAGACTGCAGAGAATCGCATATTTCTGAGAGCTAAGCTCCTTTAAGGGACTTAATAATATATCATTGAAACTTGTTCGACAGACAATAACTAACTTGAAGTGACTGGGTAGTCTAGCTGAAGTCGAGATACCTAGTCACATGGCTACAAAAGAAACGTGTTCGCCGATAGTTAGGGTCGGGCATTTTTCACTAAATATTGATATCTTGGCCTTATTTCGGAGAGCTTTGAGACAGAAAACGTTGGTTTTGTCATAGTAAATCAATCGAGACTTTGTGACGGAAAAACACTTTTCCAAACTCTCCCTTATCCAACAAAGAAATCTATAAACTGCGGATGAACTGTCATGTTAAATATTTCTCATTCAAAGTTCTAGAGTTGGATCATGCTGGTTAAAGTTCAGAGCCTCTGTGTTAGATTATTTTTGTATATTAAAACAATTGGTCTCATTCGACACGACATAGTTCATCTCATTTGCACAGGAGCGGATTTTGACATTTCTTAAATGATAACTGTTGATTTGCTTAACATACCTGCCTGAGCCTAGCTCTAACCATACTGAAGTGAGGGCACATTCTTAAACCAAAATATCTCTTTAATATATAATCTCTCAGAAGCCACTATCCCAATCCACTATATACCAACATTCCATCATGTATTTCGTTAAAACAACTGGAAAATGATTCCCGGAATACAAATACAAAAATCAGCTTTCAGAATTTCCACACAAACACATATATAGAGACTATTTCGTAGTATATGAAGAGCTAACACAAAGTGAATTGGAAAAATAAACAAAACGTGGATACGTACGTATGTATATACAGAGTGAAAGCTATTTCCATAGCATCCTTCTTCTATCCAACTATCATCATCATCATCATACGATTGTTAGTCATCTGTTTGCAAAACGTTTATATATTATACAGATAAAAAACAACGAACACATCAAACCTACTTCAAGATATACAAAACAACAAAAAAATATAAGATGTATAAAATAATAATGAGTTGGGAGTGAAGCTGGTTGGTACAGTGAACAACAACAAAATTAGATGCCTTTAAGTGATGTGCTGGAATTTTGATATATGTGTTATGTTTTGCAATGTATCTTCGAGGGATAATATTTTCCCTTTATATGAACGGGATAATTTTTGTATTTGAGGTGCGGGTGGGGGTAGGACACGGGAGTTCCGTTTATGTGTGTGTATGTGGCAGGAGGATATTTTTTTTCCCTTTTTTTTTTAGATGATATGTGTTATGTCAATGGAATTTTTATTTTGTTATCACAACACTGTTCTATCGTGATGATATCTCTCGTACACATTGGTGAACGAAATGTTTTTTGTTGGTACATTTATTTGGTTGGTTAGATGTGTGATATTTGATAAAATAAATAATTTATTTGTATTTTATTTGGTTTTTATGGTTCATGTCTTGTGATGTATTTATTTTATCGTTATATTGGGTGATATATACAATCATTAGACGATATATATGTATTTGATTTAAGGACATACATATATAGGTGTTGTTGGGGTTTCATTTTCACTGGGATGGTGTTTATGATGGTTTCGACTGTTTATTTGAATCGTTGAGTTTTTGCGGTTGTTATATACGAGCACAAATTTAATTTAATAGGTAATGTGACATCATATATGTGTATATACATACATATGGATTCGTGTCTTCTTCAACCTTTTTCCCCCAATGAAAATAATGAGGCTAATTAGAAGTCACATGTTTTGCTATAGTATAAGTAAGTTTTAATTTGTTGAATCCTTTCGTCGAAACGTGATAGCTTAGTTCACCAAATATTTATCTGTTATAATGATAGATACATGATCTGGATATCTGCGAGATTCTGGATATTTGAATCTGCAATTACTTCGATCGAACACCCCATTTTATAATAACAAAACCAGTGTAGTGATGGAGTGGTTAAAACTCTTCTGGTGAAAATATTAATCAAGTGAGATATATATAATCAGAGGTGTGTTGGCTTATATGGTTAGCACTCATTGGCTAACGAGTACAACTTAATGCCACCGTGTAGTCGGTATAAATTGTGTTGAAACGATGTTCAAGTACTTATATATGGGATGTTGAAGCGAACAAAGCAGGGGACGAACATATGGGTTGTTATAAGTTGTCTTTGAATGACAGTGTGATCGAAAAGATCAAATCCATCTCATAAGACATATTCTACCGGACTTGATGTTCGTGCTGTGCGATTCCTATATGTACGTTTAGTCGTGATGCGACAGTTTAAGCGAATTACAAGAACACAACTCGAAATATTCATTTTATGTAATTGTGGCGTTAATTGTACGAATTATTGTTGGAACCTACTTAGAACGCCACAGAATTTTGAAGGAATTCCTAGAATTGTGGTGTCTGGACAGAACCAACAGAGTATACAGTGAAGCAAAAACATATAGCTTTTTATCCCAACTGGAGTTAATAGTTCTCCGTGCGTTATCATTTTTAAAGGTCATAATTGTATTGATCTAACGACGATCCAACTAGGGAAATAGAATTTTGTTCATATTAGTCAAGCAACCCTTAGTTGTGTTATAATGAATAAAATATAATGGTTCGTTGTTGTATGCCCAATTGCTATAGATCCAATTGCTATAGATCCTATTGACTTCTTATCCTAATTTTTAGATTTTGTTCTTCATCACAGGCAGGGTACAATCACAGTGTTTCCCGCCTAAACAGTAAATAGTTTGCTGGACGTTAGTAGAAATAATACCACATTAAATGGTTTGAAACCGTGTTATGAGTAGTTTATATGTTAAGAGAACACCAGTTGTTTATCTCAGTAGAGTCTGAAAGTCAGAATGTGGCATTTTTTAGTCCATTTATTTATTTTTCTATCTCCATGGAGGAGATCTATCTCTAAATGAATAGGCCAAAAAGCTAGAACCTGTGGTAAAAGCATGCAATACTCTATCTAGAATATAAATTTATTGGTAGTTCTCAAAATATCTCGGATGGTTTTGGTAAAATCTCAATATAAATGTAACCACCACACAATGCATGTTGCCGATACTCCTCAATTATATACCATTTATATTGATGAGAAATGGATCTCCTCAATTAAATACCATTTATATTGATGAATACATTGTGGAAGGATCATAACAGTGTCATGTAAGATCACTGGATATTATTGCTTTGCTACGTTATTCTTGTAAAATGTTCAACACGAAGAAATCGATTCATCAACAGACTTTTCTACATCATGTGAATTGTCTCTGTATCGTGTGTCGGATTATGTGTCGTCGGTACTCAAGGGTCACTAAAAATTGTATTGAACTTATTGCCATTCGCTCAATGGTTAGGGTGACTGAGTTTATGGGTTTGGTGGGTGCAATTGTTGGTGTAAAGTGTATAACTGCGGTCCACAGATCATTTTTGGGTAGTTGTTGGAGATCTTGTACCGGCTCCAGGATCTTTACTTAAAGTAGGATTTCAAAATCATTCTATACCTGGGCCAAAAATAAAACCCGATATTTATAAAATATTACCTGGATATGATACGTTGGAAATGGAAACAGAATATTACAGAATAGTACCAAACAAGGTTAAAGGCTCTCATTATGGATGAACTGGTTTAGCTAAAACATTTTTGTCTATATATAGACTTTAGGTTATATTGGTCACTTCAGTCGTGTTGGTCATTTCAAGTTGTTCTATTTGGTTGGCATATAGTATGGGTTATGTTTGATTCTTGAAGGTTTTAATAAACGATTACGTGTAATACGTAACTGTGCAATTTTTATCTAGATATTATTCAGTGCTGGCTGTAGGTCAGTTTCTTCTTAGTTTTTAGATGAACCGAAAAACCATTTACACTCACTAACAAATTTGATAAGAATAGAGCCATTATACGTGTTTGAGTATAGTGAATTTATTATTTCGAAGAATCAGAGGATTCATAGGACATTGATTCACTAGGCACGACATCAAAACCGACTAGAACCAAATAGAAAAATACTAGTGCATCAAATATTTGTGAATGTGATAGGGGGAAATGTGAAAGACCGCCATGTGAAAGATACCTGGGGGAATATATTCGATTTTGGGTTGGCGACAACAAAAAATTCGATTTATACTCAAATAAAATACAAAGTTTACACATTGAATAGTGCAAAAAATGTTGGTATATAATTTCGACATAAAGAAAAGCTTTGTTTTGATATGCTGGCATCGGTATGTAGGATTATAATCCAGCATAATAGGAGCACTACTGCGAGGATTATCAATTTCTATGGGAGTTTTAGAACCGCTCAATAAACTACCCAGCCATTAGGGAGCAAACACATAAGCTCTATCTTTAGTAAAAGTTCAAATTTCATTCGTTCTGGTAAAAACGTTTGTGATACCCGTTTTTACCAGAACAAATGAAGCTGAAAAAAATCGGAGCATCAAGAAAAAGAAAAGGGCAACCAACGATCAAGCAATAAACGAGTGCTTTCACCTTATATGCAGTGATCAACAAGCAGTAAAAACTTCCAATGCTATACTCCAGCTTCACACAGCTTCAAAGTTTTTAACAAAGTTAATGTACATAGTACATACATAGTTTGAATGTAGAATCCAAAAAATATTGAATCCTGTTAAAATCTTGATGTACACTTGCGTAAATTTATTAGCATATTTTATTAAAGCTTCACATACCTCGAACCAAAATTTACCTGCCACAACTTGAGTTAAGAAGAGAACGGATTTGAGCTTTTAGGAAAACTATAAATACAAATTAAATCCGACCTCGGGTATACATGTACATAGAGATGAGCTATGTACATGTTTAGTCTGGTTATGTAAACTCAACCCATTCGGTCCTTGTCATTGCGTTTCATGATGTCAAATCGACCGATAAAGATAAACCATGAGCTACAAAAACCTGGTTCCCACCCTCTAAACATACGCAACAAACCGTGCTAATATATTCCCCCCGCACGCTTAATCGATTTGTTTATGCACGGCTAAAACAATTATTTGGATGGTTTACTTTTACAAATTTACCTTTTAAATTAAACGATGAATAAAGTTCTTGTTGATTTTTCGTTTACACACGAGACAACAACAATAGATAATAATAAAAAAGCACAATTCAATTTCAGCATGACAAATGGTCGAGATATACCTGGGGGGATATATTCGGTTTTGGGTGGGCGACAACCAAAAATTCGATTTATACTCAAATTATTCGATATAATTACATTTATTAATTATTTGTTATTGCATCAAGCACGTCATTATGTATGTATATATAGCTACGTAAACACCTAATTACAAAATTACTATACAACGATAACCTTTTATGTCTTAAATAATTAATTATTTCGGTTTAATCAAAATAATCGTATTATGTTACAAACCTCACTCCAATACTAACAATGGCGTGTTGTTATGTGTTTGTTAGACTTTAATATTTCGAATGATATAAATTTTAATAAACCGTAAACGAGAAAAGCTCTACAAAGATCTACTTTTTCTTGCGTTTTCTGGGTTCATTGTTAAATTGGTTAAGCTCATCTCTATGTATGTAGATGTATACAAGTCTGTCTTTTCCTGGAAAACATAATACGAAAGACAATAAAAAAGCACACAAAAATAACGGTTCGTTTTAACCCCGAACAAAGCAAAATAATCGCGCACCATATCTTAAATATGACCCCGCATGATCAGCTATACGTAAAAAGGGAAGAACGAGAAAGAGCTTTTCGGTAATTTGAAAGAAAATATTTCATTCTTTTCATTTACGCTAATTTTTGTTTTTATTAAAAAAAGGTGGAAAAGCTCGAAGAAACGGCAAAAGAGCTCAGGTATATATAGACAAAAACAAATAAAAGAAAATATTTGAATAAAGCACAATATAATAAAGTTTTACTTTTAAATTTTAATTAAGTTTAATTTGGGAACTTTTTTTCTCTCGATGTGCCTTAACCTTTGATGATCGTGGTTTTGTTACTTGGGTTTGGATGTTGTTGTTATTTAATTAATAATTGGTATTAGAACCCGAGAAATATATAATCGGATTCATTCCAAATCAACCAAGTATTTTGGTCAACCAGCAGTTTTAAAATTTGACAGGAATGAGTTGGGCTAAATTCATTCAGTGAACCCTAGTGTCACAGTGAGTTGGCTTAAGTAATCTCGATCTTGGGTTAATTATTTGTAAATAGTTAACATATTACACCAGTTTAAGTTTAATAAGTCAGAGTCGCTCATATTACCTCAAAGTATCATAACCCGTTTGTTATTGCGAACCTCCAATTGAAATTTTTTGTATAAGTTAGGAAGGGAAATATGGAGACTTTGGGTCAGCAAATGGTCGCGTTATATCCTTATTTAACCGCCTATCGCTGAAATATTTCGGAAGATGGTTTGAACAGGTAAATAATAATTTGGCATGCTTTGGTCGTTGTAAAACTCGTGATTGAAACTGATGGAGTCAGACTATGTTATGTCCCTTCTCAGAAGGTACTAAGTCTCAACATAGATACTATACAGCATACAGTGACCCCAATCCAACTACCTTTATTATTATTATTTTGATTATTATGTGGAGACTAGTAAATCTTGAGGCACAAAGCACTGCCACCTAAAGACCTAAAAAGTAGTGGATAGCTGCAACCATTCAATCCCGACCATTCAATTTTTTGTTGCCCATTTTTCTTGACTTAATTCGATGGTATTTAAATATTCAGGTCTCAAATCACCGCCAAGTATTGAATATTGAAAACTGCCAAATGGTGTTTTTTTGGCTGGCCTGGTTTCTTCCAATCCGTTGATTTCATATGGGATCTTTTTTTTAGAATTTTACTTTTTGGAATGTTGATTCAACCTGTTACTGAATTGCATTGTGACTCTACTAGGCCATTTCCAATGTTGGCAATATCTTCCATTGAATTCACATCAATCTAGTCTGTGAGGTTGTTGTACGCTTGGATACTATAAATAGTTCTTTATATTTTCACTTTCGACAGCATATGTTTAACCGCGTGTCGAGCTGCACTTAAGTATTTTGTGCCACACGAGTGTGAGTAAGGGCTTAGTTCTTCAAGTGCATCTCGTGTCTGATTGACGATCACTAATTGAGTCCTTTATGCTACATTAGCACTCTAGCTCTGTGCATTCAACTCTATGAACATTATAAAATTTATTTTCATGACCTCATCGTTTCGTACCAATAGATCTCTACTTGGATCTTTTGGCTCTAGAGAACTATTCTCATTTGTACAAAATCCTACTTCTTAGTACATTCTATCACCATAAATCATATTCACGGTCAATGTGTTAAGCTTCCAAAATTTTGGTATGGAGTCTATAGCTGCTCGTACGATCTTTGGTAGCTCCATTGCACAACACTGAACACCTGTATAGTTTGATGATATATCTGATATTATTTGACTGTCTTGATTCCCTTATGCTTTGTTATGTTCCTCTATTTGTAAACTCTAGTTAGAAGCCCAACTTTATTTCTCGCCAGTGTAGATATCAATTCATACATCTTACTGTTCTACCTCCACGGTGGTGCTGGTGTAGACAAATACGAAAACAGTCGGATACGCAATCAACATCATTTTCTTATGGTGGAGTCGTAAGGTAATGTAAACCGTGAGAAAAGCAATCTAATGTTTAGTTTCGATTAGGGGTTGTTCAGTGATAGAAGTCACTTGAAAGATTATTTTAATGAATTTCTATAGCCACCTATATGATATTTCTTGGCACTAAGCTATGGTCGAACACCAATAATTAAGCGTTTGACCGGCCTAATAAGTGGATTTGGCTTACGGTATTTCCACTGCCACATTGCAATCGATTATGATTGAATCAGACGTCTAGCGAACCTATACTTCATAACTATGGTAAAAAATCGATAGAGGCTAGTTATGCGAACGACCCATAACACCCCTCTCCCAGTTTAATTGTACCAATTATCATTGAACCTTAAACGTCAATATTCATTACCAATTCGACATCAAAACTATTACGAAGCGTAAATAGTTCCAAGAGAATCGAGTAATGAAAATATCATAAAGTTAAAGAAAACTTTCTTAGTATTTATGTCTGTGTAAAACTTTCTCTTGTTAAACATATTGAAGGGTGGCGGGGGAGGGGTAGAGGTGAGATGGTCTAACCAAATATAACATGAAAATAATTTCTGACCCATTTAAGGGAAACAGATCAATAAGATACATATTTGTCTAATGAGGCAAAACTGATTTTTCCGAACAAAGAACCGCATCTATGTGTACCCGAAGATGTAACGAATATAATTTGAGATGGAAAATATTTGAGTTTTAAATTCAAAGATAACACAAATACAAACATAAATAAGAAAATTGATATGTTGGGATTTTTTTTTATATATTTAAGTGGGATAAACATAAGCATAAAAATAATAATAATTGTTGAAGAAGATGAAACGAAGAAGACTATTATCCTAATCAAATATTAGTTAAGTTGTATTTGGGGAGGATGGATTTGTTTGTTTGGTTGGAAAAATTATGTGTACGAGATGGGAAAATATTGGTTTTTGGTACAATTCGTGTGGATGATACACAACGAATTTTGGCTTATAAGTGTTCGCCCGAGTGGCAATCATAATATTTACATATGGGTCGCATATACTTTTGGATAATTTGAACCAGATGGCCACTCTGTATAATATAAGCTTATTCGCGGTTGGAAGATCAGAAATTAACATTTGGTTTATCACTCCTGTAACAAATTACGTCTTGGTGTTTAAATTTGAGATCACATTTTTGCTTTTCGGTTGGTTGAATATAACTACCTGAAACTTGATTGTTTTTATCTTTCATAGCTTTCCACAACAGCAAGATACTATGTCATGTATTGCACAACCAGAGATCGTAAACTATTGAAACACGGAGGTCCATAATTCTAATTCTAATTTTGATTCCAGTTTCTCTAGCATTGAAGTCACCAAGCACTTACCAGATATTGTGCTCAGCTTATCCACTATCCAATGCTCTAGGTAAATTGAATTTCCTCCCTTGCGTGCTCTTGTTGTAGTTCTATGAACACAGTGTTAAAGTCAGGTTTTGATAAAAAAAAGGTATTCAACTGACGTCTGGTTGGAATCTAGTAAAATTTGATTTAAGCTTTAAAGCAAAAGCTTTTTGTCAGATTAGTTAGGAAGCTGTTCAACAGTTGAACAATAAGAAGCTCATAAATTCTGAGAGCTTTAAATAATCCTATATCTCAAAGAGATTAAATAAAAGCCAGATTTTGTGTCCCAACCATAACATTACAGATTCTGTATAATGTATAACATCATTTCGATGTGGTTAATAGACCATCCTCTTTGATATGTAGGCACAGCACAGGCCACTGTAACAGGACCATAAAGTCACCGATCACTTATTGGACAGTAGCGAGCTACACAGTCGATATATATTATACATTGAATGCGGTCGTGAAACACGGCAAGTTCCAAAGCTTTAACACCCAATTTTTTTTACGGGTTCCGATCGTGTATCCAAGTATATACAGTAGTTCCGGGCCTTATGTCAGATAAAAAGCTATAAATCAGTTGAAAATTATTTAGTGATAAATCGTTTGTCCTTTATCTCAACAAAGATCAAATCAAAGACAGATTTTGTGTCCCAACAATAACAATACCCGTTCTGTATATGATGTATTCGATTGGTTGACTGTAACTGTCTGAAACTTGACTGGATTGTTAGAATACATTTTTATTCCAGTTTCTCTAGTATTGAGGTCACCAATCACTAATGGCTTGCATCAGCGGGCGCATGCAATATAACAATTGAAATTATCGACTGTTTGGACCAATACAGCCTTTTTTACAAGTGACTCACTGAGCAATCATCCCTGTTATGTCCACCGAGATCTTTGGAGAGTAACGAGTTGAGTCGACACAATTTCATACATTGAAGTAAGACAATCAAACGCGCCAGATTCGAAACGTAAAGCTGATGAGATTTATCCACTAGCCAATGATCTAAGTAATTGATCAAGGTATATTGAAAAGAAGTCTGGTTCGAATCTAGAAAAACTTGAGCTCAAGGTTTTTCATCTTCAGCACAAAAGCTTTGTGTTAGATAGGAAGCTGTTCAACCGCTGAACAGTAGTTGGCGTTCAACTGTTTAAATCTTATTTGGTATATGGAGAAACAGTACATGCCAATGCAACAGGACACTACAACAGTTCACACTACCATACAATGAATCTAGTCGTCAAACGCGCTAAGTTGTGAAGCTTTAATACTCAATGTTTTTACGGGTTCGGGTCGTGTATCCAAGTAAATACAGTAGCTTCTTTGGCAGACTCTTGTTACTGCACTCTATAAGCATAGTGCTAAAAACTTGAGTTATAAGAAAAGCTTTACGTTCGATACAGTAGTTCCAAAAAAGCCTTAAATCCTATATTCCTTACCTCAACTAAGATCAAATCAAAGAGAGATTTTGTATCCCAACAACAACAGTACAGATGCTGTACGATTTATAACATTATACTTCACAATCAGTCCCACAAATCAGCCCCAAAATATCAAAACGAATAATTTTTTATACATGCATATGGGGGTGTATGCGATGGTGTAGATATGTGTTACTGGTTGCTCCCCCATTTTTCTGTTACACATAAAAGCTCAAATAAATATTCATAACATTATGTTTTTGGTTATTATTTCAACATTTTATACCGACATATATAGGGTTAAGTGCTTTGTTAACAAAAATCGGTAGATTTATATTCATGAAAGTGACAAATTTGAATGCCTCGGGTGTCAAGTGAATGCGATATCTAACACTTAACATTATATACACAATCATATCTATACATTAATCCAGCATCACTAAACTAAAACGATTAGTAGCATTATATAGCCAATAGTGTATTATCTATGTAAATAGAGATGACCCAGCGCTCGTCTATATGTAGACATTATATATATGGAGTATAAAAAACTATAAAATAATATTAAAACTATTACTAACATCACTATTTTTATTATCCTTATTATTACCATCATTGTTATATAGTTCTAACAATTTTGCTATGATTAAAATGTGTTTTTGTTGTACATATATGTATATATGTACAGTCTTTATGTCTGGTACTGACATAATTAAAATACCAACTAAACCGAAATGAGAATGAACATCCGAAATGTGGGAAATTTTGTTGTTCCGATTGTAACGAAAAAACTATACAAAAGCTCAAAGCACATTCTAAACTGATAGATATACTGTCGCATACAGGATCTCAAAATGTCTTTCATTTTACACCGCGTTCACATTCAAAATCTCTTTTTATCCACTTACACGTTTCATATCTTAAGCAAAACGTATAAATGATTTCCTTCTATACAGCAGGTATGTATAAGGTGACGAATTGAGATGTTGACGCAAAAAAATTCAAATCAACACATCGAGAGACACAAAACAAATTTCAATGTGAAAAACCGCCCTCAATCATCATCGTCGTCATCACTATATATGTGTGTGTGTTTTGTTGTTGTTGAAAGAAACTCTGGAAAATCAAATCGGGGGCAAACAAAAAAAAAATTACGTATGAATACACGTAAAGATGAAAAGTTTTGAATTGAATTATTATGTTCATCCCTCTAAAGATAGATTTCAGGCGAGAAGACGTAATAATAGAGTTTATGTCGAGAGTATATGTATATAGTAAGCTTTTTGACTTTTAACACACATACATACATATATTTATGTTTTCTATAGGACCTATACACAATCAATTTTTAAATGAAGAAGACTAACCCCTTTCTGTAGGTATATATACCGTCTTGGAAGTATACATCTTTAAATTAAAAAAAATAATGTTATTAGAAAATTAGAAAATAAAATTAAAAGCGAAATTGTAAGGGAAGAAAAAAAAATTGGGAAATAAAAGGAAATTATGTTATTAGACAAGGTAATCTCTCTATTATGTATAAGATGTAGAAAAATCATGAAAATGTATATATAAGATAATAAGATGAAAAACGATGACAAAAAAATAGAATGATAAGCGATGATTTGAAAAGAATTTAAAAAAAAAATTTAGTTGTTGTGAATTGAATAGGAAAAATGATTGTGTAATAAATAATTAGGGGTTGGGGTTCAGTATAGGGAAAAATGTTTGTTCAATGGCCATCATTCAATTCATCAATTTGTTTGAATAGGTATAAATATTGCATTTTGTATAAGATGTATAGTTGGTTTACCAGGCAGAACTTGATGTCTCCTCTCACAATATTATCTTGAATCTCATCACTCGCTCAAACATTTGGTTGTGTATTTACCAATTACGTAACCAATAACGTCTTGGTCGGAATAGGGTAAGAGTTTAAATTATTGTAAGTTAAAATTATTGTAAGTTACAATAACTAACAGCAAGACGACACTCCACATGAAATCAACCATTTTGGCTTATAGTTTTAGGTATAGCAAAATAAAAGGTTCGTTAGAGGAGATTATAACTACCCTCGGGCTCTGAGATGTTAGATATGGCCACATTTGCTGGGTACACTAGAGAACGGAAGGAAAATAAATATGAAATGAGTGACAAAAGGTATAATAGTATGCGGTTGATTAATCCACCCTTTATGAATGCTGACGTAATGGGTTTCTGGGATTAGTGGTATTGAAGATGAATACTTATACGATTTTTCTAAGTATGGGTACTTCTGCTCTAAAAGCTCAAAAGCTGTACAATATATGGAATAAGTGCACTTATCAGGAAATTACAGTAAATTCAAATCTTAACTCTTAACTCAGGATAAGCATTCGAAATAATATAAAGGCAGTTAATTTCTTCCAAAGGAAGCTTTTAAGTGGTGGTTTAGTCAAACTTAATGTTATCTATAGGAAATAAAATGTTGCTTGATGATTTGTGGGGCAAAACATATTCAAGTAATGGTTAAAAACAGCCTCATTGAACTACTTGAGACAAAAAGATCACTGAAATGAAATTTAACCTGATGCCTCAGTGGAAAAGATGTCATCCACAATGTTTAGTGGTAAGTAATATAGCGTAGAAATGTGAAATGTGCTAGACATCACCTCAAAGTACACTTGAAGACCAAATACAACTAGGTCTCCCTTTAAAAACGCCGGAGTAACTGGACACTGAAGAGAAAATATTCATTATGGGAAATGAGTTGTATACTGAAAACCAAGAGCAAGAAGGAAGTGACACTAAATTAGAGCTCCACAAGACAAAACTAGACTAAATTATCTAACAGGACGACCTAATAAGACAATCGTACAATACATTTATCTATGAGACAGCTCAAAACCAACTTATAGTTCAGACTCCATCTTTAAAAACTGCGGATGGTTGATGATGTTCAGAAATGCAATAATGATTGACCTATAATGAAACTTGACCTATAATGAAAACCATGATGCTGGTCCTACATTATAAATTATTAGACTACAGCTCTGACCTAGGTCGATTAAATAAAATTTCCTCTAAACCAGTGATCCCAATCCAAATTTTATCGTGGCCAGGTGAATTATGTGGGATTATACTTTTTCTTTCTAATTTTGTAAAATCAAGGAGATGTGCTTGGAACAGCAACACACAAGATCAATGCAAAATTATATAAATGAGATTTAGGGAGCTTTTTCCTAATAAGTTTTAAATTGATAAGCTTTCCACCATATTATTTCAATCCACAAATTCCCCGAACATTTCTGTTCTTCTGCGGGATAATAAATGAGAAACGCGTCATTTACGCTATTGCTTCTTTTAGAACACATTTATCAAAAGAATTCCTTGGCTTGACTGATGCTTTATTTAATAAAAACTTGAACGGAATGCCCTTGATCGTGTTCTATAATTTTAATGATCTAAGCACACCCTCTGTCTTATTTGAGCTTGACTACCACAAAGAAATTTAGCGAACCACTTCAACCATTCTGCATGGTATGAGTCAGGTTTTTTGTAGCTTGTGGATTAATTTTTCCCATTTTTACAAAGGACCACTAATTTTTTTTATCTCTACAATCTGTTTCGGGGCTCGAGGCACTTCCGACTCTTTCGCGGTTCGCTTATTTACGTCCTTATCTTACGCCATTACAGCCAAATCGAGGAGGTACGGCTATAGGAAGGACCCCTAACTGTGCTCTTACTTAATAGGAATCTTTGTTTTAATATTATATATATTCTTCAACATTTTATTGGGGATCCAGGAGCATGGTCAATTAAAGTACTAATACTCATCCCTCCAAAATTCGATTTTTAGTTGTATTAATTTTTGCGGAAGGCGGTTAATTTTTTATGATTTAATTGCTACTTGCCATCCCAGATTTATTTACATCCTAAATGCACAAATAAATTTTGTTCGAGCATAAGGTACCCGCTTTACCTCAAAAAATATAGAATTGTTCTATTGATGAACAGAATATCCCATGCGCAATCAGATACTATTTTGTGAATCGCCCATCCCGTGGTCTTGTAGTAAACTTTGAAATAGTGATATTGTATAGACCAAATGGTGAAATCTAAATCAGAGATTGGTGGATAATAACCGTATAACGTTCGTAGTCATCGAACTCATTGACACTATACAACGCAAAAGGTTCGTATATAAAGTCTTTATAGTACGTGATTCATGGATTAAGAATTGGTTTTGTATAACTCGATTACGATCGGTGATGTAGATGAAAAAATTGGCGGATAAATATTTTCATGAAGTAAGCAAGATATAGTTATCCCCCCATTCATTGTCAGATGGTTTCAGATTAATAAATACTAAAGGGTGAGAGGTATATAACGATAGTCAGTCCGTTTTGCAAGTCACAAGAGCTGAATTCAGCTAAGTTCAGGTCTATATTTGTGTACGGAATTTGTGAAACGTTTACAGCAGCCTCCAGATGTGATCTCATTAGAAAAGCAGATAGCAGCTCACTAAGAGAATAACTATGAAAACAATACTTAACAATACTTAGCACCTATTGAGACATCTCTTGAACAGATGGAATGCTTCATGATAACTTTTCTGAATATAGGGGAAACCTTTAGCAACGTCAAAGTAGAGGTAATCATATGGGTACTTACATCATATGGCAAAATGCAGGATGATTTCATCTAGAAACTAACGCAAGGTAGTATGCTCTCTTCAGTAGAACTTGTTGTTGATATGTGCTCACCAAGAGGAAATATTTGTAATATCATTTTCCAACTGAATCGAGAGATTTCAATTGCATCGAGACAACTTTTAAAGTGTCTCAAACCTATCAATTTGAAAATGTTTGAAAGTTTAAGCACGAATCTGAAAACGTATTAAAACCTTTTTCCTGCATTATAGTCAGCATATTTTAATTTTAGAGAAGGTTGTAACCATTCGAGGTGGTACTCGGGAAGCTTTGCAATATAAGTGTTATATTACCCCATAAACATGCAATAAAAAGGCCGAAGTTCTGGTGAGTGGTGGTTGCAACTCCAAACTTATACGATGGGTTTCAAGATTAAATCTATAAAGAGAGGTTAGAGGTTATTTAATATACTGGCCAAGTTCCGAAACATTAAGTTCAATTTTTCTTGGTGAAATTTTGTAGCATGCTTAACTATATACCAGTCAATATGCTACGGTTATAAAATTTAGAAGTATACTGTAGGCTAGCATAGAGCAATGCAATGGATAGATTGTAGTTTACACACATTTGGCCTACTGTGGGGTAGGAGTTGTTTCGTCTCCAAAACGCGATAATTTAGACAAAAACCAACAAACGCTTATTGGGCCAGATGTGATCTTATTGGAAAAGCAGATAAGCTCTCATATAAGGGGAAAGATTGAGCCGAAGAAATCATAGAAATAATAACTCGGGTACTGTTACAGAATATCTATGTAAACAGCACTAAACTCTTCCATAGGATCTATTGAAAAAGGGCTTGAAAGGATGAAATAGTTCATGATAACTATTCTGGATATAGAGGGAACTTTTAACAACGTCAAATCAGAGGCAGCAATAACATGGGTACCTACATCATATGATACAATGCAAAATCATGCCATGTGTAACCCACCCCCACGGTATTGTCCTCTTTTCCATAGAATTTGATAAAAATGATTGAACTTAGTTGAGTAAAAGGCTTCAAAGCTGTTGCTTATGTGTCTCCTAGGTGGAAAATATTTGCAATGCCATTTTCCAACTGAATCGAGGCAACTTTAAACTGTTTCAAACCTATCAGTTTTTTCAAACACGAATCTGAAAAAGTATTATTAAAGCCTTTTTCCTGCATTATCGTCAGCACACTTTAATTTTAGAGAAGGTTGTAACATTTTGAGATGCTACTTCGAAAGCTTTGCAATACAAGTACATAGTGAGTTATACCAAAGCCCTCATAGAGCGATCAAACAATCAAGATCGCTTTGATTATACCCTCCTATTTATGCAATAAAGAAGCCGAAGTTCATGTGAGTGGTGATTGATACTCCTAATTTATTTGATACTGGGCAAGTTAAGAAACGAACTTTTTTCAAAACCACGCTTAACTGTATACCCGTCCAGATGCTACGAATTTGCTATATTTTCTTAAACAGATTAAGTACTCATATCTCCTGACTGTTGTTATGCCTTTCTCGTACAGGTTGAACGTACCTAATTAAGAAAACCGAACAAAAGTCTTATAAAAGCACAACCATTTCTTAACTTCAAATTCAAATTAAATACTTAACTTGAGATAAAACAGTTTTTCCTCCATTTCACTATTTTTAATCTGTTCTCAATTATATTACCGTATATTGTGTATAAGAAAATTTTCTTATTTTTTAATAAATAATCATATTTATTTATTATTATTATTATTATTTTAATACAGTTTTTTTTTCTACTTGTTGTTGGCATTGTAAATATTATGAAAGTAAAAACTAATTAAAAGTTTTTTTTTATGTGTCGGTGGTAGAAATGAAATAGGTTTTCACTCTGCTGAATGTTCGTTACATACCTGTATGAGTATATACAAAAGCTCATATACAAAATTTTTATTAAAACTAAAAAGCTCGAAAAATATCTGTCTGTCGTAATTTTGCCGTTCGTACTTTTTTTTACTGTTACTCTACCGTTGTCATCGTATTTTGATAAAAAAAAAATACGTAATATGATTAAGAAGACTGGAGGTAAAATTATAATTTTTTAAGCGGATTTATAATTTTTTTTATTTTATTTTGGAAAAATGATAACAAAACAAAAATCATAATAGTAATGATTATATGGGAAAACCAAATGAAAAACGAAAATTTATAGACAAACTCGTAGTTAAAAAAAATAAATAATTAATTTGGAATTGGATGAGAAATAGTGTAAGATGAAGTCTGCTTTTAGATTAGTATCGAATGTTTTTACATAAGAGACGATTTTTATCGATGACCGCCCCATCATTCATGGCAATATTGCAACCAGACATGTAGAAATGTTATCTAGTGATTAGTCCTTGAACATCTCTCGTCAGTTTAAGATTTCTTGTATTTCACATCGCTTAGTATCTTTTAAGGTAAAAAGCTTGATTAATATTATAAATCGTGAGAAAAAAGCACAACCATAGTTAAAAATTGAGCTGGAACCAGAATTCGTAAAATCTTAGAGCCAATCCTTAATCTGTACATTATTAGTAGGCAACCAGACAGGTCACCTATATGTAGCCTCTAAGCAAATCTATATACAAAGTGACAATTCCTAAGGATTCCCAAGGAGAGCTTTTTTTGTGTTATCCGTCACTCAGGCTCAATGGGCCCATTATGACATCCCACTTATTATTTGACGTTGTGGTTGTAGGTCCGAATTTACGTATAAACCATCTGCACATTGCATATAGCTTCATGCCAGCCTATAGTACAGACATGGAAGATGGTACCTCCCGCTCCAAGCCACAGCTTTTTAACCACTGCGCAACCTGGGCGTATACCAAAGGATTGACAGCTACTAAATTGATAGATTTCTCACTATGGAAAATCATATAAATCTTGGCACGAAGTGATCTAGAGAAAGCATACATGTTTTAGTGTCGTATTTAAATGACAAGTTCCTTGAGATGTATTTGAATTAAGGAATCCCGTTGACCAAACATGACTTGACATAGACTTTAGGTAATTTCATAATATAAGATCAGAATTACCGACGAATTTCTGTAAGCTTATTGAAAACTTTCTTGTCTACATTATAAAAGTGACTATTAAAATGGTAATCAATACGGCAACGAGCGGACTCAATAATAATTAGTTTCTATAATGAGACATTTATGGAATCTCACGTGACACAAAACACATGTTATAGTTTGAATAAGACGTTTAAATAATTATTCACAATAGTATACAGTTTGTGGAAGAATTGATACAAACAATATGGCTAGCTATTTCCGGATTTTCCGAACTAACCTAAGTATTGAGATTGCAACTTACATGACAAGAAACAGATATCAAATGACTTAACATTTGTCTGCAACATGATTTGACCATAATATAGGACAATTTACTGAACTGCAAAGTGTTTTGTGACCATTTCTTCTTATATCATAACTTTATCTTTCGTTGAGAGATGGTTACTACACCTATTACAGGAACAATAGGAAAACGAGCTGGGTTGATATACAGAGATATCTTATATTATAAATTTACTACAGTAATTTACAACAGTTCCTAAAAATCCTATGGAAAAGCCTGTGTCGTCCTTGTTCAAAAAATGATTTATAAATATTTATAACAAAATATTGACAATTTAACTGTAGCTAACAAAATTACCTTTGAAGGCAGGCTTAAACTCATTTGAAAGAAATGAATGTAAAAAATAATCCCAAGTAGCTCAAACCTCTACTCTTTCTTTGGAAATTCTTCGAAAGACAGATATAAGTTTATGTCAAGGGCTTAATGTAGCTGGAGAATGTGAATCCACAGAAAACCGAGGTTCTATAATTCATTAGAAAATATAAACTTTAACGTTGCGGCCTATCCTGTTTTATCTTGAACAGTAAATTAAGCTGGATTCTTAATATTTTTGAAAAAGCTGGAAGAAAGTTACAATAGGATTTTACTCCTGTAAAAGCTCAATTGAGAAAATTGAGGACTGGCTCTGTTCTTAAAATACTAGACTTATTTTATTTATGGGATTGCTGTTTGGTAAAATGTACGACCAACCTTAAAATCCTGATGAAATCTCCTTGTGAGAGTTCTATTTCGTTTCACTCCTCTAGATATTCTAAGTAGGCAAATGGCCGCGAGTACAATCATCAGCGTTTAATCCATTCCTCTTTACTTCTGCATTTAATCCATTTCAAATACTACCACCAACTTCAGTTTGTTACCAGGCACTAGTTGTGTGGATTGAAGTAGTTATGAAACCTCAATTTCAGAATTTTATATGTAATGGTATAGTCGATTGTAGCTTAATGGTTATTAGAGTTTCTCATCACGCCTCGATCTCGAGTTCGATTCCCGCCGTTGACCAAACATTAACATGAACCAGATGATGACAATTAAAAAGCGATGTAAAACATTCGTTGGGCTGACCACCTACAATGTCCTCTAAGCCATAGATTATTTTATAAAAAAAAAAAATGGGAAAGTCGGTTGCAGGGTTTTTTATGAGATGTTGAAGCTAAACCTGTCTCTTCGTATTTTTGACTTCTGAAGTGTTTTCAGACTGAACTAGTCTCGATAATATATATATACACTGAAAACTGGTTGACGGTTTTTATATTATATCTGGTGATATTACCAAACAGTATGGCTACTATGTAAACGGTACAATCATACTTCCTATCAACAAAAGTAGGTCAGAATTGTGTTTCATCTATATAAACCAGATGGCAGATTAGTTCAAAATCCTACTGGTATGGATACTAGGATATTTAATTGAGGCGAGTATTAAAAAATCAGATGCACGTGATCGTCAGGGCCCTAAATGCCTATAATATTGCTTGTTTCTTGTAAAATTATGCTTCAGGAAGAAGTTAAGAGATAGATAATGTTATATAAATGACAGAAGGTCATATGTCAAATCTTTCTTAATAAGTAGCCAAGTCTGACCATGGCTGGATCTCACTAAACAGTACTGATGTGAGAGTTGTAACGGGACACTGTCTTCAGCGAAAGTGGAATATATATATATATATATATATATATATATATATATATATATATATATATATATATATATATATATATATATATATATATATATATACATGTATATACAGGGTGGCTGAGACCAAATGTTACTAACTTCACTCTGCTGTCATTTGTGTAGTTGTCATTTTTCGCGCGTCAATTTTTTGACAGATTGAAGTTTGGTTAGTTGTTTATATGTGCTCAATAAATAATTGTTCTAAAGTAATATCTTCATAAGAAAATCGTAATGGAGTTCAAAAGTAATAGTGTAATTCCACTGTATTTGGGTGGAAATTCACAAACAGCAATAGTTCGTCAGCTCCAGCATTTGAATGTGAATAAAATTTTTGTGTATCGAACCATAACTCGATACAACAAAACTGGTAGCATCGCTCAACGCAACAGAGGCGGTCCTAAAAAGATAGCAACATCAAACGAAATGATACGAAGGGTGAAGAAACGAGTCCAACGAAATCCTCGTCAAAGTACCAATCAATTAGCCGCACGTCTACATGTTTCACGATACAGCATTCAAACTATATTGAAAAATGAACTACACTTGAAGCCCTACAAGATACAAAAAGTTCAAGATCTTACGGAGGCACAAAAAAAGTTAGGCTTGAAAGAACACGAGCATTGAAGGCTTTGGCCGAACGTGATGAGATTCCAAAAATTGTCTTTTCTGATGAGAAAATTTTCACTATTCAACAGTATGTGAATAAACAAAATGATCGTGTTTGGTTAGAGTCGTTGGACTTGTAACGATGATTCGGACACAAGAGTTGCCATGCGCAAGCAATCACCAGCTTATGTTATGGTTTGGGCTGCAGTTACTGCAGATGGATGCAATCCTCTGATTTTCATTGAACATGGAGTCAAGGTTAACCAAGAGATGTACCGCCAAAAGATCCTAAACGATGCTTTGCTACCTTGAGCACGTAAGCACTTTGGTACGAACCGTTGGACATTCCAACAGGACTCGGCACCGTCACACAAAGCTCGAGTGACACAGCAATTTTTACAAAATTGCGTTCCGTGGCTGTTTTCATCGAAAGAATGGCCACCATATTCACCAGACTTGAATCCCATGGATTTCTCCATATGGTCCATTTTGGAGAGTAAGGTGTTCACTAAAAATACGAAAGTGTTGATGCATTGAAGTCAGCTCTTGTTCGAAAATGGAATAAAATTCTGCAAGCCCACGTACGGTCAGCATGCAATGCTTTCTATGGAAGACTAAATCAAATAATCAGAGCCAAAGGAGGTTATATCGAGCAGTAACATGTTTTTCATAAAATGTAATATGTTTTCAACATATTCCACGAAAATTCAATAAAAATAATCAAAATTAAAAAAATTACAGCGTTTTTATTTGGTAACACTTGGTCTCAGCCACCCTGTATATATATATATATATATATATATATATATATACATATATATATATATATATATATATATATATATATATATATATATATATATATATATATATATGTATATATATACATATATATATATATATATATACATATACATATCTCTATATATGTATATATATATATATATATATATATATATATATATATATATATATATATATATATATATATATATATATATATATATATGTATATATATATATATATATATATATATATAACGAACCATTCTATTACCGTTTTTTAAAGTAGCGAAAATTTGGAAATTCATTTTTCATTATTCTCCAATTTTCATTTCATTTCGCGATGAATATACTTCAGTAACTCAATTTTCTCGAAAAAATGAAAATTCTACATTTTCCAGCGCGTATTCAAATTGCACAATAAATAAAAGGAGATGATGAGAATTTCGGGTGTTCGGGTGGTTGAATGACTGACTATGTGAATGGATTGGATAGAATTTGAATTTTTCCTTTTTTTATGTTTAGATTTGGAAGAATTGTTAGGTTTTGTCTTGTATATCCACTTTTTGTGTATATGGATGCGTGTATTGTACGATTATATACAAAATAAATTTAAAATTTATTTATTCAAAAACATTTTGGAAAAGAAAACAAAAACGGGAAAACTCTTAAATTGGCAACAATTTTAAAATATAAAGTAAAGTGAAAGAAATCATACTGTGTATAGAGGAGATGGCGGAGGATTCATGAAAAAAAAGTTGCCAGAATATAAATGATAATATATATTTGAATACAATTGGCTTTGATGACATACATTTTGTTGCCATCTACTTTTTGTGTGTTTAAGAGGAAATCAAAGTTATGTACAGAACCACGATACATATATATATATACACAAATTTCGTTCGTATTATGTATAGAAGTATTAGGGTGGTTTACACATAAGTAAAAAATTCGTGGAAATCAAAAGAAAAGTTATAAATATCTTAATTTACCTTATTTTATTCGTACGACAAAAGAAGATACAAAAAACAGATTAAAATAATTTTATTGAATACAAGAATAAAAAAAAAAATTATTATTATAAATAAATTTAAGATGTTTTTTGATGACAACAATGATAATAATAATAAAGACGGTGATGATGATGCTGACGACGACGATGATGGAAATTCGTTTTTGTTCAAACTCCAACATACACCCTCCAATCAATTTTCTTTTATCATTTTATCCCAACATCATCATCATCGTCATTATTATTATGATATGAATTGAAAAATTTTCCAAAAAAAAAAGAAAATTGTATCACATTGATACCTTTAATTGTTACGAACGATTATTTATTTTCATCGTCATGTTACAACACATCGAGGTCAAATAAATTATTTTAATAATAAAAAAAATTGCCCAACCACCTTACCACCCCAAATCGAATTACATAAAAAATTTTCCCGGTGGGTTGGGGGGTGTGTTCTGTACATTGTGTGTACACAAACAAATACAGGTCATATTATAGCAAGAGTATATATACATTTTAAGAGGATTATTGATTTACATGCAAGAATGCTTGACATTCGATTGCTACACCTCCGCCAAGTTAACGAGTATTTGTTAGGTGGTTTTTTGTTTGGTGTGTATTGGCTGTTATGAGAAGGAAATGAAAAAGTTTTTTTTCTGTGATTTTCCCCCCTCCTAAAATTATTATACTATTTTGACGTTTTAATAGCGTTCCGTAAAGCAAATGTTTACTTAAAATTGTATAAGGTATCATTTATTTTATGCTTTGCACGGTTCATCTTACTAATCCCTGGATAATCTATCGACTGCGGTAATACTCAATTTTTAACAACCAATTAATATGATCAAGACTGGGCCCATCCTAAACACATAGAGTTTATCGGTTTTGATGACTTATGCGCAAAAGTTAAATTGAACTTTTACAACTAGAACAGGAACCTTTACAAAACTTTCACAAACAAATACTCACTATTGCGGTCCTGAAACTGCAAGTATATCGACAAAACTGAATACAGCACTGGATCAAATGAAGTGATAATGTGTTGTCTCTATCGATTGATTAATTCTACGATGAAATTTTTTATATGCTTAAGATCTGAGGCTATTAAAACTATTAATAATGAGCTTTTGCTTATCCGCTCTTTCCGTTTAACAATTAAGTTTCGATTATATGAGCGTAAGTAAAGTTTAGAGCTACCTTTTTTTTGGTCAAAACCAGTCTTTCGAGCTTTTTTACAACAAATTTGTTTTCCAGGGATGTAAATAGATTCAGTTGAATTTCGTCTAAAAACTGAAGTATAGTGTATGAGCACTCCAAATGCGCTCACCGATTCGAATAATATTACGAGTATAGTGTATGAGCACTTTAACATTGTCTGCGCTTCGCAGTTATTAGCGAAGAATGGGTTCAAAAATAATGGTTCTGCAGAAAACATAGCGCAGATAAAGGTCGATAAGATTTGTATTTCTTGTACAATGGCGAGTATCAAACTTGAAACCGCATTACGATAAGAAGCTCTTTTAACCACTTAAAGCTATAATCGATGAGGTTTAACAGAATATCGCATGAAAATTTCAGAGATCGTGTTTTGGCTTCTTCTTGGTTATATAGCCTTAAAGTACTTCTCATTCTTTATTCTACCCTGCACGGTGGTTCCAGCTAAGTCGGAGAAATTTCTCTTTATATTCAATCATCTGCTCAACACATAACAGTCTATAGCACTGATGTGGAACGTGAGTTATGGACTGAGAATTAACAATCATAACCAGACGATTAACTCGCTAATCTGAATTTACAACTAGTGCTTTCTAAGCCAACGTAATTCAAGGTAGGCTAAGATACAATAGAGTATAGATCTGATCCTAATTAGTCATAACTTACACGAACAAATCTACTGGAAGTTCTGAGATGATATATACGCCTCTATGGGAACAACGTCGTTGCTTATTTAACTGTACTGTGTGGATTGGGTTTGTATACTCTAATCATAAGCAGGGTATGAGACAAAAGCTGGATGAGATATAAGGTCTTTAACGCCATCTATGTTAAACTTTGGGAGGCTTACAAATTTGTTTTTCACCTACCAGTTTGTTGCCCAGCATAAAACGTATATATAGGTGATCGCTTTCAATCGACAATATATCGGGATATTAAGCCTAACGTCTCAACATCAATACAACGAGCCGGTAGACATGATGTGCATGAATTGGTCAGAATCAACAATATCATATTAAGCGCAAGTTAGAGCAATTTTATGATAACATTTCTTGTTACAATTGTTTATTTGGAGCCTTATCTTGCGATAACAAGAGATAACCCATCTGATCAACACAAAATCTGGTCAACCATTTAAAATTGAACTTCACAAGGATTTTCATTGGATGTCCTGACCGGAATAAGTTGAACCATAGGAGATTGGCATTGGAACTGGGATCTAAAGCATACAGACGGGTTGAGAACAGATAGGATGATAGGGATAGACTGAAGATTCCTATTTCAGGTGTAAATCTATCACATATAGGGATATGTGCGATACCAAACAGCTTTAAAGCCATGTTATGTGGGTGACGTTTCATGTTGGTTTTGAAAGGCTTGAGTCTTGCTGGTTGTGAAGTACTGGTTGGTATGAAAATGGCCATTCCAAGTCTCAAGCATTTCTAAGAGGTTGTTCACTCTGTTAGTATATAGAAGCCCGAAGCTTTTTGTACAAAGCAAACTCGGGTTGAAGGTATTCACTGTCTTACCAACCGGTTACATTGCCGTTAGATAACACCGTAAGAATAGAACGAGTAATGAGTTCTTAGTAATCGTTCTGAGTTTATAAATATTCTAAGAGGTTGATTCCTCTTTCCACCGGTAAAACGTAGGGGGTAATTAATGAGTCACGACCTTTACAAAGCGTTTCATTTTGGGAGTATTTTCACCACTGAATTTCTCAAAGGCCAATGGAAGATGAATATAGAATAGAGGCAGTATCGCATAGTGCGTAACATTCGGAGTCTCAAAGCGATGTAAGAGACTTCTCTCTCGGTTGATATAATCTAGGATATAATCTACCAATGGTAAGCCAAGAGATTGCTTTAAGATATAACCTAAACAAGAATGAGGCTGAGTGTATCCGACAGTTATCGGTATTATCACCAGGAGATGAGATATTGTATTTAAGACTCATAGGCCAATGGAAGCTGAATACTGAATAAAGGAAGTATCGCTGAGTGATGCCTTAAATAATAATCACGAGTTGGATACGACAAACAAAAAAATCAATCAATTTGATTTCGATCATTCGAATCATCTGGATATAATCACATACCTAGCTTAACTAGCTCTAAGGATACACACACATATATATGTATATAGGAGTAACACATCAAAAACAAAAAATAAATAAACTTCCCTTCGTAAGTAAATTGTGTCCTTCCTATCTCATCATTTAAATTCAAATTTCTGGTTCAGGCAAAATAATCACAACAACAACAAACTTTAATAAAGAAAAATCTTCTGTCACTTCAAAATTGGATTTTCCTTAATTTTATTTCTTCCTTCATTTTCTTAATAGGGAAAACACAAAACAGTAAAAAAAAAATATAAAATTGGAAAATGAAAAACTTTTTTTTTTATACATTTTATAATCAAATAATAATTTTTCCGTTTTCCACCTAAAATATTACCGTGTTTGTATATAACATTTTTATTCTCATCTTTTTGTGCGCTTTCATTGCAAAGCACAAAACTGAACGAAGACACATACATACATACACGCAAGAAATATTAGCTTGTGTGAATCAAACAGAGATAAATACAACAAAAACAAGGCACAAGGGTGACATTTTCTTAACACACAACACAAAAAAAAACCAAAAAAAAGAAAGGAAATGAAAATTCGGAAAATTATCATTTTGGGAAACAAAAAATAAACGATAACAAGTAATCACCTCTTATCACCCTTTAAACATAGAATAGCATGTGAGTATATATCCTCATATAATAGTCTCGTATTCAGCACTCAATTCATTTCATGGTTTATTTATTTATTTATTGTTGTTGGTTTTGTTTTTGGAAAAATCATAGAATTTTTCTCGCACACAAATGCATTTCAAACAATAAAGCAACTATATTGAATTCAACTTCAATTCAATTCGAAATAAAAAAAGAAAAACTTAAAAATTGCGCAAAAATAAAAGAAAAGAGCTTTTAAGCTTTATGTTTTCCTTTTGAATTTTTTATATCGTTCGTTTATTTTTCATACCGTGATTTGTGTGTGTGTGAATAAATGTGTGTGTGTGTGTGAAAAGCAACTTAAATAGAAAAATAATTGAAACGTGATGAAAATATTTAACTAATTTATGGAAAAATATTGTGTAGAAGGAATGTTAAGAGTTAATTTTAATCCATTTAAAAATATGATTATTGTTTTATGTACAAGTATGTTAAATGCTCAATTCCTGCAGGATTATGACGGTGTGCCTATTACGATAGTATTATCATAGTTTTGTAATTGAATTTAATTTATTCGAATAACAATGATTATTAGTCGATTTCATTTTGGGTCACACTGTTTATATACTTAATATATTAAAGCTTTTGGATTACATATCGGATTACGGATTTAATGTTCGCCTTAATATTATTTTTGTGATAGCAAAATGCATAATTTACGATTATTATGTTATAAATACGATTATTACTTATCGTAAAATTGATGTGAAGTTTGTACTAAATTTTTTCTATAGTAGGAATGCTGGTGAAATAAAAGCTTTTTTCAAGCGTCAGCAAAATTGATTTAAACAGAGAGTGGTGGAACGTATCGTTTCTTCAATAATCATAGAAAGCTCATTTAAATATAAGCTTTTAGAGTTTAATAGTATATTAAAGTTTACATCAAATGGTATAATTCTCAGTAGTATGTATAAATCAAATGGTATATTTCTCGGTGATAAGGAAAATTAGTAGGAATGCTGGTGAAATAGAAGCTCTTCTCAGGTATAGGCAAAGTATATTTTTATTTGAGGGTGATTAACCTAATTGGTTCTCCAATAATCATAAAAAGCTCATTTAAATATTAACTTTTTAAGTCTAATAGTATATTGAAGGTAACATCAAATGGTGTAACTCAAATAGTATAATGCTTGGTGATATTGAAAATAAGTTGGAATGCCGTTGAAATAAAAGCTCTTCTCAGGTATATGCAAAGTTTATTTTTACTGAGAGTGATAGAACGTATTGTTTTAGCAATAATCATGATAAGCTCATTTAAATGTTTGCTTTTTGAGTCTAATAGTATATCGAAGGTAACATCAAATGGTATAACTCTCGGTGGTATGTGCATGCCATGATACAAACCTCAGTGGTATGGAGAATAAGTAGGAATGATGGTGAAATAAAAGCTCTTCTTATTTATTTTTAACTGTGAGAGATACATCGTATCGTATCTCCAATAATCATTAAAAGCTCATAAAATATAAGTTTTTTGAGTCTTATATTATAGTATATTGAAGGTAGCATCAAATCGTATAACTCTCGGTGGTATGTGTATGTCAAATGGTATACATCTCGGTGGTATGGAGAGTAAGTATAAATGCTTGTGAAATAAAAGCTCTTCTCAGGCATCAGCAAAATTTATGTTTAACTGAGAGTGATAGAACTTACCGTTTCTCTAAGAACCATTAAAAGCTCATTTAAATGTTAGCTTTTTGAGTCTAATAGTATGTTGCAGGTAACATCAAATGGTATAACTCTCAGTGGTATGTGTACGTCAAATGATATATTAGTAAGAATGCTGGTATTAAAGCTCTTCTCATTTATTTTTAACTAAGAGTGATAGAACGTACCGCTAACTCAATAACCAGTAAAAGCTCCTTTAAATATTAGCTTTACGAGTCTTGAAGTATCAAATGGTATAGTGCTCGATGGTAAGTGTGCGTCAAATGGTATGACTCGTGGTGGTATTGAAAATAAGTGGGAATGCTGGTGAAATAAAAGCTCTTCTCTGAAAAAAGCAAAATTTATTTTTAACTGAGAATGATAAAACGTATTGTGTCTCGAATAATCATTAAACGCTCATTTAAATATGATCTTTTTGAGTCTAATAGTATATTGAAGGAAACATCAAATGGTATAACTCTCGGTGGTATGTGTATATCAAATGGTATAATTCTTGGTGGTATGGAAAATAAGTAGGAATGCTTTTGAAATAATATATGAGCAACATTTTTTTTTAAATTGAGAGTAATAAAACCTACCGTTTCCCCAATAACCATTAAAAGCTCATTTAAATATTAGATTATTGAGTCTGATAGTATATTAAAGGTAACATATTGGCTTTGTTTCGTTGAATATAAATTATGATAAGTACACGATGAAATTTTATCCAAAACTGACTTATATAGTCGATACGATCTCTTAGTGGTTACCCATCAATGATTTTACTTTTGAGGCAGTTGAAGTTTCACACATTTACTCGGAACCGTTAATTTAGTAATCTCAGTATTTGTGTGGATTAACTTGATTCCATCTATGGATTATGGTACCAGAATTTTCGAATATTTGCCTCAAACAGCGCGTATAGTTATCTCTGAACGCGTTGGTTATATTGAAGAGAAATCGCTCTGTATCAAACAAATATTCGCTAGCACAACACGTATTAGATAATGATAAATCCGAAATGGATTTGAAACCCAAAGATATTGCTCTATAGCTAACCATTTACAAGGTGCAGCATATGAAAGCACGTAGACGGAAAAGTTAAAAAAGGTTAGAATTCTATTTAATTAGGATCCTCACAAATCTTTGTAAAATGTATGTCTTCCTATAGGGACAGAAAACTTGATAGTGATGAAACCATCTATCGCATACCCAACAACAGAATAAATTGATTGATATTCACTCAAGTGACACCTAATTTTTAAGAATCATTTAGCACATAGGTTTAAGCTTTTTAGAAATTACCAATAAATCTCCAAATCTTTGCTGCTATTTTTATCCAATTTCGCTAATTTCGTGCAACATAACTCACATATGAAGTTATTTGTAAATAAAACAGGAAAGTTCATAAACATTGCCTGCTGTTGGCAAATGAGGGATCTCTTGGATTCCATTCATCTATGGTTGGCATACAGATGTTCTACTTACTGCTTGATTTTAGTTTCCCCATTGCAATGCAGTACAATGCACTATCCTGTTTGATATGCAGTTATATTGACGTTTACCACACTGGTTCTCCACAACAGCACCAGGATATAGAAAAGATGGATCAGTTGATCATTTAAAAGCTATCTCTTAGAAAAAGCTTCTCTTTTCTTAAGACGGTTTTAGTTTGGTTAACTTCATATTTCTCATACGCAACCTATCTTGTTGTGAATATGTCTTGACGGGTCTTATAATGGCCGATTCACTTCTAGTCTCACTTTTGTTATTTTACCAAGTTAGTTGTACAGGTATCAATGAAAGCTCCAGCAATGTAAATATAGACACACTCTGAAGTTTAAAAATAAGACCTTTTCAAGTCGACACGGTGTATTTATCTGACTGGTGAGCGAATTATGCCATTTTGGTTGAGAGGTTAAAATTATTTGTTTGTAATTACGGGAAAAGCTCTTCTGGACCCAGTTACAGTTAGGCAAACAATTTTTCTTTGCCTTAAATGTGTGCAACATAATAAATATATCAAAGATTCGTACAGGCTGGTACGTACCAGAAGATGCCAGAACATGTACCACATGTGTCTGTCTCTATATCAACCAAGACGGTCATATCAATCGAATAAGTTCATGAGAAACAGTTCGGTAAAGGTAAGCCTCTATATATGAAAAGTTCTAAAGTAAGTTAACTCTCGAGCAACTAATTTGACTCAAACAATTGGTTTGTTCTTGTATAATACCGCCTGACTGAAATTTGCCCTCAGTCACCGATGATCAGACGATGACATGGACCAATCTTTACCTGGTATAATCGTTGTTTACTCAAACTCATGGATACTACTCCTAAAAAAGCTGCACTTATCACTTGTGGTGATAATCAACAAGATTTCTCTCGTCAGCTAAAGTACAAGGTGTACTAATACCTGCAATCGAAGGCCAGATTTATCGTTCTATTTTCACTACGAAATCGCCATTTTTCGATAAGTATAGCTTTAAGTCAATAATCAGTTAGAATATGGTCGAATGGAGCTAATCTTACTCTATTACGTTTTTGCAGTGCTGTTTTGCGAAACAATCTCGTTTCGGTAATTGGTGAGTGGTGTAGGCTGGCATATCGTTTTATGGAAAAACTAGAGGAGGTCATTCTCTTGGTTCATGTAGTACCTTACAGGGTATATATAGGGAAAGATTTCGTTATGATGCATGAGAATACCAGGGGGCACACAGTTTAACCACTCACCAGTTCTTGAATAAGGTTGGACTCGAGATGATACAGTTGTCAGCCACTAGTCCAAACATAAATCGAATAGAGCTTTTATGAGACAAACTAAAACGGAGGGTCCTTGCCAAAAATCCGATATACCATTTTACGATTGCGTTGGCCAATCTGTGGTCTTGATGCTTAATGGCCAATCCGTTCGTGCCGCTACCACATACAACGATATAAACGTTGAAACGGCGACTAATAATTTGGTATCGAAACCATCTCAAAAGAAGAAAAATAATATTAATTTGAAATTGCCGCTTCTTTGTATACAGATAAGAAAGTTTTTCAAAAAGTAGATCAAATCAAAATAAAAATAAATTAAACTTTTTCGTGTTAATTTTTACCCTATATATATACCTATCTCGTTATTATTATACCGCGTCACCGCAGAAGAGCGCCAAAAATTATATTACGACACGTTAAATGTACACCGCGAATAACCCGCTTCTATATGCATAAAACAAATTCTAGAAATCTTTTAATTTTCTTTCGAAAAAAGTTTTATTTATTTATATTTAAAATGTATTTTCCATCAAACTTTTCATTTTCAATCTCGTCTCTATATATGTGTATCGAACAATTTTCCCGGTTTACAAATTTGTCTTCTGTAAGTCGGTATATACGAGTATAATACATACTCGTACTATATGAAAGTGTTCTCGAGAAACAACACACAGACGAGTGTACAAAATATCCAACCCAGGGTGGATGATGTATATATGTACTCGTATATATGATCAGTGATTGGAAAATCGGTTCAACTATATATACGAGTACGATTTTTCTCAAGAATGAAATCAACAAAAAACACTTTATCCACAAAACACATTTATTTTCGACAATATTTTCCTGTTGTTGATTTTCTTTTATTTTCTGCACACACACTCTGTTGTATTGAGGTTTATCGTTCGCTTGAACATGAACATTCTGAAGAATCTTAACAAACAAAAAATAAATTTTATTTTTCCAGCTGGAAAAACTGTGTCGGTATTTAAGTGAGCTTTATGTACAAAAGTGTTTTACTCTCTTGTTATTGTTGGTGTTGTTGTTGTTATCGGTTAGCTTTTAAATATATAATATAATGCAACAACAAATTGTACCAAAAAGGATTTTCCAACTGTATGTACATATATATTGTTTATCAATCATTTGTTTTATTGTTATATACGATGGAAAATGCGTCGGGGCTATAAAAATATTTCGAAACAATAAAATTGGAAATGTAAGCCTATCGAAGTCACAGTGTATACACTCATAACATAAGACATTTAAGTACATTATGTGAATATTCAAATAAGATGGAATGTTTTTGCGGGCTTAGAAATTTATTGGCTTTGTTGGTTCGTATATATAAATCATGTTAATGGATCAAAATCCCCGCCCCATAAAACAACCGCATATATTGTTGCGAGATGTTGAATAAGAAAGTAGAAAAAATTTTACCTGATAAAAAATTTAAATGCTTAAATTTGTGGTTCTTCTTGTATATGGTATCGCGCGGCCCATATATATGTTCGGGAAAGTCCAAATCTGAAATTGAAAAAAAAAAAACAAATGTAAATGTAAATGTAAATACAATTTATTGTGTGCTAGCTCGATTGTTAGAGGTTATTTAAATGGTAATTTTATGTTTGTTTTCATATGTTGATCGTTTATGTTCGTTTATGGAAATTTGACAGTGAAGCGGGCTATAGGAACCGATGAGCTGTTCAATTTTGATAATAATAACTTTTGTATCGATTTACCGTGTCAACAACCTGACTGCTACTGAAAGGTATAGGTCAGAATGTAACCGAGTACTCCTTTGATAAGAACCAACATTGCTGAGCCCTATATCACTATAATGTTAGAAGCCATCACTCGTACCTTTCTATTAAGGCCCAACTCTCGCTTTCGTACATAAAAATGGGCTCCCACTCAATTTCAACTTATCTGCGTTTGCAACAGCCGATTTCTAGTGGCAAAGAGGATTGTGAGTAATAAGAGATCTAAGATTCTTGAATGTTGGTCTCTAAAACCAGAGATCAGATATTTGGTCCTAGATTCGTTGATTTTGAGACCAACGGAAGCTGAATACTTTTCTAGTTCCGATCACCTATTTCACTTTGACGTAGGGTGTATTTTAACATGAAATTTAAGCGTATCGGGGCAGTACATCTCCTTGTCGAATGTCGAAATTAATAATAAAAAATCTTGAGATTAAAGAATTTATAACAGAATAAAAGTGTAACGGTTACATATATCGGTGGTATGTATGATTGAGGTGAGCTTTGATTTTCCATTAAATTCAAGAATTGAATGTGGTCAAGAGCATCGAGTGGGTCAAGAGCAGAACTTACCTATCTCAGCTTAGAGTAGCTTTGACTTTCACAGTAGGGTTCCAATGTCAAGGCAACAATAGAGATTGGATCTATAGGTTGGAGTTATATTCATCGAAACTGGAGAAAACACCCGAAAGAATTTTTCAATAGCGACACTCTTTTTAATGCTAGACGTAGCTCTTGGGTATATGACCTTGAACGGAATACAACTCTAGTTGATCCCAACAAATCGAATAATGTCAAAAATGCCATGTTAACTGCCCTCACTTTAAAGCTTCAACTGGATAGTTGAACAAGATTCGCAAGAAGAACTTAAGAATTTTCAGGAACAAATTGCGTGTACTGTGGCCTATATTTCAAAACACTGTCCTATTGTAGCTTTGTATATTAAAAGGTGACAAAGGGAAGAGTGGGAAACTATCATTGCCGGTATTATATCGAAATAATCAAAAGACGAGATTTGGTCATCATTGGGATTTTATGAACTGGCTTATTCAGGGTGAAGGATGAGCTGGGAAATAAGTATACAAACCGGTCCGGTTATAGCTTAATTGTTTCTCATCACACCGCGGTTTCGAGTTAGTTGCTCTCTATTTTGGATAATTATCAACTAGGCGGAGTCTAAATACGATGAATCGAGACGAATTGAAAGTAAGCGAAATGTAGACAAATATGAGCTGTCAATCTCCCTACAAAAATCTAGAAAGCACCGTAGTAGTAAATCGATACGATATTATTTTCGATGAAACTCATCGAAATCATAATTGGTGTCAACAGTCGGTTAATGAACATCTATGATGAAACGAGTTATAAGCTGCTGTTTAACTAGTGTGATTGCGGAGTTCAAACTTATGGTAGTTTTGATGTGGAGCGATTAATGGCAGCAGTGGATCAAATGATAGGTGACCTGGATGAGAAAATCACAACAAGTTATATGCAATTGAAGAATGACCCAAAATAGAAATGGACCATAATCTTGAAAAGTTTGATTATCTCTGTCTTACTATTTGAGGCGAGAGATTAATAGTCTTAAGATCTTGAATCTTTAAACCAAGATAACTGATCATTTTCTAGACTTATTAGCACAAATAACAACTAAACTTAAGTCATCAAACTTTGATGGAACGACACAGTTCAACATGGTCAGTGTCCAATTTGAATACAAATACAAACTTGACCATTTCGAACTCTAGAGTTCGATGACGTTTAGAGTACCATGTCAAAACGAGGTGAAGACACTTAAAGAATTTGCAACCGGTATTGAGAGATAAATGCGTCTCATATACAATATGGTGAGTAAGCATACGAAATGGATTATAGTTTACTTAAGGAAGTAACACCAGACCAGCAGATTATTAGCAACAAACACGATTCTTGGAAGACAATTATGTAAGATAAGATAAAGAAGTTGCTGGGAAATTATGAGTAAGAAAATGAGTACGCAATTTCCAATTTTTTGAAGACCACCGGAGTAATTTTAGGAAAAAGACGAGTAAGTGTGTCAAACGAATTGATGAAGTAATTTTGAGAATATAATGATATTTGATTTGTGAACCATGAATACGACTAGGAGAGTTAATCTAGTAAGAAGTTTGATTCAATTAATGTGATAATAGCCAAACCGTTTTGGACATAAAAGTTTAGGTGGGGGTCTTCTTAAAAAATACGGATTCGTGTAAGAATAAATAATATCGTAAATCTCAAATAGCCCAGAAAAAATCAACCGTACAAAGAGTTATATTTGATCATCATTCGAAGCTCACCACACGTAAAAATATTATTTGTATCCCCTCGATCGAAGTGCAACGTTCGTCCTGTCGACGAGTGAAAAGAGAGCTATGGACTGTTATATGGTGGAAAAACACCGATGGTGGCGATAACAATAAGCATTTGTAGTGATATCAGAGGGTCTAGTAGTAGAGATATTACTATGTAGCAGTCAAGCAGACCATGTGTGATGGTCTAGCAAATTCTACATTTTTCTACGGAGCGGTGTTGGCTTGTGAGGCTTGTGATTAAATACATAAGTTCTCTTAGGCACCAAGGGCTAGGTAAAGTTTGTTTTAACTAGCTTCCCTAGCAGTAAAATTATCATGTATACGAACAACAATGGACCTAATTGGGTGACCTAAAGTGATTTTTAAAAGCAGCTTTGGAATAATTGCCAAATTGTCAAAAATCGATAATAATTTCATACCATAGACAATCTCTTAGATATAATTGGAGGTACCTATACAAGTCGAGATATACCACACAGTGGTTTTATATTGGTGCTAATAATTAAAAAATTCAATCAAACACTGGGATTCATTCATCTCATTCCTCTTGATTACAAAGCCTATTATATTCCATCAAAAGAGGACTAGATGATAAAAGCACATATAACTGCTGTCAATTTCTACACGTATGGTTTGAAAATTAATAAGAAGGTACGGTTATCGGGTATGGTCGGTTTTCGGTGAAAAACTAATGGTACATCTTTGATGGATGGTCATCTCAATTTGCGCGCATCATCCGATAAACATACAAGACAACAAGACAAATCTAGGAGTAAAGTAAACCTTGATAGGTACTGTAGTCACATTTTGGGATTGATAAACAGTAATTTAATATTTTTGCGATGCCCCTTAAAACCTCTAAGCAAATTGGCTTACATCTTATAAAAGTCGGATATTATACAGTAATCTTTCAATCTATATATGATTTTAAAATCAATTCACCTTTCTAAACCACCCCCAAACATGTAAAAAGTAAAATTTTTATTAAAAATTCAATTTAACTAAAAAAATCGAATAATAACTGGCACTAAAGAATTGATAAAAATAAATAAGAAATCTTTCTTTTCTTCGACATCTTATAATATCTTTTCCCTATATATAAGGTTGTATTCGATCGTCTGGCAACAATAACCTGTATAGTGATAAGGAGATGAGGCGCATCTTATCGTCGTATAAGGTGCCTCTAAACATAATTCAATATCATCTTTTTGTGTGTGTATGTGTGTGTGTACCACCTTCTTATATTCTATTCACCTTAAATCGGATTTTTTTTATTATTATATTCTAATTCTATTCTATAAATACAACCGGTATTTTTTTTCTTGGTTTTTCATCATATTTATTATGATTTTTTGACTTAAGAGAATCAAGGACTACATCTCGTACGTGTATGATTCCTATATCTAGAAATAAGTTGATAAAGAAGTTTATTGAAAGGGTTCGAGAAATTAAATTTAAAATAAAATGGACTCGTTTTCTATACGCAGAATACTAAGCGGATTGGGAAACATATAAGGACGGGGGCTCCCCTCGACCCCACATAAGTGAATTTCGATTAAAATGTATATATTCTCGATGGTTATCGTTTAATTTAGCGTGAAAAACTCAACCGGTAGGTATACATATACGTAACTAAAACCGAAATCAGATTTGTTGGGAAGATCTCGTAATTTTTGCCCAAAAACACTGTATATATACACATAAACGGGTACACATCTCACTTTGTGTACGAGAAAAGAAAATATTGTTGTTGTTGCGATAACAATAAAATATTTTCTTGTCGTCTATATATTCGTAATGTGCGTTGGTATGTATACCAACAGTCTCGTATACACATAAGATGGGAAACGAGCGAACCGCAATACCACACACAAGTATCGTTTTCACTTTAACATTTTTATGTGAAGATTTCTTCGTATACATCTTATAAATGTGTGTATATATATTGTACATTACTGCGCTTGAAAATGGGAAAATCAACATTAACTAAACATTAACGTCGTCATGATCAACATCATCATCATCAACATCATCCAGTGTCATATAAATGTTATGTTATTTTGTTTAAGGGAGGCGACCAAGTAATAAATATTTATGGAATTTTTTTTAGTATATACATATTTTGTGGCCCCCGCATCATACATACATATATACATACGCACACCCACACCCCATATTGGCTGGATATGCTCATTATACGAAATTTTTCCAACTGTCTGGCATATACATAAATTAATCATATATATATATATATATATATATATATATATATATATATATATATAAAAGCTTGGTACATGTATTTAGGTTAAACCAAAAACGGGTTTGGAATATACTAACAAAATTGTCATTCATTTTTACCCATCGTACTCGAGTACTCATTTCGAAAACCCCAAAGCTATTATCTAGTACATACTAAGAGAGACATAGAGTTAAATGACATTCAAATAGAAAAAAATAGTCATTACTATTATTGTTATTACGATTACTATTACCGTTTGCTATTATTATTATGATTATTATTAGGATGTTGTGTGTTTGTGTATGTATATAGTTTAGGAAAAATCTGATAAGAGATTTTTTTTTTTATCAATTTTCGTTTCTGGGTAAATGATGATATAGGAAAGATGGAGACATGTCTCTATGCACGTCTGTACTGTAGTGGGTGAGTCGTATATATTATAGAGAGGTGGATGCAGACTGAGAAAAATCGGTATAAATTGAATTTGAAATTTATTAGAATTTTATCTTAGGGCTATTTGGTAACATACCTCTATATACACATATATATAAACTAAGAAGATATGATCTGGATATTTACTTATATATACAGAATTGGTTTGGTGATAAATTATAGACGATATATGTATGTAGGGCAGATAATAAATAATGTAATACAACAATTTACACATTATAGAGTGATTTGAATTGTAATTTGTTCAAAGTAATTCACAATTTGGGTTAAACCATTTGGGATAGGTAAAACTATTAGATCATGGAGTAGTTAATTTGAATCTGCAACACAACTATATGTATAACAATAAGCCAAAGGTGGAGTTGGAGTGCTACTCGCCTGTTAACAAGATGGGGGAGCAAACATTCATATATAATTAAGCCTACTATCGAGCCTATTATGGAGCCTCATAGAAGATACTGTTTTTTGTGAACCATGTAAGAAGAAATGCGAAATAGAAATAGATTGTTGGTCACGCTCTCTGATGCTGTTAAACATAAGCTAACAGAAGATATTTAATCTAGTCGGTTACATGATAGGTTATCTCTTCAATTATATATGTAGTTACAGGGTGCCCCACCTTATATGTCGGTATGTAAATATTGAATAACTTAACATCTGTCAAATGATAAGAAATGGTTTCAAACGTCAATTCAGTACAATTTTAACCATATAAATCGATTTAAGGTGTCTTGACTCAACGTGCATATACCAAAATATCGCGGCTAACAGGCAGCGTCCGACAACACCATTCGGCAATCGGGTTCCATGAAACGTTACTGCATGACCAAATAGTGACTGTTTGGGCCTCCTGTTGCACCAAAACCATCGCTGGGTCATATTTTTTCAGGAAAAAATAAACAGTCGATGGAAATTATGCGTGGTTGGTTGTTTTGTTGGCCTGAAAATGTGTGAAAAAGGGCTGGATGGTATTTGGTTTTAACAAGACGGTGCGTCATGCGACACTGCAAATAATTGAGGTTCTGTAACGAAAATTTCCTAAACTACGAAGCACAATCCGAAACGATATTAAAATATTAAATTTCAATTGGAACAGGCAGGACATCAATAATGGGAAAATTTGTTACAAAACATCTTTTCATAGGAAATAGTTACTTCATGTATTTTTAGTCTCCCTACAAGATGTTATGAGAATATTGGAGGGCAAATGTCTACAGCGACAATTATCTGATAATAGCAACTGAAATTCAACATCGACTGACAATAGTCAAGCTCACCTACCGGAACAACACTATAGAAAACCATAGATTAGTGATGAAATAGTGGAACAAACTTTCGATATAGGCTTCCACAATACAACGGAAACTAGAAGAAAATATGAACACACAGCGAAAAAATTGAAGAAAATGGCAATTATAGACTGAAATCGAGCTAAGCAATATGCAGATGGTACCCGACAGTACGTACATGCTAGAGGGTAGTTACTTCAAAGTTCGGATAATTTTTCGTTACTTCATGTGTTTGGACAAACCAATCGTACAGAGCTAATACACAACTTGAATCTAATGGAAGTACTCATTGCTGGTTTTATACTCGTATAAATAGGAACATAATGTGTATAGTGGCATTATAGTAAAATCTCGGCAATGTCTTGTAAAAGGCAACAAGTCCTCCAGAACACTTGAACTTCTGAAAACTGTACTCAAAATGTATGTCAAAATAAATGATAGTATTCTGCTCCGTTGGGCAAGTGAAGTGGCTCATTGGACCGATATGATTTATTGAATTTTCAAAATGCTTTCGAAAAGTTGTTAGAATATAAAGGACAAACATCCTTTTGATATAAAGGACAAACATTTTTCTTTTTTTCATTATGAAGAACGAGCCATAGCGTTCTGGTTCTGATTTAAAATTTTACCTTATTGGTTTAGATTCGAGGACTTTATCTGATAATACTATCTTACCAATATTCCACTGTGTAAGGTATTCGAAAAAAATTTTAAAGTTCAGATTGCTGATCATTTAAAGAAACATATAGTTTGATCCATTTCAATCAAATGGAAGAGCCACTGTTTTTCAACCCTATAGGAATTTTAAAAAGCTTCCGATTCAATTGATTTTATTTATTTTCTTTTTTTCTTGTTTTTATCTCTACAATCGGTTTTGGGACTCGAGGCACTTCCAACTTTTTCGCGGTTTGCTTATTTACGTCCTTACCTTACGCTATTACAGCCAAATCGAGGACGTACGGGCTATAGCTCCGATAAACGTAGAACCATCTGCACATTGCATAGCTCCATGATAGCCAAGAGTACTGATATGGAAGATGGGTTGGCCCATGAATTCTGCACTCCAACAGGGGTCATAGATGTATCCATTCACACCACCGATCGTTATCGTATGGTGAAAAATTCATTTGGCTATCCCTATCGGGATTCGAACCCGGTACCTCCCGCTTCAACTTTCGAAGCTTTAACCGCTGCGCCACCTGGGTGGTGATTTGATTTCTTTTGAACCCAATAGAGGGTTTTCTTTGATTATTATCCCAATACCATTTCGTGATTGGGGGCTTCAGGGATTGATATATGGTACCATTTTGTATTGAGTTCTTCCATTTATAGATTAACAGCACAATTGCAATTGGAAAATATTATGCGAATTTCATTGTGATATTTGATCACGACTCTATTTTTTGTTGTCATATTACCATGTCAATTACTTAATAAAATGAGCTTTCAAACTCGCCCGGTGCACTGAAAATATCTGTCATCGTTGCAGCTATGGTGATGTTACAGGTAATATATTTAACGAATAACCGATCAGTCCTCAAATAGATCGATATTCACAATACATCGAGAATCGTGCAATTCCGCCATGTTAAACAAAGTTGGTACTACACTACGGTGGGGTTGAATTTGAATGCTTTTAATTTTAATTTTTCAGAGCATTTAAGGTTTGGTTCATTTGCTTTCAGAGCATTTGACCAAACAGCAGTTGTAGAGATTATGGTTAGATATCAGTGTTTAATCAAAATTCACCAGTTTACTATCAATTTTGTACATTATATGCTGATTGAGTTGTGCTTTTAAAAGCACCAAAACACTATTGATCAACGCTCTGAATACTTACATCCAAATAAGATAATGGAACCTAATCATATATATGTAAGGGCTCAATTTAAATTATCAGCATTTAATTTCCATTGAGAACCTAGCTTCTTTACCCTTCCCATCATGCAAACGTGAAAATATAACTCTATTAATATAATTCTAATATAATTCTAAATATAATTCTAAATATAGAATTATGAATTATATATGATCTCTCAGAATGCACCAAAATCATTTATTAATGTTATCTATTGATTAAACATTATATTTTGTTATGGAAGTAATAAGGCCAAGTCAACAATGGTTTGCATATTCAATTTAACCGGCAATTTTCAGTAAAATATGTCGATAATGCAGACTAGGGTTGGTTAAGATGTCATTTCAACATTGTGAAAAATTGCATCACGTGTAGAAAGGACTGACTCCATTAGTTTTAGTTCTACGTAGCCAGATCCCATTGCACTAACTTTACCTATAGTAATGGGTGGGTAGTCCATGTTTGTCTTTCCAATTACCGGTTATTTCGAGTGTTGCAACTTGTGAAACGAATTCGTGAACCTGGATGGTTATTTGCAACCAAGGAAACTGAACCTATTGCTCAGAATGGGTCTGAGTTCGGTTCGCGATTTGACTTCGTTGAAGTTTTTTTTGTATAAAGACGATAAGTGTAATGCTAATAAATCGAGGTTGCCATAGAGATAAAGATCCATCACATTCTGAAAAATTTGACAGATTCGGATACTGTAAGGTCCACCGTGGATGATACTTAATGGCAATATAATATACTCTTTCTAATAAAACAAACCGCACTGAAAAGTATTTATTCTTTGAATCAAGGGCCAAATTAAATCGGAACTATGGAATGAGCCATCCTGCGTATCTGTTGGTTTCTATCTTAATTATTTTGATGCTCAAACCAATCTTAACTATACATAGCCCAATGGAGAACGTTTTTTTACAGGTCTGATTTTAATATATAGAACCATCTGAACAATGCATAGCTCCATGCTAGTCCATAATACAGACATGGAAGATGGGTTGGCACATAAATTCTGCATTGCAATAGGAGGTCGATCGTCACAAATGGTGAGAGCTCCATTTTGCAACCTGCCTTAATCGAGATTCGAACTGAGCACCGACCACTCAAACTGCAGGAGATTAAGCGAATTAATTTGTTTTTATTATAAAAGCTTAACGAGGCCATAAAGCCAATTTATTTCTCCAGATGGTAATGTGTTCAGGTATCCGTATAAATATCTTCAAAACAAATTTAATTATTATTCCGCCATGACTACTCGCAAAAAGCAATAATATTTTAAATCACCAAAAACCATTTATAATTTTCGACGTTTTAACACTTTAAAAATTCACTTTACAATTTTAATATCAAAAACCAACAAAGAATTGCTCAAAACCAAATTGTCAAGTATCTCACCAAACCAATCCTCCATTTGTCATTCAGATTAAATTATTTATTAAGGATTTGTTGACAATTCTATAAGGAAAATAAAAATACACGTTTCCCCCACATCCAAACCTCTTATATACATATTATCGGGGATAGGGGAACATGGATTAATATACAGTCAACAGTTACGCGGATGTAGGTCGATGCGGGAGTAAAATGATCAAATAACAAGATGATGGTAAATATTTCAATTTACATTCGCGCAACTTATTTGTTGTGTGTGTTGGTTCGCACTGTGTGGATAAAACATGACGATGCCGGGGATGAATCTCAATCTCAACGAACGAACGGAAAAAAGATTAAATTAAGTGTTTAAAGATCCCGTTCTGAATATTAGAAATGAAAAATTTTTGTTTTCTGTTGATTTTCCACAATTTTTTTTCTTCATTATTTGATGTTTTGTTTAGATTAGTAATTGAAGTTGATTTTTGCTCGAGATGAAATTGATATTTTTTTTGTTGAGAATATTGAATATTTTATAATATCGATAAGACATCTTAACAACATGAAAAATTATGTTATTATATAAGAACAACGAATGAAAGAAGCGATTTGCGCGTTGCAACGAACCCTATATATAAATTATGTTGTGGATGGGATGAAGATGTTATGGAGGCTGCGGAGATTTAATATAAATATCCACTCGCGTTCGATCCCTCAAACAAATTTTTAAAATCGCACTGCCGAGTCGTCCGTATATAGGGTGAATACAAAATTAAATTCAGACACTTTAAATTTGAATTTTAATTATAAATTAAAAATTAAGATACGGAAAATAAACAAATCATCTTACCGTATAATTAAGACGAAATAAGATTTTTAACTTTTTGGTTGGCTTGTCTATTTAAAAATAAAAAAAAAATTAAATAAAGTTTAACACCAAGATGCCTCTTGGCTATGTATATACATATTTTAGCACCAAGAAATTGTTAATATTCAAATAACCTGATTATTTCTTAAATATATATATTCATAATTTAAATAAATAACACGATTTTGTGTTTTTTTGCTGTTGATTAGAAAAGTGATTAAAAAGTTAAATAAGTGTTGGTTCATTTAACGATTAATTTTATAAAGTATTTTGAAGTGCTTTTCTCAAGAATCATCATAATCCTGTAAAACCCTCAAATTTTTCTTTTTCTGAATACCAATAAACAAAGCTTTGATTTGAACCACTATCCATTGATTAGGGCGGTTCGTATTATTGAATCAAGAGTCAATTTATAGAGAGCTTTTTGGACTAGCAAAATTCACATCCAGAACTGTTCAAAACCATAAGCGTTTTCTTACCCTCAGGAATATCTTATTCACTATATACCAACCGCCATTGATATATCAAGTTAAAACCAGCTTAGACCAACAGGTATTTGACCTGAGTATCAGATCGTGAAAGACTTTGATTTGGCCAGGCTTATAATGATGTTTCTATTACCAATTGCTCCTATACCAGCTTCTCCATCAATGACCTTTCATATTCAAGTGATTAGGTTTTCAAATTCACAACAAGGCTGACCGGATGTATATATATATATATATATATATATATATATATATATATATATATATATATATATATATATATATATATATATATATATATATATATGTATATACATATATATATATATATATATATATATATATATATATATATATATATATATATATATATATATATATATATATATATATATATATATATATGTATATATATATACATATATATATATATATATATATATATATATATATATATATATATATATATATACTGCACAGTATAAATATCAGTAGCGTGTATATGATGAGGTTGAGTTTAATGTTTTCGACCAACCGAAACTAGCCTAGCGAGACAGCAGAATAACACGTATAAAAACCTTTGAATACAACCTTCCTAAGTTTCGAGTACTATTATTTACTAAACACCGCTATTGCCACACGGCAACACAAATAACTTCTGCCTCATTCAAATTCAATGGTGATTGCGCATTCTCAAGGAACTCTAACAAAATCACATACATCGAAAGTGGTACAAACATTCTAACTCATAATCGAATATCGGTTCACTTAATTTAACGATGGTTCGGGTAGCCTTCTCAATGCGCATATATTTCCAGGAAATCGTCTCTACGATGCAACAAGTATAATCACTAAGGCGAGCTTAACTACAGCACTGTCAAGTAACTAACATGTAGAGTTGCAACAACCAAAAATACGAAACCGTTATTCTATCTATCACCAATACAATGATCGGTTTTCAATACAATGAACTGTTACAACACGACTCACTATGTAATATTTACGAATTGAATACTACAAATAACAAGTCCAGTGGCGGACGCTGAATGAAATGGAGTTAGATCTTTCTAATCAACTGATGATTTGGTGAAAGCCATCGGAAGCTCATTTTGGAGAGAAAATTTTGCAACAGAAATGAGGTACTAACAACCTTCCAGAAAAAAATAATCGACTGGCTACTCCGACATATATGGATCACTTTAACTCGCTCGAGTTTAGTTCTATAACCTATTGTTTATTCTGAAGTTGTAACGAACATTTACTCTAACCACGGTATATCTCCGCCTTTTGTTAAATAATTGTAAAACGTTAAATACAAAAAAAATAGCAAACTTGTTTCAAACGAGACAATCTAAAATGTCAGACCATAGTGCAGGTGGGTGTACAGCTTGGCTGATGACGAACCAAATTAATTCTGAAAATTTTGTTTTCTACTTCGACATTGCACCAGCCCACAAATATGAAATTATTATTACCAAAATTGTGATAGCTGCTCGTACTTACAGTTTGGCATATAGTTACAGCTCATGAGAACGTAATTTTTGATCCGAGGGTAGACGTCTATCAGTACGAATTGTCTTATTCGAGATTTTTTTTTTAATCCATATTATAAATTTATTTACAGCCGAGCCGTGTTAATCTAACATACAAAAAACGAGAGCACAACCACTGCATAGTTTGACTCTCGGATGGATATCAATCGGCGAGGTTGATAACGAGGTCGGCTCGATAAAATACATAGATATAGCTGTGACGAGAATTACCACTTAAAACAAAAAATTGGTTGTAATTTCAATTTTTGGACAGGGTTACCCAAACTATATGGAGTTTTGGACCACGCTACGTTATTTTTAAATTATTTTAAAACCGTCGTATGTACCTACGTTTGCCCAGCTCATAATATCGTTCAAAGTATTGGTGGGCAAATAAAACACGAGATAGTCATCATAAAAATCAGTGGACATCATAACGGCGATCGGCGATTGTTGTGTTTCACATTGAACTGGTGATACCAAAAAATTGTGTTTTTTTTTAAATTAAATTGTGTCGTGTTTTCATTTCTTAGTAATTAAAATCGTAGTGTGTTTTTAAGCTTAAAGCTCTAAAATTTTAAAGTGTCTAATTGTTAGTGTAAGAAAGCAAAACGATATACGATTACGTGTCGATTGAAGTGCGGTGTTTATTTTTCAGCCATTGCGACACTAGAGCTCTAGTGGATTAATTGGTGAGTTTTTTCATGCATTTTTTTTTGGTTGTTGTCGTTTGAAAACATTATTTTGTGAATTGGGAATAAAATGAAGTGCAATAAAAATTACTGGTTTACGTGAAGCATGTGCCATCGCCGACAATGGTGGTTACAGTGTAGCCCCTCAAATTCTCTCAGTTTTATACACTACGCCATTTGGTCGGTTTATAGTCGAATTAAGTGAGCTTTTAAAACTGATACACCAAGTAAGTAACTGTTGTGTAAGTAAATTAACCAGTGAACAAAACTGAATAGTGTGCTGATTCAAGCTTTACATTCTTGCCCAAACTTTAACAGTTTTCTACCGACTACTGAGATCAATTAGGGGCTTTGAAAGTTTATGGGTGTGTCTAAAATTAACCGACTTAATATAATTTTTAATTAAGATCTTAGTTTTATTTCCGGCCCAATTCAAAATGCAGACTTGACGTTGAATTTGCGTTAAATTGATGTGCATATGTCAACAAGTAAATTCAACTTAATATAACCTCCTTGATTCTGACACTCATTCGCAGACTAAAACATTGGAATAGCTCATCTCTGATTATGATATCTCTGAACTATAAAAAGTTCATGTATATGGTGAATAATTAAATTTTATTCAGTCACTATTGGAGATCATTACATGGTTGTTGCATTTTACTGGTCTATAGGGACACATTTGCCTGAAATGATCTTAATTAATCATTATTTAGACTCTCTCGGATCTTATATACATAGTCTGATTTGTCTATTATTTTGGATGAGTTTCAGCGACAATTTAACGACTTCAGCCAAGAAAGATAAATGTTTATTATATGAAATGTAGATGGCATGAAAGCCCACTAGAAATTTGCAAGATTTTTTATTTATAGTTGGATCGAAGATCCTCTTTTAAATTTAGTATAACATGTACTTCCTCTTCACAAAATATCATATTATTGTGTAGAATCTGCTACAGTAACTGTATTTCTACAAACTAGTAACAATTTTGATTTTAAATCTCAATACGTACCTTCCAGCCCTATTATTAACAACCAAACTACCTAAATTAATAATATTCATGGACCAATTTTAACAAGCCCCATCGATTTGAATTGCACTTTGAAATTCTATTGCACTCCAACTCATGAGAATTTTGTTATTCTAAACTTAAGCCAAATCGCTTTAAATAAGTTAATACTGTATAATATACTTTCATTAGCGTGTGCCAATAAATAATCATAACCAAACGGGCTAGAACTGGTTCTAGACGACTCTCTATTGACTTTTATCACTTGAGTTTGACTATTTATGTCATGGATTAAAATTTTTTATGGATTATACAGCGATCCAGTGGTTTTCTTCCAATTGTAAAAAGCAAGAAAGCTCTATTATTTGTTTTAACACTATGGAGCTCCCTCAAATCCAGGAGATGCGAACACAAAGATATTTGTGACATTAATTATTTGATAAATATAGCCCGTCGAGTTAGATGCTTGAAATCCAATAGCTTGACGAACATTTTTACTGTAGGTTTAAAATTATTCACTACAAGTTTTTTTCTGTACATATTCAACCTGTTTGAATTTATTTACGAATTAGTTCAGCAAGTTATCAAATATTGAGATTTAGTCTCGAAATACTCAAAAAATTGTCGAAATTGAAAATCGCATCCGTTGTGTGGATAAAAGGTAATCGTTAGCAGACAGTAAGGAATATTTTGTTTGACTTCAATTTTAGGTTCGATTATGACTAACCGCAATGAAAGCACAATGTTTTTCAGAAAATTGCTTTAGTAAAAGCTTATAACGATGGGCTCAATCCCAAAACCGTAAAGAAAGGCCCAATTAAAATTTTGGAGCTTTCCCTCCTAAAATTTGAATTTTATCAAAACTATATATTTAACACTCAAAAATTGGAACTATACAGTGTCACCATTCAGCAACAAACAGTGAAGAGAATACCAACAATTTACAGCTTATCTATTACAGCTTATTTACGGTTTGAAGCTTTTTCGATCTCTGAAAATCGCACCAACAAATATAACGAATTACTATTTCTCAATGAAAATTTTGGGACTCAAAACCTCCAGCCATTGATTTTAAAGCTCAATATGCGCCTTGCAACCCTATCATCATCAAAAATAAGCTACCTCAGTTAGTAATATTCATGAACCAATTTTAACAAGACCCATCGATTAGAATTGCACTTCGAAATTCTGTTGCACTCATGCTCATAAGAATTTGGTAATTTCAAACGAAATTATGAGCTCTAAGCCAAATTGCTTTCAATAAGCTTAGTACTGCATAATATACTACCACTAACGCATGTCATTCAATAATCATACCCAAGACTATTGACTTAAATCACTTGATTTTGACTATTTATGTGCGGTTATCGTCCTCTTCCAAAAAGCTAGAAAGCTCTATTATGTGTTGTACCATCCTTTGAGCTCCCGTCAAATCCATTAGATGATTTATTTTTAAGGGAGTTGATGATAAACTATTCACTTGATAAATAGAGCCTGTCGACCTAGATGATTGAAAGCCAATAGCTTTAACTGTTTGACGAACATTTTTACTGTTCGTTTGAAATTGTTAAGCATAAACAGGTATTTATTCGATTATTTGTGGGCAGAAAACGAATATTTTGTTAGACTTAAACTTCTTGTTAGACTTCAACTTCTAATAAGATTATGGCTAACTGCAATGAATTCAGATTGTTTTTAGAAAATAGCTTATAACGATGTGTTAAATATCAAAACTCACAAAACCATAAGAATATATGGAAATTTCAGAGCTTTTTCCACCTAAAATCAGGGTTTTATCAAATGTATTCACTTAAACTCAAAAATTAGTACTATACAGTGACACCGTTCAGCAACAAACCATGGAGAGAATATCCACAATTCACAGCTAATCTATATGGCTATTTTCTGTTTGAAGCTTTTTCGAGCTTCTAAAATCGCACCAAAAAATTTTACGAATTATTATATCTCATTGACAGTTTTGGGACTCAAACCCTCTTTCCCATTGATTGTAAGGCTCAATATACGCCTTCCAGCCCTATCATCATCAACTAAGCTTCCTAAGTTAATAATATTCATGTACCAATTTAAACAAGACCCTTCGATTTGAATTGCACTTCGAAATTCTGTTGCTCTCCAACTCATAAGAACTTGGTAATTTCAAACGAAATTATCAGCCTTAAGCCAAATCAAATCTTTCAATAAGCTTAGTAGTGAATAATATACTACCCCTAACGCGTGCCAAAGATTAATCATAACCAAACGGGCTGGAACTGTTCCTCGACGAATCTCTATAGACTTACATCACTTGAGCTCGACGATTTATGTGCGGGATTGAAACTGTTTATGGGTTATACCACGATGCTGAGGTTGTCGTCCAGTTGCAAAAAGCTCTATTATTTGTTCTACCACCCTTTGAGCTTCCGACAAATCCAGGAGATGATTTATTTGTAAGGGATAAATAGAGCTTGTCGAGTTAGATGGTTGTAAGCCCATAAATATAACTGACGAACATTTTTACTGTAATTTAAAATTATTCACTGAATAATTACGTTTCATTTTTAACCTGTTTGAATTTATTTACGAATTATTTCAGTAAGTTATCAGAGATGAAGTCTGGCAATACTCAAACAATTTGAGATAACCGTAAGCGGACAGTATAAATGACTTCAATTTCAGGTAAGATTGTCACTAACCGCAATTAAATCAGATTGTTATCAGAAAATAGATTAATAAAAGCTTATAACGTTGTGTGAAATATCAAAACTCACAAAACCATTAAGAAAAACATATATCAGAAGATTTGAGTGATAATTAAAATATTGGAGCTTTTCACACCGAAAATCTGGATTTTATCAGAAGTATTAGCTTAAATTTAGTATGCAACCTAGAATATTTTACCGCCACTCAAAAATTAGCACTATACGGTGTCATCATTCAGCCACAATTCCCAGTTTATCTATATGGCTATTTACTGTATGAAGCTTTTCCGAGCTTCTAAAATCCCACCAACAAATATTACGAATTACTATATCTCATTGAAAATTTGGGACTCAAAACCACTTCCCATCCCAAATCGGATACAATTATTTTGGTAGACTAGAAAATATATACAATTTATATCACAATTAAGCTCGAATTTGTTTTATTTTTACTCGAATTAATCTTTTTCTAATTTACCTATTTATAAATTATGGTTTAATTACATATAAAAACCACTGTACGACCGACTGAAATACACAACGAAACCGAAATGTTTAATTACAACCAAATATTTTTTTTTAACTCGATTTTTTTTTCATTTCGATAGAAATATATCCCACCAAATACCACCCTCTCTCCCCTATATATAATTCACCCCATTCCCAGTCGTAAAATTATTAAAAAGGAAATGTTATATAATTTCGTCTAATGAATTTCAAAACGTATAATTTGGTTGCAATATAATATTCCAACAAGTCGACGTAATGTAATGAAAAACTCTTGGAAAATTGGTACACACACAGCACAGACACAGACACAGAGTGAGAGAGAACAGAAATATTGTATTAAACAATTAACCAAAAAAAAAACTGTACATGTTCATAAGGTCACGTGTTATAGTATTTAAATAAAACGTGCACGACTTATGTATGGGATGTGCTTTTTGTGCCGTTATACAATTTTAACGCAATTATCGTGCTTTCGATATTTATAAAACACTAATTGTCGAGGCGAACGAATCAAATACAAAATAATTAGTTGGGTGAGAGCGCTTACCTTGGAGCTATTAAAAATAGTCGTCGAAAGCTTTTAAATTTAAAACGATAAAATGGTGAATTATAAATCACTTAACTATTTCACTTTACCTATTTAGGTACGAGTCAATATCACTATATATACACTCGAGTTTATTATTTAATAAAAGTCAATAAAAATATTTATTATATTAACAAATAAATTAATTTATTTTATTTAATAAAAAATACAATTTATTATTTAAGTTTTCCAGAATGAGATCCGTTTTGAATCGAGTCAACTTGATAACTGATATTTCAAAGTTCTGTTTACAACCTTATCCGATTTTTCTGTTTTTCCGTTAGAGGTAAAAAAAAAAATAATAATGGGGATAAAAATACAAAATTTTGTTTTTGTAATTTTCCTATTTTCCTTTTCACTGTTGTTTTTTTTTGTTGTTTTGTTCCTTTTTTCGTGTGTTTGGATTTTAAGACGAGAGTAGTACACACGATGATGACGATGACGATGGTGATGATATTGGTGGCAATGATTATTATGATAATGGTGATTTTATATTTTTTATGAATTTTCTATGCGCATCATTGGTCCATAAGCATGCGCTATTATTTATAGTTTGTACCACAAATAAAATATATATGTACATTTTGTGCATACATAGTGATCATTGTATATCTGTATATAGGATATATAATAATTGCTCTTGCTATATGTTCCTACATATCGGGACGGGATATATTCTCGATTCGGTTATCCTTTATTTTGGTACTGTTCTCGAGTCTCGTTTCGTTTATTTTATTATTTATTTGAATTTTTTTTTTTTTGGTTAAATTTTTGACGAAGACACAACATTTGAAGCTCTCGCTTGAGACATACTGTTGGGCACATTTATATACTTTCTGCGAATATATAATATAATGATTTTTCGTAGTCCTGATATTTTGACTACAGGACATTTATTTTATTTTTTTAAATTAGATTTTAATTGGTTTATTTATGTTGATATACATTTTTGTTTGGTACGGTGAGTAAATTGTGAATAGCCCCGCGTCAACAGTTGGTGAAATGTACGGAGAAACGAAATTAAATTGTTTTAAAATTAATTATTTTGTGCTCGATAAAGTTTTAAGATAAACAATTTAATTTTTTTATAATTTAATTCAGATGTAACAGGTGTGTGCGTTCGGATATAATTAGTACAGTAGTTTTGTGCGGTTCAATTAGCGTTTGGTGTCATTTTTTTATAAAAAAATGTTCGTTACACTCCTTTAAACGGGAAGTTGTGAGTTTTCGTCAAATTACCTAAATTGCCAAAACATTTGCATTCCAAAAATGATTCAAATTCCAAGTCATTTGTACAAGATTCAACCCCATCGAATCGAAACGGGGTTGGTATTTTATTATCTTAGCTTAACCGTTCATGTTATATGCGTTGGAAATCTCTGTGATTTGGTCTTTCTTCGATACAGTAAATGTCTAAATTCAATTTTTTCTAAATCTTAAGAATATGGTTCAAACCTGTGGCTATCTATGTGAAGGAAAAAACGAGCCTTAAACTCCTATTTCTAGCATTATCTGTTGGGTTGCATCGATATATAATTTGTCATAAAACCCTACTCAAATCTATAACGTCCTCATATCTGAGCTACCGTCTCCAGGATTACGTGTTAGTATTTATCAAACTTTATCTTCACTTATAAAAATCTCAGCTTATGAAGGTCTCGTCAATATATCATTTGTCATCAAACCCTTCTTCAAGTTATGGCACACTAGGATCTGTAGGGCCATCTATAGGATTACCTATTAATGGCCATCAAACTTTGCCAATACTTGTTGTGATTTAGGACTCAGAAGACTCAGCCCTTGACAGGGATATCATTTGTCATCAAAACCATACTCAAGGCTATGACATACTCAGAGCTATAATCAACGATTGAAGGGATTTACTAAGATTTGTAAAATCCAAAATCTCAGCCCTTAAGGTTCTCGTAGATATATCATTTCTCAGAAAAGTCTACTGCAAGCTATAACTTACTTAGATCTGAACAACAATCTCTAAATTTACTTGTAATGTTCATTAAACTCTGTCTTCACTTGAGTTCGTCATGATTTACTCAGATCTGAAAAGGAATCTTTACAATTATCTGTGGTCATCACACATTGACAAGACTTGAAGTGAAGCAAGATTTTTAAAATCAAAAATCTCAGCTCCTGAGGGTCGTGCCGATAATAATATGCCATCAAAACCCTACTCAAAGCATACTAGGATCTGTAGAGCTACCTCGAACTTAACCGATACTTGTAATAACATCACAAATCTCTGCCTCTGAGAATCGCGTCGAAATATAATTTCTCAGAAACCCGTATCTCAAGCCATGACCTATTCAGATCTGAACAGCTATTTCCAGGGTGAGATGTTTCATTAAACTGTGTCTTTACTTGTTGTAATTTAGAAAGATTTATAAAATCAAAAATCTCAGCCCGAGGGTCACGTCGAGATATAAGTTATCCTACTTCAAGCTATGATATACTCAGATTTGAGAAGTTATCTCTACAATTGCCTGTAATGGCCATCAAACATTGTCAACAGTTGTAGTGATTTTTTGGGAGCATTTATTATCGTTAATTCTAGATTATAAGGTGAAACAATTTGATCGTGTAGCAGAGAACATTCAAAACTTGTCATACTGTAGTTTTTATACATCCAGTTAAAAATGGTCGTAATCACTTCGCTATAGGTTAACGTGGTACAGTAGATTATGATCCCTAGACAAATCGAATGCGGTTAAGTCGGTGTAGAGTACGTTAACTTGTCTGGCTTTCTCTATTTCTTAGAACCTTTCAGTAGAAATATCATTTCTAACGGCTTCAGTCTTGATGTGTAGGGTAAATATTGATGAGTAACAGTTGAGATCCTGTAGTTATCTGAACCTTGTGGTTTATGGAGCAACTAAGTAAACATATCGGCTGTGATCAACGGGTTGCAAAACTTTTGTTCTTTAAATGTTTTCCGTAGCAAAACTTTGCTAATCTGGAGCCTAATTTCACATCTCTTAACAGGTCTTAAATATATACGATAATTGGAAATAACTTGCGGATTTTTTCATCAGTTACTGAATTATATATATATATATATATATATATATATATATATATATATATATATATATATATATATATATATATATATATATATATATATACGGGATATAAATAGACACATTCTAGGGTCCTCCACCTCAAACAAATTCTCGTTTTTCTCAGAAATTTAACTATCTAATGACGCTAATTCGAAAACTGGCAAAGCTGTAGAAGCTATATCAGGGTCTATAACTTCTACTGGAGCAAAAGCACAAGTTGTAGATTAGTCAGCTTTTATAATGTTCGTGGTAAAAGCTGGAGAATAGACTAAATGCTTAATCAAATAAGTATCCATATTGTATACATAGCATAAAGGCTTACCTATAATCTGGGTTCGCTTTAAGATGATGTTAAAAATTGATAATATACGAAAAATAAAATGCAATTGACATGCCTCATAGTGCATGAAGCGAACATAGTGAAATTACCATAATCACTGTTGTCTGTCCAACACAAAATGGGAAAAAATCACCTTAAGACGATGAATTTGTCTATCTCAAAATTTATCTTACATATTCATTAATCGTCATATATGTATGCCGTCTTATATTGTTGTTCTTATAGTGTTTTCATACTGATAATCCTCACAATAGTATATTTGATCCGATTGCGTGTACTCAAAACAATACCCAATTATCTATATAATATAATTAAAATGCAGGGATAATAACAAAATTTATCATAATTTATTAACAGTTTTCAATGAAATTTTGAGTATGGTAGACCGCAAGACAACCACAAGTATCTTAAATAAAATAATCACAAATTATATCGTTATGATACACAAAGTTAATCTTTTGCTACATTGTATATCTGCTTGTTCTGTTATAAGGTCGATATGTGATTATTCTAAGAAGACCGATGTTCTATTTATCGTATTGTGTTACACGATGCTAATAAACAATAAAAGCATATCAAAATTATAGATAATAGTATTTAATCTCTTATTAAATAATATAATTATTTTTGTTAATTATATATTTGAATACAGGAGCACGTCGAATAACACACACAACATTTGCGAGTTCAAATTTAAGAAATTATCACTTTGGTGACGAGTATTGTGCTCTTAGAACCATCTGGTATTTTCTCAGTTATAAATTCAGTTTATAGCACTGCGAAAAGCATGCGTCACTTTCAGTGTTCCAGCTTATGTTTCTCATATAAACAAAACCACTACAGATCTAGAAACTGTCATGCATCTCATCTAGAATAAATGCAAAATTTTTATCTTGTATTAATTTCTTTAAGTCCAAAAGTACATTTCATTTTGAAATTGAGATTATATTTAGTTTTTAAATATTAATTTGACTTAAAATTTTTTGAAGTAAAATTTTTTTCAAGCAAAATTTTTTTCAAGTAAAATTTTTTTCAAGAAATTTTTTACATAAAAATATCTTTTACTGTAAATTTTTTTTAACAAGTTTATTGTTAACAGAGAATTTTAACACAAATAAAATTTTGGTGGTAAATAATTTTTTTTCGAAGAAAAAAATTTTCTAGTAAATTTTTTTTTCAGAAAAATTGTGTTTTATCTCCATTTTTTGTTTGAGTTTAGTTTTGTTTTCAGCAGTGGCTTAAAAATTACAGTGGGTGATCCATAGTTATCAATAAACCGCTCATCTGTTGGTAATTCTGCTATTTAAGCAGTAATTACTTGCTGTCGGTATGCAATAAACTATATCAATAATTTCTATTTTGCGTTATCAAACACCAGTTTGGATCACATGGCACACTGATTGTTATACATATTCAGCTTGTTTCTATATTTTTCTTTATGTTAACTTTATATTATTGCCTAACTGCATTGGCTGACAATTTTATGAGGCTATAACCAACATTCTAAAAACCGATTCTAATTGAATATATTTCTTGGTCACAATTGTGAAAGTACTTCAACTGTCATAGACAACTATTGCACTTTTTTGGCAGTTTCTCACATTTGATTGACCCTCATAGAGTTTTCTCTTGGGTTGCTTATCGGACGGGTCATCCCTCTGCGTGAAAGGTCTTTGCTCATATCAGCCGGACTTCCATCGCCAAAGATATCTGCACTCGATAGAGGTCGAGAATCATTTCTCAATCATCTTCCCACTATACTTGACTCATCTGAGTATTCAACTTACTCAACCGAAACACGAGTATTCCCATGTATTTACTTCACCCTGTGGAAAAAAATCGTTTATCTTCAGAAATAATATAAAAGTAGGTCACGGTGTGTAATTTTGAAACCTCTAGTACTTTGAAGTAAAGTGGGTAAATATGCATGTTCACATTCGATTGCCAAGCGATTGTCTTGATTTTGGACGTATAAGATTTAATCTTAGGATTTTATCTCAAAAGATACTACGTTTGACGTTTGATGGTAAATTTTTTTCATGAAAGTTAATTCTTACAAAAGTTTTTTTTGTGATAAATTTAATATCAAATATTTTTTGCTAATAACTGTGTAGTTATAATATGATAGTTTTTTGCAATCTACGGTTAAAACCCAGTTTTAAACTAAAATTTTTAGGTTGTAAAATTTTTTTACAAGATTTTTTTTCTTAATTTTTATTTTTTTTTTTCAGTTAAAAAAAAGTGTAGTTTAAAGAAACGTAGGAAGGGAGTTAAATGTTAAAATAAAAAGTTTGCTGTGTTGTGTTCAAAACAAAATAACAAAGAAATTTTTTTAGTCTAAATTTTATTTCAAGTAAAAGTTAAAAAAAAAAATATGTTTTGTTTCTCGTTTTGATTTAAAGACAACATTTTTAGCAAAACTTTTTTCATGAAACGTTTTCTTAAAATTTTTTTCACTCAAAAATCCATTTATTTTTTTTTTCTTTCAGAAATTTGATAATAATTTGAAAACCAATTTTAATGATTGCTGTGATATAATGCCAGCATATTACCAGTTATGTATTAAAGGTTGAATCGTTTTTGCGGGTGGATAAAAAACCCGCTATACATCGTCAATCTGTACACCAACCCATTTGAGAATACATTCTCTGGTAAATTTTTTATTTTAATTAATAGGTAAAATTTGGGAAATCCCAAAAATGAACCCATACAATCATATATTCAGTAAAAATCAATAAGGATTAGTTGAACTGTATTTATATGTTTCCGCAATCGTTTATTACAACTACTTTGTAACTGGTGATGTGTGGCACTAAACTATATTTAGTTCGTTCAGCATAAAAATAAATCCGTCTCAAACTGATTTGAAGCATATTTTATATAATATCTATCTTATGTTTGCGTCGCCTCGTATCAAATCTCGTTTTGGCTTCTTCATGGTTGACATTATTTATTGAATGAGTATATGTGATATATTTTGTAGATATTATTGATTATCGAATAAATAATTTTTGTGCATAAGCTAAGGCAAATTTAAGATGATAGCAACCGGGTGGTATACAACAAATTAAAATCTGAACTAATCCAATTTAATGCTCTCATTAAAATATTTTAGTATGCCACTTTAAACACCTACATACTAAAAACATTTCTCATCCCTCGTTCCAGCTCTAACTGGCACTGACTTAAAACATAAAATATAAAATAACTAAAGGCCTCATTCAAAAAATCGGATTTGGGTTGTTGGGTATATATAGAGTGTGTGTGTGTATGTAGGCAAGTGTCGCACGCATCAAACACACAGTAATGAACTCAACTTTACATACCCTTTTCCTGGAAATGTTTTCCTTAAAAAAAATTCATGTGTGTGTTTGTGTCAATTTTTTTACTTGTACCGCACCCGTACCCATCTTGGGGTTAGGATTTTATTTTATTTCGTTTTTATACGATTTGTTGTTGTTGTGAGTTTTTTCTTGATTTTCTTTTTTTATACTCTTTTAAAAATCCATGAAAATAAAATAAAATCTCATAATAAATCTCATATAAGACACATTTTTTTTATTGAGGAGATAAATTCAAAAAAAAAAAAAGTGTTCTTCTTCGCTTTTTACTATATAAGGGATGATATAAGGTTTTGGATGATGACTTTTGATTTTCGTTTTTATTAAGGAAAAATCTATATAAAATTTGATATAGTGTGAGATATTAAGTGTGGCATTAAGAGATGTGGAAATGGTGGAGAGATACGAGTATATATGAATGAAAATTGTAAGATGAATCCTAAGCAAGTTGTTGGAATTTTTTGTGGATTTAATTTTTTTTTTCGGTGTTTTATATGTATATGGTTGGGGATGTCAAATTATAAATTTATTAGTACATCGCTGCGTGATCTGCATATGTTTAGAAAATGCACCTTACAATCGATATATGTATATATATATATATATATATATATACATTAATGGAATCCTTATCCCACCTTTGTGTTTCGCAATTCAAGGCTTTGTTCTAAAAAGCACTGTACATTTTAATCAAAGTACAGTCCAGTTACGGCCACTTAGAACTTTCATCTTTCAGACAGCATATGAATCTTTGCATAAGATCAGAAGTTCTGAAAATCAGAGGAAGATACGTTTCGAGAATTTGGCGAGTGAGGTAGAACTTTCCATTTCAATGTTTCCAAGGATGTTTTGATCACTATGAAAACAGAAGGCCGTACTTAGTCATGCTGCAAAATCATCTTTATTGTTGTTGTTTGCTAGATTGAGATGTTTCGTTCATATACATAAATAATAATGATCCGGTGTCATAAAAGGCCGTTGGCCTGGAATATTGATTGCGATATCGACACGCTTCTGGACGTTTTAGGTTATCGTAATATTATAATTTTTTGTCCTCCAATATCCCATTTTGCCACCAATATTTTGTAAGGATACTCAGGTCATTAATATGTTTATAAATTGCTTGTTTAGTCCGTTTAATGTAACGAATGAAAATCGAATGATAGTCAAAACTTATTTAAAAAGCCAAAGAAGAGTCGAAAAGGAGCTCAATGATCTGTTTATATGTGAAATACATAGTGTACGAGACGAACATCTGAAACAAATAGAAATGATGGAAGATCGAGATCTAGTGTGTAAAAAGTCGACCTAGTTTCAGTAAAACGAACTCAATTTGGTCTAAAACTATATAGTAAAAGCTTATCTAAAATTTATTGGTACCAAAGAACCATAATAAATTGACAGTGATCGTGATATATACCTTCGAACAGAATAATGAAGTAAGGAAAGTCAATGTGGAGCACTTAATTTCGACCAACTGGTGTGCACTAACGACAATGACTAGAATTCATGGGCTCATACATTTTATTCAGTCAACAGGATGTCAAAAAATAGAAACTGCTATCACGGTAATATATTGTGTCTATACGCAAATCGGTCATCTAGCTTTTTTCGCTTTAACTTTGACGTTTATACAAGGAATTGTGAAATATTTGAGAGTAGTTAGGCTTCAGAATAGGTTGTACAAACAACAGAACATAGGAGCTATCCTTAATTCTTAACCCAGTAGTTGACGTATGATTAAACATAATCTCCTTCGTTAGCGAATTTGTCGATAACCAACGGGAAAATGAAGCATAATATTGTGAATAGTTTTGTTGGTGTTGATGTTCAAGTCTTACAGAAACCGCCCTAACTAGTCCTTTCGAATCTGGAAACAGTACTGTAATTTGTCCTACCCGGACACTTGTACGACGGTTAGCTTTTGTCTTTCATAATGACAATATTTCCTTTTGTAGAGTTCACAGAATAAATGCAGTTTGGTTTGGACTGTTTGCCATCTATAAGTTTGTACCTGTTGTTGCTTACAACTATCTATACATCGGTATTAAATTCAAAATACTCTCGATCTGAGAAAGTTAATTGACCGTCTACTCGAAGGTTAGATTGATGTTATTGTTCGCATTTGAGTTCCAACAGAATTTATCACTAAAGTTTCGCACCTTCTCGTTCTGTTAAAAATGATTTCTGTTACACAATTTCGATACTATAATACAATTGGAATGTAATTTGCCCATTATTTGTTTGGTAGTTTATATAGATTGTCTTTCACAATCCTTGCAGTTGTTTAGTTCGTGTATAATTTAAGAACAACCATGACCAGCCTATATTTAGCTGCTCATGCGTCTGTTACTGTTTTTGATAACTTCTATCATCGGATATTACTGCGGTAGGTAGGTGCAGCTTCTATATTCAGCCAACCTCATATTCACTTTTTAACTAAAGGATTAGTTTAACTTCGATCCCCTTCCATTGATTTTTTCTTCGCAAGGATCAATTCCAAAACGATAATGAGGCCAGTTTCAGGAATCTGTATTAAGCCATTCTGATCTGAAGCATACCATAATATTATGCTTAATCGGCTAATTGCACAGCTCGACTGGCATGATCTGCTGGATTTTCGAAGTTTCTCACATAACAGCCGCTATTTATGACAACCATGCGAACACCAACTGTGAATTGGTCTAACAACCACGCAGAATTCTAGACCGAGACAGCTCGCCAACAATTTGGAATCGGTCTGAACTCCGCTGTCGGTTTTGGAAGAATTTTTGAATTCAAAACGACAATGAAGTGCAATTTTCAAGACGCAATATGTCAGTTTGTATAGAGACAATGTTCTGACTTTCGTTATAATTGAGAGACTTATTCAAAGCATTCTTGTTTTCTACCACAGCCAAAATAATGCTCGGCATACTGCTAGCCAACGAATAGATAATTTTGGGTATTATTTCCTCCCAGGCATGTTGAATCGCTAATTGGAGTACCTAAAAGATTTTCGATTGGGTTTTGGTGAACAAGTGAGCCAATCGAAACCATAATATTGTACTCTGGTTCTTATGTACGGGAGCATTATCTTGCTGGAAAATCCGGCTTTCGTCTTGGTGAATGTACAAAAAAGATTACAGGTGGTTGTCTGAGACGACAAGTAGTTTTTTTTATTGGATGAAAATGCTAAGGTAAGGGTTCTCATGAACTCATTTTTATTTTGATCCTTCGGTTTTTTTGTTCCATAATCAACCAAATCGCCTAAAATATTACGGTTAACTTTTCATCCGATTTGTCTTAAGCGAAAATCTTATTTGGTAAGTGTTAAAACTGCGACTGTGATTATATAATTATGTGACACACTGTATAACATTACAGTGAAGAATTAAAATTTTTTTTGCCGCATCTCCAACTTGGTCACATCTGATGTCATTGTTATAGCATTACTATAGTAATCACAAATTGGAATATTGAAACAGAAGCAGCTTTGGTAAGAGAAATCGACTTTCCTTCATTAGACATATTGTATATGTATCGATAAGAACCGCCATCAAGTGGACAAAGCTTAAAACAAACCGCTTAATGTTCGATCTTGACATGAAAGGCTGAACAGCGAGTTCTTGATTCAATAGATCGTGATCAAATCAAGATGACTCCAATACCTCTTCCTCCAAGTGATCCAACATTAACCAATGTGTCTAATAACATTGAAGCAAGACAATTAATTACATTATTCTTCAAAACACCAAACTTTATCAAACAACGTTAAAGAAAATTTTCCTGTCTGCGCTATGGTTACACCGTATCAATATAAATCAAAGACGTTCAATATAGAGATGAAAACAACGAGAGCAATTTTTGTGATTTATCTTCTAATTAGAAAATTTGAATATACATATATAATGTACATATAGAAATAATTTGAAATCAAAACTAATAAGTCATATACAAAAAATAGAACAAGACGAAGAAGAAGACGGTGAATAAAACGGGAAAAGAAGTGGTATTATGACGATAAGATGTTGATGAAAATTGTATATCTAAAATAAAATCGATTTTCTTTTCAATAAATTTCAATTGAATTGGTAAATAGATTACTTTAACGATATATATATATATATATATATATATATATATATATATATATATATATATATATATATATATATATATATATATATATATATATATATATATATATATATATATATTGCATATATAACAAGAAAACTGATGATGATGTGAAGACAAATCGAAGTTAAAATATAAAAATCAAATATTCCTCGGCATACGACGGGAGTACGTATACCACCCTGAATCAACAGCAGCCACCCATTCTCACAAGAAAATATCATTTATTTAGCTTGGCAATCTAATTTTTTCCTATTTAAAAATAAATAAATAAATAAGTAAGCAAACAAACCGGAGGTAAGACTAGATACGGAATGAGCCTATCGAATGTGTCATGTGAAAAAAAACTGGTATATATTCAGCTCGTACCGGGGGATAGACTTCGAGGCCATAAATCTGATTTAAAAAAAAACACAATAAATAAATTTAAATTTTATCATCGAACATGTCGAACACTTAAAGTTGTTATCGTCAAATATAGTTTTGTGTCCGTCTAATCAATCAAACATAAAGATTTATATATGGTTAGTCGGCTTAAAGTAATTGAGTGGAAAATAATTTAATTTTAACTTGACACGGTTGTCTGAGTGAAATTTACGATCGAGATATAATTTTAGTGTCGATCGCCTATCATTAGTTGACTCAAATTAGTGATTATAAGATAATTTGCTAAGTGATTGATTAAATTATTTGTTTGATATAAATTTAAAATTTATTGTTAGTGCGGTTAAGTCGTTTATAATTATCACAATTAAATATTATTAAAATTAAATTTGAGTGATTTATAACAAAATGTTTAGTCTTTGTGATGCAGTATGTTTGTGTTTCGGTTAGCAAAAGCGAATCATATGATTGATTGAATCGAAGCGATTTCCGACAAGCTGACAAAAAGCTGTTGAAATATATGTTATAAAATTGTTAAAATATTTAGTCAAAAACACGCATTCCTAAACAAAGTGGTGTTAAGAAGTTAATCTTCAAAAACGGAGGGTAGAACTAGTGAATATTATTGAACTGGATCGCAAAAATTTCCAGAGGTAATGAACATTGGTCGAACATAATCGAAACCTTGTAGTAATCATTTGTTGGTTAAAAATATGGACACAGTATGTAATGTAAATTTGAGTTATTCGTCCGAGTAGCCACTGAGTAGCCTTCTTCCAAATAGTTCGTTCTTGTAAGGCAAGTGGTTAATAGTCTTTTGACTATATGTTTGAATTCATCGTTACATATTTTGCCATTTTGACTGCTAATGTACTGGAACGTTTTCATTTCGTAACAGTTGAGTAGAGTCACAATTCACCTCATCTTGAGTTCTGTCCTCCAAAATATTTAGTTAAATAAACGCAAAGTTATGTTTACTTATATTATTTATGGTAACTAGTTTAAGACCCTTCCCTCGAGGATGTAACTAATCATGGCCAGAGAGACTACTATGAGTACGCATTAGGTGAAGATTTTTAACGATCGTTCGAATCGGAGTCGGACGCAACATATAGATTTAACCGTCTAATTCAAAACTTTGTTCATATTCTGACCGTGCGTCAAAACTGCCATTTTCTCGTCAGCCAACGAATCGCATGCTTACACGAGATCACAAGTCGTTCCTTTGAAATCACATCAATGGCCCGAAAAGAAAGGTAGTATCCATCCAACCACTTGAAGTCAATCAATTGAATTCGCCAGGCTCAACAACTTGTGAAACGTTAAGCTTTAAACCGATCCAAGTGTTTTGAGACTCAATACAAACCAAGGCATCAGTATAGTAGGGTCAAATTGAAGATAAGTTCTCCAGAGCTACGATTTTCTATTGAAGTTTCAGTTTGACATAAGGGCAATAGCTTCGATGGTCGAGATCAACGGTGAGCGGCAGCTTAAAGAACCGAAGTAAAAAATGACAACTTAGCAAACAATGTCAGTGGAGCTGATGGGAGTTCCAAGAGTGATTGTCAAATTAAATAACCAAATCCGCTAAGTTCCTTTATTGATTACACACACCCAAAGAGGATCCAACAGAATAGGATTGGGTATAGATGTGTTTGGTTTAATTCATTCAGCTTGTTGCTGGCCCAATGTTGTTGAATCATTTAAAGAAATGGTTGGAGACCTCAACATACTGCCAATTTCATTATGCAGCTGGAAAGGCTTTGCAACATGTTTTCATTAATGAAGGATTTGTATGTTGAGCGACTTTAAAATAAATAATGTTCAACCAGGGTCCAACCGTTGGGTGCTTCTTACTCGCTCTTCCATCTCTATGTTTCGATATGGTATATATCACAGAATCATGGATATGTAAATGACTGGTCATCAATTTTGTTAGATACAGCTTCATTCGAACGAATACCTCTTCGTTTTTTTTCAGAATTCATCTTCGTTTGCTGGGCATGGGTTTCTTTGACTACGCGGTTTCGTCTAGTTCTAGTTAACTAGAACCCTACCACTAATTGTGTATAGTTTATTAATTTCCGTTGAAGCTGTCCCTCTTGCAAAGTTGTTTGCTGGATTTTATTTGTAGACTATATGATTACCCAATGTCCCCATTGGTAGAGCTTGAACTCATTTAGCTTCAGTCTCGGCAAATTAAGTTTTCTTAATGGGTTAACCTAGTTGTTTATGTAGCAGGTTATGCCACCATTTTTATAACGAGACCAAAAGTATACCACTCAGTCATAAACGGTCTCCGTGGCTTCACAACATGTATGCAGTTGGAAGACATTATGGTTTACTGATTTTAGAAGATATCTACCATTGGGTTATGTCCAGAGTGAAAAGGTTCAAATTTCAGTTTTGCTTGGAAGTTCTTTCTTTTCTTTCTTCGTCACGGGCAGGGGACATGAGATTTTCTTAAGTATATGGATTTCAGATTACGAATATGGATTTCAGATATGGACTTCAGATGCAACTTCATCAACGGCCTATGTTGATGAAGTTGCATCTGAAGTTGAATTTATCTTTCTTTTTGCTCGGCAACTGTCATTTGTTTTGTGTGAACTTGTTGTTTGTTGGTCAGTCATGAATGATGGTGTCTTCTCTATGGATTTATGGATTTCGGTTTTAAGCTCTCTAAGTGTTACAGGCCTTGTATTCTGATAATTAATTCGTCTATGTATGTTGGAAACATTTTAACCATCTTAATTGTTGTATAAAGTGGATGGCATATTATTTTGTGGGAATGGCTGCACATGATCCGGAATGAGTGGGAAATTCCATAAACAATATTATTTGCCTAATGGAAGATAGCATTTACGATACTCCGAGTGACTATAGCAATACAGCGGGAGTTGATATACTGTAATTGGGTAGAGATATCACAATGGGCCATAATTTGGAATAAAACTTACGATATTTGCCATTGAGAAGCAGAACACAGCTGTATACGATGGTAAGGATGAAATGGGTAGTCAAGATTGAGATCGTAAATTGGTTCTGTTCTTTGACAAGTTAATTATTTGCAACAAATTCTAGAGTTATCCAAAGGGTACCTTGGGGTGATAATTGAAGGTGAGAAATATAAGTATACAATATATGCAATAAAGGTGCGATTTTTCCCTTCCTTACGTTTTCACAACCTATTTGTTCCGTGTATACCCAAGACACGATAAAAACAAATAATGAAGCTCTCCGTTAGCTCTTTACATAATAAGGGTTAGTTTTAGAAACCAGTCAAAGACAAGCCTGTTTGGACTTATGGAATATAACATTGGGGTTATGATAAACAAAACAAATAATTTAAGGTGCTTTTATGGCACTGTCTCAATGATAATCTACTGAAATATTGTGAACAACTGTAAACCAGCTTATGTCTACATAAACCCCTTTTGAAGTGCACTTGCTCAAGATACTATAAAAAAAAATCTATGGCATCCAGTTGCATGTTAATTTTTTGGTCGATGGTGGGAATCGAACTTGAGACCGCTGTATGATGAGAAATTCTCTTAACTATTAAGCTACAACCGGCGACTTTATGTCAAGCTTCTATATAATACAGGGTGTCCGCCGGGAAGGTATACTACTTTGTTTGTTTATAATTTTTGATCAAATGAAAGAGAATGGATCTTATATTGATACTCGTAAATGTTTTATTTAATGTCGGCAATTATGTATGGAATACAATATCAGATAAATGTCCGCCTCTGTTAGCCACACAAATGCGAGCTCTTTTGAGCACATTTTTCACTACATCATTTCACGCGGTATTTCATTAATTTCATCACGAATATTTTGTTTGAGTTGCTCAAGCGTTGTTTGTTCTGGTTTGTTTTCATAAGCCTTACTTTTCAGATATTCCCACAAAAAGAAGTCCGGGGCAGTCAAATCAGGAGACCGTGGAGGCCAATTAACATCAACATTTTCTGAAATAACTTGTTGTGGTATTCCATTGTAATCCTGGCTGTATGCGCTGTGGCACCGTCTTGTTGATACCACATGTTAATCAAGCCTATTACGATATCGCTCACTTTTAATGGATGTTAAGGTGATTGATGAATAATTTGAGGGTTTTCCATTGCCCAGAACCGAATATTCTGTTTATTCACATATCCATTCAAATGAAAATGTGCCTCGTCATTCATTTGATTTTTTCATGAAGATCGGGGTTGTCATGGGTGAGCTGTAACATCCTATTGGCATGTGTACGGTGGCGTAAATGGTCTTGTGGAAGAAGCTCTTGTGTCAACTGAATCTTAAATGGAAGAAATTGCAAATCCTTGTGCAAAATTGTGGCCAAACTTGTTCCTTGAAGACCAAGCTCCTGAGCACGGCGTTGAATATAGGTTAATGGATTGTTTTGAACACTTTCTTGAGCAGTAGAAATGTTTTCGGCCGATCTTGCAGTACGTTATGGCCCATGCTTGGGCCTATCACCTACAGATCCTCTTTCTTCGAAATCAAATCGTTGGCACGTTGTTTCTCCCAAAAATTTCACGTAACTTTCTCATCGTCACGTTGGTGTATCGAATATTTTTCCATAATAAATTTACCACGTGACTATTTCACGACTGCCAAATATGAACTGTCAAGACTAACGTTTACCAAAATGACGGCTAAACAAGGTAGTATACCTTCCCGGCGTACACCCTGTACTTTATTCATTATCATTGATCTTCCTAACATCTAAACCGACCATCGCTTGCTGCACTGGACTAATTACCAAACACATTTTCGTGATTCATTTCGAACTTTCCCATTTGCACTGTTTTATTGGCTATCACGACAATATTATATTCTACAGTTTGCAATTACCACTTAACCAAAAGTTATTAACTTAAGAGCTGGTTAAGAAAATAATAATAATCGTGTCTGGAAACGATGATGATGATGATTGTGAAAATTGCTATTGAAAATTGAACTAAACGACCGAAACGTTTTTTCTATTTCCATAAACAAGTTATTAAGACGACATATTCTATTCTCATCCAAGACTCGTATTTTCGAAATTACAGTGATACGAGTACGATAATAGTCGTTGTATACATATAATTGTTGTATACCAAAACCTAGCTAAATCTTCAAATCTCGTAAATAAACCAATCGACACCGTGTACCACAATATCGGGGAAGATAGAATTAAAATATTTTCTTCTGCCGCAACTAGTTGTTTCGTATTTTGTACCAAAGCACAAAAAAGTCTTATTTTTGTATGTTTGTATGTACATAAAGGAAAATGCTGTTTATCTGTTGTATATAGAGAATTGTTGTAACTGAAATCTGGGTCTCTAATGAGTGGACTACCTGCTGTGAATTTTGTGTATATATTTTGTTTGCGCCAATTTGGAGCAGCAGCAAGTTAAAGAAAAACGGAAAATGATTTTCTTCTGTTTTTTTTCGCCGTTGTATTTATGTCTTTAGATGGATACATATTATTAAGACGGTAGAGATACACACACACATAGCAAAGAGACAGATAAATTGATAAGCAACATTGAATGAATGAAAAATCTGATTTGATATATAAAATTAGAAACGAAACATTTTATTTAATGCTTTTGAAGGATGTTTTTGTTGCTGGTACCTAGGCGAAGAAAAGGTGGAAAAATACCATTGTTGGGTTTTCCTCCCCTCATTTTATATATATCGTATTTATTTTTTTTTTAAATTTTTTGGTTCTAAGAATTAATTAGTATTCAACACAGAAGTATAGTTTCGTTTAGTTTTTTTTAATGTATTAGATGAAATGTAATTCTCTTAAAGGATATGAAATTAGTCACACACACACCTTATAACTGTTTGATATGGTAATATTATGCTAGGCTTAATGTTTTTAATTAAAAATGTCCTGTGATTTGGGAGATAATTAGACTTTGCATGCCAGGATTGAACAGACTTAAAATATAAAATTGGTTGTGTAAGACGTGTGCATGGATTAAGGTTTCAAAATGATTCTTTATATCTTTGTGTATGGAGAATTAATCATCAAACTACTTCATATTTTACCTTCAACTTATGTTAAGAACGTGACCAAGGCACAACACAATTTAGTTTTTTTTATATATGCTTCAAATTTGGAAAATGGGAAAGCCTATATACCAGTAGCCAATCTATTATGTGTCCAGTTGAGCCAAACGTCGACTCTTCGTAGTTTTAGTCTTAACTCATTTTTTTTGTTTTTTTTAACGGCCCATGCCGCGGTCAAAAATCAGACTATACCGGTTTCGATCACGCACCAGCTCTACTGTTGCAAGCAATCAGAAGATGTCAGATCGCTCCTTACGCCGTGGAGCCATCGTCGCCGCCAGCAACCTCTTCGTCTACCGAAATGCGACTCAAAGATCGCTGTATCATTCAGTTCGGATCCGCACGCAGAACTGTCCTTTGATTTCATGTACGATATCAGGAATTTGCATAAAATTCCTGTTCTCGTGATTGAATCGAACTCGGTATGTGCCATCAACGTCGCGTCTCGAATGTTAGAAGCCATTTTTTGTACTCTAATTCCGTATAAGTCCAATTCTCACATCCATACATGACAACGGATCTGATCAATTTCAGCTTATCCGCATCTGTAAGATATTTTGATTTCAGAAGTAGACGTAGAGGATATAAAGCCCTATTACCAGCGGCAATGTGAACATTGATATCCTCGTAGGTAATGAGACATCCAAGATACTTGAATCTTATTCCTCCTTGAACACTGTTCCAAAACTGAACACTGTTCCAGTGAACCAAGTATCTATATACTTAGTTTTCACTTTACCGAGAATCTTCTGGGCATCATCAACAATTGAGATTTTACTACAATACTTCCCAAACACTGTTCACCTCTTCAGATTGGTAATTAGATCACAAAATACTTTTGCTGACAAGATCTGGATATTTTCGTTGTATTTCTTCATTTATCAGACCTTCACATGAGAATCGCAATGTACATTCCCCTGTCCTCCCTGACTTGTACGAAAATTTCCATCGTAGCCATATGCAGTGACCAGAAAATGGTCACCGCCTACGAATTTTGCTGACGACTGATAAGATCTCACTTCTTGGACAACCCGCACCCGCCTTTTAGAAAACGAACACATAGTCAATTTGGCTTCGGGATGATCGACTGCCTGGAAGCGATTAAGCAACTGATATTAAATATGACACAACCAGTCAAACTATGCGTAGACCAAAAACAAACATTTTTTGGTTTTCTGGAGCTGCAAGCCATAGTATACATAACAACATAGCCCGAGCTCAATTTTATGTTTAGCTTTAGGTGTAGGGCGGACTTTTAGACTATCCGAGCTCGTTGTAACTGTCAGAACTCCTGCACTCAATGCGCGATCCTTCAAGTAAAGATTGATATAGCCACAACCCGGCCAACGAATTACAATTCAGTTTGAGGTTTCAGCAGTTTCACCGTAAAACTATAAGTCTGAAGTTTCGTATTATCCGGATGGCACGCTGCTAATTCTATCCAGCGACTGGAGAGCAATGCCATATTAGTGTCAAGAACTCATCCAAGTTTCCATCTTGTAGCAGGTAGTTGGTCGTCTTTAATTAATACCAGATCATTTGTTGCTAAATTTGGTGGAAGTTCGCTGTTGAAGTTCGTCTAGATATTCTAAAGACCATTGGTTTCAAAAATCTTGCAACATCTTTTTGATCCAATGCCATCTTGTTTTTATCCCCATGTTGTTAATCATCACCTCTGGCATAGCCTTTAGTGAATTCCCAATCAAAACATGTCCTGGTGTTAGCACTGTTGTGTCAGATGCATCGTTGGCTAGTGGAGTTAGTGGTCGAGAATTAAGGATGGCTTTGATTTGCGTGGTGAGAGTATTTAACTCTTCGAATGCTAGAGTTGACTCTCATATCACTCTCTGAAGATGATGTTTTACGGATTTTATTCCTGCTTCCCAAATTCCACCAAAATGTGAAGTGTGTAGAGGAATAAATGGCCTGGTTGTCCCATCATTAAAGACCGCGCCTGGAGACTAACCTTTTGTATGCTATGCGGATGGCTTTTCTCACCATGCATACAAAAAGGCCGATGTCTCTCTTGTAGGATTTGTTGCTTCTATACCTTTGGTATAGTTATAAGTTGATTATGGCCTGCATAGTCAATTCCCGTTTTAGAGAACGGTCTTCCCGGCCTTACTCTTGATGATGGCAAACGGCCCATTAGTTGTTCCATGTTCTTTTTATTGTGCTGAAAGCATATTACACATCTTCGCATAACTTGTGATACGGCTCGCTTGCCATCAATGATTCAATATTTTTGCCTCAGAATTGTCATTGTAAGTTAAGATTATAGGTTGTTTGCTATGGCCTTCGGCAGATTAGAGTTTTGAATACGTCCCATCACACGTATCAGGCCATTGTCATTTCACAATGGGTTAAGTGAGGCTATAGCTCACTCTTTTTGTCTAGCATTCTACCTTTAGATATGCTGGCAATTTCCCTTCCGAAATCCTGCTCTTGGGTTAGTTTTATAATTGTTATATTTGCAATCTTAAGTTCATTACAAGTAAGCTCTGCATTGCTTATTTTTTTCTGTTTGCGTTTGTTGATAAACCGTAATCAATATTGTTGACTTCTATGTAGATGACTTACTCACTGGGGTAGGCACTCGTGACAATACAAGAGCTCAAAAACCTCACAGCACAGAGTGGATTTAGTCTAAGAAAATTTACAAAACATTTTTGTTTAAACTTGAACCACCGATTATTTCGAATCTGGCGATAGGTAGGTCATTCTATTCTGTATATATATTATCTTCACCGAACGAAATGCATCGATTAACGCTTGAAAAACGTTGCCATTTATTGGTCGTCAACAGTGCCCGATATACGCAAGTTTATTGTTAAATTTTAGACTGGTTTCATTGTTGATGCGCCAAGTTGATTTGAAAATATCGAAGATATTGAATCAAGACGGCGCAACCATTACGGTCAATGGAGACAACTATCGCACCATGATATCTGAATTTTTTCCGCTCGCTATTCATGGTACTGATGTGGAGCGTTTGATGGCCGTTTAATTAGCTGAAATGGTAATGTCAATTAGCCAGTAAGAAGCTGACATTTAACAAAATTACGACAACCTCTAACGACATAACAAATTTTCAAGGTAATGTGGACTCTGGTGACTCTTTTATTTCGTTACTCAACAACAAAACGGTACTTCTCGAAATTGACAGGCATACTTTTCTCCATACCGACAATCTGCTGGGCAGAATTGTACATTTTTCTGTCCACCCTGATTTGTGCCTGATAGGGAATGAATCGATCTTTCGTCTTGAACAACTCGAGCTCGCTTGACTTGAATTTTTTTTACTTGTATGCGCCCACATGTTCGTGTGGAGTAAGACTGTGCTTGGTTAAAGCTGTGGCAGTTGGAGCGGGAGGTACTGGGTTCGAATCCCAGGATGGCAGGATGTAAAAGGGATTTTTCACCATACGATTACGATCGGTGGTGTAAATGAGCACATCTATGACCCTCTGTTGGAATACAGAATTCATGGGCCAACCCATCACCCATGTCAGTACTATATAGGCTGTCATGGAGCTATGCAATGTGCAGATGGTTGGGTAAATTGGACCTATAGCCGTACGTCCTCGATTTGGCTGTAATGGCGTTAGGTAAGGACGTAAATAAGCGAACCGCGAAAGAGTTGGAAGTGCCTTGAGCCCCGAAACAGATTGTAGAGATAAAAACAAACAAACAAGACTATGCCTGCCACTTTGTTATTATGTGCAATTGATCAGCCTTTCAAAGCAATAAAGTCAGCAATCTGACATGGTGCTCCGTTTCACAACCCATCAAACTATACAAAATCTTATAAAACGGTTCTCTATCTTAGGACTCGGTCACATTAGTAACAAATCCATGGGGAGCTTTTAAGCTCGATTATGTTATTTCAACTGTTGCGCAATCATATTCTCAAGGTCAGTCACGGTATAAGAATGTTGAGATTTGGGCAACGGGTTCCAGACGACACTTTTTCGTAGGCTTGATAAGGCGGTCAAAAGAGGCCGATTTTGTAAGTGATTAACGAAATCAAAGTTTCCTCCCAACTCTTTCGTGATTACTTACGTCCCACCTTACGCCATTACGGCAAAATCGAAGATGTACGATTATAGATCCAATTTACTTGGAACCATCTGCACATTGCATAACTTTATGCCAGCCTATAGTACTGACATGGAAGATGGGTTGGCATATGAGCTCTTCATGGACAATGAGTTGGTTCATTAATATTGTATGTCAACAGGGGGTCATAGTTTGTTCAATCTAAAAAGCATAATCAGATGTTGAAAAATCCCTTTTTCATGCGCCCCAATCGGGCTTTGAACCCGTTATCTCCCAATCCAACTGTCGCAGTCTCTCACTCAATCTGCGCCATTTGGTCGGTTAAATCTTGGTCCAAGACAACATCTGGGAATAAGAATATTTTTTAGAAAAATATTGAAAATATCGTAAAGCTTGCAAGACCCAAACAACATATGCTATCAAACTTTGTTATCTTTAATAAACAAAAACAACTATATGTCGAGTTTGAACTGATAAGAAACTATAACATTAAACACAGATAAGACAAAATACAATATCTAAATCAATTAATTTTGTTAAAATATATTTCGATAGACTGCAACTATTTATACACATATACTCGTATAGTTTGGTCCAAGCAAGATGTTTTCTTAATCGAAAACCGAAAGATACAATTATTTTCTTTACTCACCCAAGTCGTCTTCTATATATAAGTTTATATTTTCCAAAATATATCTTATTTTTATCTAAATCGAATTTACGCTTTTTGTTGCCTTTAAGTGTTCTCTTTGTACGTAGCTTTGGCAATAAATAATTTTGACAGGTTATTGTTTCGAGGTGGAGGGGGGATTAAATTATATCAGTTAATGGACTAGATATATTGAGGACCAACTAATAGTTTGTTTACGATGTGTACGTATATAGGGAGACGACGGGTCAATGGTTTTTTGAAAGGGATCAAAGTGTAAATATAGCCATTGTCACTCTGGTTTTCCCTCTGTATCTCGCCGTTATGACCAAACACGTTGTCGCCTTGGAAGAAAACTCTTCAATTATGTATAGTCTTGAATAATGGGTACGATGGAACTTATTTTGAATTTAATTTGCATTTCTCGTAAATAAAAAAAAATATTTCGTCTTAATTAGCTCAAAACAAAAAACAAACGCAACTAGGAAGACGCTATATGGGAAGATGGAGCTTTATATTATGTATATAGATAATTCTTAAATAATCATTTCGGAGAAGAAAATCTTCAGAATTAATTATGCTAATAAACAAATAATACTGTAATGAAAATAAAAAGAGAAAATTAAAGATTTCTTAATAATTAATCTTATTTCCTTATTCGTAAGGTAGTTCGTTTGTCCACTCCGCCATATCTTGATGTTCTGTGTACATAAACAAACCGAAATGGTACTTGGTTACAATTGAATAATATTAAAGGCGGTTTTGCCGTTCTGCTTCGTTATTTATGATACTGTGTAATTATGCACTTCGTAAGGGTGCAGCCTCTGCCCAATATACACTCCACATAAAAGCTCTATATATATGCATCTTATTCACCGCATTATGGGAAACATCGGATCTACTCAAGATGTAAAATTTTATAACGCTACGATACAACAATAACGTTACGATATAGCAAATCGTAAATCAAAAATTGAAAATTGTGTAAAAAAATAATAAAATTGCATCTCGATAAGTATATGCTTGTACAGTGGAGGGGTGAACACATATATAAATCGGATCGATAATTTCATCAGTCTGCCTCATCTACGTGTTTCGTTTTTTGTCATTTATTATCGGAATACACATATTCATATTTTCAAGTCATAACTTTTCAATATATGTTGTGTCATTTATATAAATATATAAAAGTTGCAGACGAGCGTCAACGTTGATGAATGGTTAATAAATCCTAAGAGTCTCTCATTTCCGGTTTCTTCATTTCCTTTTTTGATTGCACTATATACTCGTATATAGGCTATCTTTCCAGAAATTTATAATATCCGTTGTATAGTCAAATTACTTAACCCATATGCAATGTGCATCTGTTGGTATAATCAAATCGGTTTGGTACATTTGGTTACGATCTGGCATGGTGTTGCATCGGTAGCACGTGCCTATTGAAATGGATTGGTATTGCTGGACAATCGAAGAAGCTTTCAATAGTTGTAAAGGGGAATAGAACAATAACTGACCTAATTCGATTAATGGCCAGCACTGGCAGATCCAGCGCAAGTAAGAGGAAATTGTTCGCCTCGGTGGTTACATTAATCAAATTGTATGGGTTACCCGTATCGATCCGAGCATTAGACACTGCAAAGGCCCATGATCAACTAGAGCGCGTACAACGAACTATTGCAGGACAATCTTGAAAGAGGTATAGCCTTCATAATATCTAGCATGCCACCTATTACGTTAATGGCTAAACATTGAGTCACAGTACTCGGCGGGACTTCTAAGAAAGGCGCCAAACAAAAAATGCTGGAACAATGACAGAAACGATGGAAGAACGAAGACAGTGCTTCGTGGACTAGATAGCTGATTTCTAAAGTTAAAAAGTGGGCGGACTGTAAGCATGGTGAAATTTACTACCACGTAACGCAATTCCTATCCGGCCATGGAACACACCATTTTTCACTGTGATCGGTGGGAGCGGGAGCATCGTCAGTGTACTGATAAAGTAAGTCAGCTGACAACCGAAAATATTATCTCTAAGATCCTTTCGGAGAAGCGAAATTCGGCACAGCGCATATGAGGGTTTCCCCTTCGGAGGAAAACAAAACAATATATATATATATATATATATATATATATATATATATATATATATATATATATATATATATATATATATATATATATATATATATATATATATATATATATATATGTTTGAAATATTGGAAAAGTGTCTCGGCAGCGATTCTCTAAAGAAAACGGTCGTTTACCAGTGGCACGAGCAGTTTAAAAGTTGTTGTGATTTAATCGAAGATGATGAACGCCGTGGCAGACCATCGACATCGAAAACTGACGAAAACATTAATAAATTAAAAGAAATGTTGGTCAATAATCGCAATTCAGTGAAGGACTTGAAAATTGCCTACGGGTCCATCCATACATTTTAGTTATTGATTAGGGTTTCCGTTGCATAGCAGCAATGTTGGTGCCAAAACACATGAGTTGCGAGGCTAAATATGATCCCACATTCATCAAAAGGATCATTGTTGGAGACGAGACATGGGTATATGAGTACTAAACGCAATCCAGACATCAGGCAAGTGAATGGCGTTCACCAAAAGAACCAAGACCAAAAAAACCACGTCGTTTTCAGCCAAAAAAGAAGGCAATGCTCAAAAAAGAAGTTTTTCATGGATTACATCGGTGTAGTGTATCATGATTTTTTGCCAGAAGCCCAGACCGTAAACAAAGAGTGGCGTTATTTGGGCGTTATGAGACGTTTGCGTGAAGCAATTTGCTGAAAGAGACCAGAATTGTGGGTTGAAAACTCATGGATCTTGCACCATGATAACGCATCGTCGCACAGTGCGATCATTATTCGTAATTTTTTGGCGAAAAATGCATCAAATACCATACAACAGCCACCGAATCTACCTGATTTCGCTCCCTGTGACTTCTTTCTGTTTAATCGAGTTAAAAAACATTACGGAGGACGAGTTTGAGCAGCCAACAGGAAAAATTGAAAATCACAGGAAGCACTGATTGACATACCGAAAACCGAATATAAATAATGTTTCGAGGCTTGGATCAAGCGCTGGTGTAAGTGTGTTGGGATTATTTTGATGGGGACCGTAAAGATTTAGATTAATAAACTTGTATTTTTAATTTTCTGAATAAATTCCGGGAACTTTTTGATCAAGGTGGAATATATATATATATATATATATATATATATATATATATATATATATATATATATATATATATATATATATATATATATATATATATATATATAATTTTGGGTTCACATAAAATATATAATTTACACTCGAAACAAATTGACCATAAGAACAAAAACAACCCCCGAAACACACAAGAAACAAAACATACCAAAAAGGGTTGATGAGGTTGAACAAATATTAAGAAAACCATAACCAAAAAAGCAAATATTATTTTGGGGTGGACCTGATTTTAAGTTTAAAAATAAAACAAAATCCTTAAAACAAGAAAAACACTGCATATATACCAGGGGTAGTAAGTATATGTGGGACTATGCTCTCTAAAAGGGTTGTAAAATTAAATTTCTTTTGAGGATAGTAGTTTTTGTGTTTACGGTATATACGAGTATGCTATATAGAAGACTCTTATATGTGTACTTCAGGAGGAAAATTAAGGAAATGGATAGATTTTTTTTGCATTTCTACTTTGTTTTAATGAAATCAATTTTCTACTTTGTACATATTGTTTTCGTCTTATTTATATAAATAAATTTTCAATTTACAACAATAAACAATGATGATGGCTTTGATAATGATAAAGGAGACAATATATATTGTTATGCGGCATAAAATGAAAAGCGTTATAGCGGTGGCTCGATAATAACATCAGGATGTTGTATTGGATGCATTATATATGATTGATGGGTACTGTATGTAAATCTCATCGACATGATATAATAAGGCCACCTTTTATGTTGACACAAAGACTTTATTATTATTATTATTATTCGTAAAGCAATTTGCTACCCTTACATAATATATACTCGTGTGTATATATAGGAGTACCCCAATCTAAGGGTAGGCATATAAACATATTACATAGCAAAAAAAAAATTATTAATAAAGTTACGTCTCATTCGATGTGTGTATACACACTTGTAGCGATATGCGGAATAAAACCCACATGCGACATTTATGATACTTTAATAATCGGTATAATGTATAACATAGTGATTAAAATACATGTGATGTAATCGAATGAATATTTTGTATTCGAAATGGGGTTCAAATACATAATAATAAAATATCAAAGAGTTTAAGAGCTTTTGTTACATAAAGGGTTTAATATAATTATATGGTGAAAGTACTCTTAATTAGTGCTTTATAGGTGTGTGTATATAGACTTGTGTGGAATTAAGTAATTATATTGGGTTAAATCTGTGCTATTTAGGATTTTATTTTATTACGATGACATCGTGGAAGGTAAAACAGTTTACGAATTTCTTCAGTAGTAATGTCTCAAGTAAATTATTGCGAGGACTCCTGGTTTTTATGATAAAATTTTGAATATATTGCACTTTGTCTCATAGGTCATATAACAGGTTGGGGATATATTGAAAGTTTAGAAATTTAGTGAGCCAATAAAGTTCCAATAAAGAAGAAGGCTCGCACTGCAACGTCTACCCTTATACCTAATACCCAGATCTTTAAATGATTCAAGCCTGTCTAGTACGTTACCACACTACGATTTTTGTCACAGACTGCAAACGGCGTAACTCATCGGTGAGTGTCTGTCTATCTCTTCTTTGGTAAATTCACTGTTGGACCACTTTTTGATATAATTTAGCTATACAATTACATCAATGCATTCGGACTAATATTCGCAGATACGATTTCTGAAACGCAAAACGACATGTTCTTAATGTAATAAGCTAAGACAATGTAATCTAAGAGTAAGTCAAGTTTAGACTTAAGTTTACTGAGCACTAACAGTTTTAAATCTGGAATATGACGCCAATATGTGATCTATTTGGAAGAAGCCAACAAGTATTTTCCACTTTACGATGATCCTGTCCCTGCAGACTAGTTCTAGTTCTATAAATGGCTGTACTTCTCTAGCATTAGAAGGACATCAACTGCCTTATTTTTCTCAACTCCAGCATGCCCAGATATCCACATAAGAGTTATCTTATGTGGATCATGCATCTTAGTCATGCATTTCTGCTGAATATATAGTGGCGTTTGCCCCAATGACTTGGATATAGCTATGTTATGTCCAAAATCTGTAATCCTTGTTCTGCCGTCCATTTTTAACCCATTGGTAAACATAGACCTCTGTTCCACGTCAGATACTGATCTACGATTACTTCTAGATATTTGAGTTGCTTGGAAATATTTGGATTGTTGTTCCATTCAAGATGGGAGCTATCAGTAGTAGCTTTGTCCATCTAGTGAATGGCACGCTACCTGTTTTATTTGGTCAATGACATAGAAATATTCCCTTGTGATTATAACCCGATCATTTGAATAGCATCGGATGTCATATCTAGATAGAAGCTCGTCAATACCGAGAAGCATAGTGAAAAACTCATTACCGTAATGGCAACCAACTTATCTCCCAATCTTTCTGTGATTACCATAGTGCGTGCCACCACTTCTAGTTTTTAAATTATGCTGGATCATCTTCCGTAATAAACGATTCCTTCTATTTAGACGTGAGATAGGAATACTTAATGGATACGGTAAAGCATGTAAGGAATTTCATCTGGTTCAGCACCTTTATTAACACCCAACAAACTCAATACAGTGAGAACTTTTTGAAAAAATTTGTGTCTTAACTATACTGAAAACAATCCTATGTGTATAAAATTAAATCAACGAGATTCACAAATTTACGTTATGGATTTAACTTTAAAGCATTCCGATGAAAGCTCAGCTTCTGAAAATCGATCTCGTCAAAAACTAAATTAGTAAATCTGCAGGTAGTTATGAACCCGCCACATGAACATAAAAGAAATCTATATGTTCGATAGCTACAACATTTTTAGGAGGCTCAAACGGGTAACACCTTTGTCGCATTGCGACATTTAAATTATTAATCAACTGACGTTGTGGCGGGCTTTCCATTTAGGACTTGACAACTTTAAACTTTCACTGTGAACGCACCCTTAAAGAAATATCCAAACTGTTAGGGTCAAAACATTCAGTAAAGACAACTTTTTTTATTATAGTGATGTACACGAACGAACAACGATTACAAATAATTAAAATTTACTACAAAATTTTCGAGTCAGTGACTCTAGCTTCAAGAGCGTTAATTTTAATTTTTTGTCGTAGTTTGCGACTCAGTGGACAGGTAATGCAAAGTTAAGTCTTAAAAGTGAGTCTAAATATTCACAGCTCGATTTTTTTGTGCCAGTGAGACAACGGTCGAAGTGAGTCGAATTGCAGAGAATATTGCGGCCGTTTAAACGGCTTCACCAACAAACAGAATAAGCTTTATTGATCAGTTGAAGCCCCTGACTAATGATAAGTGGTTCTAAAAGACAATGTAACATAACCGCCCAGGTGGCGCAGTGGTTAAAGCTGCTGCTCCCGATAGGGGCAGGATGCAAAAGAGATTTTTCACGATACGATTACGATCGGTGGTGTGAATGAATACATCTATGATCCCTTGTTGGAGTGCAGAACTCATGGGCCAACCCATCTTCCAGTCAGTACTATAGGCTGTCATGGAGCTATGCAATGTTCAGATGGTTCTACGTAAATCGGACCTATAGTCGTACGTCTTCGATTTGGCTGTAATGGCGTAAGGTTAGGACGTAAATAAGCGAACTGCGAAACAGTTGGAAGTACCTCGAGTTCCAAAACAGATTGTAGAGTTTAAAAAAAAAATGTAACATTACAGTATGGGTTTAACGATCAATGCTTGGAATGTTCCCGTTGATTGACCGCCTAGATCGTTTGATTTAATACCTTTAGACTTTTTCTTTGTGGTTTCGTTAAATCATTGGCGTCTTTAGAGAAACTCAGAGCAAAATTACACGAGAGATAGCACCCGTTACCGTCGAAATATGTCACAGAGTCATCCAAAAATTAGGTACAACAAATCGACAATTGCAAACATGCGAGGTGAACGTTAGTAAGTTCGATTCGTCAATGAAAATATTCTGGCGGATAAATATAAATCTAAGCAGCTTACCTCCGTAAATAACTTCTATATTTTGCCTAGAAAAATAAACAACTTTATGCTTCTTAGTTAACAGAACCAGCACTGTTTTGAACTATTAGGCCTCTTTTCTGACAAGTAAGATAGCATTTTGCATTACTTCCTTAAGTGGTTTCAGATATTTTGCTGAGACAGCAGACAAATTCTGGTGGCTGTAAAATTAATAGCAGAACATTTTTAAGCGATTGTGGTGCCACTAGTAGTGACACACTACTATTGTTAAGGAAATGTATTTTATTTAATGTCAAGTACAATCGATACAATTTCTGAATAAAACGTCATTAAATGGTCTCCACGAGTTCTTCTGCAGGAACGAATTGGATGAACCTAATTATTGAGCACTTTTTCCACTAAATCTATAGTCGTGTGTCATGAATAGCACGTTCAATATGGAGTTGTAATGCTTAAAGAGACTAGGGTTTATTGCTAAAGACTATTGACTTCAAATAACTCCACAAGAAATAGTCTAATGTTGTAAGATCATAACTTCTCGGGCCCATTTAATATTCTCGCAATAATTCAATTGTTGCACTTGCTGTGTGGCACGTAGACACACCGTGTTGTTGGAACCAAATGTTATCAAAATCAACTTCTTCTAATAAAAACCCCTTAAAAAGTTGGTTATCATCGATCTATCTCCATTGACAGTAACGGTGTTACCAGCTTCAATCCGCAAAAAAATACAGACCGATGATTCAACCAGACCAAAACCACACCAAACTGTCAATTTAGGTGAATGTTAAAGTTTTTCATGAATAATTTTGTTCGTACCAGAATCGGCAGTTTTGTTTATTTACCGCACCACTCTGATGAAAGTGAGCCTCATCGATGAAGATGATTTTCTTAAAAAAATTGTTATCGTTTTCAAGTAGTTCCAAGGCAAAATCAGCAAATTCACGACGTTTACGGTGGTCCAATAGCTTCAGTTCTTGAGTGAGACCAATTTTATAAGGATGCAAACCCAAATCCTTTCCCAAAATTCGCCAGGTTGTGGTTTAAGACAGTCCGAATTCTTTAGAACGTCTTGGCATCGACAAATTGTGGTCTTCAGCAGCAATATTTGAATTAGCCCGAGCTTTTTTGTCTTATTGGCACTTGGACGTTATGTAAAGAAAATTTTCAACAATTCGACGAATAGCGAGCACACTTGGACGATTATTGCGACTATTTTACGATTATTTGGATAATAAAACTGAATAATTTGTAAACGTTGTTCTTGTGTATATCTCACCATGACATATTACAAATGGCCGAAACGTCACTTAAAAATCATATCCTTGCTATTGGAAAACCGAATATAAGCAACCCCAGCAAAATGCATGGTCGTTAGAAGTTCTTAATGAATTATCTTTTATTCTACATACAAGCGCTTTGAAGGTCATGTTTCACCTTCTCCCCGTGGACATTTATGGTAAGCAGACGGCGGCGATTACGGCCATTCGACTATCAGCCATATCTAAGTGGAAATGTCTTCAGGCAGGACACTCGACAATAGTTAGATCGCTGAGGAAAAAAATCTAATCTAGAGTCTTCTGTGATAAATTAGAGGTAGATATGGCAGTTCGTCGCCCTGATCACTGCAGCGTGTACCAGGCAGTGGTGATAGCGATTGAGGAGATCCTGAACTGGTTGAGACATAATGTGGTATCCGTCTCTAAATGAGATGAGTGATCATTTCAACATTCAGGTAGTCAGGGTTCCCGGCCACTCAGACGTCATGGGAAACTGCAGGGCGGACGAACTAGCGAGGCATGGTACAACTCTCCAACTGCTACCGGAAAGGGCACAGTTGGGGTGACGCATTAACGCACTCAAGAATGTGCTTAAAATAGAAGCGGAAGCTTCAGTGAACGATAGGTTGACGAAGACTATCTCATGTAGAGTTGCAAAACAAGTCTGGACTTGAAGCGCTCAATGACACTTATCTCCCTTAGATGTGAACTTAAAACGATCGTGGGGATACTAACAGGACACTGCCTTCTTGGAAAACATGCGAGAAGGTTAGGTCTAGAAGTTAATGACTTTTGTAGAAGCTGTATGGACGAGGATGAGGGAGAGACGAAAGTCCACCGCATATGCACATGCCCGGCATTGGCACACAAAAGACATGAATATTTGGGTAAGTTCTTAATAGACTGCCTTTCTGATCTCGAAAACTGTAAGGTCCGAGACTTATTACGCTACGTAAGAAGCTCAAGCTGTGGTGGCACAACGGACCGTCGCCGGTCTAAGTGTGCACTCAAGCCTCTCAACCTAACCTTACCTACCTTTTATTCTATAGCTTTTCCTAGAACACTGTGTTCGGTATAACAGCTTAACCTGAATTGAACTATACCCCAACAGTACCGTAACATACTTCCAGATTTATCGATATTGCCATAATTAGGATTCGAATATATAGTATACATATTATGATTGCACTTTGTTCTTCTTCATGAACGACTTTATAGGAACACCGTAAAAAACTCAAAACATTATATTGGTATATTATAGAAATATATCGACAGAGAGAGGCAAAAAAATGACATCACATCATTTTCCACAATATATACTCATCCTATATATAATATATATATTTTCCACCAACAACAACACAAAAAATTAAAATAAATACAAAAAAAAAAATTAAATAAAATCCAATTTTACCTTAAATTTTTTTATCGTTATTCCTTCAACTTCATTTCACTTCATAGACACACAAGCACAGAGTAGGAAAAAAATGTCCTGTTCCTACACAATGTTATGTTATTCGAGCAGTTCACTTTTTATACAGTACACACAGGCACATATATGTATTATTTTAAGCGATGGGATTGAACAGGGTGGACGTTTTATGTGTGGGGGGGGGGTCCCGATTGTGCACTATGTATACACACACACACACATAAAATATAATTTTCGTCCTTCCCGTGTGTCGAGTTGTCGACAACATATTTAGTATATAACCCATATTTTTCCCTAATAACTCATATATGTATGTACGAGTGTGTATATATAAAAATTTCCACTTTGATTTTTATCTTAACAGTTTTTTGTGTTGTGTATATCGATGATGATGGGTAAAGGATGTGAGAATATTTTTGTTTGATAATAAATAAATAAAGGATAAAGATTGAAAGGAAATTGATTTTAATTTAATTTTTTTTTTTTACTAAAAGGTTTGTTTCTTTGATTATATCAATTTATAATATAAAAAAATAAATAAATAAACTTAAATTAATTTATCTATTAACAATATATTTATGTATTATGTATATTGCACACAAAACAAAAAGGATCGAATTAGGTGGTTCGGGAGGTACACAATAAATATGGTTGGGTTGGGAGAATATCTCGACTCACTCGGATGCTGGGAGGGTTGTTATATTAATTATTAAACACATTTTATGGTTCAATTAAATTTCTTTTAAATCACCAATTACACAAACTTATATATTCGTAATTAATACTTCCACAAAATTAAACATAAATTTGAGGGATTTAATAAATAAAAATAAATCACAAAAAAAAATATTTTTATCGACGATTTTAATGCCGTGGTTATTGATAAACTGATTTTTAAATAAATAAAAATAAATTTATTTCGTTTTTAATTTTATTTTTATTTGATAGTTTGTTGTTTTTTGTTTTGTAATAATTTTGTTGGAATTGAACATGATTTGGATGATGATTTTGATCAAAAGGCACATAACGTGGGTGAATTAAAATATTTGTGTTGATTTCGTTGTGCTCATACGGTGGAACCACATAGAATATATTTAAACATAACAAATACGTAACAACGGGTTTGTTCTATTAGAAAAAAAATTAGGGAGCTGCTGTGCGAATTTGTTTGTTTATGGTGATATTCTAATACCGTGATAACCATTAATGATGGTGGTGCCGAACTAGGTAAGGTTAGGTAGAGCGGCTGCTACAGCACACTTAAACCAGCAGTTTGAGATAGTTATGTACACTGAGAAAAAAGTAACATATACAATTAATCAAATTTAAAGTTTAATTTAACTTTTGTTAAATTTGTTTAAAATGATACATAATCCTATATAAATCATACCATTTGATATTGAATTAATAAATTAAGATAAAATAATTTTATTAAGTTAACTCATTTTATTTTATTATTTTAATACAATAACTTAAATATTATTTTAATACAAATTTATATAAAAAATATCTTCAGGTATTAAAACAATACTTTAAACGTAGTAAATATTGCTTGTTAGGAAATTTTTTATGACACTTTTTCCTTTTGTTTAAATTAATAAATTTAACATATTAATTTAATACATTAAATAACATAAAATATAAAATCAATACCTTAAATATTAAAATCATACAAAACTCATATTATACTTCCGTTAGTTTGGCAATTATTGTACAAGTATAAATTATCAGTTCAAAAGTGAATTGAGTTGAATAACCATCCCGAGTTAAAGTGTTTCATTGATTTTAATATAATATAATAATTAAATTTTTTACTAAATTTAATAACTTAATCAAGTTGAGATGTAACACATATGTTGAGATATAAGATTGTTGAGATATAACACATATGATAATATAACACGTATGAATTGATTTGATTCGAAAATAAAAGGAAATATGGGAGATTGTGTTGGAAAAAGTGTGGTGTTGCAAAAAGTGTGTTGGCATTATGAGCGATCAGGGAGTGAAAAAGAACCAGATCCATCGAGTGAGTTACAGTTAAATTGTAACACAACTATTGAAATGCAGCAAATAAATTTGGACAGTGATTCACTGCATCACTTAATATATGTTTAAATTTTGGATTAATAATAGAAGCTTTTGTTTTATTTGCTTGTAAGTATATCTAGTATTGTATAAAATGCAATTTTGTTTGTACGTGTCGGATGATAAATAACATTTTCACAGACGCATAATGTACGTAGTTTGCCAAATTACTAATGTAATTGTTAATTTCAGCTAATAATATGAATATTGCACATCTAAAATAAATTTATTATGAGGAGCTATGTGAACTTTTTCCAAAAATTGGAGATAGAATTAACATCCGTGAAAAAATAACTAAATGGCGATCTGAAATGGTATGCATATATAAAATTTTACACAACAATAAACTAGAATATTTATTTTGGTGGGTATTGACTTCATTTATAAAAACTGTTTAAATATTTCAGGGTTTACCACGAGTTTCTTCTATTCAATCCTGCTGCAAGAATGAGTCAGTTTCTGATAATGCCGTTTTGAATTTATGTCAACGTCATTACCTATAACATCAAATAAGTCATCTTCAATAGGTACAACATATTTTGATTTAGAACACGAGTTGCGTGTGAGCTATTTGGGGAAAATTATCCTCCACATGAAAGATAATGTTTTATCCGAATATTATCATAATAAGGAACCGGCCAATTGATGCAGTGGTTAATTACTAATGAATTAATAAAAATTAAATTTTATGAAATGTTTTAACATAAAATTGAAAACAAAATTTGCATTTTAAAGTTACTTAAATTATTATTGATTTAAAGAGACCAAAAGTTGCAAATTATAATAATGTAAGTATTGAAATAATAAAAGTAATTATTAATACAACCTATTCGTAAATATAGGATTAATAAGAATAAAGTATAATTTTTAACTTAATATGTATTAATTTTACAAATAATTTACATTACCGATGAAACTGCATTCCTCTTTTACCCTTTAAATTAATACTAAATTCTGGTTATTTCTATACATTATCGTGTTATTTTAATATAAAGTTATAAATATTAATATAATAACAAACAATATGTAAAAGCAATAGTAGACAAGTATTGACCAAAATTAATACGAAAAAATATTAAATAATCGTTGATTCTACCCAAAATTTTTCTCAGTGTATATATAGCGTGATAAGTCTCATACCTTGCAGTTTTCGAGATCAAAGGCAGTCCATTAAGAATTTATCCAAATATTCATGTCTTTTGTGTTCCAAAGCCAGGCATGAGCATAGGTGGTGGACTACCGTCTTTTCATCCACCTCGTCCATATAGCTTCTGCAAATGTCATTAACTTCCAAACCTAGCCTCCTCGCATGTTCTCCAAGTAGGCAGTGTCCTGTGAGGATCTCCACGATCGTTTTAAGTTTACGTGTTCGTAGGGAGATCATCATTCGCTTGAGTGCCCTTATGAACCACATTGATAATAGAAGACTCCAGCTCCTTCTTTACCGTGTAACCAGAGCCATCCGTAAGGAATTGCAATGCTTCCGCAACCTACCCACTCCTCTAAGGTTTCGTAGAGGAGCAGGAAGTACGGAACCTTTTTTCGAAGCACAAAGTCGGTGTAGTGTAGTCTAAATTCGCCAGTTCCTTTCTTAGTGATCTAATTATTGTCGAGTGTCCTGTCTGAAGACATTTCTCGAATCCCTTTTTGAAAGTTACTTTATCAAGAGCTAGCCACCACACGCTCACCCTATACATAAGTACAAGTCTTACTACGGAAGTAAATAGCCAGTGTACCAGCTCCGGCTTCAGACCCATCTCTTTCCGAAGTCACGAGTTCATGGCTATATTAGTCCAAGATTACGCCTAGAAATCTTGCCTTGTGCTAGTTTGCTGCCATTTAAGAGAGGTGGATCTACTTCTGGGATTTTATATTACCTATAGTAAATAGTGCTAGTTTAGTTTTAGACGAGCTAATTGCCAGTCCACATCTGATGGCCCACTTCATAATGATTAGTAGGGCATTTTGGATTACCTCCTTTGCCGTGCTTAAATATTAACGAGAGCCCCACAGATTTTCCTTTACAGTGATAATGCTATGACTGGGTCCAGTGACTTGGCTTAATTTTTGAACGTATATAGATATCCATCAGCCTTTCCAAGGTTCTCAGTAGAAAGGATGATAGAGTTATAAGTCTTAAGTTCTTTGGGAAGCCATTATTTACCACCTTTTGGAATAAAGATCACTCTGACCTCTGCCTACCTCGCAGAATACAGACCAGTTTTAAACATCCTTGGACTATTTCCAGAGAAGAATAGTCAACGTGTTATTCTGAATCTCCGCTGAAATAATTCGGTCAGGACCAGCCGATTTATAGGGTTCTGATACTGGTTTACAATTTACTGGTTGGGAATTATTTATAGAGAAACTAGGCAACCTAATAGAGTTAAAAGTTAGTCTGAAAACTAAACAGAACATGAATTACAACGTACACTCTAAGTCCCAAAATCTGTTTGTTCTTCTTATGAAGTCCAAAATATCCGGTATCTTCAAGGTCGTCAGTTGATCCTAAAAAGGAATTGTGTTCCATATTAGTACAGAATTTTCATTTCGAACTCATGAAAATTCAGGGCGCAATGCCCCGTGAGAATGCCAAGCAAAATCTTTAAACTACGTCTCTCATTGTTTAAAAAGGACTGGGATCTTTGCTGGTTTCTTAATCCAAAGAAGATGTTGGACCGGACATGAGGCTATCATTTTTCTTCGAGAAAATGACGTCACTCCTAAAATTCCTAGGCTCAGGGCCTAGAAAAGTGGAAGCCGCACCCGAACGGGCCAATTTATCAGGCAGAAGCGTTGTCAAAGGCGCTTTCATTGTCACAAAACGCTCCCAAGGATAAACCCTTGTTGTCCAGCGGTTTGTCAATCCGCCCAACAGTTCATTGTCTTTAAAGTACCTATTACCAAGCATTTAAAGAAAAGAAAACAGGATAGGTCGAAAACTTTTTGTCCGGTCATATCTAGGCTTCCCATCCTTCAGAATGAACACTACTGTGACTTTTCTCCATGATCTTGGAATGTATCCCAGAGTCAAACTAGGTCTGACGACATGTTTAAGATGGTAGTTCCAGTCCTTGCTATAGGAGACCCTGTCTCCTTGCTATAGGAATATCCCGTCTGGACCTGGTGTTTTAAATTTTGAGAAAGAACCAATGCTCCATCGGATTCTATCTTTTGTCAACACCTTCGCCACCAAGTTCTAATCTCTGAAATTTGAATGTTGAAGTGGGAGTTCTACTACATTGGAATTTTCAGTTTCGGGAAAATAAGGTTTTATTAGTACATCTAGAAGAGCTTCCGGGTAGGTTTCATCAGATTTATTAGAGTTCCGATAGTGACCTTCATGTTGCCAAAGAGAAATTTCTTGAGTTTAGCGGTTGTCGTAAGACTTCCACTTCCTCACAGAAATTCCATATGTATGGTTTTTCGATGGTTTTCGCTTCGGGTACACTTTTTGAATTCTGTTTGTTGAGATTTGTACGAGTCCCAATATTCCGTCCGTACCGGTTTTCATATGGCTTTGTTTAAAAGTTTTATTGTCTGCTTCCTAAGTCTACCCAATTCCCTAGTTCACCATGGTGTCCCAGTTCTGTTAGGTTTACTTAGAGGACAGCTCTTCTCATTCGCGCTAATTAGGGCTTCTTAAAGTTTGTCGGCTTTCCACATTCCTCCGCACTTTCTGATTTTAATTACTGAAGATAGAAATAACTGGTTGAGATGGAATCTGTTAAGTTCCCATAATCAATGTTTCTTGGGTTCCAAAATTCTCTAATTTCAGGTTTATCGCTGATAAGAGAGAAAGGAGATGTAGCGATAGGTGGTCAGAGAGCGTAACGCCATCTAAGACCATCCGACTTTTCCACTAAGACTCCGTGAAGCAATAGTAATATCAATTACTTCTTTCCTTGAGGATGTCAAAAACGTAGGTGTATTGCCCACATTCAAGATGACCAGGTCAGATGCGGATAGGTACTCCAAGGTGGTTAGTATCGGTGCTGCCTCCTTACAGGCCTGGGTAGGTCGCAGCACAGGATACACTTCAGTTTAGCTCCCCCCAGAGATGAAGAGTCGGTACAGCTTCGAGGATGCATTTAAGAATTCTTTCGTCTGCGCACTGCAAGCTAAGCATGCCGTTGTACAAACCACAGCCCTCAAAAGCAAAAGGATCTCCAGAAGCAGAGGTTGTGTTTTTGACTTTTCGAGTAATTTGCGTGAAAGTGTTGAGCGTCGTCCCTCGTCAAGATCCATGAACTTGTCTTTGACAAGTACACGGTGCTTGTGTGAAGTACAATTGTTTGAAAACGCCGTTTTGGAATTTCTTCTGATCCTAGGCCCTCATCCCGATTCACCTGTGATTTAAAGGCAGAATATACCCTCTGTCTTTTAGTCTGGTTCCCTGGAGGCGTGGTCGTGTCCAACCTGTTTCTTCTTCCAAGGGACCCGTCTTTCCGACAGAATCAATTCAATTCTTGTTCTTCCGTCGCTGGAATTCCGAGATTCTTCTTCTTAATTGAAGAGCTTTTGACCACTTGCACAGGTTTGCGTTAGTGTCTAAGTTGAAAGCTGAAGCATCATTTTTTCTCGATTAAAGGTTCCATTGATGCCACCAGAGATATGTTTTCTAGAAAAGCCGAAAGCACCTCCAAGCTATTAGTCTTGGCTGCACTGTTTGGTTCCTCTGAATTGAAATTGGGATATTACATAATTACATCCCATGAGTGGTGGAGAAAAATTGGGTCCGTATGTGCAAAGATCCAAAGTAACAAATAGTGTCACAAAATTACTGCGAATTGTTCGAGTCGTATCTTTCTACTCGGCAAAATTTAGAGTGTCTCCATGGGCTGCACCTGGACATCAACAAACGATCCATAATATTGTCCAAACCATAAAAAGAATTTAATTTCTTTCGAACACTAACAGTCTTTTACAGCTGATGGATCAAGGGTCAATCGCTAATGAAAGACAGCACAATTAATGCAGTTTGGCGATAATTATAGTCCGAAATAGTTAAGCGCAGTATCTGATCTAATCAATATAACCGCAGCGATATTGTTATATAATTCAGTACTAGGATATAAAATAATATCTCGATCAACGAATCCTCGTAGTGCTCATACGGTAGAACCATAAAGAATATATTTAAATACCAAATACGTAACCATGGCTTTGTTCTATTAGAAAATGATTGGGAGCTATACTGTGCGATCTTGTCTGTTAGTTTTTGTCTTATTAACTGATTGAAACGAAGCCCTCCCAAACTTTATCGTACTTATCTGTTACACTTTGGATCTAATTAACGTACAGTTTACGTTGCCATTGCTCCATGTAAGCCTATATAGTACTTAATTATTTTATATTTCTTAATTATTTTATATAATTATTTTATATTAAACTTATATTTCAGCCACCTCCAGTAAAGCGGTTTGTCAGCTGGTTTTATTGGGGTAAGTCTCTCTTATATCATATTATTATTCAAATCTACATATACACATATTATTAAATATAATTTATACCTTGACTCAATGAATTTCGATATTCCTGAACTTCTTATCACTAAAACTAGAAGAACTTTAATTCAGAAAGATTCTCTTATGATTATAAATACTTTGTCGGGCATGTTACTTAGACATATAAATTATAATGTGAGAACTACATACTTGGTTTTCTAGGGAGATAAAAGGAGGGAAGGGATCTGAATATAATCACTTGCTCATAATTTGAGTTAATTTTAACCTTACCTACACCATACTGATAACAACTAGCAGGCTAATGACTGCTCAGGGATTCTAATGCACCCACTATCAGTTTACGCTTCTACAAGTAGAGACTATCGTTATACATATCTTTGTATAGAGTAAACCAATCAATCAATATTTCATGCAAAATAAACATTTTCCTCCAACCTCTCTCAACAAGAATGTTTATCGTGGTTTTTTCCAAATGTCAAAAATCCATTAAACGAAAAAAAAATCATAGAAAAAAAATAAAATAAATTCTGTGACATATTGACCTTGAATTTCAACTACGAGTAAACTACACAACAACAACATCCATTAGGAATTTTATTCATTCATAAAATATGTAGTAAAAATTCCAAAAAATTTACGTTTCTGTTTTGTCTCGAAGTTGTAATAAAAGAAGGATCGACGGATTTTATCTGTTTCATTTCCGAATCAAGCTATGGTATGTATCAGAAAGAGAAAGATTCTAATATTTTAATATAAATTTAGAATGGTATAATCGAAAGAGACATACACTGTATTATATAGAACTATCCTAGTTTGCTCTATGCAAACCAAAAATTATGTAGCAGAAAAGTAGAAACAACGCAGTATGACGATACAATGTACAAACAATGATGTATGCGTGGGATTACACATGCGTATTAGTATAAATAACTGGTATGTAAAAATAAATTTTGTGTTGGTCTCTTTTAACATGTATCATTCTCGCCATCTTGTTTCTCGTTTTTTAATGGAAACCGGGAATGGGCGTTTATATTTCCTATTCCGGTTTTGATTGTATGGTTCAATGAAATGTTTTTTGTTTTACTCGATTAGTTAAAAATGACTTGATATATAAAAACATAAATATTTTCCAGTGGCGTAGAACCAAAACGTTAAGGACGATATCAATCTGTACCAAGTATATATTATCTGCGCTATCAGTTTTAAAATCGCAAGTGGTTTAAATTATCACAACATAGTGGAATTTTCGATCCTTCGATCTCTTACAAAAGTGGAGCATTATTATTCGATACATTTCTGCTTAGTGGTTAGTCATACAGTCTAATCAAACCATTAATATTTGAGGTATCAATTAGATTTTCATTTAATCTCTCTCGACAAGAATTTGATCGTGTTTTTTTGTCCAAAAGACAAAATTTGGGAATTTAAACAAAATTTCCAAATTTGTTCAAGTAAACAAAACAAATAAATGAATAAATTGAAAAAGATAATTTATAAATAATAAAAACTAAATAAAGTTTTTTAGATCAAAATGTTAAAATTCAAATTCATTATGCAGATATGACCTTGAATTTTAACTATGAGTAGATTACAGAACAACAACACTTATAAAGAATTTTGTTCTATCTGACCAATTCATTCATGAAACAGCAAAAACTCTAAAAATTTACGTTTCTGTTATGTCTCGAAATTTTCATAACAGACAGATCAACGGATATTGTCTGTTTCATTTTCAAACACAAATATCAATGTGTTAGAAAGAAAAAGGTTATGACGAAATAAGATATGTTATAGTACTATCCTTGTTTGCTTTGTACAATCCAAAAACTATGCAGAAAATAGAAAACAAAACCAGAAACCGATTATGCGTCTCGTTTGTCAAAATAATTTTAAATTTGATGTTGGTTTCTTCTAACATATTAGATAGTCGTTATCTTGTTTCTCTTTTTTATCAAAAATCCTATTGAGTCATAAAAAAGGGACATATGCGTCCATAATTTTTATTAATTGTTTGTTTCATTACTCTCATGGAAATTTGTTTGTCTTTAATTAAAAATAGCTTAAAATACAAAAATCATTTTTCAGTAGCGTAGAACCAGATCATCCGATTTGAGAAAAACTAATCTGTACAAAGTATATATGGTATTATCTGAATTTATCTTCCAGTTATGTTAATACTCGTATATCCCGTATTGTGTTGGGAGGAGGTTAATTTCGTCCGCTCCGTGATAAGGCTTGAGACAAATCTGACTACTTGCAGATTTTGTTGGTAGCCGTTTTCACTAGGCGGGTGATAAAAATAATTTCTCATAATGGATTGGTCTGCCCTCTGCCAAGCGGTGATTGCTTACCACATGCTGTAACAGGTGTGAGAATTTGAGCGCCCACAAAAATATCATACATTCAGATTCGTCTCATGCCGCAACAAATTTTCCTGGTGGAGAATATCCTGAAAATATCTGTGAGTTGAGAAGAGAATGACATGTTATGAAATTTAAGAGATTGTGTCAGAGTGGATTGACATTTAATGCCCTGATTAAACGATGATGACATCATTGAATGTCCAGTTGATATACTAACGGGCTTTGTGTGCGTGTTGAAGCAGTGCAAGTAAATCATAAGATATTTTAATAATTTTATAAGTTGTTATTGTGGCTCAATGACAGTTGTACATTCTTCTGCTATTGAGATTACAAACGCGCCACATCTCGTTCAACCTGTCAAAGTTTGTTCCATTCTCAATTATTTGACTTCACAATGTACCCACATTTGTGTATATTATTTCATCGACACCTTCTTTTCGTGTCCTACGGAACTATGGAAAAAATTTGGACAAGCACTTACGCAATAGCAAATTCTTTGTAACCCTTTGCTTGGCGGACCCTGTATTTTACCTCAATCGCATTTTGAAGCATAATTTTCAATTTTTAATTTCGTTTCCACCTATAAAATGTATTCATACATGCTCGTAGCTTTCGACGAATCGACACTAACAAATTCTAGTTTTTTTTTGCCACTGTATATAATAATCTGATATTGATGTACATGTTTTTGTTGTATTTTATAAATGAAAATTCTATTTTATATATATTGTCGCGACCGGATGTTAAACCATTTTCGTGATAGATTACATCCGTTGTGAAATGCTTCGATGAATTTTTTATCAATCTGAAAGTGTTTAGTTTTATTTTGCTTAATTATTGGAGCACATATGAACATGATGAATATTTGAAAATATTTACTTATATAGCGCTGAATGGATTGGAATATGGAGAGTAGATGGTACATTCTATTACTAGTACCTTGACGATGTAGTTGGATCGGTATATTGCTGGAATTATATCTTTTTAGAATAATAACAAACCAATATGTCGTCATAGTCGAATGGTTGTCTATAGACAAAGCGAAGCTAAACGATTATCTCACATTAATGTAGAGGCTACACTATATACAGTACATACATTGGAAAAATAGTGGTCTCTTGAAATAATGTCGGTTATTACTGGTATGAAAGTTGACCAACATCTGTAAGATCGCATTTTTAATGAAAAAGCTCGAGCACCTCGGACTGAATTCGATTAGCAACAAGTGCCAAATGATATAACATCCTATACGAGACTTAAAAACAATTATTAGGCTGATAGAGGCACTAATATGTGGTGATACTGGGTCTCAGTATAGAGACGAGATAAGCTTATTTGAAAAGACCTTCACTATAGTCAGCAAGTTCGCTTCTATACATGACTCAACCAATCTGTCTTTTATAACTACAAGTTTAAGAGCTATTCGATGATTAACAATTTGCAATACGTAAATGCTGCAGACGTCAATAAACTAGTGTCGCATATAAAATACAACATAGATCATTTGTTTTCGAGCTCGATTAATATTGGATTGTTTCTGATATTGGACCACATTTTGTTTTGGTGCAGACTCAAAGAAAAACGTGTAAACCATCCCGTCATGCATAAGTAAAAATAATCTCTTTCCTGGACATGTCCCATCTTCTTAAAGCTAGAATCAAAATTCCATATGTGTACTTGACAGAGCTACAATGAATTTCAATACACTCCTACATCATTTACACAGCAACTGAAGCTCTTATAAGGCAAATAGTTTTGCATGTGCGTTCTTATAATTTTGATTAAACCCTCAAGAATTAACAATATAAATTTGCACAATATAATATTTAAACAAAAGAAGGCGTAAATTGGCCACATCACTATCACCTAGAAACCAATTTCATGTCCAATATAAAATGGGTCTAACTAGAGACATTCCCTAGTATCGCTTATGATACATATATTTTGCTAATATTGGGGCGATCTTAACTACCGATATCTTACAAGAAGTGTCAAACAACGGAATTCAACCCTCAAGTATACTACCATAAAGCTTTGGACCAAAAAGTTCCTGTGACCTCCAGAATCACTCGTAGATATTCGACATTCATAATTGCTTAACCAACTGCTCGATCCTCCATAGTGATCTCTCTATAGTGAATGCCACTAGCACAGTTATACTGGGGTTGACGTTAACGTACACTCTATGTTGATAGCTTTTTGAATTGAATCCGATTAGATTCCATCGAATTTCTCCTTATTATTAAAAATCCATGGTTGCTCAGACTGACGCTCATTAACAACCAAATATAAGATAAAACGCCCCATCGAAGACATCTCTTCATGGCCTTAATATTTCTGAACTTAACCATGGAACGAATTCGTTATACCGTAATATCTGTCAGTTTTTCTTCTCTGCTGCTTTACCATTAGAGTCGTAAGCAGTGTTAACGAGAGCTTGACAAGATTAAAACTGTTTCGATGACTTTACTAGCTTGGTAAGAGAACTGGTTCTTATGTAGACCGAATTTCTTTTGCACACCTAATGTGCAGATCTGACATTCTCCTCATCCTTCAAAAGAAAAAAGCATGGGTACGTACTAAATGCATAGCAGACTCTTCTCTAACGAACCAAATACGGAACGATTTCTTGTATTCCTGCTTAAGTAAAGCAGATACCATCTAATTCAGGAAGTTCAGCATTTGATTTATTGTCTAACTAACACCTTGAATTCACCGTCACTCAGATTTAAAATAATTTTCCCGATAGACTTGAGGTTCAAAGTATACTTTTTCTAAATAGGGGACTTTATAGTTGGATAGACTCGCTCACACTAAAGGGTCGGCTCAAGATGTATCCTCCCGAGTATGTGTAAAGGTTCCATTCTTCTACTCAAAAAGTCAGATTTCGTTAGTATAATCCTTTGTGAGTTTAGCGATTACCTCACAAAAAGTTTTTGAAACGACTCTCTGTAACCTTTTCTCATAGACAAGCTTTAAATCATAGGATGACCCAATGGCCTCCCTGCAGGCCCAGTTTGTTGATCTTAGAGCCAAGAGTTTTGTAGCTTCATTTTTATAACCTTTAGATCAGAACTGATGTGTATGTGATCTGACTTCTAAGCCTAACCAGACACATGCCAATTACAATAAATCATCGCGTCTAAGCCCTATCTTCTTCCTAAAGAAAAACAATGGGATAACCACCATTTTTTTTCTTTTATATCATGACAGCAACCTATTCTTTGATAAGATGAAGATAATTTCAGCTCACTACTAGAGCCGGTTTGGGCCTGTTATATGTAGCTCTTTCTCACGTTTTTGGTTAGCCGTATGATTTATTGCCTGCGGTTGACAGCTTCCGGCTTAAAAATACATCGCGATAGATTCTTAATCCTATATTTTCAGATTGAAAGAGAACTTTCTTAAATAGATCAGTCAGTAACTCCCTTTCACTGAAGAAAGTGATATACTATAATAAAGCTCTCCCTACTATGAGTGTTCAGTAAAAATCCCATTATGTTTATAAAGGAGGTCTATTCCATTAGCTAGTCTTTTGAGAGTACCGTTTAGAGTTTGGTTGCTTATGAAAATTCATTATTCCCAGATCTTTGGGTGACTCAACCGTTCCTTTATGAGGTTTAGATCTTGAAACCATTATTTGCCGTATTTGTATGTCCTTTAGACAAAAACTGATTTGTATGTGGTCTGCCAGTAAAGTCTCATCAGATCATGCCAGTTACTAATCGGGGTGTCCATTTTATGACCTAATATCTTCGCATCAGGTAAGCACGTATATTGCCGCCTTCCTCTTTCTTCGCTAAAACGACAGCAACATATTTTTTGGAGATGACGTCTTGATTGGTGTGGATTCGCAACCTGTTTGGACTATATTAAACTTCAAGTTATCCATGGCTCGTTTTTGATCACCCTGTATACAGTACGATTAAATATATGCTGTCGAATATTTATATTCAAATGCATCCGGATTCATAAATCTATTTTATATGTTCGATAAAAAAAAACGAAGATAAATATTTTGTCCTTATTTGGTTATACTATTCCAGGTCTATTATCTGTATATGTATATATACACGAGTACCATCGACAGAATTCATTACAGATCATTTAGATTTTATTGTCCATATCGTTTATAAACTCTAAAATCAAATTAATGGATGAGTGGAAAATTTATAAAATTCATCGTTACTCTGGACCAAAGTAAACAACTTAAGTATTTATATCTGTATATAAACCTCTCGTACAGGCAAGCCTGTACGAGAGGTTTAGTGCACTCCGAGAGTTTGTGAGTCTTCACTGTATCCTATATATAAAATTAATTATTTATTCAGCAAAGTTACTTAAAAAACCGTTATAATTTTCCATTTGACTGATTTTCCATATATAATAGAAACATATATGCGCACATCATGTAAGTATGTTGATACATTTTGGATCGTTTGCAGTGTACGAGCTACTCGTATGTGTGTACATATATACCGATTTTGTTGTTTTAAAAATACCCATAATAATAAAGATTTCATGGGTGTGGAACGATCACAATGTGACATTATGGAAAATACTCGTAGATTCCAAAAAATAAAAAAATTCTGTGTGTGTATGATTCGGATTGAAGAGGATGTAGACAGAATTTTGTTGTTGTTATGTATATATGTACTTATATATAGAATTATTGGATCAATTATTTTAGAATGTAGACAATTTTAATTTGTTCAACAGCAACGAAATATTCTATAATGTTTGATGTTCATTGAGCCAATTATTTGTTTGTTATATAATCATTATAATGGAGCTGATGGTTTCCGGTCAAATATCCCAAACTGGCCTACCAGTCTTGTTAGGGTAAATGGGTGTCACAATTTTATATATGTGGTGAAAATAAACTATATATAAGAGGCAATTCGAAATTCAGAACCACTTAACTTTATACATTCAACAATGGTAACACTGCGAAGGTAAAGGGTTTTGGAAGAATTGTGTCACAGGGCCAATGTATGTGAAATATCATTACAATCGAGTTTTATATACGAATATAATATAAAATATGTCGGGAAATATTAGTTGCAAATAGATTTTCAGTAGGTGAGTAGGCAACCTCCAGTTTTAGGCGTCTCGGTACCTTAAAGATGGAAAACAATACATTTGTAAAATAAGTTCTAAACTCGAATATCCAGTATAAATCTGGCCATTGATTATAATAAATTAATGTATCGGGGACATTCTGTTTTCGTATAGACGACGGATACAAACTTTATCAACCCTGACAAATACTAATTCACATGCTGGGACTGAGAACAAGGTTTTGCATTGTGTTGAGTTGATCAATCACTGTGTCAGTTTCAGACAAAAACTTTCCGTCACTGTTGTACGATTGGCTCAAATAAAGTCCAAGATATCCGGGATTCAAACCTTGCTCCGTACTAATACACAATAACATGTTCAAGATGCTTGAATTATAATTCAAAAATGTCTGAGATCTTGTCTGATTTATAGTTCCAAATAAGAGAGAGGATGGCGCTTTTAAGTGCTGCAATTTTATCTGTATAAACTGTATCCCAAACAATCTTATCAAGTTGCGATGGTGGAGGACAATTTTAGGACCCTCTTCCGCTCTAACTGCACCTTATTAATTGTGGTCCTACTCAGAGTAAAGTAATGTTTAGAGCCAAGTGCTTCCAACCTGATAGATCATCTAGACCTAGGTAAACACGTATGCCTTAAGGATTATTCTTTTTGCTAAAGATAGGCAATTTTGAGTTCCGGGTTTTGAATTTCCAACCCCCTGAAGGTTCTCGGATTGGACTCGGGACAAACATAGTAGCTCTTACATGCTATAAGGTATGTTGCAGCACACGATACACTTAAGGTCAGCTCCGTTTTAGGGATGTAGATTCGGTACAGCTTCGGGAACCCACTTCGGATTTCTATATCGTTTGCTCACCTGGAGGACAATTTTGGCCTAACCTACCTCACCTCCTTGTGCACCATTATAATTGTGATCCTAAACTCAGACGAATACATTTTTAAAACCTATTGCTTCGAACCTAATGGCTCATCTACCAAGGTTAAGACGTATACCTTTCGGGTTCTTTTTTTTTAAATATGGGCCATAAGTCGGTTTTGCGTTCCTGTTTTTGATTTTCCAAAGAATGTTCTTTTGAACATTCGAAGGTTCTCGGATTGGACCCGTGACAAAAATATTAGCTCTTAAATGTTGAGGTATGTCGGCTGTCGCAAAACAAGATCCACTTAGTTCAACTCAGTCCCATAGAGATGTAGATTCGGTACAGCTGCGGGAACCCACTTTGGAATTCTTTCGTTTCCACACCTCATGCTAAGCATGCCGTTATACAGATCACACCCCTCAGAAGCTAAGACTGAGCTTGTTTTTAGACTGAGCCCAGCCAGGATAGCTATATCGGCACGTTACGGTTGGAACCTTAACCCGGTCACTATTTAACGTAGTTAGCGATTCCTAATCACCAAAGACCTGATTCAGTTTCATGAATTTGTTTTTGTCTCTTGACCGTTTGGTATGTCTTAGACCAGATATATTGCTGACAAAGAAGGTCGGCCAATTCACGATTTCTATACTCTCAAAGATTATAGTTGCAAAATCATTTTTTATCTAGCCTCAGTATTTAAAGCGCCGTTCCGTCTTTTGTCGGTCATTGAATTTGTTATTTTCCATAAGCTGGTGGAAACAAAACCAGCTAAAGTTTAGCCAAACCATTCATTTAAAATTCTGACGAGCTTATTGTTAATAAATTTTTAAACAATGCCAAACCTTTTTATTTACCATAAGAAGATCTTATCTAAATCCTCCCAGCGTCTTACCACTACTTTCATAGTAAGTTCACGGAACGGTTCCGGCCTAATAAAAAACCGTAGTAGGGCATTTCCGAGCCACTACAGCATGCGTATGTGATTATGGGCCTAATCATTGTTGATTTAATGCTGAACAAGCGTTAACTTCCCTTTCCTTTTTAGTCCTTCTTGGATACGCAATTCCCATATTAATTTGATTGCATCTGGCAGATTATTGGAACAATTTACGATATAGAACAATATATTCCAAAAAACTCCTAATGTCATATGTAGCAATTAGAGATTTGATACTGGACCAAATGGACCGAGGTACGTTCAATTCAGAACCGATCGTGTATCATGAGATGGCAATACATTTCTTGATAAAACATTACGAAAGACGGCTACAATTTGGGTTAAACCCAAAACAAAGGCTCCTCAAGCGATTAATATATAGTAAACTTTCGCAGATCATTCAACCACTTATGAAGTTTGTCACTGCTAAAGCATACAAATTTGTTTCGTTAATTAATGATACCTGGAAAAGCTTAGTCTTTATCTGATTGAAAAGGTGTGAGCTTTGTAAGACATCCAAATTGATGAACATTGCGATTTGTGATTAGTCGAAGTAAGAGTATCTGTTGCGTGCATTCAAAACGTTCAAACAGATATAACTCCATACCAACATCGAGTATTGTACTCAACAGCATCAACGTTTCTTTCGAACCATTACTCCGACTTGTCATCTGGTCAGATGATCTCCGACTTGTCATCTTGTTCTGTAAACTGCAAATAGAAGAAGCCTGGTCACAACTTCCTTTCTTAATGTTATGCAAATCGATACTAAATGGAATAAATGATCTCTAGTCGATCTTGAAAGTGTGATATACTGATGAGGAAAGTTTTGTTTTTCATCATGTTCTTCCGCTCCGTGAGTTATTTGGTCATTGCGAAATTTAGTTTATTGGGTCCACATTCATGTTTAGTCGCATCCATTAAGGGGTTGTAGAGTTCCGTTCGTAAGGGACCGTTCATCGGACTAGAAATTCTAAATTAAGGTTTTGGCCTCTAACATCCAACATATACAAGCTTAAATTATTACTAAAATTATTAATACTGTAATGCAAGGTAGCTGAGTTAATATAATGATACCTGAACCAAATGAGCTACCCAACAGCATGATTTCTTAGAAACGTGTTCAAGACTAAGAACAGTAATTGAATCGTAATCTTCCCGATTGATACACGGTTAAATATGAAAGTGAAAATATTCATCAAGTTAATTGTTGCATCTCTTTTAGAAAAATGCTTTTCTAAACTTAAAGTTCCGAACAAATGTTTTATTTAATATAAAGCTTCGAAATTCAGAATCTCGTAAATTTATGCAGTCACCAATTGTGGTCAGGAAAGAAGAAAAATTGCGGATGATGGTTGGTCTGAGCAGCAGTGACAATTTTGTGGATATATCAAACCAGAAAATGTCATCGAAGGTTTTATGAACTGACATGAATAAATAACTGATTACTCGGATATTATGTCACATTATCCGAGAACCAACGAAGGAGAAACTGGCCAACATTCTATTAATATTGCAAGAAGTGTCAAACGACGGAATGTGAAACCATATCAAAGTCTTAGATATCACCAGATCATGTTTTATTCAACCTCAAGTATACTGCCATAAAGCTTCGGTTCACGAAGTGCCTGGGACCTCTAGAATAACACCTAGATATTCGACATTCATATAATGGATTAACCAACCGCTCGATCCTCCTATATTGAATGACACTACTAGCACCAGTTATACCTGATTTGATGTTTTTTATAGCGTTGATTTTTGGTAAGTGATGATCACTCGCGTCAAACTACAGCTTTAAAGCAGTCACGAACCTAATGACTCGAAATTAAATGTAAATTATTTTTATTGATATTTTTTATTGATACATCCTCGCAGATGGTAAACGATAAATTTCGTAGATTTATGACGTTAATCGAACAGTGTTGTATTGTATTGTTTCTGAAATAAGATCAGTTGACTTCAAAATTCCATGTGCTAGTTTTAATCTGTGCATCATAAATGATTGATGGTTGCCCTTTCTATCTAGAACACACTGTTTTCGTAGGCAACGGATAAGAGGATAAAGAGAATTTTGACAGTAAAAACAATGGATAGCGGGATCCAAACGATACACAATGTGTAAGCCTCCCTCAGTTTTGATTGTCAGAATTCAGTCACATTTTAACATTGAAGCAGATCAACGATGCCTAACGACATTACATGTTGTGGATTTATTGAGTAGATTAACAAACAAGCCTTCACTTAGTGGGAATGACCTGTTGTCCGAAAGTTTGTCATTTAGTACCAGATAAGGATATTATTTCCAAAACCTATTTAAAAACTTTTTAGGGAATTATATGGGGATGAAATGACGTACCCTGGACTACATCTACAGAATTTTATAAACCAACTTACTGGTAACGGTATATTTACTGCATCCTATTTGAAACAAGTGTCCTCAGATTTTACTTCTGTCCTATTCCGAAAATAGCCATCGGAAAAAATGTCATATATTGAGGTGGTAGAGGTTGTTTGTAGTATGTCATTTGGACTTCAAAATCCAACCAAACATTTTAACGATTAATTCATTACAATTTAAGTTTGTCACTGAACTAGTCTAACTTTGTTGGGTTGTTGATTTAAGCCAGCAGCTTAACAAAAATTCAATGGCGTTAGAGCACATTTCTCAAGATATACAGTACCGGAACTCCACCTTCAATAGATCAATTGTTTGACTAGCTATTCGGCATTTTGTACCATATTGTCTGAACCTAATAAGACAGATGTCAAGTCCATCAAATTTTGGTCAAAACTAGTTTTTCAATATAGCACGAAAGCAAACTCCTATGGCTGTCCCTTTTTGTGGTTATTGACATTTTAAAAATATCGGCCGCTAAAGATGGTTGTTCGATGAAATTCAGGATTTTTGTCACACTAGCAGAACTCGAACTTCGTACCGATTATTAGATACCCAGAATCTGAGTACAACAATCTGAGTACAAGAAAAGAGTCCAACTAATTAACGGTAGATTGTATCCAAACTATTGTGGAATGGCCATTTATGAGATGGACAGTTGATTGTTCGTTGGATAATTTGATCACTTCGTTCACTATTGATTTGTGCGTTCCTGCTCATATAGAGCTTTCGTCTTGGAGCTACAACTTTGATGTTGGGTTGAAGTGAACAATTCCTTATATAATGCTAAACCGCTTTAGGGTGTTCCATAGTAAATCCACAGAAGGGTTACGGTTGTTTTAACGACAGCATGCCCTGCGGCTCAAATGGTTTTACTCTTTTTGCACTTATCAAATGTTTAATCATATTCAGCCAGGCTCATGTTTGATTGACCGATACAATACACCCATGTGTCATTAAGGGCTCTGTTTAGGCCTTTAATCGGATAAAGGTCTATGGTGACCAAATCTGGTTAAAATATGGTTGCACATGTGCCGTTTGACTTCACAGGGACAGTTGCATCCTCCAAAATTCCTATCCATCTACATCATCTCTATCAGTTTATTTTCCAAGCGTACGAGATTCTGGGCCTAATCATTGTTGATCTAATGCCGATCGGGCTTCAACCGGTAACTTTCCTTTTCTCTCCTTCTTGGATACATCATTGTCATATAACTTTGGTTGTGTCTGGCAGATCAATGGAACAATTTACGTTGAATCGGAACATACCAAAACCGTGTACTCATGCAAATGAGCAACGATCCTCTTGATCGAACAAATGGAAAAGAACTCCTATATTGGCCATGCAATGGCATAGAAGTAGACTACTGGTACAAATGTACCGAGGTAAGAATGAGCTAAGTTCCATTAAGGCCGATCGCGTCAACACACTTCTTGATAAAACATCACACAGGACGACTACAATTTGAGTTAAACCCAAAGTAAGTTGTAAAAGCTTTCCTAAACTTTAAGCTCCGAACAAATGTTTTATTTAATATAAAGCTTTACAATGTTTAGCGTGGCACCAACCGTCTATTCAGGTTTTGAGTATATACTTTCAACATTTTTTCTACGTAAAGCTTTTTGACGTTGAAATAATCGTGCAGCTTTTAAAAATAAAACAATAATCACAATATTCAAAACTATGATGCACATTGCAGTGTAGATTAGATAAGGATTTATGTTGAACGGTTGAATATTTTTTTGTAACCAACGTAGTACCATCGTCGTTGTTGATTTGTCTATAAATATAAAACATTATCTCGATGCACTTCAATGGAGTGTAAAAACCATACACTAACCTTCGTTCCACACACAAAGCAGCACCCCTTTGTCGTAGTAGAGGAAGTAAGCACATCCAATTCCATATAGATCACCAGTCGCACTATCACTCGTTGCTATAAATTGAATTGTGTCGTCATCCAAATAAGGCTGTACTAGAAAATATTTATTTGGAATAAATTCTCGTACTACGAAACCATCTCGGTGCGATGCTGAAATAAGACAACTTGAATGTATATATGTATGTATGGTAGGTGAGCGTACCTCATATAATTTACCAATCGTGAAACAATTATTAGCCCACGCTTCTGGTTTAAATTGGCTCAATTCGATCGCCGACATTTCCAATTCAAAATCCCATTTCACCTCCAACACTCGCTCGTTCGAGGGGTATAAACTCTTTCGAAAACTATTTATTTTGTTCGTTATATAGTCACGTGTGCTGGTCAATAAATAACATGATTTGTATATCGAACGATATAATCGAGGACACTGATTGAGGAACAAGGCACCATTTTGCTTCACTATATATAAAAATAATAAAGAGTAGTACAATAATTAATAAGTAGATGTCACTAATGTCACATACACAGCTCCGTCTCATTTTTGGACCTATCAATGACATGAATAGGTCTATTGAAAGGAGTCAATTCGCTCCTTTTGTTATGTAAAATGCATAAAATAAAATTGGCCCCCGCCAATGAATATGCACAACCAATTTCGGTGTACAGGGGATTTTTTAGCCACAATAATTTCGAATTTCCTGGTAATTTGAGGCCACTGATACAGCTTCGTATAAACAACAACACATTCTTTTTAAATAACACATTTGGTTTCATTCTAAATTTACACGTTTGTGCTGTTATATATAAATAAGATGAGGTGTTTCGTTCCACCGACTCGTTGTTAATAATATCGTTAGCGAGTTCGACCAGTGACCGACTGCTCGAGATAAGATTCATATTTTGATAAGCATTGGAACACACCTCTTTGTTACGGAATTCATTGATTTCATTTACTATTATATAATCGTCCAATACCAAATCGTCACATTTCACTAAAATTATCGAGAAACCAACTATCACACCGAGAACCGAACCACCGTACATAGTGAATAGTAAACCGTTTGCAAGTGACTGGAGGAAGCTCATGAAATTATTTGTAACTATTTTAAGTGATAATATGGCGCTTATCGTCGACTAGTTCTGAGTGTATACGATATCATTATTATTCATTTAGAGATAGTTGTTATATCGCAACCGTTTTATAAATAAACATGTGAGGTGGTATAAAAGTCCAAAATAGTGGTGATCAACTATTCATACGTGGAGGAAGGAGGGATGATTTAATCGAAATTACGTACCTTACGTAAAAACTCTGAATTAGTTGGACGTCATATCTGGTAATATGGAACCAATACTTATACGTCTCTCCTAAATAAAAATAGCACAGTTCCCAATTCTATCTCAAGGTTGTGGAGATGGTCTGTCAAGGCTTTATATATACAGACGATATCTGTGTCTTGCCCAAATGAACCAGCTGCGTTGACATTAAAATTAACGTGTTATCAATGTCACGGATCTCTTCTCAGAGGGTTAGTTTACAAAATATTAGTTTACTGATTATTTGGAAGACATCAGAAACCTATCAAAAGTAATGGGTAGCAGATAATCAAATTGATTCACAAACCACCTTCAAGCCACTACTTACATATCCGAGCAATATGAAAATGACCTGCGTATTGACCAACTTATGGCTAAGCTGCAGACCAGGATCATGTAAGAATAGAGTGCAATGATCTTAGCTGACCCTTTAGCAACTAAAATGTGATACCTTGGATACATTAATAACGACTTTGGGTATGATTGGCATACACACCAGTATATCAACTGTTTCACGTAACTCCCATACCTTGATATAGATTATACAATGACGACCAACTGCAAGCCATTTTTAGCACACAATCTTGACAGTCATAATGTAAATCTTGAAGTATTGCAAGCAAAATTTTTTAACCTATGTCCCATCATTATTACAGGACTCAGCTGACAATGTCGTCTTCGTTAGCTACATATATCCCAGCTGTTTTCCTCAAATCTTCCCCAAACCACTATTTGAATTCATTGGGTTTCTTAAGTGCTTAGTGGTTGTCAATTATTGTGTATAGTTTAAGAAAATTGCTGAATATTCTGTTCCTCTTTAGAACTGATAAAACAGAGGCAACCTAATGAAGCTGCGTCTCTGAAATAAAATCGAAAACCAAACATCATCAGAGAACGATATACCAACTCAGAATATGTCCAATACATCTATTCAACCGGAATATGCTAACGGGCCTTCATTGCGGGCTAACAAGCGAAATGATGATGATCTTTCTCAGTTACGCAGGCTCTTTGGTCCGTGTGTGATATCTCTTCCCTGACGTATACTCTTAGTCCTGAAATTTGTTTGTTCTTCTAATGAAGTCAACGATATCCTATATCATCAAGGTCGTTAGTTGATCCTCGATAGGAATTTTGATCGTAAGCAGTGCAGTCTGGGAAGAGTATGAATAATAGGGGCACAAGAAATGCTCAACAATTTCTTTTTCTCCTTCATCAAACTGTTCTCACTTTAAGATTATTCGGGTTATAATGCCCCGTGAAACTGCCCAGCAACATCCTCAAAATGCGTCTTTCATAGTTCAAGAAGAATTGGGATCTTTGTTGATTTATTGTTTCAAAGAATATTAAGAATAGTCGACTAGAGATAAGTATTGTCGGGATTGCCCGCTTGTTTTCAGAGTTCTACAATTCTCTCTCGTACCAGCTTCATATTTGCCCAGGAATAGATGTATCGTTGAAATTTTCAAGTCTAGTTTTGTTGAAAGTGGGACACTTTCCGGTGAAATTTCGTCTTCAAAGTGGTCATCACATGCGAAATTACGCAAGAGTCGGAGGAGCAGCGCTTTTCGGATCTAGAAAAACTTAAACGTGAATCATTTTTGGCTCGATTGTCTGTAATGTTATTGCCTTTAATGTCTCAATGAGTAGGTACCCCCACATTATTGAAACCTTCTTGTTAGTACAATGAAGATTGATAAATTTCTTGTGGTTCATCAGGAAGTTAAATAGCTTGGATTGCTTAATGGGTCCACTTGAACAATAGTTCGATATGTGTTCAAACTACTTAAATCTCTTAATCCATAACCAGCATCTTGATTGTACGAGCCATCTCAAACGAAAACTGACGATTAAGTAATTCTGGTGTTAGCCAAATATCTCTCGTTGGGTAGACTCAGACAAAAGCCTTTCTCGAAATTCAAACTCCAATATTCAAAAACACACTTCAAGTGAAATGGAACTGAACATGCCAAAACGGACTCTAAAGCCATAGAAGCACCGCTGAGCGTGTAAATTACACGATGTAATTTACACGGTCTTTTTACATGTAAAAAACGTGTAATTTACATAAGATGATGTTTTACATTCTATATGTAAAAAACGTCAAATAAGATTTTATGTAAAAAACGGACGCGACATCTTTTATCAAATCTCATTGTAACTAACGCACCATCTGTTAAAAAATCTTTGTACTATTTTTTGAATTTTTTTGTCTATATTGGATGTCGAAACGTCACAATAATATTTATTTTAGATTCTAATAATCATCACATTTACAGACTCGGATGAAGGTAAAAAAAACTCTTTTCAACTAGTTGTATATAATTAGAGAACTCATTGCCACTAGGGCCCACGGTTTAACCCACATACACTTACCCATTAAAAACACCCAATCATGATTTTTGGTCACCACGATAATCAAGACCCCCGCCTGAATGACAGATCAAGCACGTTATCTCTGCCACGAAGGTGACCTTTTCGCCTAATATGATGTCGACCTATATGTTAACTAATAATGTGAAAATCGAACGTTGGTCAATTTTTGGCATTTGAAAACAGATGGCACTGCGAATGGTGTTGTGTTCGTTTTTTACAGGTTTACGTTTTATGTAACTACTGGCCACCAAACGACTCATACGTATGCTGGGCACCAATGACTTTAGTAGGTGAAAAACAAAACCGTTTTGGAATCAGTTCTCCAAAATTACCAAAAGCTCTCTGAATCGTTAAAAGCAATAGATTTTTGCAATAATTTTTATCCAGGTGATATTTTCAAGATGGTACCATGAGTCCAAGATGTTTGGCCAAGACTGAACTATAATCTTATTCCCAAAAAGTGATGGAAGAGAAAATGAATCAGTGTAAAAATACAACTAGATCTGATTTGGAAGGGTAAAATGAAAATTCTTGTCAACCAACCACACTATTTTAAAATGGGATGCTGAGTCAAATCTGATAAAACATTTAAGTGCTTACGAGGCGTAGCTATAACTAAATCAGTAGCATAACTTTGAGCGATAAAGTCATATTTCTGAAGTCTAACAGTTTTTTGTGAATTAATAAAATCCACTCCAAAATCCACACGAACACATTGACGTGCTGCGTTTTATCCTATAGTCAAAGTTATCAGTAGTTGCTCGTAATATTGTGTGATTTCACCTATGCTGTGAATTTTGGGCGTATCTCCCTATACTGGAGTGATACTTAGTATATGATGCAGAATGCAAATAGCTAAGATCATCAGAATAGTTTTGCTAAGGAGTCTACTTAAGATGCATGTAAAAAAGCAAATGATAAGGACCAAACGGACCGTCGCCGGTCTTAGTGTGCTGCAGCAACCACTCAACCTTACCTAACCTAACCTAGTATTCAACCTATCATTCTTGGAGATGAAAAATCGAATCCTATAGTTGAAACGAAATGTCAACCCTCATAATGGGATCAAGATACGCGTGGTATTTCACATCAGTACACAGTGAGAGTATTTCAGTAATTGCAATTTTTGTGGTTTCATTGTTGTGTTGGCAGTTGCCTACATACATTTAGTCTATCGTATGACTTGAATAAGTTTATCGAATACATTAAGAAAGGTAGAACATTATAACTAAGGACAATAACGTGTCATTTCTATTAATTTTGCCCAACGATATAATGGAGTAGACCCCTGAGACTAATAAACTAAATAATATCAGGGACCTACTGCAACTAAGGAAAGAGTATAGCTACATTCTATAAAATACAGAGCATACACCTGTAAATGGAAAACGAAACTTTAATTTGGTATATCTCGCTGGAGTATATCAGCCTATATATTGTGTAAAACTGGCATCCACAATTATTAGTGTGATAATGGATAGTGTAAACGGGTTAGGTTAATTTTGTTGAGAATGTATAGAGTTGGAATGTATATTCACTGCATCACTCAAAATGAGGTCATATGCAACCATATACAGTGGAGTTTATGTACTGTCCAACTATCGCCCATTTAGTATTGAGAAAACCAGACAACTTAACAATTATCACCACCTGCATTTTTCGTATGAACTTCACCACCAGGATGCGAGAATTGTTTCAATAAAACAACATACAACTGACGAGGAAGCGGTGGAACAAACCAAGCAATTTATCACTACATGACATCAAAGTATACTAGCTCCAAGACGTTAGTGAATGATTCCATTTTACGAAAACTTAGAGGAACTTCTTAATCTTAGCAACCTATCAGAGATATCTCTTAACCTAAAAGATTTCAATAACACCACAAACCCCATCATGATATGACTGCATCCTTATTATCAACCACTGCTTCGAGTAGAACTACGGAGAATATAGTTCTCGTCGTGCTTGCTGTATTTGAGATCAGCTAAGATATTAGTCTAGTTCGTTGTCAATCTCAGGGCAAGTCATTAACGAACCTGGAGATCTTAACAATATTGTCAACAACCTATTAAGCGATTTAGATAGCTGAAGTAAGGATAAAGGGCTTCTACAGCATACTTAGACCGACGACGATTTTCGTCCACCTTTCATTCGCTAAGGCTTTAATCTCATTTTTAAGTTTAATCTTTTTTAGTCTCCCGCCATTTAAGAGAGATGGAACTACTACCGGGATTTTATATTTCCTAGTAAACCAGTTTACTTTGGGACGAGCTAATTGCCAGATGGTCCACCTCATAATTAGTAGGAGGGTATTTCGGATAACCTCCTCCACCGTCAGCTACGTCATCTGCATAAGCAATCACTCCGATCTCCTCTCCCTCCAGCTCCCTCCAGCAATCCTGATTGCTATGTTCCAGAGGAGAAGAGACAGAATACCTCCCTGCCGGGTTCTCCTAGCCTCTCAATCCACCCCTATGGACGACAATCCCTCAAGATCTACCTCCGTGTTTACATTGTTAAAGGCGCTCTCAATATCAAAGAAGGCCACCACACACAACTCTTGTGAGAATATTGATTTCTCAGTTGCACCTGGTAAATGTGCAGAGCTGTGTCCACATATTTCCTTTTAGAGTAAGCATGGTGAGACTGGGCCCAGTCCTGGGCTTTATTTTTGCACGTATATAGATATCCATCGCCGGATGTAGCTTAATGGTTAAGAGAGTTTCTCATCACGCGGTGGTCTCGGGTTCGATTCCCGCCGTTGACCAAATTAACATGCAACCAACCGGATGACATAAAAAAAAAAAACGCGTTTGTGTGTAAAAACATTCGTTGGGCTGACCACCTACAATGTGTGCACCTTTCGTTAGCACTGGTTCGTAAGGTCTCAGTTGAGACGCGGTAAGGGCCGTTTTCGGCCTCTAAGCCATAGATTTCTTAGATATCCATCAGCCTTTCAAGGTTTTCAGTAGAAAGGATGATAGAGTTATGAGTCTTAAGTCCTTTGGGTAGCCATGTGAGCATTAACCAGCTTTCGGAATAAAGATCACTTTGACCTCTTCCCACCTTCGTGGAATGCAGACCAGCTTTAAACACCCTTTTAAGACTATTTTCAGCGAGGGAAGAATAATCGACGAGTTGTTCTGAATCTCCGCTGAAATAATTCGGTTAGAACCAGCGAGTTAGATAATGAGCACTTATTTAATGAACTGTCAGTTGCTGACAATTCTATATCCGATTATCGTGTCCCATCTCCATACATTGGTTTTCGATTAGAGTTTTTCTAACAGATACGTGAGTAGCACTCTTCATGATGACTAAAGCGAGATAAGAAGGCAAGATCTCAGACGTTAGTATCACTCTCATCGAGTATCATACCTATCTGAATAAATCCAATTGCGTTTCTTCAATCAGTAGCGCTTGTCGTCACCAGATCATTAATTTCGCTAAACCAGAATCCTTACAAAACTATGATTTCTCAAAGAGTGACATGTTGGTGGAATAAGGTATCTAGTTCAACAATTTTCCTCTAGTTTAACAATTTTTCTAGAATGAATGCTAGAACCTAATCAATTTCCGCCGTATTCAGTCATCGTGTATGTAAATCGAGCATGAACGAATTTCGTAGTCTCCGTTATGATTGCTGTATTTGAGATCGGCTAAGGTATGTGAGTTGAACTCTTCATAAAGACTTTATTGAGATTAGAATGCAAGGCTATAAGAATGTTACTCTTAATCACTTCTTATTCAAGACACATGTCGTAATACCTTCATCCAGGCCATTGATTTACTTGACCAGGTCATTGATTTACTTGAATTGCAATCAGCACTATAAGTTGTATCTCGTGTGGTCGCTTACATAACATTTAATCCAAAATGGCTCCCGTAGCAAATAATTATTTATTGAGAGTTATTGGGCCAAGCTTCTTGACCACTTGACTCAATAAGATAATTTACGGCCTTTTTGAATTTTCGACTTTTATACGAGTGCAAATCGATTTTCAATTAAAAATCCACCTAGTTGAAGTTGCAGAAACATAAAAGTTTTTCTTAACATAAAAACTTTTCTAAATGTTCATTATCGAGTAGCCGAGAGCTTTCCGCATTCACATGTTCATAAGCCTTGATTCATGCTTCTTTGCAAATCATTATATTTCGTTTCATCTCCGAAATATCCAAATCACGATGAAAATCACTGTTTCAATTGTACCAGGGTGCATCGACTACACTCCGAAGTACTTTATTCTAGAAGTTTTGTAAAAGTTTGATATTAATCTTCTTAGTACAACCTCAAAGCTGAATGTCATATAGCCAGTTCGACTTTAGAACCTAATTGAAGATCAGTATTTTGTTGCATATGCTTAATTTTGACCTTCGTCATCCAGGGTCATACCCAAGTATTTGGCAAAATGATTTATTCGTAAAGTTGACATAGACAGATTTTATTTTATTAAGCTTGATTTTCCATCGCTTTGACCACTGGCGTGATTCATGACAAGTTTATTCGTCGCCTCTTCCACAGTTTACCCTGTTTCTAGTATAGCGGTGTGGTCAGCAAACATTGCTATGCTTACGAAGTCGGACTGTGGTATATCACTTGTGTAAAGTAGGTATAGGACTGGGCACAGAACTACCCTTACCTCTCTCAGTCTAGAATACTCATCTTCTTGTCGTACTCTAAAAAGCCTTGCAGATAAATATGATATCAAAAGATCAACATATGGCCCGGAAGCATAAGATTTAGTTTCCTCGTGCCACACCCGGTTGTTAACCAGGTATTAGGACTCTATTTTCTATTATTGCCTTCATTCTCCTCAAGAGTAGTCACTACATTAGCTTTGAAATTATTAGCTTTGAACTTTCCATGTATAGAAGGAACATGCCATAATCTAATGACAGTTTTGGTACTTGAGTATGAACGACTTACATATACATATTTATAGCAACATCAACAATTTTTATCACAATTCAATGATCAGATAAATCAGCAACTGATCCGTATAATGAGCGACAGAATATACGCTTGGTGACTACACAGTACGATACAATCGAATCTGTATAGCATATGGATAGTCTCTATACAGATTTAGATCCATTTATCGAATTTCAACATCTTCAAGTGTTTTCAACCAATTTGGGACACCACAAATTCACCCCCTTCTATATAGCGTCTCGAATATAATTAAAATGTTACAACAACCAATTTATGGTTCATGAACCTTTCGCCTTGTATTGCATAATCTGATCCAATTATTCGACATAATGTACATGAGTGAGTACACACAGCAGAACAAAAACAAAATTTTTATTGAAAACAAATTAAAAATATATTCATCATAATGATTTAGATAGGTAAGGCATCATGTAACCGTGACATTTTCGAAACATTTCATTCAGAAAAAAAAAATTATCGAAACGAACGAAATAACATTAAAGTACAAAACCAATATGGAAACGGAAATTCCATTTTTCAATTGTAAACAATTATTGATGAAATTAAGTTTAAAGTTTATTCATTACGACGATCGAATATGTGTACGATGTTATGGTTCGTTTGAATAATTAACCAATTGTGTAATTATAACCTTTATAGGCCATGTACTTAGGCTCGACTGATTTGTCGCACACCGCGAACCGCGAGCACTTTACTTAACGGATTGCTATATATGAAGTTATCGTTAGGTGCCTCAACATGTGTGTTGCTATAATCCGTAGTCTGGAGGAATCCACCATCAGGAGGCGGATGACTAAAGGGAACCCGCAGGGAGGTTTCCTGTCTCCTTTTTTGGATCGGAGTTATTGCTTATGCAGATGACGTAGCGATAGCTGTCTCTGGTAAATTAAGCACGGTGAAGAAGGTAATCCAAACGCGCTCCTAATCATTACGAGTTGGTCCATCAGATGTGGACTGGCTATTAGCTCCTCCAAAACTGAACTGGTACTATTTACTAAGAAATATAAAGTCCCGTTAGTAGGGCCACCTCTCTTAAATATTTGGAAAGAGTAAACAAGGGTCAAGGCTTATAGCCATGTACTCGTGCAGAAACGCCATTGGAAGGAGATGGGGCCTGAAGCCGGAGCTGGTATATTGGCTATTCACTTCCGTAGTAAGACCTGTACTTTTGTATAGGGTGACCGTGTGATGGCCAGCTCTTGATAAAGTTACATACAAAAAGAGGACCAAGAAGGTACAAATAACGGCATGCATGCTTATAAGCGGAGCACTGAAGATAACACCTAGACGTTAGGTAATTTTTCACCTTCTCCAGGTGGACATTTATATGGTAAGCAATTACAGCCACCCGATTTTCAGCCGCATATCTCAGTGGGTATGTCTTCAGACAGGACACTCGACGGTAAATAGATCGCTAAGGAAGGACCTGGGGAATTTAGACAAACGTTACACCGACTTTATGATTCGATAAAAGGTTTCGAACTTCCTGTCGCTCAAGAGATTCTTGGAGGAGCGACCCAGTTGCGGAAACGAAAGCACTACAGTTCTTTACGGATGGCTCCAAACTATACGGTAAAATAGGAGCTGAACTCGTATGAAATAAATTGAAATTAGATATATCTGCTCGTCTCCCTGATTACTGCAGCCTGTACCAAGCACAGGCGCCAATCAAGTCGCTGGATTCGGTTTCTCATCCAGATAGTCTAGGTCCTCGGCCACTCGGGTTCCAGGACACGCTAGAGTAATGTAGTAATGCAAGTCTGGCCAAACCTGGGCTTGAAAGCTCAAAGACACTGATCTCCCTACGAAGACGTGTTCTAACACGGATCGTAGGGATACTTACAGGACACTACCTACTTGGGGAACATGCGAGGAGGCTAGGTCTAGAAGCTTATAACTTTTGTTACAGCTATATGGACGAGGAGGAGGTAGATTTGCTAGTCCACATGAATATTTGGGTAAATTCTTAATGGAAAAACATGAATATTTGGGTAAATTCTTAAAGGACTGCCTCTGATCTCGAAAACTGTAAGGTGCGAGACTTATCACGCTACATATAAGTAGCTCATACCGTTTCTCATAAGGGCAATAGAGAAGTAAGATCCTGTGGTATCACAACGAACCGTCGCCGATCTAAGTGTGCTATAACAGCCACTTAATCTAACTTTACCTAACCAAATGATGGTGGTTAAATGGTTTAAACATTTTGGGACCTCCGAAGTAACTCCAAAGTGGCTCGCAATACAAAGTGGGAGACAAAAGTGCAAACCTCTATACAATTGAAAATTATATTTATTCACAAAGCATATTTTTTGAGAGATGACTAAATAGGGTCTAGGATAAAGTCACTACATGTTTTAAGACTCTGGTACACACTTAAAAAAAATGTCTATATGTAATGCATGATGCTTTTCATATAGGTCCAGAGCAACGTTAACTTTAAAAATAAAGTAGCTCTTGCATTAAAATACCATTAATATATGATCCATTGAAATGTAATGAATTGAAACCATTTAAATTTAATATAAGTAATATTTTAATTCTAAAACTAGCTTGATTTAAAAAGTTATTAATGCAATATTATTAAAAAATAATGCATATTGCGTTACATTGACTTTAATGTAATGCATTAAAATTAAAAATTTCTTACTTTATATTTCTAATTCAATCAAAATTATTTTATAATATATGCTGCTATTTATTTAAAAATTATATTTCTATTAGAATATAATACAACTTTGATTTACTAAATGTTTAATACAATTAATTAGTGTATTAAACATTTAGTAAATAGTCTTGTAGTGGAAGTGTATAATTATACACAGTAAAAAAAAAATTGAATTTTAAATGCAATTTTTACATGCTTTTGTTGATACAAATACAAAAATATTGTATAATTACACAATTTACTAAATTTTACATGAAATATAGTTCAATAATCCATTTTTATTGTAAATTTTCATAACAAATTAGAATTGAAATGTTTTGGACATAAAATTACACGCTTTTTGTAGTAATTTAAAGTTCCAATTGAAAATCACATCAAAAAATTGTGAATATATTGGTTTTGAGACGCATTATTAAATAAGGTTTGTTATTTATAATTTCACCTACAAAACAAATGTTCAAATTCCTGTTAGAAAAATAATCTGTTTTATACTAAATGATATTTCATGTAATTTTACCATAAAAATTTAATAATCATAGAATAAGTATTCAATTTTACATAGTATTGCATGTTACAATGCACATTCGTTGAAAAAATTCCGAAATATAACGAAAAGGATGCGCTCAAGCACATTCATCATTTCATTACTCATATATTTTTTACGGAATGCAGACATGTTGTATGTCGTTTCTAATTAAAATAAAAATTATAGTATTTTTGTAAATCAATTTTACATTATTAAATAAATTAATAAATTTTATAAGTTAACGTGAAAGTGATTTGAGTTGAACGGGTATGTATATATACTAATAATTATTAAAATTTACTTTAAAAAACGAGTGTTTCCCTACAAATTTAGACACGACGAATACGAATTTAATAAGGAAAAAAAATTAAACAACCTGAGTGTGAATACGATAAGTGAACCAAATTAGATATCGCGGAGTTCTGAATACTTCTTTCCTAAAATCCAAAAAGGTAAATATAGAAATATTCAAATTAAATATTTAGTATTTTAAGTTTATTCTTTTATTTTAGCAAATGCTGCAGGCATTCAAGGGTCGAAGCTGGTACTGGAATTTGATGGAACCGAAGTAGACGACACCGATGTTTTTATATTTTTTGGCGAGAATATTCCTCCGAGCTATCTCAAACTTTGGAGGGTATGCCTTAATTAAAATACAGACTACTCCAGATCTAAAAATCAAATTATAAGGCAAAAATCATAAATTTTATAAAAGAAATAGTATAAATTTAATGTATTTTAAATTTGTTTTGACAAATTGAAAATTGAAATTTGCGTGGCCTTGAATTGCGTGGCCAATCTGAATAATTATAATTTATAATTTTTTATTTATAACTTCATATAATATGCATGTATATTGTATATACATGTACATATAAATTTTTTATTATATTTCTCATGAAAAGAATTTTAAATAAATATATAATTGTTTAACGAAATCTGAAAGTTTGTTTAATTTTACATTTTGGGTTCGTAATTGTCAAAAAAAGGTTTACGTTGACTAGCTTTGGTATGAAAATTTACAGATTTAGCAATGCAATTTTACAAGCGAGTTATTCATTTTCACATTTATGAAGGATAATAATGTCGACCATTCTATGGAAATTTACATACTATACTATGCAATTTTAAACTAAATTTAAATTTATATGAAAATTTACGAATTTAGGAATGTAATTTTACAAGTGAATTACTTATATTCACATTTCTTAAGCATAATTGCTGAATCATAGTGCGAACATTTACAGACTAAACAATGCAATTTTAGATGAAATAATGATTTTTAAATTTTTTGTTAAGTTATATTACGGACATTTCCTGTTATTAATCATTTAAACATGTAATGTAGTATACGTGTTAAAACAATTAGTTTTAATTGTAAATGGTAATTTTAAAAACCCATTTAAAATTACATGAAAAGACTAGGCAAATTTGCCCACTGTTAAAAGCGTGTAAAATTCAATGGAAATTTTTTACTGTGTAGCATTAAAACAGATCAATTGGAAACTTTTATCATCAATATTAACTTTGCAATAAGATATTAATTAATATAATAAAACTCACATTTAGATTTTATATATAAAATTTATTCATAAATATATATATTTGTATTTAAAAATAATTAACTTAAAAATTCAAAATACATGGTTTTTAAATAAAATTAATATTATAAGATAAGATGTAATGTTTATAATTATGGTTAGAAATAGTTCATACGATAATGCGATTAATACAATCCCAAAACGGCAACCTCTTAGTCTGTGAGGACGGTTCCCAAGCGAGTCAAGTATATCAAATACGGGTACATCAGCATGAATCCCATCTGAAAGTTATTGAAAAGAAATATAATTAACTAATATTCAAATAAGAATTGAGGTGTCATAGACATTTTTCAAATTGTTTCACCTATTAAACAAAACGCCAAAATAAAATTAACCACGTGTTAGAAATATTTGTTATGTTAAATACTTTTTAAAAGAATTGCACTATTATTTAAATAAATTATTTATTATTCACTCTATACTGTAATATACTCTTACATTTTGAACATATCCAAAACTATCCAACACGTGGAATATTTTGTAATTGAGGTTATAATTTATTCTACACACACTTTTGAAATGAAGCTTAACTATTCTGAATCTAAAATTATCAAATTTTAAAAATATCAATATTTTTGTTTCATAAAGTTCATCATTTTTTAGTAGAGGTTATAATTTGTAATATACAAATTTTAACCTCTACTTTTCTAATTAATATAAAATTTAGCCAAACTTACTTGCAATTAAAAATCGTTATTTTTCTTCAATTCGTTATATCCATGTTAAGTAGTTTTGATCCATGTAAAACAATTTAAACACTTTTTTTAATTAATTCACAGCACTTTTCACTACTCGTCTATTCCTTACGATTATTCCTAATGAACTAAATAGTTATCAAATCCATAGCAAGCAATATCGAATCCATTAACGGGATCTTGTATACACTGGTGGAAAAAAGTACTACTATAGTGTACCATTAGTATAGTATAGTATCTTATATGATTAAACAGAATGTAGCAAATTTTTCATCCCACAGTGTAAAATTTAATATTCGTAGTTCCGTAAATTTTTGGTAAAATGCATTAAACATTTTATCAATGCAAGCACTCTGTTAAAATAAATGGGACCTTATGTTAAAATGATATTTTAAAGCAAATTTGCCTTAGAGTATGCAATAGATTTGCATTAAATAGTATATGAAGCAAGAATTGCATTAAATTTTTCATCAAGTTGCGTTACAACATTATGTAATGGAAGATCTGTTTTACATTGTAGTTTTAAGTTGCATTGCATAGTCTTAATGGCAAGCATTGTATTAAAAAATCAAGCAACTTTTTTAACTGTGTACCATTAATCACCCTTCACACGTCCACATTACCAATAGTAACCTTAAATGTGTTTTCTAAGAGCATGTTCTTAAACATTCACATTGCGTTGAAAAGCTTGATTCTGTTCACAGCTTAATTCGAGACGATTCTTGGCGCTTAAGAACTGTTAAGCCTCTCTGTTTTGAGCCTCCTATAGACCATAACCTTTATAGTTCATTAACTTAAACTCGACTTACTTGTCGCACACACCATACCGCGAGCACTTAACTTAACCGATTGATAACATTGAAGCAAAAATGTCTGTATTTGAGTGACCAACTATAGGTGTTCTATTTGTATAGTGAAGGTCTATGGTTTAAAAATTCTGTGACCTACGATGTGAGTTCGCAGCCCAGCAATATCCATAGTATTTTGACACAGTCAAATACAATTTTATTGAATATATCTCCTTATGATTTTTGACCTCCTTTTCTAGGATGACCTCACTTCATGTTTACCAGGCTCCATTTCTTCCATTAATGAGTTCATCTGTGACGTCCACAGTACCTAGAAACCTTGAAAAAAGATGATTGCGTTTACAGCTAAGCGAGACTTTGATAATCTCTATAGGCTAACAACTCAACTTATTAGTCGCACACACCGCACCGCGAGGGCTTTAACAGACATCAATAGACGCTATGAAGTACCGCTAGGTGCCACAACATTGTGAGATCTAACGATATATCGATACAGTGTTCAGCTACACTCTGTAAAGGTCTGATAGTGTAAAAATTCTGATAAAATGTTAGTTCAGAGATGCTATGTAGCAACAGAAACTAGGGCTTAACTTAACCGATTGACAGCGTTGCAGTTACCACTAGCTGCCTCAACATGTGTGCAGCTATAATCTGTATCCTATAAATGGTGATGGTCAAATGGTTCAAATGGTGTCAAATAGTGATCTCCGAAGTAACTCCGAAGATGCGGTCAGTTAAGTAAAACTGAAAACATGTCACAAAGTGGTTAGAGAACCCAAATGGGTACAAACCGTTCTGGTTAAACGCTTCGGCAAATTCTGTGTACACCACGTCAACCGTATATCAACGTGGCATGAACCCATATTGGTACGGTGAAACATGACGAGGCATCACTTCTTTGAACGAATAACATATTACAAGTTCAAATAAATTGGGTATTGAAATCGATATGATACATCACATCTATTGACAGTTTGGAATAATGAGGTTATTCTAGTTATCTTCCATTTTTTAGGAAACTCTTCCAATCTCAGCGACTGATTGTACAGCATGCAAAGAGGTAGTTCTAAACTGGTGTAATTTTTCAAAAAAGAACTTGAGTCATGTTTATGTCTTCAAATGTGATATGTGATACCTCATTGGACAGGTTCCCTACGCTAGTGTGGTGAGAATTTTCGTACTTATTTACGTCTTCTTGTTTAAAGACAGATTAAAAAAAACTTAGCAAACTTGTTGGGTATGACTTTCGTGACGGTGATTTCCCTTTCTTGAATTTTATTAAATTTAAGTTTCCTTTTCCTTAGTGTTTCGGCTGAAATTCCGTTTACAGCTAAAGCGAGTCGATTATTCGAGCTTAAGAGTTGTCGTTCTTTTATTTTGAACTTCACCGACTGACAACTATGCAGATTAACTTATGGTATTTGAGTATCCAGCTATAATCTGGGTCCTAATAGTATAGTGAAGGTCTGGTGGTTTAAAAATTCTATGACCTATACGATGTAAGTTCGCAACCCGAAAACGTAAACTTACTTCTGACCCAATTTTTGACACAATCAAACATAATTTTACTGAATATACCTCCTTGTGATTGATATGGACGACTAAATGGGGCCTATATAGGATGAACTTGCACTTCATGTTTTAGGAATCCATTTGTTCCATTAATCAATCCATCTGCTACGTCCACAGTACCTAGTACCCTTATTTTCTAAGAGCAGTTTTTGAACATCCACTTTGCGATATAAAATGAACTACGTTTACGCCTAAGAGAGACGATTCTTTGCGTATATGAAGAAATGTCATTCATATTATTCCTATTAGTGCTATAGAAGATGCTTCAACATTGTAGACTACAATGATATTTCGATGGAGTGTGCCACGTTTATATTTATCCTAATAGTGAGAAGCTCTGATAGTTTCAAAATTCAGACTCGCAACGTAGCAACATCATCTTCTGATCCAGTATAACCAAACAGATTTTCATTGAATATACCTGCTTGTAACTTATGAACGAAGATAGCGAAATCCACTACGATAAAAAACTGTATTTGCTAATATTTCATACATGATATGAAACGACTGGTGTCTGAAGTCACTTCATCTAAATGTGATAGAAACGGTCGTTTTTAGCCCAAATATATTGACGTTCTTAAATCTAGCCATAAACATTATCGACTATCACTATCCAATCCAATATGTCCATTAACCAGTCCATCTTTTACGTCCACCCAGTAATTCTATATATATTCACATGGAAAACATAAATTCCTCCGTGTACAGGTATGCGAAACGAGGCTCCTTCTCATTTTCTGCGGTGGCAACTTTGAATGTGCCTTTGAAAAAACATATTGTACGGCTCCATTAAAAGGTACGTCATGCTTTTTCACAACCAGCAGGGCGAGTAAAGTTTATTTTCATTTACGCTAAGCAGACATAGTGCATTTTGGTCTAACCTTAAAGGGATCCGGATTTCCTTGGCACCAAAAGTTTTCTGAATAGACCACCCCTTCTCCAGCAATTGCATGATTGGAACTTCCAAGCTGCAAATTCAGCTGTAAGTTACTGCTGTGGCACTTGGAGCAGGAGTTACCATGTTCGGGTGCTGGTAGGGCCAGGATGGAAGAGGGATTTTTCAGAAGGAAACACATGACTTCCAGCTGCAGTGCAAAATTCATGAATCGACCAGTCTTTCATGTCATTACTATATAGACTGGCTTTGAGCTATTTGAAGTGCAGCTGGTTCTACGCAAATCATATCTATAACCGTACGTTCTCGATTTGGCTATAATGACGTAACGTACTTACCTTGGGTCACAAAGAGGATTGCAAAGATAAGAAACAAACGAAATGTTATCCGAAAATTTGTTCAAGATATGGAACGATATGTTTGTGATCCTTTGAAAGATAACAATAGTTTATATGGATTGAAGTATCTTTGTCAAGCGATTGCTATTGAAGATCTGAGGAACTACGTTGCATATGTCCTTAAATCATATTGAATCATTGAGCAGTCATGAGCCTCTGTATAATTTTGATAAATGTGGGATCGTATTTCAATTGGATAAAATTCAGCACTCAGATTGGTGTTGCTAAAGTGTATCAATAAGCCAAGGTTGTGGAAGTCATGGCTGCGTATTTAAGGCTAGAGATGATATTGAGAAAAAATATTCAATCTGTTTTGCGGCTTCAGGCTCTCCCAACTCGTCCGCGGTTCGTTAATTTACGCCATTACATAGCCAAATCGAGGACGTATGGTCATAAGTCCGATTTCACTCCAAGATGTGGTCATGCACACCAACGACCGTAATTAGATGGTGAACATCTCTTTTGTGTCCTACTCCTATCGGTATTCGAATCCGGTACCTTTTGCTCCAATTGCCACATCTTTTGTCGGTGATCACTTAGGTGTTTGGTTTTATATCGATTAAAGTCAATTGAGACGGCCACAAAATTAATTTACCAATATTAATTCAAATTGCGATCGATTGGGAGGGACGATTTATTTATAGACTATACTGAATTTACCATAAACGGTTTAGAATCCTATCACAATCACTTAATATTTTTTAATTAAAAATTTAAATTAGTTTTGTAAATGTACAAAATAAAAAAATTATTCAATTTATATAACAATAATTCATATATAGACGTCCAATACCGTACGTACGAATGATTGAACTAAAAGTCATATACTCGTATAAACAATAAATAAAACAAACAATTAAATAATCGAACCTGAATGTACTGTGTGTACTGTACAGTAATTGATTCGAAATCGTATAACCCATCAGTTCAATTATAGTCGACGACGTATTCTATATTTTTTGTACAAAAAAGCTTGGGAAAAAGCTCGTTTTATGTTCGCAGATGTAGGTAGGTCTGATTTGTTGTGGTGTAGCATTCTAAGTCGAAATAGTCGAGACAAGCTATCAAATAAGTAGTTTAAGTTACTTAAAAGTGGTTTGGTGCTGCGCGTTCAATAGGCTGGTCGCCTTTATAAACCGGCTGAATATTGCCCATACTACAAACTGATATGGGCGCTTAAATCGATTAAAAGGTGAAACAATTCATTTCACAAAATAGATGATGCAAGAGGTAGTAATCCTGTTAGAATTCGGCTGATCCAGATGATTACTCGAAATTGAGAGGAGTTTTGTTAAGATAATGCGAATCGACTTTTTTGCCAGAACCTTCTTGTTGTTGTTCTTATTGGTCACTATTGAAAACTGTAGACCAACAAATAGTTAGATTTGTTCAAGATTTTATCAATTTGTATATGAGTCTTGCCATAACTGGTAAATATCGTGATGCTTCCAATATTAAAGATGCCTCTCCATCTTACTTAATGGTTTCTGTGGACGATGGGTTATGAATTATAATTTGTTAGAAACCCCAGTTGGGTTGAGATCTGTTTTGTTTCAAAAACCTACTAGTTGATATTCTAGAGACTGTAAGTTCCTAGTAATTAAGGCCTTTATATCTCATACTCGTGATTCAACAGAATTGACAGAATATGGTCTCATTGTGAACATTGGCCCACTGTGCAGTCTAATTCAATGCCTGTAGAAGCAAGCTACACTGAACCTCCTTAACCATTTTCGTTTCCGGCCCATGAGATTACCACACTAGGTATTAGTTCTCGAGAAACGCTTATATGTATGCTCCCTCGAATTTGGCTGGAGCTACGTTTCATCGCGTTTCTATAACTTCTTTCGAAACATCTTACTCATTCCCAATCATTGATACACCGCCTGTTACGACCTTCCATTTGTCTTCTGTTTTCAGAATAAAATATATGTAACGTTGTCTGGTTTCAGATGATGATCAGATGAACCAATATTTATTTCGTCTCGGTTAAGACGCGGACACTCAAAAACCACAATACTTTTGAAAGCGCCTTGCCTCCTTTTGATATCAGTAACAGCATCTGTTCCTACCTTTTGTTAGAGAGAGTGCCTTCGATAGACATCACATGTGGATCAAACCCAAACATGTGAGTTTGTTAGATTTCTATCGATTTAACCTTAACCTCCGGTTTCTTTGCGTTTCGGACCCATGAGACTTCCGCATTATGTATTTGTTCACGAGAAAGGTTTAGCTATATGCTCCTACGTAGATGGCTAGAGCTAGGTCTCATCATGTTTATAACTTCTTTAGAAACATCTCACTCATTCCCAATCAGTTTTCTGTTTACAGAATAAAATCTGTCTGGTTTCAGATGGTAATCAGGTGAACCAATATCTATTTCGCCTCGGTTAAACACGATACTTGTGAAAGCGCCTCGCCTCCTTTTGGTATCAGTACCACCATCTGTTCCTACCATTTGTTAGAGAAAGTGCCTAAGTGTGAACTCCAATGCAATATTCGGAACATTGTTTGATTAAAGGCTTAAGTGATCATAATTTTGTAACATGCTCTTAGGACCTCTTCCTAAGTGACCGGAGAATCATCTTTTTCCGAGTGTATTAATATGGTCTAAACCGAGAGCCATCTTTGACTAATTCTAAATTTCACCATTGCTAATTTGTATAGTCCAGCCTATATCGTTCGCGATCGACTTCTTCACACAATTCGCGGAGACACTTTCGCTTACTCAGTATGATGACATACTTCAGTATTGACCTGGCTTCAGTATAAGCTATAGAGCAGCATTTTTCAAATGACGGGCTCTTTTGTACTTTTTACGCGCTTTGAGACACTTACGTCGTAACTCGGAATCTCATAATTTCACCAGAAGACAGACTTCCTATGGTTGTCCACTATTCTTCTGAATTGCAACACAACAACCTTTTGTAAGATAGCCTACAAATTGAGTGACTTTATCATTTGATGTTCCGTCCAGTCCAACATTTTCCATTTTAAGAAGGACGGTGTTTTTTTTTGATGAAACGCTTTATTTTACAACCGATTAGCTCTCTGTTTAGGGACCAGTGTTTAGTTATTATAGTGTGAAGATGTTTTCAACGCTGTTTGGAGTTTTACGTCTTCAAGTATGTCTTAAGGTATGACAAACTGTTGACTCTACTAGATGATATTGAGTCACTCTATACGTCTATAGACAAACTGTCCATTTCAATTGATTTCCCAAACCTAACCATAGTGACCAATAGCCAACGAAATGAACGATATTCGAAGAGATGGATGATTTTGGAAGCTGAGTATTGTGACCTTTATACTGATTACTTCGAAATCAGTCACCATATGGAGCATAAGGAGCATCATCCTTTATAAGAATCCCAAGATGAAATACCTCATCGAGGATTAACAACCATGCAAAGAAAGGTGACTCAATAAACATCAAAATATTGACTAGCACGCCTATATAAAAATAGGGTAGTTAAGTATCGTATACGCAACTTGCAGCTAGCTTATGTGCTCCAAAGTGTCAGCAAAACGTGTTGGAGAATCTGTCATCTACACATACTCTACAACGACACTAGGAAAAAAACGTTACCTACATAAACCTTATCTCTATATTGAGACCTTTCGAGCAACTATTGGGCTGGCATTATTAGTAAATAATTTTAATTTTTGTTGGCAGATGGATCAAAATAAGAAAAATGGACAGGTGTTATCATAGAACTAGTGATCATAAATTTGCCTTTAAATACCAAAAGGTGGTTTCAGAGGGGGCTTCTCACATTCAACGTAAATGTGTAGTATACGCGATAGTGTTTACCTCTACCAGTCAGAATGAGTTCTCTATGTTTCGTTCAAACTGTCCACTATGATATGCTGTTAAAGTTAGTCGAAAGTTTCTAGCCTAAAAAATAAAAAAATCGATAATGCAGATAGTGTCTTTATTATTCCAACCGAAAAATAAAATCAAGTTTCGTGTAGGGAGTCCGGGAAAACGATTTATTGAACCCGTTGTGCAAACTTCTAAAATCTCTATAAAATCAACCTCTATAGAGTGTTATGGCTGGATAAAAGTTTATTGTAAGCGGTTTGCCAATGATAATTACTGAAAAAATTTTGGGGCAAGCTTCATGTGGGGAGTCCGGGAAAATTCGATTGTTTGAAAAAATATAGTGCAAACTTCTAAAATCTCTATAAAACCAACATCTATAGAGTGTTATAGCTAGATATAGGTTTATTCTAAACAGTTGGTCAATAATTATCACTGGAAACAAACTTTCGTCTAACTTTAACAGCATCACTAGCATGAGATATAGTGTTTCAACTGTAGAAGAAATCTGGGTGTTTTGAGAGCTGAGTATTGGTTGCATCGAAATCAGTCACACGCTCCGAAATAACACCAATACTTCGTCGTTCTGATTTGTGTTCTTGTATACGATAATGCGTTACTGTATGTCACGTAAGGGTGGTTGTTATATTCCTCAACCAACTTTACCACAATTTCAAGTACAAAACTATTTGTTTAGCTCTTTTGTTATTGCAGCACATGTTCAGGTGTGTGCTTATTGTTTATATCAAAAATTTGTAAGTGTCAAAATACGAGTGGGCCTTTTTAACTTACATTGTTAATAGAGGCAACGTTAAAACGCTTAATAGCCATGTTGCACATGTTTTGAACAAATGTCGCAATTCACAAAACAAATTCCGTCTTACCTACATAATACCTACATATTTACACAAATATGTTTTGGTTGATGAAAAAAAAACGTGTCAACAACAACAATACCACATGTGTTGGGAAAATGCTTTATTTTTTATATCTTTCATAACACTCAACAAGTATTTTCTATACACCCAGCGTTCGAATCCTCTTGTTCACCAATAATATAATAAAAGCTTTATAATATTTTTAATTGAATTCAACTTTTTATTTATTTGTTAATTAAAATTCATTTATTTTTTGTTTTATTAATTAATTTTTTATTTTAAAAACATATTTTAGGTGTTGTTGCCCCGTCTATATACGCCATTCTTATGGCGCTCTATATCTCCCCACTCGCGTTCATTGTTTTATGACACCTTGCACATCGATTCAAACTATTGAGCTTAAAGGCTGAAGGTGGCGCTAACCACGAACTGAGATCTTACTTTTTTTTCCTTTATCTCCATTCTTAGGATCGTAGGGCGTCTAGTAGACTGGACCATCTAACACTATATTTGAGGCTATTCTCTTTAGTTCCACCCATGTTATCCCACTTGTAGATTCTAATGGCATCCTGGTTCTATAATTTGGTGTCTTTCTCAGCTTGTGTCCTATCCATTTCAATGTCCACTTGGGTAAATCTTCATTTGTGATCTTTTTTGGCCAGACGCATTTGATCAATCACCTTAGGCATTTATTCACAAACCCTTGGAGTCTTCTTGTAATTTTCTGCGTATTTTTCCACGTTTCACAGCCATACAGCAGTACTGATTTTACACAGACATTGAACATGCGTATCTTTTTGTTCCTTGTCTAACTCCTCGTGTATTGTAGTTTGTGCCACTCTGCTTTCCTTAATGTTGAATTTCATCTCTAACATTCAAGTATATATTTCTCGAATGAGTTCGGTTATTTTCCTCGGGCCTTCTTTTGATGGAATCGAATTCGATTTCGAAGTTCACGAAGAGTAGATATATGTGTGAGTTACATTCGTTGGTTTTGTTCGACGATAATTCCGACTATGTGTTGATGTGGTCTGTACAGCTTTATCATGGTCTGAAACCAGCTTGTTCGTTTCTTATGTATTAGTTCGCAGTTGGTGAGATTCGTTCCAGGTTGACCATTGCTAATACTTTCATTGTACTGTTGAGCAGGGATTATGGTTTCGTTATAGTTATCATTTGGAAGCTACTCAATATTACGAATCAGTAACGAAAGCTTTTGAACACAATCGCTTTTTATGTCGTCCGGTGCATATTAAATGTTGGCCATGGCGTAATGACAAACTGTCTATATTAACCATTAAACTACCACCGGCGACAATTGTACATGCACCCCATGGATATATACAATCGTTGTCGCTATGTAGCATTTGCGACATCAAATGTCATATGCCATTCACCACCATATTCACAAATTTTTGATTGACCCAATTAAATTTCAATTTATTGTCGCAAACAATAGGAACACAATATAGTATCTGGCAACATCAGTCGCATTCGTATCATAAAAAATAAAATTAAAATTTATTTTATCGTTACTCGTATGATAATCGAATTATGACTCGATTGTTCAATATGTATAACATTCCCGCTTTATAGTGGGGAAAGTATTGGGATCATTTAAATGCATTTTTCATACATAGTGGATTAGCCCAGTATGGGAACGAATCAGCAGGTGCGGCAGTTTGGTCAACTTTCAAAGTGAACGAGAATATGAAATGTCGCTTAGATTATAATGGAGTAATGGCTCTAGATTGATGGTCATTTCAGGTCATTTTGCATGTGAGATCAGGTAAAAAGGACAGAGAGTATATCATTGAACAATATACAATATATGGAAAATCTTCATAGCTTACCTATAGACTAACGGGTTACCAACCAAATGGAGGAATGATTAAATCTGCAATAGTTGGAGCGGAGCTACCTGGTACGAATCTCGATAGGAAAAGTGAGTTTTCAGCATTCGATTACGAACTCGGTGATGGACAAAAATACAACCCCTTGTTAGAGTGCAGAATTCATTCGACCCATCTAACATATTAGTACTGTGTGGCCAGTAAGTTTTTTGGTGCTAGTAGTGACAGAAACCAACACAGATTCGAAACTAACAACCAAACGAGTAATGGGTTGAAAATAGAAAAAAAATATTGTAATAGAGAGCCATTATTTATGAAATGTTCTAGGAAACATATTGTTCAAGCAAATTTCGGGACTAGAAAATGTCAAACATTATGAGATTGAGTCAAGTGAATGAATAAAGTTAGATCATAAGCCTATATTTTCATGGTTCTTAGTGCAACCATTGTTAAGAAAAAAAAACTGGGAACAAGTGAACACCGTGGCCTTGAGTACCCAATATGTAAAGCTTACCAACTACTTAAGATCAAAAGGTGAAAAAGTTACTTCACTCTAGTGCGAAAGTACAAAGGAGAAATACTCAAAATATTAGAAAGCAGAATCTTAACCGGAAATGGTCATACAGTAACTTACGAAAAGAGGCTCAGTCAGTCAAATCTAACGATAAGGTTACGACTGACGACTGACCTCTGCAGTCTTTTGAAACCGGTTACGAATATAAAGATCATTGAACATTACCAACCAAGAGGCATAGTGGTTAAAGCTCGTACCGAAAGGTACACCTGGTCTGAGTCTGAATAGGGCCTGGTTACAAAAGTAAGTTTTCTTCATTCAATTACGATCTGAGTGATGTGAATGAACATATTTACGAAACCTTTGTTGAAGTGCAGGACTCATAGGCCGACCTATCTGATAGTCAGTGCTGTATGTTGTCCAAGGTAATGGACCAAAATGTTCCACGTAAATCGGTCTTGCTTTGGCCTAAAATACTCTAGGATTATATGAGTGATTTTATAATAATATATTATATTATTATAAAATCACTTTATATTGCCAAAACGATAACATCATGATCGAGTCAAGTGAATGAATAAAGTGAGATATAATAAACCTATTGCCATGGCTCTGGAACAACCATTGATAAGAAAGAAAACTAACCTATGTAACCTATATCCTTTACAGATATAGATTTTTGATCTTGAATGGACCATTAATGTGAAGGGATACATTGATTACTGTCCAATGCTAGACCGGATGGATATGGTGGAGTATCGATAGCGTATCACAATGATATCATTCTCGACCAAAAAAATTTGACAAGCTTCACCTTTTTTCAAGGTCAATATGTGAAAGAAATGAATGAGACTCTATAAGAAAATGAAGTGAACGGGAGGGAACTAAATGCTGAAATACAAAGGGTGTTAATGATATGTCAAGGATTTGTGCCAGAAATGACACATTGAACTTCATGGTCGGATATTTGGTGAGATTTTACCTGACAGATGCAAATATTATTATACCTTTATGAAAATGGACTTGTTGAGAGTAATTGAAAAGTTAATTCAAAAATGAACAGCATGTTCGAATAGCATGAGTTACTTGGATTACGTTATAGCTTCGAGGAAATCGAGAAACAAATCGTGATTTAAAGAATGCTTAAGTTGTCGAGTATTGAAAAACAAAACTAGTTTAAAGTGGTGGCGAAAGCAAAATTATTCTGAAAAGACGCAATATAGGTTGGAGGGAGTGGCCAGCTTCAGATTTCAATAAAAAAGTGGAATATTTCCTGCAGTATGGTTAAACAAATTGGTATCCGTCAAAATGACGTTTGGAACTAGTGTTTATGGAGATGGAGCAAAAAAGTTTTTGGGTGTATTTTGGAGGGTGGTATCTCAATGTACACACATATTATGAGATGGATGATTTAACTATCAATTTTCTGTTGGACCAAACGTTGAAGTACAGATTACATAAAGAGGTGAGGTGCATTAATCAATATATATATCACCATCGATTAAAATAATTCACAAGTGGTTTACTGATTTTCTTTGTGGTCGTTCAAGCATAAATGGTGTCGAACGTTTAAGACGGAACCACACCAAAAATTGTTGACAAAATCCATGATACGGTATTGCAAGACCGCGCAGAGCGCGATTTTCAAGCGAAATAAAAAGTTTTCGTTTCGTAACTGTGGATGAAAGATTGATCCACCACCAAGAATAGTTTAAACAGTGGATTTCGATAGACGAATCTGCCCCGAAGAAGGTTAAGGTAGTTTTATCAGCCACAAGATCATGGCCACAGTTTTTTGGGATGCACGTTCACAACGATTGCCTTTAAAAGGGGAGAACTGTCAACGGCGAATATTAATGCAACTTATTGAAAGACGTTATTCTAAGAAACGTTTTGATGTCTGCCATATTTTATAAACCTAGTCCCCTTCGACTATTTCCGGTTTCCGAACTTGAACAAATGGCTAAGCAGATCGATCACTATCGAGAGTCATGTGCTGTACCATAAACTATAAGTATATTCCCATATCTCTGATCATAAATGGTAGAAATACTTTTCATTTCCACTCTTTGATATAAAAATCGTAGCCCCAACTCGTATTTACACATATGTACTTACTTAAGTACAAAGTAAAACAAATGAAAATGTATAAATTAATTAAATTTTGCCTTTTGTTGGATTTAAGTTGATTGAAATTTTTATTTTATTAATAAATTCGATTACTGTAACCTGAAATGTATTGTCAATAGGAGGAATACGACAGATATATCAAAAAGGTTTGGTTCAAACGGTCTCATTGATCGTAAGGTGAATATAGTTAAATAATGTATTCTTGGCATGTGATGCTGATTGACGGATTGAAATATGGGAATGGAGGAATGGTTTGATTCACGACGTTACTTTAAACTGCATAACATAATACAGCCTTAGGATTAATGTAATAACGAACACCTTTAACTAAAATTGAAACGAATATGCCTTCAGTCCAAAATCCGAACCAAACAGTGAAATGTTATGCATTTTTTGTTTTTTGGTGGTTTATGAAGTGGCTCATTTTCACCATCAAGGTGAAAATGAGCCACATCTGGACATGATTTTGCTCGAAAAACTCTTATTGTTCCAAAATTGATTGCATGAACTCGGTTCACTATGCATGGTCAGTAGGTCGATTTGACCTGTCTATAAACCACACCAAACCGTTGTTTTGTCTGGATTATACCTTTTGAACCACTTTGGGTTGCTTTTCAGCCCAAATATGGAAATTTTGTTCTTAAGTAGCCATTAAGCTAGTAATGGGCCTCATCAAAATATTGGGCGAAAAGATTGGATCTTCAAACGAGTTGGAAAATCAGCAGAATCAGTACATGAAACAATATATTAGATGAAACCCCGTATGATCTCCTTTTAGACTGAACAATATCTCAAACTGATTTGGGATTCAATTTCAAAACATTTTGAAAGTTCTTCTAAGCTGTTTCAGTTGGGATAGAATTGGGAAGTCGGTTTCATTGGAAGTATTCTCGAAAAGATGCGGTTTCGGCTATTTTTGTATTAATTAAGCTTTTGTTAAACAATAGTGGGTTATCATAGGACGAAAGGTTAGAAAACAGTTACTCGTCGTGTTTTAAGTCATTAAATAAGACCGTGTATGCAGTCAATTAAGCTATAACAGGTTGTATATGAAGTGAACTCAGTTTAACTCAAATGAGTTATTTCTGGAAAATTAGGAAGATGACCAAGAAAACAACGGCCATGAGTCCTTAAGGTTGGCCATATATGACATATATGGCCAACCTTAAGGACTCATATAAACTAACAAACCAGAATCCGTTCCAAAACTAACATTCAACCAGATATCAGAAACTTTGTGTCATACCACGTGCATATAAGTCCAGTGTTTCACGATTTGTGTCACATGGTGGAACTGTCCCGGTGTAATCAAAAATAATCTATGGTCCAAGGATGGCACAAGCCCAAATTGACATCAAAGAGTAAACTTTTTTTAATAAATTATTAATTTATCCCGCAGGGATTGAGGTGATTATGAGCTTCATCAGAGATCTGGGTTTTTGTCAGGGTCAAACGTATAATTTTTGTAGACATCGTCAAAGAGGGCTTTGGCCTTTCACAAACATTTTCACTTGCAGCGTAATAAACTGGTTTAAGGGTTAGGCTTAATGCAATAACGAACACTTTTTACTATAAAAATGATCCGACTTGGAAATTATCCCTCAACGGCAAATTATTTTGGCCAACCTCTTATTATTCCATAATCGATTGCGCAAACACGGTTTATTTTACATGGCTAGCAGGTTACAGTTTTTGAATCGATTTTTGAGCTTCGTAGACAACTAGAGACACTCTCATTTACTGCTTCGTCTTGAATGATTTGTTGAAGCAAAACGAGAGAGCCCAAGATTTCTAATTGATAAGGTTTGAGCCTTTTTTATGATGTTAATATTGTTCCGATTCGTTTACGGATCTTATCCAGATTATTGATGACAGTTCAAAATTCAAAAGTTCCAGAGTTTCAACGTTCGACTGATGGGAGCCATAACGCAACACGTATGCTGCATAACCTAAACCCAACGGGCAAATTCGGCACATTATTATTAAGAATAAATTCAAAATCCAAAATGGGTGCCCAAAATGGGAGCTCTGAAGACGAATAAAATTCCGCTCAATTAGATAAACAGAAAATGACGTCACGTTGAGCATTAACTTTAACCACACGGTTCTTGTTTGATTATTTTGAGCACTTCGAGTGGTATTTGGCCAATGTCGCGTGTCATGTCTTTGGAACCTACGTATAGCTCCAAAAGAAAAAATCTAAAGGTGTGAAATATCACATGATCTAGGTGACCAATTCACTGGCCCGAAGCGTGAAATTAACATGACATCCGCGTGAAAATGGTTTTACGGCCTGTGTGGCAGGTAGTACCGTCTTGTTGAAACTAAATGTCATGAATAAAAAAGTCAATTAAATTTCAGGTGCAGTAATAGTCCTTATTCATGGCTCAAAAATGGAGGCCATTTACAGTTACGTTAGGTCAGTCTAAGTTTTTAAAAAATATGGACCGATGATTTGACCAATCCATAAACCACAGCAAACCGTTGTTTTGTCGGGATGTAATGGTACACTTCTTGAACCTCTTCGGGCTGCTTTTCAGCTTAAATAAGGAAATTTTGCTCTTAAGTAGCCATTAAACTAGAAATGGGCCTCATCAAAATTTTGGGTGAAAATAAGTTAGACACATCATTCCTGTTACTATATTGGAAGAATGAAAAAAATATGTGTTCCATTGAGTTTAATATTGACAAAAGAATTGAAAGCTCACTGATGTTTTCAAAAGCACAACCATATTTTAACTGACGGAGAGATTTGGGGTTCACAAAGAGGTCTTTCTGAACTAATCTCTCGTTATTTTCCAAATAAGTTGGAAAAATCCGCAGTCAGTACCTAAAGTAATATTGTATGATACTGTAGATGTAAACCCATATGATCTTCTTTCTTATTTACGTCCTACCTTACACCGTTACAACCAAATCGAGGACGTACAGCTATAGGTCCGATTTACATAGAACCATCTGCACATTGTATATAGCTCAATGAATATAGGTCCATTAATTCTTCACTCCAACAGGGGGTCATATATTCACTGACACCATAGATCGTAATCAGATTGGGCATCCCACCCCTATCTGAAAACTGTGGATCTGCAAATAAGTTGGAAAATCTGCAGAATCAGTACCTGTAACAATATTGTATGACATTGTAGATGAAAACCTGTATGATCGCCTTTTCAGTGAACAATATCTCAGACTGATTTGAAATACAATTTTAAATCATTTTGAATATTTTCTAAGCTGTTCCAGTCGGAATGCAATCGGAAAGTTCAATTCAATAGAAGTATTATTAGAGGGTTGTCATAGGACAAAATGTTAGAAAACAGTTGTTCGTCGTGTTTTAAGTCATTAAAATGGAAGCGCGAATTCCGACCAATTTCTGTTGCCATAACGACCATAACGGTTTTATTTCTGCAGGTTGTATATGGAGTGCACTTAGTTTAACTCAAATCAGTTTAACTTGATTTCCCTGTACTATTCTGTTTTTCTGTTCAATCTACTTAAAGGTCTGTTGTTAGCTAACAAACCATTTTCAGTTCCAAAACTAATATTCAACCAGGTATAAGAAACTTTGTGCCATAACAGTATGAGCACAGATGGATGATGTTAGAAAAATAATTCGTAACATCGTATGATCTTGGTGGCCAATTCACATCAAAGTTTGTTGAAATTATTCGAGAATCGAACTTAGTCGAGTGTTTCACAATTTGTGTGACATGGTGAGATCGTCCCTGTGTAACCTAAAATCATTTTAAAAATGATCCAATTATGCCACTAGCCCAAATCCACACTAAATAGCAAATTCTTTTGGTTTTTCAGACGTCACGTACCCCAAAGGAGTTTTCGGGGTTTCACAAACATTTTCACTTGAACCTGTTACTATTTTATGAGTAATAATCTGCAAGATTTTGTTCATATGGTCGACGACCTACAATCAATCCGATTTCTTCAAAACGTTCAACCGAATGTATGACTCCCAAGTGTCATAGTTTTCGGATTGCCACCATTTAGTAAACTTTTTGAGCTTGAGATTGGTATTTCGTAGTTAAAGTCTAACAAACGGTCTTATCTTTCTATCAATTTCTGTCATTATAAACTGAGAAACAACCCACAAAGCATCAGAGTGATTGTTTGTATCGATAGGCTGTCTTTCATTTCACTATAGAGTTCGTCTTAGAGCGGGAATAAATGGGTTGAACCCGTTATCCGTAAGCAACCTCATATAATAAATTATATTGGATATCAACAACATAATACCCACTTAAACAGATGAACAAGAAATTGAGGATCTGGAACTCATTGCTCTCGGAGATCTCGCAAAACTCATGATGTTTAGACATTCATTTAATTGTGTATGTGTATTCACTGTAAGCCAACTTTACCTTAGTTGCATCCGTACTTCCAACAAGAACTGTGACTCCGTGTAGAGAAAGAATGATGTACTTTGAGTTAAATCATTATCTAAAGGTGTGGCAAGTACGTTGTTTCCCAAATGGATCATGTGTAAATTACAAAAGGGAGGGCTCGAATTGTATCGTCCAACTCAGGGAGAACAGAAGAATATGCAATGCGATACTCTTGTGAAGGTTTGTTATATGATTACCGATCAAAACCTTGCCAGTATTTTGAATATGATGAAGTCAACTATGCCAACCAGATCAAGATGAAGCTCGGCACAACCGATGACAATTTTGTCTGATCTAAATGTAGAGACATGACAGTTTTGTCTGATTAAACTGTAATGGAATACATCCAATAATACAACAGATCGCTTAAGAAAGTTATTTTTCAGGATCCATTCTATATGAGGAATCCACCAACAAAATACTTTCACTTGGAGTTGATTTTAAGCTTTGAGCTTATTATATTTGGAGGAGTAATTTTATCGAATTATCTTATAGAATATATTAGATTGGTATGACGAACTGAAATTATAACAGAGGAATGGGAAGTGGAAATGTCTTGATACAACATACCGATTTACCGATGTGCTGATGGTGTGTGATTATTAACACGGTATTGGTTAACAGTGCCTATATGTAAAAGTTATTGCCTGCTACATTTGAAGCTGAGTGTTCGGTTTTCATTTAAACTTTAAGATGAGTTTAAGATCTCCTGTCTTATCGACCATAAAAAATATTGAAGGCTGGCGTCACATACCTGTATTGAGCTACCTCAAAGTCATGTCCTCAGTTAATACCAGAACTAAACCAATGCTGTGAATGCTGACCTTCATTTAAATTGATAGTCGTCTGGGTTTAGATAGGAACATTATGTACTGTACATTCGGAACAAGATAACATTTTATTTTTGATAACATTTGGTATCTACTTATCGTCATAAGAAGCACGTGACCATTCTTATCTTTCGAATATTTATTCACTTGCCTGTTTATTAGTTACAAAGCCGGAGTGTTCAAACCTCATTCTCGATTCCATTTCGTCGTCTTACCTTACATTTATAACCCCATATAGGTGGGATCATTCCGTTTATATTTTGATGATAAATAAGTATTTGTGCTGTCATGGGCGTCCCAACTGTTGTAACCTGAACCACTTGTAATTAAAACAACTCGTCGGGTTTTATAATCATTAATTTATTGTCTTATCTATCGAATCATATAAATAACTACACTAAATAGTTTATGTACACATAAGAGTTATAAATAAATATGTTTAATATCTGATTTAAAATCTAAACACTTGCGTCTGGAACTAATGGCCGCTTGGCTCGTATGCATGCCGCCAAATGTCAACCAAACAAACTGACGCATGGAAACGATAGAACATGATGAGTGGTAGCGACAAATGGTTTAAAATCGACCAAAGGGTGTCTCCATAGTACTTGTATCTAGATAAAAAAAACAAAATTTATATCAGTCCCGTGAACGTGACTCGAATATATAGTATGCCGATTACCTTTCATCTCCCGTATATGCTGTTTTCACCGAAAACGTGTAGAAGAGCCAAAGCGAAACATTTGCAATTGTTAAAAATGTAACCATTTCTCGTCCCGGTTTCTTTTTGCGCAACTCTTTAGCGTTGGCACATCTGCGCAATCCATCAATAATGAACGGTGTCTGTATCATAATTTGTACCAGTTGACACATCGAAATAGCAACATTTAATCCCGTACCATAGTATATAGCTGGCACCATACTGAATATGGTCTCTAGGAAAAATGCCGGTATCGCAATGAGTAACAAAACGTCATCAAGCTTAGACATTGGATGTAAATTGACGTCCAAATGTGTAATTTCCCAATAGGCAAATACTACAACAAAAATCATGATGGCGAGTACGACCAATTCAAAAATCGTATTGGAAATCCATCCCAGATAGAAATAGTCCTCGTTGGCGGTTGCAACAAAAAATAGAATTATAAATGCCATTGTGCATACGATGAGAACGAGGCCGGCAAATAGACCACGATTTGCTCGATGACAATCGGCGTGTATAACTAAATTACTTTTGTATTCGTCGTCGTGATCGACTGTGGTGCGACAGTGATCGGAATTTTCACTTGGTGTACCGTGATCGCCACCCCCACCAATATACGGTCTGGGGGCATGATGATTGGCTTCATCGCCAAGTGGATGCTCAGCAACGTGATCATGATCGTGTACGATTCCCGATCCGGGTATTGTTTCTGCCTCATCGTAAATATCATGCGAATGATCATGTCCTGGCGCCGATACACGTTTTGGACATTTATTTATGTTCGCGAATATCATGTAAAATATGCCGACAATTAAAATACAAAATTCGATCACAAACGGATATAGGTATGGTGCAAAATTACGATAGATCGTATTCATACGTGTCGGATCGTCACAATCCAAGTCCGCGTATCGTGTGTTCGTTGACCAAAACGCGTACGCATTCGTTTCATAATAACCGTATTGTTTCAGTCGAATCGCATCGCTTGTTTCGCGCACAATTGTGAACACCCAAAACGCTAGTGAGGTGCCGATGGCGTGCATGAGTGCAAGTCGTGCCAAACCACGTCTCTCGTTAATTATAACGTTGGCGTATTTGAATATAAAGAAGAGCACGAACAGCGAGTAAATCGGAAATAAAAAATCGAACACCAATCGTAGTACCGATGCGCATTTTTGCTGCGACGGATCGTCGGACGTCAAATAGATTATTTGGTATGTGATGATAAGCACCGAATGTATTAAAAGTCCGAAACAGAACCATGCCGCACCTATTTTCAAATAAAAAAATTCACCATGCCGTCCCGTCGCAAAACAGTATTTGTGCGACACCGGTTTAACAATCGGCACATTCCATTCCGGCAATTGTATATTAGTTTCGTAATTTCCATTTGGTAAACCATTCGGGGCTAATTCCAAACCACCCTGATTTGTTTGATAAATAGCATTGACTTTTTGAGTTTGTTCCTCGAACAGCTGCTGTCGTCGTTCACGATCTTTAACCGCCTTTTTTGCTTCCCACACATGGACCCTAATATCGATGTATAAAAATATAAAATAGAGAAATCCAATTCCTAATATAGTGATTGAATATGCTTCCGGTAGTGGGTACTGACTTTCGACCGCATCGCCGATATACACGACCAAACCAAATACCACCAGGAATATGCAGTAGCATAATGCGAACACTGTGGCAAAATAGCGACTGAAATATCGATAATTATAGAATTGGTATATTGTTCGAATGGTTATATATAGGTACATACCGCGTGTGCTTCCACTTTTCCTTCTCGGTCGACGGTTTTGGGGCATGAGGATCGTGGCCTGAGTGGCTCGAACGCATCGATAGTGCCCCAATCGATGGCTGCATCGAGACATGTCGTTTCAAAGGTTTTGCTTGTTTCCGAAAATGAACGCCCTGGTTCATATCGAAACCGGTGTTAGGATCTGAAAGCACCGCAATTCCATTTGGTGTCACAGCTGGTACTAGTTCCGATGACATTTTTTCCGTTTCACCGGGTACACTAGTTGATGTTGCCTGCAATTAAATTATCAACGATATCGAATTGTTATCAGACAATAAAAAAATATTTTTTGTTTGTTTTAATCTATTTCTAGATCGCGCGCGTCGATAAGGTTTACCTACGGATATATCGGGTTAAGGCATAAATAAACATCTTAAGGCATAGTCGAAGAAATCAGTACAAAACGTTTTATGACGTCCGCATATAGATTATCCGCATATATATAAATATATAAAGGTTGTTGATTTGTGTTTGCACAAGGGTTTGCCAGTGTTGCTATTGACGCAATAAAATAATACATTTGGTTTGTGAGTACGATAAGCCGGGGACACTATATATAGGATTAACCAAACATTGATATATGTTTGATTTTCATATATTTACCGATGGATAATTTTTATTGTGGTTTAATCGCCAAAATATACGACATAAACCACATGATCCGCATGCATATAAACGAGAATTGATATCAAAGTCTATTTTTAGGCACAACAGTGCGTTTAATTTTAGTCTCTCTTAATTAGTGATGTCACAATGTTTGTATTTTTATCAACAAGGTTTCCGTTAGTGACCGATATACTCAGTATCGGCCAATAATAGTTGTATGTGTGCTTTAAAATATAAAAAAATGGATTCAAATATAGGTGGACCCCATAATAACCTTTAGATCGCTTTTATCGCTACTCTCATCATGGTAAACGAAATCGAGAAACCTTTTTTAACCGTAAAATAATTGGAAGCTCGCTGTAACGTTGGTAAACCTCTTTTTTACCTTCATAATTGGGGCCTAGTTGGGATTCTTATCAGATACTTTCCGATTGATACGAAACCCCTTTTGAAATATTTGGTTAATTTAACAAACTTGGTAAAATAATAATCAAAATTACCAATTTGGTTAGTTTGTTAAATTTTGGTTAACTTTTATTTTTTATCACTTATTTGACAATTTCTCAATTAGTTGACCAATCGAAAAGAGTATGCACTGTAGAGATATTCTCCGTAATTTACGAGCCAAGTTGTTGGCTTAACTATGTATAGCTGTGACTGCAACTTGACGTATCTTATAACGTTACTTGGATTACACCCGAAAAAAATCCAACAGACCCAGGAACTGAAAATCAACGAAGATAGTCTACGTGTTCGTAGAGATTGAGTACTGTATATAGCAGTTGGAAGTAGACCCAAAGACGAGAATGGTAAAATTTTCAGATTTGAACCAACTGATCATTCCGAGAAAATCAGTGTTGTTGTATTAGTGTGGTGGAATCATTGGTTCATACTTCTTCCAAAACTAAGTTGGGATTCTTACCAGATACTTTTCTACCTTATTTGGTTAATTAAATAAACATGATAAAATAAGTTTCAAAATAACCTTTTTTTAACTAAACTTGTTAAATCTTGGTTAAATTTTATGTTTTAATCACTTGTTTGACAGTTTACCAAATGAATTTAAACCAGAATTTTGATTTATTTCATTTAATTGTCCAATCAGATAGAGTTATATGCACTGTGAAGATGTTCTCCGTAATTAACGAAGACAAGTTGTTAGTAGGGTATGGCACATCATCATAGTGCTGTTGCTAATATTCCACTGATATTGGAAAAATTTGAGTCAAATTCAAGATCGGCTGAAAACATTGCTGCTAGTGCATGTGAGTGAAAGGAAAATCAGACCTCGTCTTTCAATTCAATTTCTCGTCTTTCATAGGAACTTAACCTTGTTACAACTTAAAACTTGACGTAATTTAACTCGTCACGTGGATTAAACCCGTACAAAATTCAACAGAGCCTGAAACTGAAGGTCAACGAAGATAGTCATCGCCGTGTGTTCGTAGATTGAATTTTGTAAAGCAGATGGAAGTTTACCTAAAGATGAGGATGGTAAAATTTTCGGATTTGAACTAACAGATCATCTTGAGAAAATTACTGTTATGGATTTTAGTCTGGTGGAATCATTATGGTACGTACTTTCAAAACTAAGTTGGGATTCTTACCAGATATTTCTTGACTGATACGAAACACGTTCTTCCCTATTTGGTTGGTTAAATAAACTTGGTAAAATAGGTTTCAAAATAACCTTATTTTAACTTAATAATTAAAATCTTGGCTAACTTTTATTTTTTATCACTTGTTTGACAGTTTAACTGACCAATCGCCTCTAGGTAAAATTACATGAACTGTGGAGATTTTTTCTATAATTGACGAAGCCAAATCATTATGGAAGATTAAAGGTTTGAACAACAGCTGAGTGAACCATATTCGACTTACAGTGGCAAAATTTAAGTCAAAGGCGAGATCGGCTGAAAATATTGCTGCTAGTGCATTTGAGTGAACAGGAAAATCAGAAGCATTCAATTTCTGGTCGTTCAAATGAACTTTGTGTTGCTGCGACTTCAACTTGACTTTTGACCCGTCACTTGGATTGCAGTTGTACAAAATCCAACAGACCCAGAAACTGAAGTTCAACAAAGATAGTGAAAGCCATGTCTTAGTAGATTGAGTTCTGTATAGTAGTTGGAAGTTGATCTAAAGATGATGATGGCAAAAATTTTCGGATTTGAACCAACAGATCATTTTGAGAAAACTACTGTATGGTGCGAATTTAAGTCTGGGGGAACTGTAGTGACCTAGGATAGGTTGTTGAGATATTCTAGATCTATGGTTCCCAACTGTTATAGTTTGCGACATAATTTTGAAAATCAACCAAACGATCCAAATCGAAAATCCTCGAGCAATTCAAAGCATAATTTGAACATGTTCAACCTCAAACTACTGGAGACTCCGACTGAACGTACTCCAAATTATTCCTAGAATTCACTTATGAAGATGAAATATTATGCTCATTGAACATTTTCGGATATGGCCAAAACTTCTTGATAGTTGACTTTTTTTATCTTTAGAGATTGGCAAAGATCGACAGGTATAGCGATCGTGGTGGTAAATAACTCGGTGAAGATCTAGTCCTCTTATGAAAAAGAGATGCTAGTATTTGTCCTACTCACGACGCCTACAAACATTATATAGTCTGTATGGATCACTTAGAATTACAAAAGTAACGAGTTATCAGCTACTGACGTTCGTTTCTACAGAAAATACATTTATAAACTTATATACAGGGCTAAAACCACCATCAGAGTATCTAATACCAATAATAGTCAATCTTAAACAAGAAATCAATATTCATTCACTCTCACGTGATGGAACGACTCGCAGTTGATGTGGCATTACGAAATTCCACGAAATATATGTCTTGAATTATGTTCAAATATGGATAGTCCGAAAAAAGTAACCTTTCATAGTTACTTCACTCGTCACTCTAATAATTGGAAATGACTCAGAAATTTTGGTAAACTTTAGCTCTCGTTTTGTTTCTGTAATTCTTACTCAATCAGTCTTATATTTGATCCTACACGCCATCAAAGGGTTACAGTTGTGTTCATAATTCAAAACTGGTTATGTCTACAACCAAGTTACAGTCAGCTTTAAACCATTATATAACCAGAGTTTCAAAACCAAAATTGTTGGAACGGTCAACGATGAGTGCTACATGATAATTTATTTGATAATGATTCCTACCAACGTCACTACGGCTCTACCCGCCTTGAGATCATTTTTATCTCGCGCAACCGATATGTTAACTGGTCACAGTGATTGTATGGCAAAAATGTCTTTCAAGCTACCCCAGTAGACTTATTGGAATGGATACAACAGTTGCTTATTAAGAATGTACTGGTACTTTCTTAAGGAAGCATTTATTCTTCGTTAAGAAAGCTTCCGAAAATAATGATCAAAGAAAGCTCAAAAATACAACAGTTCATCAATTTAGCTATGTAAACGATTTGTTACACCTCGTTTTTGCATCTGGCTTCGAGAGATATAGCCTTTTATGGCATCAGGAAAAAATTGTCTTAAAGAGCTGGACACTTTATCATGATCCTTTTTGGAGAAGAACAAAACGCATATGAGCCGTATGCTGACTCCGTTGCCCTGACGACGATACATATGTGTGACTACTATGTTAGTTTATTGTGTTACTCTTAGTAAGTGGAACCTTTTATTGACAGGAAAGAGAATACATGTTGTAAATTCTTGTGAAAGTCACTATCATGTTTGTTACACCGATCTCTCCAGAGTACTTTAAATAATTTTCAGCTGATCCAAAGTTTGGAAGATCATCATATAATTTCTAATCGTCCATATGGTTTTTGCCGAGGGCGTTCAGCAGACAACTTAATTAATGTGTCCACTGAAATGATCGCGGCAGAGATTGTGTGAAGATAAGGGATTGCTGTGAAAATTAAAAGCAGTTAGCCTTCACGGTTCTATAATTTTATGGATTGAGAAGTTGGTTTTTGCCATAAGATCCAAGTGGCGTTGGATGGCAAAACTGCTGTTCTATTAAACGCTGTTATTTCTCAAGGAAATGTGCTTGTGGAAGGCCAGTTTCAACTACCAATCCTTCGACATGAAATATAATATCAGTCATGTGCGCTAGCACTGAATATCATCTTATCGATGAACATCTTCTGCTTTGAAATGACCCAGCAAGCCGATATACCTATGAAGGATGTAAATACAGCGCAAAAGTCATGAGTAATGATGTCGGAGACTAGAGTGATTAAGATCGTCACAAGAAGTCACAATTGGCTCTGAGGAACATTTGAAATTTCAAATCTAAAATGTTCCTCAGAGCCTATCGTGACATTTTGTAAGTCTTCACTCTAAGTCTACGTAACCATCACTCGTAAATTAGCGTTTGTTATGAAATGTCAAAGAATAGACCCCTCGCTTGAAATATTAAGGAGGCAAAAAACTATTCCACAACCAATGCTACTAGGAATCAGAGTGCAAGAACGCTTCGTTCTCTGCCAGTGAGGGTGAACCTACACCCTAGTCTTTTTTTGTGTAGTATAAATGACATAGTGACATCATTGTTTGGAGTGCCATCTATGATCACTGACTAGAACTTTGAAAATACTTTTAGTTTATTCGATTTATAAACAACTCGGATTGTCTTTACGGGTATAGAAAAGCAAGTGATATATGAGAGTATTTATTCCTTGACGAGTGAGTTCAGCTATTTTTATAAGGGAGAATCTGGACTACTTTCCTTATGAGCATGTTTGATTGCTTCCTGACTGCTCGAAAAATTGCATAATGATCACTCCTTCTACTGTATCTGTAGGTTTAAGGCTCATTTTCAAATCCTCACAGAAATCGATGAAATCGACCTGCTCATGAGTTATCCAAGCATTTGCGGAAACTCCGAAATACTTCAAATTTATAAGTCAGCTTGAATTTTCTCTTTTTCAGAACTTGTAAGTTAGTGTTAATGATTAGTGCTGGCCAATCCCGTACGGTACTGGGCCAATTTAATGTTCATGTAAAGTGTGACTAGATGAAGCATGAAATGTCTAACACAATCCTGCTTTCAAAATTTGAGATGCGACCCATCGTCTATATCTACCTAAGTAAATGCCTTCTCTGCCATATTTTCGACAGGCAACAAGATTTATTTTCAAGCGAGACGCGAAAGAGTTGGAAGTGCCATGAGCCCCAAAACAGATTGTATAGTAATAAATTGCATAGTAATATATAGAAAAAAAAATGTATTTTCGAAGTGCCGAGTTGGAAGCGACGAGACGAAATAGGCCTTCTAAATTACCAACATAGATGTGGAAGACCTATGTTATGCTTTACTATCGGAGATCTTTTGTGTTCAGCTTGAATCAAATTTCTGTTGGCAATAAGTGTGATCACGAACGAACGATAATTAGCTATCATTGGTCCATTGGTGAATGAAAATAAAAAATATTTTTAGATATTCCCGATATAGAACATGACAGAATATTGTTGATACCATGTACTAATATACATTTATGATAAACAACAGTATATACTCATTATTGGAACTGGTTGGTTGAAAGTTGCTTTCAGTTCGGCTAATTAACAAAATGTTGTGTAGAAGTTTTCTAGTGACAATCCTGATGTTCATCCCAAAATCACTTGCCAATGGTAAAAATGCTAGGCTGTTAAATGATTCAATAATTGTGAACGCGATCAACGCGCATCGCGACTTTTTGATATGCTCAGGCGCAGCCATAAACATGGAATATATATCAAGTAACCAAACGTTGGTAGATCGAGCGCACGAGTTGCGGAATAACGTTCGAAACTTAACTAAATATCAGTCTGAGAATGTGTTGAGGCCGAAAAACTGCAATTACACATACAAGAGTTCGTCGAATCTAACGACTAATGTACAAATGTTTATACAAAAATGTATACGCGATTCGAAAGGTGAAAATAGGAACTTGTCATTTGTGTGGAATCCAAAGTTTACTTCAATTGGATGTTCATATTCGAGCCTCACCAAACCATTTATTTTGTGCGTTTTGTATAAATCAAACAAACCATCCCGAATCTTTCGAGATAATCAAGCCGATGCATTACACAAATACATCAACACAAATAGTAAGTGATTTGGCCTTAAAACACAACACCAAGCATTAACATTGTATTTCTAGGCAACAAAACGGGTTGTCGTGAACCACACCATAACATTAAGTGTTGTCATTTAATGGCCAGCACACGAAACAATATCACACGCGAAGTGAATAAAATTCGCCAAAATTATACCAAACAAAATAGTAGTCAGCTGTCGCCAGTCGATTGGGACTTTAGTCTGGAACGAGTGGCAATCGACCAATTCCTCAACTCAGACGATAGATTTTTGAATGAAATTGGTGTACATGAGTTTGAGACGGGCAACGATTTGAAGATACGGCCTGATTTAGATCTGATACTGCCAGAATTGATAAGCAATGCGAGCAAAAATGGAATGATACCGTCGATATATGGAACACAGTTGAAAGCGATTGGATGTTCATTCTTTACAGTTGGTGGTGTTGGGAAATTTGTTTGCCTGTTCAACAAACGTGACGAATGTATACATATTATAAAAGCGTTTATCCATTTTTGGGTTAATCATAATTTTTTATCTGTATATTGTAGATGTGTCATCGATCGGAAATGAAACGGATTGCAATAGCGTACAATGGGATTTGAATCTAATTGCCTGTGTCATAATTGGTTTTACCATCGTAATTTTCCTCATTGTAGTGGTTGTGATTCTATATGTAAAATTAGTGCGAAAGAGGCAACCAATAGAAATTATTTTAAGGCCACGGTTCTAGAACTAGGTTAATCTGAAATAAATTAGAGTAAAAGTATGTACAAGTTCACTTAATTAATGTGTTCGGAAAGAATTCTTATCGATCAGTCTTAAAGAGTTTTAACCGTAAAGTACTAATCCAAACTCGTGTTAGTGGCAAGAAGGTAAACAAATTTAAACATCAAGTGACCTCTATATTCGGGGTCCATAAGTCTCCAAATAATTTGTCGACTATAACTGATATACTTCTCGGCAAAGAGTTAGTTAATTTTATTTGTGGAACTTCTTTGCGGGGCAACTACCTCACCACCCCTTATTGGAGTGCAGTACTCATGGGGCGACCCATCTTCCATGTCAGTACCATGTCAGTTTTACGTAAATCGGACGTAAATAAGTGAAACACAAAAAAAAATAAAAAAAACTATCTCACCGTTTAAACGTGGTTGATGAAGACCACTATTCGTCGAATTAAGAGTCCGGAACTATTAAGAAATTAGAAAAGCAGCTGCGGGGACATAGAGATTTTGGGCCGAATTTCAAAGTGAACATAAAATAATCGGGACATAAACACTATAGCTGGTCCATCAAAATTGAAAGGGAAACTAAGAGATACCTTATATAGGGTCTTACTGCCAAACATCAAGAAGAGTCTGAAAAGCTCTTTCAAAGATCAATAACAGATCGTTGGAGCGCAGTACATTAAACGGCAATGCAATGTACCAACTTGCTTGGAGACTTTTAGCTCAAGAGGTTGTGATCATCCTAGAAGTAATCGTCAAGAGGTGCAAATAAATATGAGATTCCTTATAGACCCATCAAATCCTAAAACTCGAAAGTTGCCAGATTGGAAAAACCATGAGATTTATGATTTGCAGTACTCACTCTGGACAAAGAATCACTGGAGGTGATGGCGAAACCGAGATGCATAATTAACAGTGGAATTTCTTCGGACTAAATGGAAAGTGCATCCGACGACTATTTTATCAATGTTATCTCTTGTGTAGGAATTGGTTGCAAAACTTTCTAGAAATCAAATTAGAGAGAATTATTTAAATGAAGCCGTTTCAGGGTTCCAGATAGTTTAAAACTGAATGGAATGGTTATATGTTGCAGGATTTAATGTGAGTCATTGAAAACACCCATCGTATCCCATCGTCGATCTACGTTGGTAGCGACAAAATAGGCCTTCTACATTATACCAATATAGATGTGGAAGGCCTATCATGCCCATATAATAGCCCCTGCGTGTCTGAACTATTAGTTTGTGTCCACCTTGAATCAAATTTTTGTTGGCAATATGTGTGATGACGAACGAACGATAATTAGCTATCATTGGTCGATTGGTGAATGCCGATAAAAATATTTTTAGATATTCCCGATATAGAGCATAACAGAATATTGGCGATACCATGTACGAATCATACATGATAAACAACAGTATATACTCATTATTGGAACTGGTTGATTGGAGGTAGCTTTCAGTTCGGCTAACTAACAAAATGTTGTGTAGAAGTTTTTTAGTAACTATCCTACTGTTTATCCCAAACTCAATTGCCAACGGTTATGGTGAAAGGGCTGGGCTTTTAAATGATGCGATAGTTGTGAACGCGATCAACACGTACCGTGACGATTTGATAAGATCAAGCGCACTCATAAACATGGATTACATATCAAGTAATCAAACGTTGGTAAATCGAGCTCACGAATTGCGGATTAATATTCGAAATTTATTTAAACATCAGTATGTAGTGAGGCCTGAAACCTGCAATTACACATACAATCTTTCGTCAAATCTGACGACTAATGTACAAATGTTTATACAAAAATGTATACGTGATTCGAAGAGTGGAAATGAGAACTTGTCATTTGTGTGGAATCCAAAGTTTACTTCAATTGGATGTTCATATTCGAGCCTCACCAAACCATTTATTTTGTGCGTTTTGTATAAACCAAACAAACCACCACGAACCTTTCGAGCTTATCAAGCCGATGCGGTACACAAAGACTTCAACACAAATAGTAAGTGATTTGGCATTAAAACACAACACCAAGCATAAACATTGTATTTCTAGGCAACAAAACGGGTGGTTGTGAACCACACCAAAACATTAAGTCGTGCCATTTAACGGCCAGCACACGAAACAATATCATAAGCAAAGTGAATAAAATTCGTCAAAATTATGGCGAACAAAATAGTATTCAGCTGTCGCCAGTCGATTGGGATTCTTATCTCGAACGAGCGGCAATCGAGCACAGCAATACGACACGAAAATCAATCAACGACCACTGTCTCAAATCAGACGATAGATTTATAAATCAAATTGGTGTACATGAGTTTGAGACAGGCAACGATTTGAAGATACGGCCTGATTTAGATCTGATACTGCCAGAATTGATAAGCAATGCGAGCAAATATGAAAATCTATCGTGGATGTATGGAACACAGTTGAAAGCGATTGGATGCTCATTCTTTACAGTTGGTGGTGTTGGGAAATTTGTGTGCCTGTTCAACAAACGTGACGAATGTATATATATTATATAAAAGCGTTTGTCTATTTGTGGTTGGTTCGGGTTAGTCATAATTATTTATCTGTATATTGTAGATGTGTCATCGATCGAAAATGAAACGGATTGCAACAGTGTACAGTGGAATTTGAATCTAATTGCCTGTGTCGTAATTGGTATTACAATCGTAGTTTTCCTCATTGTATTGGATGTGATTCTGCATGTTAAAATAGTGCAAAAGAGGCAACCAACTAATTATTAAATTATTTTATGGCCACAGTTCTAGAACTATAGATTAGTCTGAAATAATTAAGAGTAAGTTTACTTAATAAATGTATGTGATTCGAAAAGACTTCTTCTCGATCACTTATCTACCCAAACACGTGTTAGTTTCAAGAAGGCAAAAAATTAAAACTTCTAGTGACCCTAAATTCAGAGTCTATAAGTCTTCAACCAATTTGTCTCCTACAACTGACATATTTCGTGGTAATCTCCTGGTGCGGCAACTAGCTCATACAATTTGGTTGGTTAAGACATAGCTACTCGTCGAATTAAGGTATGGATGCAAATTGAACAAAAGAGAGCGGACACATGGAGCGATCGAGGCGGATTCGAAAGTGAGAATAAATAATCGGAACATAAAAACTATAGCTGGTCAATCAAAAATGAAAGGGAAACTAAGAGAAACGTTGTGAGGCCTAACTGCCGAACCAGAAGAAGCGCCTGAAAAGCTCTTTTAACGATCAATGAGGCTTGGAGACTTGCTTGGAGACTCTCTTCTCAAGAGGTTGTGATCTTAGTCCAATTTCTAATAGAACTTGACGGGAATATTCACTTAGATCACCAACAATAAGCGAGTGATGGGGTTATTGACAGGGTTCATGAGGGTAACAGTATAATCCCTTTCAAGAAGAGGCCGCTACAAACTGATATTCTGCGTTAACCGCAGTAATATAGAGGGTCTTGTCCTATAGCCAGACTTGAGGTGGTGTACAAAAGAGATTCCTTCTAGATCAATAGCACGAGCAAGGACCAACCAAATCCTTGGATTCAAAACTTTCTAGAAATCAAACTAGAGGGATGGTTTAAAACTGAATGAAAGGATCAGTTGTGAGATGTACCGTCTGTCATTGGTGCCGAGACACTTCAATGTATGAACTTACTCGTCAGGATACTGAAGGTTGTCTCTGACCAGCTACCAGGAAGATTTCTGGGTCGCTCGCCTATAATGCACCTAAGGTCTTGCTTCAGAAAAAAACTAAGAGATTTGTGAATGTTGCACCAATATTAAATTGTGTGAAGTAACAAATCTGGCCAAAACTAGGCCGGTCAAGCACTGAACAGTCGCTTCGACATATGTCGTGTAGTTGAAGTTGAACGGGGCTGATGGGTATGAATGTGAATAGACATAGAGTTTCTTCACTGACTCTGCCCTAGTTTTACAAGTACCATAATGGAATTTCAGTGGCAGTTATGATAAGGAATATAAGCGCTTCTAACCTGATGTATCTTAACAGGGCTTGTAATCTAATTCCGACACTACCATTAATACTAGAACAATATTCAGGTTTCGTTGGGCTCAAAATCAACGAGTCAAATCCAAAACGGTTCTGGAGACCAACCCAATTGATTATACAATTGTGGTAGCCACACGTTTGAATGAGTATCTTGGATCTCGTATTGTACCGATATGAATTACGACATCAGGATTTAAAACAAATTACTGAAATCGAGCATGAAATCACCGAGTACGTTGTTGCTGCGTGCCGAAGATACAGATGACGTCACGGAGAAGAGAGTAATCGGCCCACCTACTGATCGTTTACATCAGTACTCAGAGGTGACTCGAATATTACCACTTTTGTATGAATATAAAATGTATACATTGACGGATTGTCATGTGAGATGATTTTATTTTCTTATCGCATGCCAACTCACAATCAAGATAAGATTAGAAAATTACAAGATTATATCAATTTAACAACAAAAGAATTCTTTAAATCTAATATACAAAACAAAAACCGAAGGTGGATTAAATACTTGACACACCGATAATCGTACTTAATATTTTCATTAATCAATTGTTGAGTGCCATCAAATTCCTACTTCAACTGTTCGTACATCAATCAACACAGTGTTCAAACAAATGAGCAAATAACATATAAGGCGGACACACACAAACATCTAATCAACCCGTATAGTAAATATGTTAACCCTTTCAATATAATATATAATAAATCAATTGTGATTTTCATTTAATTTTCCGGAAAAATAAATATTTTCAATATATGGGAAAACTACTTAGCACACACACACACGTACATATGTCGAAAATATCTAATTTTCTTATCAACAATTTTCCCCAACATATATATTCCGATTGAAGTGAGATAAAGTGTTTGCAATATTCGTATGTAAAGGGTTTTCCAATAAGAGATTTCATTTTAAATAGTCTGCTATTTGGTGGGGCAGCTGCCAATTTTGATAAAAACACTTCTCAACTACAGCAGCTTTTGGTCGTCGTGAAGCACCTTCTCGGTCGGCAATAGTGAAACCATCACTCGATCACCATAAACGTCGTGTCTTCGCCGATTGGGTCCTTGAAATGGATCAAATTTTTGGGCTGATTGGACCTTAATTATTCGAAAATTGCAACTGCTGCAGCTGTTACGGTGAATGGATTGCTCTCCCGAGCTATTATTAATATTTTTTTATGACCAGAATTAGAAGATATTGATGTGGACGACGTCTATACAGTTAGCAAGATGGCGCTACGTGCCACACGAGCTACGAAACAATCGCAATTTTGCAATAGAAGTTATCTGATCGTGTTATTTATCGAAGAGGTGATCACAACTGGTCGCACCAAGATCTTTAGGTTACTACTGTACATGCTCAACTTAACTCAGAAAAGCTCTTTTGTTTCGGGATTAACTCGGAAAATTGTCTCTCACCTCATTGCTCGATGCTCGCATTCATCAATTTTCTGAAACCTTCTACAATGGTTCGTATGCGGTTCCCCATTGATCTTATTACCGTTTTGACAACGTCGTGGGGTCTTGCACTGCATTCCTCATCCAAAGCTATCATGAGGTCACTGTGTCAGAACTCCTCTGCCGCAAGTAATATGCTAGCCTCCAGATAGAATCTTTCACCTGGACTCCGGTAGAATCGGACTCTAATGGAAGTGCATTTTGCACTCGGTTGTGAAGAGAACGGATATCCATAGGTGTTTAGCTTTAATTGGGTGGAGGGCGGACTTTTAGATGGTCCTAGCTCCTTGTAGCTATCAGAGCTCCTACACCCAACGCGATATCCTTCAAGTAAATGTTGATAGCTGCCTTAAACTTGTGCATTTTACACTCCAACATTTCTACGGTGCTGTATAGACTGTCTAGATTTTTCGTAAGTCTGGAGTTTCGTATTATTCAACTGGAGAGCAATGCCATATGCTCCATCCCTAACTTTACAGCAATATTCTATATACACGGTCTAATAAGGGTTTTATATATCTGAAGAACCTGACGCGATCTATAAATAACCATCTGCATCTATAATGAAAGTTGCTCATTATAGATGCAGATGGTTTTTTAGATCGCGTCAGGTCGTGAAGAGTTTACGTGAAGCTGATTGGCCAATGCTATAATCTGTTCATTTCATTTTAAATTGTTGCTAATCTGAACACCAAACAGACGAATTAAGTCACAACTCACGGGAACGTGGCCTTTTACCACAAAACGGTATTCGTTGTGACTTCTTTTGAAGGAGTAGGTTTGACCTCGAATGAGATAAAAGAGTGGAATGCTGCATCGTCAGCAAAACTGTCTATCGAGTTCACAGTACTATTCAACAAGTCATTAATATATAACAAGTTTTTGACAAAACTGATCCCTGAGGCACTCCGGCATTTGGGGAGTGTGTCGTTGATGATCTCTCATTTAGCACAACGTTGATCTTTCGGTCTTTGAGAAAGCTTTTTATTCACTTGATTGTCATCGAATCTAAGCCGTAAACCACAAGTTTACAAATAAGATTCTCATGCCAAACCTTGCCAAAAGTCTTGGTTATATCCAAAGCGATTGCAAATGCTTCTCCGTGTTGCTCATGGGCGGGATTCCATTTGTTTGCAACATACGTCAAGAGATTGGTTGTTAAGCGGCTTTCGAGGAAGCCATATTGTTTATCTGAAATTATTTTATTAATCTCAAGATAATTCATCAGTTGTTGGTTAATGCATTTCTCAAAAACTTTAGCCGCTGCTGACACAATTGATATTGGCCAGTAGTTTGAGGGGTCAGTTTTATCACCACCACGTTTAAGACCGGTTGCACCGTCGCACTCTTCCAGGCATTCGGGTATTTATTTTACTTATAAGAAAGAAGAAAGTTAGTTAATATTGGAGCCAAATCAGTGGCAAACTCCTTCAATATTCGAACAGGAATTCCGTCAGATCCGGTGGCCTTATTTATGTCCATTTCCTTTAAGTTGCTGAAGACAATTTCCTCCGAGATGTAAGCAGGATCCATTTTGGAACTACAACATGGAATTTACGGAGGTGTTACTCCATTGAGGACAACTAAGGTCGACTTCGAAGTGAAGACGTTTGCCAGTAGGTCGGCTTGCAAATGGATCCACCACCAAAGCACCGTTTGCACATTCCAATGCTGAAATAGATGTTTTAGAAATATTGCAACCGATGCGACCAACTGGTAAAAGTTATGACCGGAGATTTTCAATTCGGAAGCCTTAGCGGCTTTCTTGTTGTCGTGTGGCCTTAAATGCTTGGAACGAAATTTCGATGCGCTTATATTTCTTGTGACCAGATTTATTTTGTCTGGCTGCTTTGGCGGCTTCTTTGGAAAATATTTTACAATTAGGATTCTGGTATAGTGTTTCGATTGATAGTGTTTACGATTGTCAGGTTGTGTTCAGAATTTCAAATTCCAGCCTCCACACGCGCTTCTATGGAATGCGGAATTGTTATAAGAACTCAGCACAGTTCGTATTTTTTTAGTGATTCAACCATTGTTTAAGGTGGGCATTAAAATCATCGAACATAATTAATTTATGAGTTACTATTTTCGCACCTATGTGTGAAATCTCTTATTGGAAAACACTTTATATGCTCGCCCTTCGAAACATTTAGTTGTTGTTGCTCGTGTACTATTTAGGATACACTTGAGAAAACACTTTGCTATCCTAACTACTCTATACATATATGCTCAACTTAACTCACAAAAGCTCTTTTGTTTCGGAATTAACTCGGAAAATTGTCTCTCGTTTGTTTTTAGCAAATGTTTTTTAATCAATTAAACCAAAAACAAAAATGAATCAAATTAATCAACTAGAATTTTCCGAAAACAAAAAACAAATGAAAATATGTATACATTATAATATGTTGTATGTATGTATGTATGTATGTGTGTGTGTGGAAAACTAAACTTTGGAAAATTAATAAAAAAAAACTTTTAGTTCAATGGTTTGTATAATAATTTGATAATTTATGGGTTATCATTTTATGGTTGGTTGTTATTATTTGAATGGAAAATTTGTCTTTATTGTCGACGAGTTCGAGTCGATGGATCGATCGAAACGGTTGTGTGATTATTTAAAAATACCATGTATGCTCATTTAAATATTATCATCGGTGAAGGGGTTGGCAACAACATAACAACAACAACAACAAAAAGGGTCCAAAACTATATAAGCGACACATATACAGCAGCATGTTATGCTCCCTTTTTGTGCACATATACATACATACATACATTATTGAATTTATTCATCTGTCGATATCTGTCGAACGCTCACATCTATATGTTTGAACCATAAATAGAATTTACCTTCTTTTTATGGTTTGTTAATTAAACATTTTGTTTGGCTTAGTATGTAATGTAGGTGATGCGGAATCTATGGGTGTACGTATACTTCAACAGAATGGTGTCGAAGTACGTTTACGAAGAGTACAAATGGGACTACAACAGCTCATCGTACCTCTCGGGTGACGATATGATGATCTTTACTAATGGAACGGGATGTTGTAATCTTGTCGGAGTGTATATGCTAGATCCTCAGGTGAAAGCGATCCGCAATCTTGGAAGCAGTCAGTCTAAATGAAGTCAGACTTCACAGGATACTCATATAGTCAACCACCAGATAAGAGAAAGAAGAATCTCATCTCCTGCCGCTTATCAAATTTGTTTTGGAACAATAAATCAGTAAAGATCCCAGTACTTCTTGAAGTATGATAGACGCACTTTGAGGATCTTGCTGAGTATTCTCCCGAGACATAGTTCCCTGAATAACCACATGTTCTGACTTAATTCGGAACATCGCAAAACTGCGAACAGTTTGGAGGAGGGTGTGGAGGTGGAGATGAATAAATTATTGAGCATTGTCGTTCATACCCTCTTCATAAACTGCACTACTATGGCTTCATTCGAAGAACAAACTTATTTAGGGGCTGAGAGTGTTCGTATTTGGAGGGGATGTCACCATGGACTAATCTAGCCTGAGGACAAAAAATAAATGGAAGTTTTTTTATGGGTTCCGTCTAAAGGAAAACCAAACTTATTCTTTAAATCTTCCACGTTTGCTCTCCCGAACAACTTAATCGACTCAAACCATTCTGAAAGGGCTTGACTGATTTTCATAAGTCATTCACTACTGCCTCTACCAGGTGCGAAGAATTTTTGTTTTTCCGTCAGTAAAATATATTCCAGTCCACTCCATGAACGACGTTGGTAGACCCAGCCTCTCATATCACAACCATAGACACATATTCTGCACTCATCACTAAATAGAACGGACCTCATTACTCGATACTCGAATTCATCCCACATTCGAATACGTATTTGCGGTGGTGTGCTGTCCATTTTAGGGCTCCACCGAGCTGTTTTGGAGCGAGGATTCCCGCAAACGTTTTTGTATTGTCCATTAACGATTTTGAGTTAGCATCTACTGAACATCAACATCAGTGAGAATGCGATTTCGCAATATTGTGAAGATGATTAATCGAACGTTTCTCTCAGATGTACACCGATACAGTCTTGATGGTTAGCATGCGGTTCCTCATTGACCTTATAAAAGTTTTGACAACGTCGTCTCGCACTTCATGCTTCATCCAAAGCTATGATGAGGTCACTGTTATCCTCATCCATATGAACTGTCGAGTAGTTCGAGCTGTTTTACACCGGGCATTGTCATGTATCAATATAAAAAAATTTTATACAGGACAATGTCCGGTAGCCTACAGCGAAAATTTCTCATCTGGACGCCGGTTAACCTGGCCTTTCCAATTACTACGATAGAAGTGCACTTTGCACTCGTCGCAGTGAATAGAAAGGACCTCCATTTGATGCTATTAACGGTGGCGTGCATTTTATTTCGGACATCTTGAAACTGTGCAGTAACTAGCAGCTACATCTCGAACTTGTCTCCTACTGCACATCGACGCTAGTGATATGGTAATTTATCAGTGAAAATAGAACGATATAAGTCGATTGTCCTTCTCGAATATACTCCGATACCTGAAACCTTCTGAGTAATATTGAGGCACCACATTGGTGTCGATTTTTCTGGTGTAGTATCCGTGATTGCCATGATTGTGAGGAAACAACAGATGAAAATTGTAGAGATTGGTTCTAGTCAACGTCTGATGAGTGACTGATGGCAAAAAACATGATATTATTCCAGAGATTGCAGTAGAAATTGGTATAATTTGCTTGACTGTGTATACTAATTCGACCGGCATTAGACAGGTGGAAAAGTGTGGGATAGAATTGTATATAAATGTAACAAAATCCACCCAGTGATTTCAATAATTTTTCGAATAATTACTAAAATATTTTCCAATGGTCGTATGTGAACGTTCTTAAAAGCCATGATAATTACTTCCCTGGACTCTGAGACCGAATCTGCATATAAAATGACAGAAGGCTGTGCAATTGAATTTGTGTCCTGAGATTCAGCCATAGAAAACTTTGCAATCCATAGTTCAAATGTAACGAATCCAAGAATGTGTTAAGGGCAGAGGCCCAACAATATCAAGATAAATCTTTGAAAATGTATTTGAAGTTGAAATGATTTTTAATGGACATTTGGTTAGAGGGGGATTTTTTTTGACAGGATTCGTATTTTTGGATAAATTTATGTAGTTATGGTCGTAGTTTAGATTAAATTCTTGACAACAGTTCGACGTTCTGGACCAAATTTTTGCAGTCGTCATTTAAATTAACTCCGCATATCATTTAGGTAAGCGGAACATCGAAGAACAACGCCAATGAGTCTCTGAAATGTGGCTGGAGCACCTTTCACCTCAAGGAGCATTTTCCAAAAATTAAAAAGGTCTGCATTCAGTACTAAAAGAGGTTTTCGTGAATCCTTGGAGTATAACCATTAGCATCGTTTACTGTCATGTAATTTAGACGTCAGAAAACACTAACAATCATCCACTTCCTTCTTGTATTGAGTCCGAAGTCACCGAATCACCAGGTTTGCTTGAACTCTCCATATACCTTCAACTAGTAAGGAACTAATCCTTTAAACTGTTTGATGGCCACACACTATATCTGATATATAGAGACACATACTCTCATTTAAATATTTTTCACCGGTTCTGAATGTCGTGTTATCGCTGAAATGTCCATCTTTAGAGCCTATTTTGAATTTACATAAGACATATATTACCAATCCAAACGTAATACCGACCAGGAGACTGGATTTTGCTCTGGCGAAATTATTGTTCGTCCATTTGCTTGTGTTATGATAATACCGACGATGTTAGGTGTAAAACACAAAGCGGATGACACGATGAACATTCGATTGGTAATCGAGATTATACGATTTAATGTCCGAAGACTTGTTTCTTTCGGCTGATACACAGGGAATTTGAGTTCAGGCAAATCATAATGAGATGATAAATATTTCATTTGGCATCTTGACCCAATTTGGTTTCATATCCAGTTCAATCGTTTGAAAACAACGAGACTATTTTAATCCAAACCTTTAAAGTATATTGACGACAGAGCGATCTTGAAACTGAGTTTAATCCCGACTCAACGTAACGAGTATTTGATGTCTAGGGCAACACACATCACAGATTGAGTGATAAATATACGCTGTGTAACTGGGCAGCTTTTGGCTTTTCAAACTTTTGCTTTGTGTAACGGCAGGCTACCTTAACGAGGGTACTAAAATGGGGGTTAAAAATACTTTTTAACTGACTGTGCAAGATCTACATATCACTGAGAGATACCTGAATTCGACTGCATTCAAAGACCTACAGGTAATGGGCCATCTTAGAATCACATTGGTTCAAACTCCTTTTTTGGTTCAAACTCGCTTTGAACAGGATCAAAATTTGAATGTGTTATCTCTTTAAAATCTCAGTATGTATTCTTGATTCAAAAATCATTGGTCCATAGAAATAGGACAAAGGACTAAATCTATGGCTCTCAAGCAATATCCTACTAAGCAATACCTGTTTGATACCTAGAGGCAACGTTTATGAAGCAATAATGTAAATTACATACCGCTCGGAATGAAATCCGAAAGGAGTCGTTACTCATATCTACCTAGTTTTCATACGATTTGTAGCATCGTTCTCGAACGCCAAAGCTAACGGGGAATACATAAACCTGCAATGGGATACCAAATCACATCAGTATGTGGGCAACTTGGAAATAAATCGAGGGAATCCCCTTTCCTGAAATATTTATTTGCATCGAACAACTTTGAAAGACTTGTGTGGCTGTATTGGAGCCATGGATATGCACTGCTCTACACTGCTGTCGATCTCTTACAATTTCATCCCTAGATCTAAATGGTGTGTAACCCTGATAGCTAATGTCTTATGTCATTTTTAACTGACTAAACAGTATAAATGAAGTAAATCTCGGAACATTACAACCTCTGTACAGTAATGGAGTAATGTGTGTAATGGAGACACGACCACTAATCAAGTAATCAACTCGATGTAGTAGCCATTAAGCTTAATAAACTTTTTGCAAGAGTTGGTGAAATTCTTTTTGTGTATTTCCAGCGCCAGTTGCTCAAATTTCGACTATCTCACTAATTAATGTAGATTATAGCTAAGATATAACTCTTAAGCTTAATAGTTAAAGCACTTAATGGCATAGTCGTTATGGTTGTGGGAGTTGAAACAGAAGCCATTGAATTTGAATCCTGGACTTCTGAATGGGCACGTATACGAGCTCAAAACTGGAGTATATAGCTGCCATGAACCAATGCAATGTTTCATACTCAACAGAGACGCAAATTGGGCCTGTATCCAACCGTACGTTCTCGAGTTGGTTTCGGCGGAAGGTAGAACTTTAAGAGGACTTTTCAAATGAAGAGTTAGAAAAGTCGACCCCAACAACAGATAGTACAGACAAAAAGAAATAAACAATTAAGTTAAAGCATCTAAGGGAATCGTATCACACCACTGTTTTAAGCTATTAACAGGATCTTCAACAAAATCATTTTATTTGCTTTACGGCTCGTGGTTAACCACCTCGATTCCAGCATGATCAAATCATCAATAAACGACATTTAACGTAAGACCACCAATTCTTGTATCTCATCTATGCTTGATGATGAATTTATCGATAAATATCCTAACGTCCATGGATCGATCAATCCTATAACTCCCTACTTTGGTGGGCAAATAATCACCTTGATCTGAATGACCGACAATCATTTATTCTCGAGATCGAGTTGATACTCGTTTTTTGCGCTACGACGATGAAAATCGGGTGTTACATGATGTTTGTTACGGTGCAACGCAGATCCGTCTTGCTTCCTTGGCCGATTTAACGCCACATATTTACAGCAACGTATCGTTATAGATCAGATATTATTTGGTACGAAAGCTTGCAGCTTGCTCAACCCTGAACTGGCTATGGTCAGAATGAGCAACTTATATATAATGGATAACCCTGTAGTTGTTGTACAACTTATGGGAAAGTGAGTTGGCACTCAGTAAAATGTTGTCGATAAATGAGATCAAAAATTAAATGAGACGTTGGACACCATAAATTTGACCAGTCCACATCGATTTGGTAGTTAATTAATTTTTATAAAGAAACGATGATTAAGATGTTTTGTATAAAATTTGGTGGATTATGAAAATTATCGGCGTTTATCGGGTGATAAGATTGCCAAGACATATCGTGATAAGAAACCAATGTTTTAACAATTTCACTCGAACCTACACACTATACACTCAAAATTAAAAATGTTCAAACTGTCAAAATTATATATACAGATAGTCACCTCACGTATTAAACTCATACGAGTATGTGCACAAAACTTCAAACGGGTAACAACCACACAAACACAGTATATAGTAAATCGTACCTCACGCAACAAATCGTTAAACAATCCCATCGATTGAATCAGACTTGCCGTTGTCTGCACCGATAGTAAACTGCCTCGTCTCATTCTATTTCCACTTTGTGTTCGGAGCACAAATCGACACAAACACACACACACACACACAATATAATAACAAACTTGTTGACTGAACAAATATTATTCGAAAACTGAACGCAGCCGCGACAAAAATAATTTATTAACCCCCACGCATTATATCGACACAAAAAATAGACAAGACGGCGCGAATCAATCAAATTTTTTATACGCCCCGGGATTAGACGATCGGTTTGAATGAATTCGAAAACGGCGGCATAATTTTATTTTTTTTATTACACCGCGATAATGAACGCGATACTGATCGAATTGAGTCAATGAATATGCTACCTGTTCGTGTATTGGGTGTTTTTTCCGAGGTGGAACGGTGGATCGGTCTAAATTAGCGCAATTGCGGGATAATCATTATCAGAATATATATATATAGTTTGTGTGTTATTGATTAGATCGATTGATTGATTTATATCGATGTAGACGTGTGTCATATAGTCGATAACAACTCTATAATAATGTGTAGTCGCAGTACATGCGGAGTGATTGTAAATCATTCGATAAATTAATTAGATATGTTTAGTTAACTTGTTTTATTTACCATTGAGTTAGTGGGCTTACTTATCGATAACGTATATGGTTGTTTTGTATGCAAATGTTGAGTTTGATCCATGGGAGGTAACAGGCAGGATGCAAAATCTAATTACGATCGATGGTGTGAATGAACACATCAATTCGCGCAGAATTCTTCAACCAATCTTGTATGTCAGTACTATAGGCTGGTATGAAGCTATGCAATGTGCCGATGATTGTACGTAAATTGGATCTATAGCCGTCCTCGATTTGGCTATATGTATATAACCTAGTGTATATATATGGCTATATAACCTAGTGTAGATATGCCTGTAAAATAGTTTAGCATTCTGAACACACCAATGATTCCCTTTCAGGATACAGCAACAGTTGATTAGATTCTATCACCGAATCAGTTATGATTGTATAGTTCAAATGATAACATAAGGTGCGCTGTCACTACCGAAATCGTAATGTTTGATTAGCAAGTGATATCGATTCGCCTAATGACAAGTGACTCCCATATTATTCTGCTGCCACTCAACAGAAACTATGCTTCATCGCAAGCTATAGTGACTAGTAGATATATTTTCTATTTAACTGTTGTCGGTTGTGCGTTCTATATAGATATTGTCTGCTGAGGTCTTTGAACCTATTCGAGGATGAACGACCTGTTCAACTATACAGGGTTCGATATCAACAAGGAGCTTTGTGACATAAACAGCTCGCTTATCGTTTTGTCGAAACCGAAACCAATTATCGATTTTAACCTTTAATTTGTCGGGCTGGTTTAAATAGAGATAGCCAAATGCACATCATGAGCCAGTGTTAGGGGTCAAGATTAGAAAAATCTGATTGAAACAAGATGAGTTGCTCGTTATGGGCCGTAAAGTCATAACGCGATCCAAACCCAAGCCACTCACTAACAATATTATATATCTTGTTTTGAACATTTGGCTATAAACCAATGAAAACCAGTCAAAACGCTTTTCGGGTGGCTTGCAAGTTGTGGAATCTTTTCATGGCTTATGTGTAACATGACCACATACAGCAAGCCTCCATCTCTCATTTGCGATGAACCAAAAAATGGCATTATACCAAGAACAACTAAGAAGTAGAGCATTAGAACGCATTGCAACAGTGGCAGAATAGCAAAGGCGCTGGAATTGCTCGGAAAAAGGCCAGTGGATTTGTCGTATGATATCATCGACCGAAAAGTGGATAAATAGGTGACATGGCGAAGTTATTTACTACCTGACACAGTTGCTAAGTGGGCATGGTTTTCGAAGGTTCGAAGTAACTCGGAGAGAGCTCTCGGATCTCCTATGGCAGTGACCAGCACCCGACAACATAGTTGAAATGATTATTGAGTCTGAAGAAAAGTGGTATGCTGTGAGTCACATGGCGGCAGTAGTACTGAAGGAGCTGAGGCGCTTAGAGCATGGATGATGAATGAGGGTTTTTGATGGTAAAAATCCGTCATTGTTGCTGAGATGTTTGCCCATCGAAGTTTCATCTTCTTAAAGGTTTCCTCACTATACCCAAAAAAACATAAAGACCTATGTGGATTGTATAAGTGGTTTGGACAATACAGAGACACAAAACAATCAAGTCATGGACACACCTAAATCAGAATATGGTCTCCACAGTCTACAATATTGTCAACTTTGTGATATTTATTGTTTACACCAAGTTACCTGGGTTGCATTTTTGGTTGAATCGGTGCACAAGTAGAAAGTAGGCGCGAGACTCATTTTGTTAAAACTTTAAAGCTTCATCTCGCCTCGTTTCAATTGAAAGGTGATTAAAATTAGATGAAATGAGCTTAAATTGTATTCCTGATCACTTGGTGCTAAAGAAGTCAAAATCTACTACGAAACCGAGGGTATTATGCATCGAGCGCTGGTTAGTCTTTCAATAGGATATCACTTAACGACAACGATCTAGAAAGACTCATCATGCAAGATGGTATGCTTTCATTGCTCTCAGAAAATGTATCAGTAGATCACGATCTCATCAGATGAGATCAACATCCCTTTCTCAATTCAGCCAAGATTGATTAATAATATAATATCAGAAGCTTTTCCAATCAGGAGGATTCAATGTTAGACAATGGTGATCAAATTGTGCATCTATATTACAGACCAATCTGGAAGTTCACAAAACGGACCCAAATGTTTAGAAAGTCAGAACGAACTGATGGTTACAAAGCAATGGATTTTTTTCGAATCGACAGTGGACTTCGATCTACTATAGCATAGCGTATAGCCAACGGATTTGGATGAATAAAACCGATGGGATGATTTACCATGTTGGATATGAGCGGTGGTTCGTTCGTCCCTGTGAAAATATTTGAGTATATTTGGCTATCTAGGACGCGATCGATGTTGTCGCCAAATTAGACTAAAGCACATTTTATCTGTTGTGGAGCGGCCCGCATGAGATTGAGTCACACGAAATGGTACATCCAACCACAGTGATCATTGATGAATTGTTTGTGATAAATGTTGCCAACATAATTATTTGTATACACTATGGTCTTAAACCCCATGCAACAAATGTCTGCGTAAAATGGGCCTAATCAGAAGTGTCCAACAATGGTATCTCAAGAAAAGAGAACTAAGTGTTCGATGTAAAGACAGCTTACTGGCCGTGAACTGGTTTTTACGTCCTTACCGAATATAGGATCACCAACCAAATCACTCAATAACTGCGGCAGTTTGAATGGACGGTTCTAAGTTTGAATCCCGATAGATGCTAGCTTCAAAATCGAGTTTTAACTATTCGGTGTCGGCGTACAGAACTCATTAGTACTATATAGACTGACATGGAGCAATCCAATGTACACATGTTCTACATAAATCGAACCAATACGCGTCCTCAATTTGTACGACAAAAGAGAACTGCAAAACAGTTGGGGGTGGTTCAACCCTGAACCAGATAATATAGAGACAGAAATAAACAAACGATTGATTTACGAATACCGATATACTTGGTCCGCAAAAACCTTATGCCACAGAGCTTCACAAAACGAGTTGATTTTTGAGGTCAAGATCGATTCGAATGGGTGATTAAGGCTAAACCTCCCGACTTCACTATCATTCTCACCTATATATTACACACTTAATAAGCATTTCTAATTATAAATTCAACAAAAGCTAGACAACCGACGATTTAATTATGATTTGTGTCTATATATATCTGCGTACTGATAAGACCGTTGTCTGCGGTCGCCTTAATTAAAATTAAAAATAAAATATTTTCTTCAAAATCTAATTATAATTCGTGAGACATATGTACGAGTACATACCTGTAACGATTCATCAATTTCCGTATTTTGTGAGCTTATATCCAAATCGTCGATTGGCACATTAAATCCAATCGATTTTGTAACATTAAACGATGTGTTGGGTATCTACGGAAATGGATACGAAATATGGGATTAATCGAGATTAACCAACGATTAACTATGTTGTGTTGCTCGAGTGTTAAACCCGTATGATTAATAATCATACGACCAAACGAGCTATATACAAACAATTCACTTACATTGGAATCGTCGGCGCTCATTTTGACAAAGGTTGTATTATCACTCTAGTTTTTTCACTATTTTTTCACTATTATATCACCATTTTCCGATTTCAAAATTCACAAATATATAACTGTTTTTTGGGTCACTAAGTCACTTATTTACACTTGCACAGTAGTTTAAACTTTGTATATGTTGCTCGACTCGATGACCGTGTACGAATGAACATTTTTGCAATGTCCGAGCTAATGTTAAATATCTTAAATGCTTTTAAGAAAGGATTAGCGTACATGAAATATAATTTTAATCCCAATTATCGGTTTTATACGAGTACAATGTTGATAAGACGCATTTGTTTATATTTTTTACCCACTAATGTCTTTGGTGCGGGCGATAACGTTTATGAGTAGTACACATACAATAATGGACGGTTGTGATAGAAATGTCTGTTCGCCGAAATGAGTGTGAATTTCCGGGTATACGAAAACTATAGGCGGTTTTTTTGCGGGCGACTTTCATATTATGGGTACATTAGTAGCATCCTGACCCCGTTTTGTGCAATTTCCTTCTTAATTTGTTGTTTCCCGTGACGTGAAAATACAAAAAATTCTTTTATTTTTCTATAATTTAATTTCCTGTAACAGTTTGCTCTTCTCAATATAGGCATACACAACAATACGTGTATATGGGGATGGGATTCGTATACATCCAAAAAACAAATAAAATTGGAAAAAGGTTATGGCTTTTCATTTTGTATTGGGAAGCCATCTTAATAATGTTACGTGTAGGCAGAACCGAAACATCACAGTCTTACAATAACGGTGCTTACAAGCCAGGAAGGGATAGTTATCGGCAGACTGGGCTTTGAATAGCTCCATCATGGATGAATGAGCCGGTCCTAATTTTGCACGTAATCCGTGTGTCATACGCGCGATTCATACGAGAGTCGTTTGAAAGAGGCCCTTAATAAGCTTGACGATCGTACATATTTCTGTACTGATCTGATCGAGACTAGTCTAGTAAGCGCACACAAGCTCCATTTATCCATGTATTATTGATCTCGTTGTTTCTGAGTGGAGAAAAACCTTACACTATGCGATGTTCTTCGTTTTACAATGAATGTTGTGTCAACAATCTGACTCCATCGGTTTGGATCACTATCCAGCTCTTCATATACTGTTGCTAGCAACTATAGAAAATGCCAGATCGATTTCAAGTAGCCATCGTCGCAAACAGCGACCTCTTCGCCTACCGTAAGGCGGCTCTCTCTTCAAAGATCGTTGTATCATTCGGTTCTGATCACCACGCAGAACGTGACCGAGCCAGCGTACTCGCTGTCCTTTGATTTCATGCACGAGATCAGGAATTTGCATTAAATTCCTGATCTCGTGATTGAACAGACCTGGGTATGTGCCATTAACGCTGTGTTGTTGGTCATATATCACACGCAAGATTCTTCTCTCGAATGTCAAAAGCCATCTTTCGTACTCATCCGTCAAGGTCCAACTCTCACATCCATACATGTCATCGGGTCTGATCAACACTCTGTACATTTTCAGCTTATCCGTATTTGCAAGATATTTTGATTTCAGAAGGGACAGCGCATCTCCTTGTCGAACACTAGAAATAATTGCAAACATTTTCCATAGCCTGTTCTCAACTTTGACACAGCCTTGTGACTGCGTTACTGTCATTTGTACGCATTTGTTTGGTATTCCTAAATATTCAAGCGCATAACATAGTCTCTCTCAATACCTGGTGTACATCGTGAGATGTTTCATAGTACTTGGAAGTAATCATCCGTAGCGAGAAAACTTGATCAGTGACTGACCAATTTGGACGGAATCCTCCTTGGTAGTCACTGATATTTTCCTCCGCCAGAGGAGTAATTCGTCTCAATATAATGTATCACAACACCCTACTTGAATTTTTGACATATCGCGGCCACTTTCCATTCGTCAGGTATAACTTCATTTCACCATGCCAATCGAACTAGCTCGAAAAGACAGTTCCACAAAGTTAGCCCTCCGAATATCAAGAGAACACAGAATACATGCCATATATTGGGAACCGCATCGACGTTAACACAGAGATTTCCATACTGGTCCCGAATGACATTTGACCGAGATCTTTAGGTATGATGCAATTCGCGAATTGCGATCATTGCTGAGTTGTTGTACTCTTAAAACCGTAACCTTCCACCATTCCGCTCTTCATCTGTCTACAAATGCGTTTGGCTCCTCCTGTTTACCTAATTCAAAACCTTCCCGAAAACCTGACACCCATGCCTCCCATGCTTTTTCGAACTAACGATAAGGTAGACGATTATGACCTTGAAGCTGGCTACTAGACGGCTAGCACATACAAAAGATTAGGTTAGATTACTGATGTCAGTCAATGTTCAGTTTGTGGCTTTAAGCTTTTATTTTTTACCAATGGCGTTCTTACAAAGTAGACGCAGCTGAAGTAGTCCTTTCTGTTATATTCGGTTTCCGGTTTAATCAGACGCAGTTACATTGCTTTAGCTCTACCTTGTTGTGTTCCGTTACTCACAAATCTGTTGACAGAACAACAACCCATATGAGAGGTCCGATCAGATGCTACTGATGGCTTCAAGATGTTTTTTTTTATTTGATTCGCGGAGCCTGCGTTAGAGGAATCGTTTCGAAAGTGGGTTTCTCATAGTAGTTCCAATGAACCACTACTAGTTGCAGAGTCAAGAATTGAACTTTTTATCGTTCAACTGAGAAATAGTACTTCACGTAGCTTAGCAGCCTCTAAGGAATTCTGCATATTATTACAGGTCATGCTACAGTTCTCGTTTTGCCGTTTTCTGTTCTGTTTACAGTTCTGTTTTTCTCCAATATATAGTGTTCTTTGGAACTACAACTAGCAGCCGAAATATTTACAAAGACCCATTACCTCTTAAGCATCCGCCAACCCTTGGTTCTTTGAAAGACTATACAATAGTCCACATTATATTATGTGAATTGAAATAGCTGCCCCGAATCACTCCAACCTTTCGGTTTAGAGTGTAAGGAGCAATAGTGTAAGGAATTGTTTCATATACATATATTTAAGAAACTTAACGAAGATAAACCAAGACGAAACGTAACCAAGAACCCGTTCACTACTGACACAATTCACAACTGATTTCAGATCCATTCATGATATCCGCAGGAGATCCGTAGAAACTGCATTACTGTGTCTTATGAAACTAACGAAGATATAGGTCAATTCGGTATCCTCAGTCCGACAACCCGTTCACTATACTGACGCAATTAACTGCTGACTTCAGATCCAATCATCCGCAGGAGATCTGTAGAAACTGCTTAACTGTGATTGAGTCTATTCTAAAGCAGTTAAAGTATACCCTGCAGAAGTTCTAACCTCAGACTCGGACGTGTCGATACGAAGTGTCACTACAGATAGTGACTCTGTCACCGTTTTACTCCGTAATAATCATGCAAGACATTGTTGGTATACCTGCTCCTTTGACGTAGTAAACTTTCAGCGTAATCGAGGTGGAGCCAAATTATCGCACGCAACTCATATTGGTCAACTTTTGGGAAATCATTGGATACCGATGGAATCTTCGCGCAAGAAATAAGAAGCCTTTGGTTGGCACAGGTTTTCAGTTTGGCATGATCCGAGGTTATCCGAATATCTATTTTATTATTTCAAGGAAAGTTTTGGTAAAACCTTTTCTACTTTCAAATGGTTGATGGCCTTATCGCAAATCCTTGTCGTACTCTCCTGAAATTTGTCGTTATTTAAGTTCTTTGGTAACTTCTCTTGAGATTTCAACCTGTAAGCTGGAGAGTAAACTTATTTGAGCTTTTATCATAAAGCTCATTTTCATTTTTGGTGGAGCTTATGTGGATTTGAACCGTAATTCTTTATATATAGGAAATGAAAATAATTGGCTTTGTCCACCCAAATTTATGTTTTTGACAATTCGTTGTACTAATCGAGATGCGACCGAACTTGTAGGCTGCAATCTTATAACCGTTCGTCTTGATTGCTTTTCCGATTAATATCGGACGATTAGAAGTTTCAGAAACGTATATCTTATCTAATGCTACTGCGTGTCTTCGAACTGCGGAGAGTATCTCCATTAATTTATTCATAATGGTTGTCACATCGTGACCGAATGAGATGGATGTGCCGAAAATGTCAACCTGCAAAGTTTATGTCAAGTCAAAACTGACTTGTATTTCGCTATCGAAACACATAAATTGATGGAAGGTGTTAGGGGCCGAATAACAAGTTGATGGTAGTGATTGTTCCTGAAATCACTGTTTAACGAATAGATACCGACATCATTAATGAGTCACACTTCAGATGACACTCGAACGCGCAAAACAAAATAAATTTATTCAAATGATCTACAAAATTGGATTAAACAAAATGCTCATATAACGGTGTATGCGACCCATCATCTTTCTCGACGGCCACCTTAAAAAATCCAGATCGCTTCAAAAACGTCGGTTTCGGCAATTCCGGATGACCAATCAAATACTGTATCATCGCTTTCGTCGAACGCAAATGATGTATTCCTTGAAACATGACCTTTTTCGATTTAAGCTCCTCGGGAAAATCGATTTTCATCGATTTCAAATCAATTTCATCGTCGATCCGTCGCTTCACTTGCAAATCAACGGGTAGTGTGCATCCAAATGCGATACGCTTCGGTTTTTTGCGTAATTTTTTTTTACTCTCCTCCATCAAATTGATGACATTATTTTCGAGCGTCAATTCGGGTAGATTCCATTTGCGTCCGACCTCTTCGGGCACGGCCGTTATTAATTTCGGTTCGACGTACAGTGTTTTCGATGCATCACCTTCGAGACGAATCGGAAATAGTTCTTTGATCAAATTTTTCGATATATTTGTACGCGAATCGGAGCTCAAACTGTTGATCCAATCGCTAAAATCAGTTGCCGCCATATCGATGAGTTCCTCCGCCTGGTCGAACATTTGTTTCTCGAGCAATTTTTGTTCCAGTTGATAGACTTTGGTTGCCCATTTGACGCGCTCTAATTTTTTCTTCTTGAAATAACTGCTTATCCAGCCCTTGTCGGCTGGCCGTTCGGAACGTGGTCTCGGTTTTGATTCGACTTGGAGATTTATTTTAATATAGGTTCGTTCATCCTCGAGTATATTTGATGCGGTACTCTCGTTAAATGGCAGATTTATATCGGGACGTTTCATTATTTCGGATGGTTCACCGCCAGTGTGGACAGTTATATCAAACATTTCGTGTTCCAATGCCGCTTCTTCGCGCAATTCTTCAGCATCGAGATCAAAAACTTGCTTACGTTTTCTCAACATTTCGTCGAGAGCGATTTCCTTTTCCTCTTCGAACAAATCTTTTTCGGTTGGAGTTATTTTAATGATGTTACATAGTCGAGTGCGAATCTTTTGGGGAACGCTTTTTGAGAAATCTGGTGGCCTGTAATTGGCTTTTGGTGTTCCGAAATGCTACAAATTATTCGAAATTGTATACTTTCCACTTTATAAATTAAATACTGGTACACTCACCTTTTGATGATCCAATTCTACGCTATCAATCAAATCTTTATTGGTTCTTGATCGCGATATATCGTTGGCCTCATATTTTGACCGATGAACGCGATGAAACTCAACTCCGTTTGTATAATGACGGTTATAGATATTAGATGGCCGCTTCACTTTTTTCATTTTTGCAGTTAGATTCCCAATTTAGTTTGTGTAATGAGCTGACCGATAGCTAAACCGTCATCATCATCACTAATGTAAAAACTGTCAAGCTAATCAATAAAAATCTAAATAAACGAATTATTTTTCTGTTGCTGTGACGATACTTTTTATAGTGGTGTGCTGCCATCTAGCAAAGAGTAGTAATTTATAGAATGAGTACTAAAACAGAAGTGTACTAATTTTGTGTCTTCGGTTTGTTGGTATGTGTCTTAGAATTAGGTGATATAAAATTATTTACGAAAGGTGATGCTGCGAGCCAAATGGTCTCTAATGTGTTAATATTTTGTTGGTTTGAAACTGTGATAAACAATTATCTTAGTGGTATATAATTACGGAAGGTGGTATGTAAAACGGTTAAAATATATTTAGAGCTTTTTAATTAAATTTATAATTCGAGTTTATGGTTGCATTTGTCGTTTAGGTTTACAAGAATATAAATCGTTGGATTAACATCAAACAAAATAATCACGGTGAAAATGCATTCTTGAACTTCAATACATAATCCGAATTTGTGTTAAGCCTTGCGACTGTCAGAACTATTAGATAAAATCAAGATTCAGTTCATCAATCGGTAATTTCTGGATCGGAACTTAGTTCCTTAGTATTGCCATATAGTCGAAATGCTTTCTTCGAAAATAGGAAAACTTTTCGGTCGATTAGCCAGTTCGATATCGAATGCGAGTTGTTATCCAAGCGATCCACTTAGGTTAAGTGACTCCGATGCTTTTTAGGAAGATTGAAGGAGCTTTACGCTTCTTTCGAGGGTTTTAGAAGCAAAAACTCCCCTAAAGTCAAAAACTATATGAACCAAACGGGACCATACTCCCAATAAGTTAGAGCTTTTTCGACCATGCCAGTTCGCTGTTCCATTCATCCAAACTAGCTGATAAACTCATTCCTGAAGATTGAAATGATTGGTTGAGGCGAATTCTCTTACAGTTGCCAATTCGTATTTATTGAGCTCCTAAATTTTCTCGAATCATTTATAGTTCGCTTTGGCTCCATTAATTGTGAGTCTACTTAGAGTAAACCTAGACTGCAATCTGGAAGTTATCCTCTTTTTTTCCGGGATAAGAGCGTGACCATATCCACCATAGACAGAGCAGAGGTTATTTACTGGAGAAAGGCATAAAAAGGTTAAGACTCTGGCACAACCTGGTTGGTTATTGGAACGGTGCAGTGGACTTCCTAACCCGTTGTTTAAGGATGCCTTAGCGCAGTGAGCTAGTTGTTCTGCGGGAAGATAATACTAACACTTGTGGAACGTGGAAGATACTGTGCTTACGGCTCCTGGCTAACTTTTAGTTCATAGTTTGTGGGCAGATCAAATATACCTCTACTGTCGCATTACTCTTCGTATATATCTGATATATTTACTGTCTGAATTATAACAACAAAATAAGATGTATCACTGTTCACCCGGATCTAATTACACTTAAATCTAATTATCTTGGTCGAATAATTTATTTAACCATTGATTTGATTCCAGCAGATAAGAGGCGAACCATAATTGGTAAACTCGAATGGTCGAAACTAATCAACTATATACCGAAATAAGGACTGGTGACACAACTACTGGCGATGGTATAGGGTAACATTAAAGTATGTCAAATTGAATCAGTTCTGTGATTTATTTTATTATCCCCAAAAACCCTTTAACTTTAATTTTCCATTTTCCTGTAGTTCCACCCCGACTTGAGTGTATACATAAAAGTTATTTGATTTTAATTTAATTACCTTGATTACGTTTTTATTTTGTTTTTCCGTCGATTTTCGGGAAAATGTGATGAGCAAAGTAGATATTTGGATAACGGATGAAGCGAAACGAAAATGGGTATACAAAACATTAGGTTGTTGTTGGTTATAATTTGATTGGATGTGAAAATGGCCGGAACATGATTCGGCATGCAGTTCTCGTTTGTTTACTAAGAATAGCTCTGTTGACACCCAGGCTATATAGATTTGTGACGGTTGAGATGGCATTTTGAGTCAATTCCATGGTTTTATTTAGATACATGTTCAAAAAGGTCAATCTTACTAGCTTACTCTCAAAAACTGAAATCCTGAATGTCAAAAAAAGGAACTATTTCCACGAGCTGAGTTTCTTCTCAATCCTATACCCTCCTCAGGGTGTGTAATGCTGGATTCACAAGCTTGTCCTTTTACATTTTTAATATGCAAGTTGACACAGAGTCCTGAGCTTTCCCATGACATCCGAAAACCACCAAATATTCGATCAGAATTTTAGGGTGAGGCTTCACCCGAGCCCATTGACTTTTCTTGGTAAAATTTGTAGAGTACAACTCTATGCATACTCTATGCCAGGTGAATGGTGACATTATAGATTATGAATAAGAACAGAAATACCTTGCTGATACTCTCTAGTCTATTGAAGTCAGTCATCAAAGCTAAATCTGGAACTTACCTCAGAGGTTAGCATGTAGAGTTTCGCAATTCATAAAGTCTGATACCATATATCCAGACTTATTTGTCACCATTGTGGGCTATTATAGTATTCTTTCTCCTGGATGGGTTAAATCTACAATCTACAGGTCTGCTACTAAGTATCGGGCCATCTAATCTCCCGTCCGCTCTATCCTATGAACTCCCTTATGGCATAGTGATAATTATCACCATTAAGACTAATATACAAAGTAGGCATTTGCTTCCTAGTTCACTATATTCTATAGAATATTACTTGTGTCCGACAAGATCGATAATACTAGATTTGCTAAGATGTGACAACCTCGTCTAAGATGCGACACCTAGGTTTTTTGATTGTTACATGGAGTCTCAAAATTGGGTTCTAACTGACCCATTTAAGTTAAATGTATAAATGGATGATATACCTATGGCTGGGAAAAGTGCTTATTCTATTCTAAAGACGTTGGACCATATAAAGTCCTTCCTGTTAAAATCTTTCAAAATACATATAGGACCTCACATAAGCTACTCGATATAGTTGTCGAAGTCTCAAATCGCGTGCCAAAATAGAAAAAATTCTGAAACAACTCGTCACCCCCTTATCAGTCTTCTTGAGAAATCTCTTGAGTGTAGGGAATACTATGGATATATTTTAGCCTTCTTAATAAGCCAGACCTGGTACACTGGCTCTTCTCTTCCGTAGAAAGACCTGTACTTGATTTAGTAACGTACAAAAAGGGGATCGAGAATGTGCAAAGAATGTCCTGCATGCTTATAAGCAGAGCACTGAGGACAACACCTACACGTGCCTTGGAGGTCATGTTTAACCTTCTCCCCGTAGACATTTAGGGTAAGCAGATGGCGGCGATTACGGCTACCTGACTATCGGCCATATCTCAGTGGAAATGTCTTTAGACAGGACACTCAACGATAGATATGGCTAAGGAAGGAATTGGCGAATCTAGACTCCGTTACACCGATTTTATGCTTCGAGAAAAGAAGGAGCGGGTTGGTTGCGGAAACGGAAGCATTGCAGTTCTTTACAAATGGCTCCAAGCTGTGATCCTCGACTGATATCGCAATTTATGTGGACAGTCAGGTCGCCATCGAATCGCTGGATTTTTTTTCTCTGACGTCTAGAATGGAATTGGGTTACTTCTACTCTCTGAATGAAATAAGTGAGTATTTCAACATTCAGATAGTCTGGGTCCCCGGCCACTCGGACGTCATAGGGAACTGCAGGGCGGACGAACTAGCGAGGCATAGTACAACTCTCCAACTGCTACCGGAAAGGGCACAGTTGGAGAGGGCCATTAAGGCAGACTGTGTTTCTTAAAAAGGAGGCAGTAGCCTCAGCGAACGAAAGGTGGACGAACACCCTCTCATGTAGGGTAACAAGGCAAGTTTGGTCAAAGCTGGACTAAACACGCTCAAAGTTTTTTTTACTATGGGAAATACATATAAGAGCTATTTTCGAACCGAATGAGATAGCAAATCTGGTTCGTAATCAGCGTGTGATTTACAATGGAAAACGAATCCACGAAAGTCAATATCACTCATAACAAAAATGAGTCTTGTTTGTTACGAGTCATACTTGCCCTGCGCTCATAGTTTCAGAAAGTTCCAAAAAGATACACAAAAAGTTTTTTTACGATCTGGAAAAACCGCGTTTTCTTCATTGGGAAAACCTATATAGCTCCTAACCTAAGAGAGATATCAAAAAACGGTAAACGGATAAATGATCGTAAGGAAATCTCTATACTTACGGTACTTATTGTTCTGCCTTACAAAGGTCGATTTTAGAATTTGTCGGTACAATATTCATATGAACTTTTTTTTATTATAAGACATTTTGAATTTCTTAGAGTCGTTGTCGATTGCAAATTTTACGCTGAATCCGAATTTGTAATTTTAATTACGATACCTTATCCCGTTGAAGGTGATTCTAAGAATGTCAAAATGTCTTGTAATAAAAAAAAAGTTCATATGAATATTGTTTAATTTTCATTTTCAATTTTCAGTCATTTATTCTGGTCGTGTTTTTAGGGTAGATCGTTTAATTGGGTCGGTTTTTAGGGTAGTTTTTGTTAACGTATAAGGGTATGTCACTGGATAAGTTTATGTCAATATGGCTGGCAAAAAAATAAGGGTAAAAATATTTATATAATATAATATATATAATAACTTTATATAATATATATATATATATATATATATATATATATATATATATATATATATATATATATATATATATATATATATATATATATATATATATATATATATATATATATATATATATATATATATATATATATATATATATATATATATATATATATATATATATATATATATATATATATATATATATATGTGAGTGTTGTGTTGATCTTCACACCGAGTGGACGTGTTTTTTTCCTCTCGGTGTTATTAAATAAAATAAAATAAATTCGTTTGTTGTGTGTGCGTGGTTTTAAATCGGATCACAGATGAGTATCGCTATTTTATTATTATATTATATTTTATTATTATTGTAATTACATTATATATTATATTATATTGTGTTGTGTTGTATTTAATTATATTTTGTACGATACTATTACATCTCCATACGCTATTACGCATTGACATCTCACAGGCAATGCTTTATACAAGTATTGGTATTATTGTGTTACATTCAGTTCTTGTTTCTCCGTTATATGTTTAATATTGTAATTTGTAATATATAACGATTTGTCTTTGTGTCTTATGTACATCAATTTTCAAATCACACGCACACCACAGTATTCCATTGAAAGCGATCGCATGCTTTGTATGTTTCGTCTTCTTTCGTTTGCCTAGCACATCGCTCTTCATACAATTCTCTTATTCCCCTTTCCTTTAGATGTTTTTTTATATTTTGGTTTATGTATCTTTCAAAACATACAGTAGTAGGGATTTTGTATATTTAAATTTTAACACGATCACTGCCATTGTGCGATCGTTGTGTAGGAAAATGTTAATATATTCAATGTAATTGGCGAATTACATTTTATTTTTATAAATTTTTGGATTGTGTTTGTGTTGTATATACATCATTATTTGATTGTTGAAAACGCAAATTTACACACGACTGTCTCATTTAAATGCCTAGGTATTCATATTATCAATGCTAATGTATGTGTTCACGGCCGATTCACTAAAAATATTAAAAGTATGCAAAAGGGCCTAAAAACGAAAAATGAAGGGGGATTCTCATACAAGAGACATGAAATCAATTTTTTAGGAATCATTTTTTCAGCTTTAACTCGTCATATCTCGGAATCTATCGATAAAATGGAAATTTGACCTAGGGGGCGACAGAAGTCCGTTTTATTCTTTAAATATTGGAATCATTGTTTTTCAACTTGGGGAGGTTTTCAGTTCTAAATTTTCGATTTTCCGTGAGATCGGACTGAGTCTGGAGAGTAAGAGTTGTTTTCTATATGAATTTGTGTGTGTGCGTGGTTTAAATGAGAATTTAAATGATTTCAACTAGGGGGGGTGAAGGAAGTGGGACAAAGGTGCTAAGGAGTATATTGGAGTATAGGGGACGGAAAGATGAAAATTAACGGAAAAAAATAAAAAATTCATTAACAAACAAACGAGAGGGTCTCAACTAGAAGGTATTTTGGTGTACATTCTGATTTTAAATCGGAGTGTAGGAGGAGGGATGGATGCACGCGATTTTCAATTATTTTGTCATGCATTTTTTTATTGCAGTTTCGGGACTTTGGAATAATAAACAGAGGTTGTATATTGTTTTACAATTGTAAGAGCAAGTAATGCATACTGTTTCATTAATGAAACCAAGATTTTTTCACTTTTTATTGTATATATTGAATTTTTGGTTATGTTTTCATAAACAAACTTTTTATAGTACGATTTAAATTAATTTAAATCGTTTCATTAATGAAACAGTATGCATTGCTTGCTTTTGTAATTGTAAAGCAATATACAACTTCTGTTTATTATTCCAGGGTCCTAGAATTGGAATTATAAACTGCATGAACAAAATAATTGAAGACTGCGTGCGTCCATCCCTTTTCCTACATTCCGATTTAAAATCGGAGGGTACACTGGAATATTTTCTAGTTGAGACTTTCTTGTTTGTTTGTTAATGATTTTTTGTTTTTTGTTGTTAATTTTTATCTTTCCGTCCCTTATACTCTGATATACTTTTTAGTGCCTTTGTCCTGTTTCTTTCATTTCCTTTGGTTGAAATCATTTAAATTCTCATTTAAATTGCGCACACACATGGGTTCATACACAAAACAATTTTTACTCTCCGGATTCGGTCCGATCTTGCGGAGGGTCGGAAATTTGGAACTGAAAGTTTCCCTGGGTTGAGGGACAATGATTCCAATATTTGAAGAATAAAACGGGCTTTGGTCGCTCCTTGGGTCAAGTTTTTGTTTTATCGATGGATTTTGAGATGTGACGAGTTGGGGCTGAAGGAATGATTTTTGAAAAATTGATTTCATGTCTTTTGTATGAGAAATTTTTTTAATTTTTCGATTTTTAGGCCTTTCTGCATACTAACTCAGTTTTTTATATTTCTCTCTGGGTCGGCCGTATACATACATTAGCACTGATATTATGTATATAACAGAATTTTCGTTTCGTCCATCAAAATTCTGTTTCCTTTGTTTATTAGAGAATTTTTTGTTTATTTTTATTTTATATATTTTATGCAGTTGTTATATATACATATATACAGGTGATCCTTGACTTACGTCGTAGATTATCATATACATATATACAGGCGATCTTTGACTTACGTCGTGGATGCGTTCCTGAAAAGTTCAACGTTACTTGAAACGACGTAAGTCGAAAAAGTATTCAAATGTGTAATTAGGGAATATGTTGGTTCTGTGCGGGGTACAATGTATTTAAATTCTAAATGTAATTTAAATACATTGTACTTTTTACGTTGCCGGAAAGTATTTCATCAGATGATGAAATACTTTCATCATTTATCCTGCTAGGTTAATAAATTTTCTACGTCAGACGGATCAGCATCTATGAAGCCAGTTTTTTGGCCATGTTGATGATTTGAGTTTGTACTTCAGCTGCATCTTCGATAGAACTGGTGGACTGATTCGACCAAGGCTTTTTCCACGATCCAGACTTGGTGGTGTCGCTGACTTCATCCCAAGATTTGCTAATGTTGAAAATATGTCATTTCGTGTAGAGAGACTGGCAGTAACCCAAGCCTTTCTATAACTTCTTCAAACAACAAGTAAACTTGTTTTTGTGATACCCTTTAAAGCTCTCGGGTTCTCCGAATGGTAAGCAAAGGATTTAACTTGAAGTCGCCGACGACATTACCACCAAGCAGAAGCGTCAAACGGTCTTTTGCTGCTTTAAAGCCGGAAGCATGTTTTTCTGCTGCGGTCAAATATGTTCGCGAGGGCGTTATTTTCAAGTAATAAGAAGCTGTTTCGTCGTTAAATAGTTGATGGCTTAAATGGCCATCTGCAAGGATGCTTTTAATTGTTTGCAGAATGAAGTTTGGTGCAGCTGTGTCTGCGCTAGCAGACTCACCTGAAATTTTAATATTTAGGAATTCGTTCCGATTTTTAAAATTTTGGAACCAACTCCGACTATATTGGAAAGTATTTGTTTCTTCGTTATTTATTTGACAAGAGGCCTGCAAATACTCTTAGCTTTGGTTTGGATGATCGACGTACTAAATGTAATATTTTTTGGATTGAGCCTTTTATCCAATCTATCAACAATAATTCCATTGTCTCGATTCTAAAATTAGCAAAAATGTTCGTACTTTTTGAGGTTCCCGCTTTAGCATGATTTAGATTCTTTAGCGAATTTTTTTTTGCATAAAAATTGTTCTTTCAGTTGTTGGTGGAATATTTAAATTTCTGGACATTTGTTTTCTGTATTCCAATTCTAAAGGGTGCGTGTGTGTGACACATAGTTAATAAAGAAGGTGTACACATCCTCAGGGATTTTGTAGGACAGGAGTGTTTAGATTTGGTGCAGAACACGGGTATGTATCTTCCATTATCGGAGTTACATTTTGGGATTGCGGTTGAGGGTTGTTTTAGTCTGGAAGATTGTGATAGGTCGGGCGGGTATTTGAATCTAGTGGCGAGGATTTGGAACTATTTAAATATTTGGATGTCGGCGGGATCGAAGCTGTTTTGCAGTGGTGGTTTGGAGGCATTCAGTTTTGCAGAGTGGTGGAAGGTTTTGATGTTTTGGTTGATTTGGATTATTGAAGGATGTCGGAAGCGGTTTGAAAGAAGCGGTTTTTGTAGGTATGCTGGTGATTTGTTCTTTGACTCATGATACTGCCACGGTTCGCGGGGGGGGGGGGGGCGTTTTCGAAGCTGGATTTGATTGAGACGGGCATGAGGGTTAATCTAGTTGCGGTGGCGGTTGGGAGCCTCTGTTGGCATGTGGAATTTTGGACGCGAGTGGGATTTGTTGGGGCCTGGAGGATTCGCCGGAATGTGGGGTGTTTGGATGAATGTCGGTTTGTTGAAAGTCAGTTGAGATATGTCTGTACTTTCTATTTTTATTTTTTTAAGGTTGGTGTTCCGTTGTTGAGGGTGCTCTGAAAGAGTTTGTATTTTGGATGCTTACGATTGGGTTCTCGTGTTAGAGTTTATTTGCTACTAATAGATGTATGTTTGGTTGAAGGTTGAGTTTGGATCGTGTTTGGTTTGCTTGAATAGGGTTCGCTTCGAGGGGTGTTGATTTCCTTCACTTTTGGGGTGCTTCTGCTCCATTGCATTATGTGGCGTCCCTGCCTGCTTTATTGCCTGTGTGTCGTGCATACGTGCCTGTGGGTTATCCATGCGTAATTTCAATTTATTAAGTTTCGTATTTGGATTTAAGGGTGCTTTTTGAAGACAATATCAATTGTTCTTTTTTGAGTTATGAACGGTGAAGGTCGGAGCGAATCTACTACATTTGTAGTAAAGTGACATCCCTGATCACGACCATAATACGGGCATTGCATTACAATTACATTGTATTGCAGAAATATAAAAATAATAATAATAATAATAATTTATGGAAAAGGTTTGGTTTTAATTACTTATATAAGTGTAAATATGATTATAGTTGGAGAGGGTTTACAAGGAAAGTTTATTTTATTTTTAATAAAATGTTGCATAATTTTGGAATGTAATACGTTTTAAGAGAATTATTTGGATTTTCTGATAAACATATTCCAATCCAATATCAGCGTAATGGTTGACGGGTACTTAATCTAGCAAACCATATTAATTTAATTTATGGTTACAGATTCAGGAGCCGTAAGTTAATTAATTAAGAGTTTTGAATTTTATTTTAACTTTGATAGGTGTACGGACTGGATTCTAAATAAATAATAAAATTAATAATAATTAAGTTACAGATTCCTATCTAGTAAATTTATTTTTAGACATTTATTAAATGATTTAATTTTAATACGTTATAGCTAAGTTGCAGGTAATATCTAACTTACTCAATTATTTATTTGTATAATAATTTACCCTATACACGAATGTATGTATATGAAATGCTGTCGGGTCATAAAATAAATAAATATTACCCCTCGCGTTAGATGGTGGTGGATCTGTAAATATAGGGACGCAAATTTATATGCAGCATATGATGAGAAGACCCCAGGATAATTAACCTAAATACTCCAGTTTCAACTGCTGAGGTAACACCAATATATATGATGGAATTGGAAATGTCCTTCCTATCCAAATAAAAATAATAACCAATGATAATGTGAAAATGATATAGATTTTACTAACAAATTATATTATTGTAATAATTATGTAACAGGAAAATGGTTCTGCTGAAGATTGTCGCCCTATAGTCTATTTTGACTCTCTGATGAGCATGTTACAGTATTATGGTAACATTATCGTAATGGATGGTTTAAACTATCAAACTAAATTAATTAAATTGTTTCAGATACCTGAGCGATAAGTTAAAAAAAAAAAAATCTTTCAAAAATCTGTACTTATGTTCTAATTAGGTTTGTTGTGCGGATGGGAGTTAAAATAAATAATAAAATTAATTAATTAAGTTACAGATTCCTGAGCGAACTAATAAATTTACTTTAGAATTTTAATTTTAATTAAGCTTTAATTTTATTAAAAATACAGAAGAGCGGATAGGCGTTGCGGACTGGAGAATGCTGAGTGGCGATTGCAGACTAGCAGATTAAAATTGTGATTGTCTTGTGATAATAGTAGTTAAGTACCGACTGTCATGGTGTCTGTAACCGGGTCGCTCTTTCCTAACTAACATACCTTCCAATCCTTACCTATCGTTTTATGTAAACGGCTGTAGGAATAGGCCCGGCGTTATCCGGGAATCTTGCCTAGCGCTTGGTCCTACAGTCCTATCAATCAATCAATCAATCAATATATATATATATATATATATATGTATATATATATATATATATATATATATATATATATATATATATATATATATATATATTTTTTAATAATTTTTCTTAAATTTTCGAAACAGCCAATAAAAATCGAAATCGTGAAAGAGAACGTAAGTACCGCCAACCAATAAATAATCTGATATATTTATATACAGGGTGTCCCCGATTGGGATGCTGATCCGTTACGGGCTGATTCCTTGGTTCATTTCATGAAAAAAATCGTATGGCAGGGGGGGGGTCAATTTTTGATATTCTTTGAGATACAGCGCGTTTAAAAAATTTGGTTCGGAAAAAAAGTACAAGCGGATATTAAGCTGTAACTTACAAAATTTTTATCGGACAGCAACTAACAAAAACTCATTTGACGGACAACTAAATAGGCTATATTTAAGATCTCATTGGCTATCTCGCATCTGTATCCATTTAAGAGCTATGGCGTTAAAAAAATAAAAAAAAAATGATATTTTTTTTCATAAATTTGAGTTTTTCTCAAAAAAATTTTTTTTTTACTTAATTTTAATCCGCTATGATCTCCTCTACAATCCCTCAATACATTATTTGTAACCACGTGTTATAGTTTTTTACTTATGAGACGAAGAATGAAAACACGACACACAAATATTAAAATGTACTTCCCTAAATATTTATTTAAAACTATATTTTTTTTTATAAAAACCGTATTTTCTAAACAAAAAAAAAACAATTAGAATGTTTTTAAAATTAATTTTAATTCAGTGTCATAATAAAACAACTATAAAAATTTATAAAAGATGCTCAAAATGTCCTCCTTGTTGCTGAATGCAGGCTAATGTTCGATTAAGTATACCTTTCGTAATTTCAATTCTTGGTAATTCTTCCTTAATCTGTTGAGCCGCTGTGTGTATTCTTTGAATTAGTTCTTCTTTTGTTTCTATCTCTGTGGTATATACAAGTGCCTTCATCATTCCCATACATAAAAATCTAACACAGTTAGATCGGGCGATCTTGCAGGCCATTGAATTGGACCATTCCTTTTAATCCAATTATTTGGATAATTTTCGTTTAAAAAATTTCTAACAATTATACCGCAGTGACTAGGTGCACCATCAAGGAGCAGTGGTAAATCGTTTTCTAAAAATTGTAAATAGCGTTCGCTATTTAATGTAGATGGTAATATGAATGGTCCAATTAAATTATCGCCAATTACACCAGCCCATACGTTTACACTGAAGCGATGCTGAAAGGATGTTTGTTTTTTCGAATGTGGATTTTCAGAAGCCCACGTGTGTAGATTGTGAAAGTTTGTTATACCGTCTCTTGTAAATTGAGATTCATCCGTCCAAAGAATACGTTTCACAAACCTATCATCGTCAAAATTCTTTTCAATTAACCAATTACAAAATTCCAATCTTTTACTAAAGTCTATCGGTAAAAGTTCTTGAACGAGTGTTGAATGATACGGATGAAGTTTCTCCTTCTGCAATACTTCATGAATTCTGTGGCGAGAGTCGTTCAATTGTAAGGAGAGCCTCCGTATACTGACAGTTGGATTTGCTGTTGCATTTCTTATGATTTCTTCATCGACATCCAAATGATTGGATGAGACTGCATGGGGCTCGGCCCGCATATTTGATGTTGATATTATGTTTGGCAGTCTTCTATGAGTATTTATAAATACTCTCGCGTCCGGAACGCGACGCGTTGGGAATCTTAGCTGATATTCATTGCGAGCTCTTGCTGCATTACCATCGCAGAATCCATAAATAAAATGGATATCCGTGTACTCCTCGCCCGAGAACTGTGCCATTGTGATATTAAATTTATTATGATTTATTTGTTTTTTATTAAATCAATTTTATTTTCTCATTTGAATCAACGACACAAGACTAGATTGTTTCTCACAACTAATAAAATATTTAATTTTTGTTTTTCAACATTTAAACAAATGAGTTGCTAATCGTCGCCTCTTATTTTACTAACGAAAAAAAATTGTTACAATTTTTACACTACCATTATCTTTTAACAGAAAATATTTGTGGGTAGTGTTTTCATTCTTCGTCTCATAAGTAAAAAACTATAACACATGGGTACAAATAATGTATTGGAAGATTGTAGAGGAGATCATAGCGGATTAAAATTAAGTAAAAAAAAAAATTTATTCGGGCATTTTTTTGAGAAAAACTCAAATTTATGAAAATAAATATCATTTTTTTTTTATTTTTTTAACTTTAAAACGCCATAGCTCTTAAATGGATACAGATGCGAGATTGTCTGTCAAATGAGACTTTGTTAGTTGTTGTCCGATCAAAATTTTGTAAGTTACAGCTTAATATCCGCTTGTACCTTTTTTCCGAACCAAATTTTTTAAACGCGCTGTATCTCAAAGAATATCCAAAATTGACCCCCCCCCCCTGCCATACGATTTTTTTCATGAAATGAACCAAGGAATCAGCCCGTAACGGATCAGCATCCCAATCGGGGACACCCTGTATATATATATATATATATATATATATAAATATATATATATATATATATATATATATATATATATATATATATATATATATATATATATATATATATATATATATATATATATATAAATATATGTAATTATTAATTATATATTTTAATATTTTTTTCTTAATATTTCGAAACAGCCAATTCAAATCCCAGAATGCAGTCCTTTAATTAAAAACGAGTCCATCTACTATTTTGGGCGGCCCCTTAAAGAGAGGGAATTTGCAAAAGCACTTGTTGAAAATGTCAGAAGGTATTTTAAAACTAAAAGTATATGTTACGAAGATTTGCTGAACTTAAAAGATATCAAACCGTTTTATGGATTTTGCCAAGCGAACGACGAAAAATATTTTTATGGCAAACATACAAATGCTCGAAAGAAAACACTCTACAAAATTAAATCAGCTATCTTAAAAGAAAAGGATTTTATAATTGAGGAATTGGAAACTTTATAATAATCAATAAATATAAAAAAAACATATCAATTTAAATTACAAAAATAAAAATAAATAAATAAATAAAAACAATAAAATATTAACAAAAAATTTTGGTTTTTTCATTTGCATGTCTGTGCAAGGGAAAACCTCGCGTTTTCTTCATTGACGTAAAAAAAACTTTTTGTCTACCTTTTTGGAACTAACCCAGCTGCCTTACACAGGTCGATTTTCGATATTTTGTTGGTTTAACTTGAATTCAATACTTCTGTTTTTCATTGCAAATTTATCGCTGATTTCAAATCACCAACTTGGTTTGGAAGCTATTGAAGTCTAAGCAAGGTCGCTTCTCAAAAGGCCGCCTTTGGAGAAGCGACCTTGCTTTTAGCTCAAACTGGTTCTCATAAAGGTAACAGGGAAGTAAGATCCTATATGGTATCACAATGGACCGTCGCCGGCCTAAGTGTGCTGTAGCAGCCACTCAACGTTACCTATAGAAGCTGTCAATCGAACCCTTGCACATCTGGGAGTAGATAGGTTCCTTCGAGACCAAAATTGTGAGTGGTGGAGGTATACGAGGTTTCGAGTCCCGATCGATTCTTTTGTATTGGATTCCATTCTGACGACTAGATCTACACACCTAATACGTTAGGATCCATGATAAAAATTCAGTGAACCACATCTTTGTGTAAGGTGGGAGTAGACCTAATCTCGGAAGTAGAGCGAGATTATTCTTCATGTGCCTTCAGGGTACTCTAGACATTCAAATATCAGCGAGCATAGATTCAAAACATTTATCTTGTGAACCTGTGAAGTTCTTCCAGAGCCATTACCCCCAGAGACTACTGGTTGGGTGATGATATTGAGATTCTCAATCCTATATATCTTCGGTCTAAAATGTATGGTATAAGGGTCGGGTTTTAATTCTTTCATTCAGATTTCCAGACCATTTTTCCAAAAGGTAACCCTTCAAATATTCAATCATACTTTCTTACGTCGAATGTAGCCCAGAAGTATCTCTTATCTATACACAAGATGGCATATCGGTGCAAAATACCCCTGTCGTGGATACTATAGGGCATTTCAGAGTGGCTTATAGGCGACGTCAATGTGTGGTCGAGTATCGAAGCTGAAAAGCTCCTTCTGTCCAGAGATATGTAAGTAAGTAAGGTAGAGTATTGCGATGGATCATTCATTAATCACCTATAATCATCGAGACCGATAAAACATTTCACCCAATTACATCATCAACACATAACTCAAAACATTAGCTACTTAATGTCTAATCGTTCACGGTCTTGTCAACCGCAAAATATTTATTCGTTGTCGAAAGCGGTTTTTCACCACTCGAACAATAATTTTAATTCGAAATCCCCAATTTAAAACAAATCAAAAATTTATCATAACACCAAATCCTTTTCGATGCTGTTGCCATATACCCTCGTATAGTATTCAAATCGAATAGCGACCGCCATCAATTGACTTAAATCCTTTTATTATTGTTGTTGTTATTTATTTACACAAACAACAAAATATTGTCATAATCGGGATTGCGATGTGGCTGGGAGGAGGGGATACTATGGTGTTCGGGGTGAGATAATCGTCAATAATGTTTATAGATTTGTTGGACAATTTTTATGTTTCCCGTCAATCATTAATTTATGATTTTTATGTTTAGGAAAGTGGGACATAATCATATTCGACTAGGCGTTAGGGGGAGCGGAAGAAGGGGGTGAGGTAGTTACGTGCTTGAATTTTGTACTTAAATCAATTACAGCAGCTAACAGACTATAAGTACGAGTGTGCGGTCTAAACAACCCCCATTTTACTGTTTGTACATACCCAGCCTCATCAAATCGTCGCACCGCACATCAAAATTGATACAGGTTTTGTATATGAGTTTTGTTGAATATTTCCCAATTAACAAGCAACAAACAACAAAATATCGGAAAAATTCAATTTCGATGAACATATATTGAATCGAAAGTGAAATGTGAAAATTACCATCCACCTCCCGTTTGCTCGGAAATGAGTCAATGCGTGGTTGAAAATATATTTTTTGTGATTGGATTTGTTTTTTTATTCAACATGGTCGAAATTTAAAGATTTCAATCTCGGATACATATGTAGGGGGATTTATGGAAATTGATTTGCACCCAAGCCTGAACGTAAACAGGAAATTGAAATTTCGAATTATGTGCAATAGGGTGAAGGGTGAATTTTGACTTTAGTTTGTGCTCTCAGTCATCACCAATTGGTGAGTATGAGCCAATAAAAGTGATCGATTTATTGTAGCGTGACGCTATGTTTAATTGGGAGCCACCACATTGCAACCATTTATAGTTTGGATCGATTACGGACCACCACTTCATACTGTTGCAAACATTCAAAACACTTTCTTGGTGTAGTGACATCGTTAAACTCCTTGGATACCTACCATCGTTCCATTCTTAATGTTGTTTGACTGCGTTTGAGTCTTGTGAATTTTGATCTGCGTCTGAGTCGTCAACACATCAGATACCCGTAGCAGAGGAGTAACAGTATGCACCATCGTAGAATACCATCTATGGTACTCATCCGTCGAGATCCAACTCAGAAAACCTCGATCGTCTTTTTATAGGTAGGCCTTGATGTCCTTTAGGCCAACAGATGGTTAAAGAGAGTCAAGGACAGCTCACCTGCTTATCGAAAACCATCATTCAATTTTTATCTCATTCAGTTTTCAAATCAGATTCCACTTAGAGGATGAGGACCCCCAAATTCCCACTAATATTAAAAAAACACTGTAACCCAATTTAATGAACCATGTTGATTCCATTAAGCAGTTGCAATTGTTTTAGTGCTGTTCCTTACTAGAAACAAATTGGGTGTCTTAGCTAAATTATGAGTATTGATGGTGAATAAAATAATTGTATGTGGTGTCCGTGCTTAATAAAAATAGTTGTCTGTTGTGTCCGTGCTAAATAAAATGGTCATATGCTGTGCCCGTGCTAATGAGTGGTGATTAAAAAAATCCAAATAATTTTATATTTTTATACACCACTTATATTTGTTCGATTTATCACGGGCACAAAGTAGAATTATTTTATTCACCAATAAAAATCATATTTTAGTTTTTAACACGACTCATAGATGTCGTGCATACCAAGAAAAATTATCTATTTACCCAAGTTATAATTTAAAGTTTTCTTTTCCAAAGCCGTTTTATTACCTTCAACTTCAAGTGAGAAGGTATTTTTCGGGTGTAAACTTTAAGACTTACCGGTATTAACCATAAAATCGAAAAAAAATTTTTTTTTGTGGTTTTAAAAAGCAATAAGGCTAACCACTTGCTGTTTTTTAAGGCACAAAAATTTTTGGTCTCCGATTTGAATGAATTTCGGCACAAACATGCTATAACACTTGAAAATGAACTCTGTGCAACCAGTTTTATAATTGTATTTCATTTGGAGGTTTATTAAGCTTTTTTGGTATTCAATTAAGCTTTTTTGGTTGGCATTTTTTCTCATGCTTTAACTATCAATATTTAACGAACGACGTCGATTGAAATCTGGTTTATGGTCATAACATTATTTTTATGGATGTATTGGCCGTTATTAACCATAAAATAGAAAAACATTTCCATCGACATCGTTCGATAGTCTCCGATAATGACCCATATATAGCTAATAAGCACTGTGGTGGCCTGCATTCATGTTTCGTAAATATTGCGAACGAAACGTGAAGCCCATAGAATGCCACCACAGTATCCAGAACGTGTCGTATAGGAGGCGACTAAATCTGGTTGGATCGCTGGGCTGATGACCCGCATCCGTAGAAAACCATAAAAGTTAAAAATGTCAACAAACAAAATCAAATCGGATACCGCCAAAATAAAATTGACTCCCCTCTTAAGTTTCCGGGAACGAGATTGAGGATCGGCACGTAGAGTGCCCTGTCTCGGGACGTTCTAGTGATACAACAATCTTTGAAGGAGAGTCGTCTTTCGGAAGGCGATTTAGCATGTAGCACTACGAAAAGCTGCCGTGCGATCAAAACCGATATGGAGTCAGAATGTTGACACGGTACGGGCCAAAAATGACCTGTAAAAGCTGTCAAACCCGTACGACTCTAACAGTAGTATTGTCTCCAAAGATCATTGCCTAAGCGTTGTAGTAACTCGTTTGTGTTTTTTGAAAAAATTTAATCGGAATCGGAGACCAACTATTTTTACGGCCAAAAAAACGACAACCCCTTTGTGTTAATATTTGTATCATTAAAACCGTAGCCTTGTACGCAAAATAAGATCATCCAATTATATTACCGCTAACCAATCTAAGACATTTTACACACTCCCTTGTATTTACGGGTATTGTTTTAGTCTTTCCCCAATATATTTTTTTTTGCTTCATTATACTGTGCTTCTTCCGTTTTCTATTTTTCATTATTTTCCGAGTTATCCAGTTTTTAATTTTCCTGGTAAATTTAAATGAGCTTTTGAATTTGTTTTGTTGTTGTTACGTTGATTGGTATAGAAAGCCCTCATTCTCACCTCTATCTTCGCGTTTACCTGCACCTATCGTCGCCGGTTTGATCTGATGAATAGTATGAATTTTAATGAATAGCTGATGAGGTTGCTACTGTATACGATAATGGTATTCAAAATTTTGACGTAAAATTGATTTTTTTTTATTTAATTTAATTTACTCGATTGTCAATAATCGTGGGGTTTGTAAATCGCTTTTAATTGGATTCGATAAAAATGAATTTTCAAAATGGATTTGAGTTAATTAAATCGAGATGAAAAATCAAAAAATTTTCCCATTGTACACGAGCATAAATAAGAGTAATCGTATATATTTGTTGTTGTAAAGATGTATCCTTTCTGTACCTCTCTCTATATAACAAACGCTCCTTTGATAACAAAAAAATAAGGAAGCACAAAACTAATACTATGCCAAATACCTACCTTTAGTTTTTTTTTGGTGTAATCTAATTACCTTTAACTCATCTATTTTTATATCATGAAATGATCCTACTGTTATCCTGTTTTTTGTTGGGAAATCGTGTTGCCTTATTCTTCCAAAAATTAATTAGTTTTTATCATCGTTCTGTTGTTGGAACGAACAGTCCCCTCTATAATATAATTTTTTACTTAGGAGGATTAATCATCCTTTTGTTGTGGAATGGGATCTCCTTTACATTATGTATAGTTTATTTATAAATTTGAGTTTGCAAAATGTTTACAAATATTTGCGTTGTGTCGGGGAGCCCATACATAAAGTGCAGAGTGTTCTAAAATATTACTGACCTTGGATGGAGTTGATTACGAGAAACTTTGTGAAGTTGTCCCAACACGATATCGAGAGAGAACGATTTTTAATGTTGGCAACACCAAAATCATAGCCAGATCCATGACCAAAACAGAAAACGTACACATACATTGAGATGAAATGAATATATTCTGAAGTTATGGGTCATTTCGGAGACTATCGAACGACATATATTGAAATCTTTTTCAATTTTAAGGTTACCATCGGTCAATTTTTTTTACGGTTTTTACTGGCACTGTCAACAATCTGATCCCATCGGTTTCGTTCACGAGCTAGCTCTTCATACTGTTGCAAGCAAACAGAAGATACCAGATCGCTCTCTACGCCTACCGAAAACCGGTCGTCTCTTTAATGATTGCGGTATCATTCGGTTCGGATCAGCACGCAGAACGTGATCGAGCCAGCGTACTCGCTGTACTTTGATTTCATGCACAATATCAGGAATTTGCATTAAATTCCTGATCTCGTGATTGAACAGACCTCGGTATGTGCCATTAACGCCGCGTTTTGGTCATATATCATAATTTTTCTCTCGAATGTAGGAAGCCTCTTTCATACTCTTCCATCACGGTCCATCTCTCATCCATACATGACAACGGGTCTAATCAACACTCTGTGCAATTTCAGCTTCTCCTTATTTGCAAGATGTTTTGATATTTTTACAGCGGCAAGGCGAACCTTGATATCCTCTCCCACACGACAGCACATTTACTTGTCGAACACCAAAATTGTAAAAGTTCTCGATAGTCTATGTTCTCAACTTTGCTTGAAATCTAAGAATACCTGCTATACATCGCGAGATGTTTCGTAGTAGTTGGAAAAAATCATCCATAGTGAATCAGTGACTGACCAATTTGGACGGAATCCTCCTTCGTAGTCACCGATAATTTCCTCCGCCAGAGAAGTAATTCTTCCCAAGATGATATATGACAGTAACGTATGCTGTGCAAAGGAGAGCTATACCGCGATAATTACGCACTTCAAGCGATCACCCTTCTTGAATATTGAGCATAACACGGCCACTTTCCATTCTTCAGACATAACTTTATTTCACCATGCCAATCGCACAAGGTCGAAAAGACAGTTCCACATTGCTATAGTCCTCCAAATATCAAGAGCCCGGAATTAATTCAATAAATTCCTGGCGAATGATTTTTCTTTAATCTCTGCATGGTCATGGTGGATAGATCCTCAATGACCATTTTTGCGGTCTGTATTTAAGGGTATTCAAATACAGCTTGTGATGCATGTGGAACATTATGGCAGTAAAATCGAGTACCGCATCGACGTTAACATAGAGGTTTCCATTCTGGTCCCGAATAACACTTGACCGTGATCTTAAAGTATGGTACAATTCGGTGTACAATTAAGGTTGTACTCTTCAGACCTTAGCCTTGCACCACTCTCGCTTTTTCTATCTACAAATGCGTTTAGTTGTCCCCCTAGCAAGAACCAAGAACCACTTTATTTTTATTTGCAATTGTAATCCGAGTCTGAGCTTCATTATGAGCTATATTTCGTCGCTCAACAACAAGAGGACACTCCTCATGAAACCAATCATTTTTGGGAGTAGTTTTCACTATACCGATAATGTCTTGTGCAATAGACCATAAGAAAAATAAAATTAATTCTTCTACTGACTAAGAGATGTCACTATTTAGTGCACCTCGTAATTCAAATATTTCGTATTATATTCTAAACTGGCCACTCCGCCCAAATCCCCAAATTTTGCCTATTTGATCAGGGTCTGTAAAAATGTGTTTCTGTTCCGATTCAAAATTACTGTTTAAATCACGACATATATAATCTGGTAACCCCAAAATCACGAAATAGATTTGTATACATTAAACTTTCGACACTTAATTGTACTTTAGTCCGAACTTAACTAAATCTTAATTTTTTTAATTCATTACAGCTGGTATAATGGTCCTTGGATGTGCCCCCGGCATGCAATCAACCCGGATTTATTTTATTGCTGATCATGCGTTTGTATTTGTCCTGTATGTATATATGTTCTACTAAAGTTTCAATTCTTTATTTCAGATGTTAAAGTTATGAAACTGGCCGGAGTACGAGGAAGATTCACACAAAATTTCATGGCAGATCACCAATTTTATTACGTTTTAAGGGTTGCAACGCAACATACACATTTAGTGGACGTCTTCAGAGATTCTAGACTTTGTTTTTAATTGAAATACACATTTATAAAAATTGACTCGTTTCTTTTATTGAATCCCTAACCTCCCCGCTTTGCGTATTAAATATACTCTACCATATATACAATTTACTAACGATGTGAATATCTATTTTCAAGGTTTATTCCAGCTTCACATTAATTAATTAATCGATATTTTGACTTAAATTCTTGTAATTCTCTAGTACTGTCGCGTCACGACTGAACGTATATATACAATTTGCACTGTACAACTCTCAAGTCCGATATTTATTCAATATCACACAGCTATTCACTATGACATACATCATCAGAACCAGTTCTGTTGTTCTGATCCTCGTTGTCACTTGAACAATATTTTATATAGTATAGTAATGTTTTGGGTGGGGTCAACAATTGTGATGAAATAATTTATACGAGTCCCAATGTCGATTCATGAATGTTGCTAATTCATGATTCTCTTTTGATTTTGAAGCTGTGATGGCCCGCCGATGTTGTTCCAAACCACCAAAACAGTTTGTGGTCGATCACCCGTTTTACTTTGTGTTGTGGCGTGTGGAGCCTGATCGAGTCAAGATCGTGTGTTTCAGCGGCCGATAAACTCAATAAAATTTAACAGTGTACTTTAATTATTATTAATAAATTATTATTTATATATTTTGTAAATTAATTAATTGTTGGATTGAGATAAAAGGTTTGTATTCATGGTTTGTATTTAGATATGAGTTGTTATGATCTTTTGAGTTGAACTTAATATAAAAACTGGATAGTTCAAGCTCTGTAATGGCTCTGACACCGGGAACTTAAACGATCTTATAACATTCCCTTCGTATAATCCTCCAAAGTCACACTAGTATGATATGATAGCTTTAAGCTCCATCTGAGTGCCAAGAAACCGGTCAAAACAACTAAAATTATGAAACAGATTGGGACCATAAGTGCGATTTCTATTCAACAATGAGACCTTGAAGAAATCACAATTTTAGAAAACCAGAATCCCAAAAGCCATCCAAGGTTAAAATCTCATCGAGTTACTGGTAAAATTTGACCAATATTGCGTACGTGAAACAAAAAAAATTCCGCGCCAAAATGTTGACATAGCAATACAAATTTTACATTTGTGTTGTTAGTGTAATTGGTGCAATAAAAAAACTTTTTGTCGATTTTATAAAATTTTTGTCTAAAAACTTTTTCCTACGTCACACAAATCGAAGAATTACAATACACGTTAGGCAGTTAAAAAAAAAAAAATTGCGCCTGAATGTTTACTTTGAAATGCAATTTTTACATTTGTGTTGTTAGTGTAATTGGTGCAATAAAAAAACTTTTTGTCGATTTTATAAAATTTTTGTCCAAAAACTTTTTCCTACGTCACACAATCGAAGAATTACAATACATGTTAGGTAGTAAAAAAAATAAAAATTTCGCGCCTCAATGTTTACTTTGAAATGTAATTTTTACATTTGTGTTGTTAGTGTAATTGGTGCAATAAAAAAACTTTTTGACGATTTTAAACAATTTTTGTCCAAAAACTTTTTCCTACGTCACACAATCGAACGTGTTTTATCGGACGTCAACATTTTGGCGTTCAATTTTTTTTTGAATTATTGCTGCGTAAAACATCGAATTCAACTCGATTAAGTTCGCCATCCCTAGTGGACTTAATGTAGCCAGTTATTAATGATGTCAAGATTGGATAAATTGCATTGATAAGCTTAATAAATCAATTGATATGGGTTTGTTGGGGTCTTTGTATGAATCGACAGAAAAACGATTTGGTACTGTTTACTAGCAGGTAGAAGCACCCTGTTTATGGCCCATTCACTTTAAATTTCATATAGTAATAACATAGGTCTACTGTCTGAAGTGTACAACATTGGGCTATCTTTCTGTTTTTAAATCCCTTTCATCCCCGCTTTGAGTACCATGTATACTCTAAACAAGTTAGCAACTACGTGAATATCTATTTCCAGGTTTTTCTCCAACTGTATTCTGTTTGGATCCCGAGTTCTGTCAAAGCCTTTTTCAAAGACTTATGTCGCAACTGTTGGTCCTCCCTACCCACACACATACACTCACATGATTTTTTGTTGTTGTAAATACATCGGTCGGTCGGTGGTGGTGGAATACCAGTTCGGCTAGTCTAGGCCTGAATCTAATCTTTTTATATTTTGTACGTGTGTCGAGTTTGCATCTTAGTTCAAAATCCTCTTAGCTAGTAAGGAATGTTAAAAAAACGCCGCGTGATGTTAGAAGACTGAAAAATGAATAATAATTGTTGTATTTCGGTTAAGGGCGGGGTTTCGATCTGATGATGAACGTCATATATTGATTAGTTGGCTAGCAGTGTGTCTCTCTACTTTACTTCTTACTTACCGTTGATACTGTGCAAATCGTATATATACGATCAGTCGTGACGCGACAGTGCTAGCGAATTTCAAGAACTTACCTCGAAATATTGATTTATTAATTGATGTGAATTGTGGGCGTGATGATAATTTTATTTGTGAGTTATTTGAATGGAAACAGTTAGCCTGGATTTTTCTTTGTTTCTTTTTGAGGTGGAATCAGCATGATTGAAGGGCTAACTACTTTTGAAAAACACTGAGACTATAGGTAAATCGCATTTTTACAGTTTAACCTGCTATTTATTTAAAAAAATTTATATGATAAGCTCCCCTATTGCTGTTGTGAAAAAATCAAATGGTTCCATATATGATTGTGTTAGATTTCCACTGATGATCTGTTAAGCTCGCTGAATCAGACGAAGTATATTTCGACCTTGAATCTCGTGAATGTTTTGACAAACATATCCCGTTAGGTCTCGAGTACCCACTTATCCTCGCTCCCAATCAGTTGCATGAACCAAACATGCTTAGCCAAAGCTAGCAAGACAATTAATCTTGAGAAAAGTAAATTTCTAAGGCATCGAATACCTAGGTCACATCTGTTGTCTCTGGTCACTCTTCTTGATCTGTAAATAAAATCAAAAATTTACATGTGTTGAAGTTTTACAAAATGTGCGAGGGTATATATAATCGAAGGTATATGGACTGTAGTATTCCAAAAAAAGAGGCTCACTACATAATCTTGGCCTAGATTCTACTTGGAGAATCTAGGACTCAAATATGGATCGTCCAAATTCTGTTTTCACCAAATCACGGCCCATCCCTCGGTGAAATTGTAGCACATCTCTCTTGCTTTTACCACTCTCTCGTTGATACCAACACCTTTGCATCCTGCTTTTTTCCGTTTAAATATAGTTAGTTTCACGCGGTCCTCAGCATTGTAGTTCGGGTAGGCCAAGTTTGAAAGTCCGTAGATATAGGTTCTGCAAGGTTTTGGTCGCTAATCCTTATCAGACGATTTTGTTGTGATAGTTGCAAGATATGTCGGACATTTTTGCAGTTGTTGCTTATGTTGTTTCAATTTCTGCTACTTTGTTACTTTGCCCGGTATTGTTGTTGTCTTATAAAAGTGTCAGCTAGTTGATGTTTTCGAGTTCGCAGTATTTGAACCATCGTCTGCATCTGATCCAATGTTGATGAACTTCGTGGCGGTATAACTGGTATTCGACTCGGTTAGCTGTATATCTGATTCAAATTCATTTTTCGGAATCTTCCTGCACCTTTAATTACACTTACCATTCTTAGCACTCATTTCGATTTCAAGCAAATTTTACCTACTTCCCTCGACTATATACTATAGAGTGACCGACTAACCTTCCATGCCTGGCATAGAGCAATGTAATGTTCAAATTATTTACGCAAATTGGATCTATAGCCGTATATGTAAACAGAACCGGTTTATATTATCCGGAGTATGTTGAATCTTTGACGACGAGAATCGAATTCGAAATGGCAACGTAACGATTAACTCTAAGCCACTACGCTTAATATTGTGGATGGTATGTGGATTAAGCTATACATTTTTGATGGTTTATTTCACTCCGATTAATATCAATGTCAAGCGTGGATTGTTCTTGGCGCGGTCTATCTCGACGTAACATCCTCCAACCCACACTCTTTGACATTGGTGTTTGTATTTATATAGCGTAGAACGTACCAAAATATGGGTATGCGGAAGGCCATAAATCAACAAAATATGTTCTCACACATAAGTAAACTTCAGTCGAACCACTTTAACACTTGTTTCAATCGTTCTAACATAATTGGAATGAAAATTTTTAAATTATTTTCCAAAAAATAAATAAAAACACTTAAAAATATTTATAAAATACCTTTTAGGTATAATTATAGATTGGAAAATTTATTTTCAAAAAATCCACATTCCATAGTATGGGGGAAAATAATATTTGGGAGGGAAAAGGAAATTTTTGGAAAATAAATTTTTTCACAGGTGGAAATGGTAAAACAATTAACTTTGATTTGTGTGGTAATTTAATCTGTTTTTACAGTAAATAATTTTAATTATTCATACTTTTTGTGAAAATAAATTAAAATACTTACCCATGGTTATGGTCTAGATTTTATCTAGAACGTCCACATCCACATGCAGAAATTTCGAAAAAAACTCGTACATAGCCTTCGACAAATATTTATATCTAAGTTTAAATCACTGCCCGACTGGCGATGAAAGATAAGACTACTACAGTTTTAGTAATATACGCCAAGCATCAGTATCGAGCCAGGAGCTCTGGAAACTAGATTGGATTTAATTGACTAATAATTTATCAATCGGAAGCAAAAAATAATTATTGAAACCAATATCAACGGAAGTTTAGTACTCTCACAAAAACAAGAAAATGAAACGCAAGATAAATTGTACGAGCAAACGCAAATCACAGACCGAAATGATCGATTGTATCAACGATTGACAACTGTAGGAAGCAGTTCAACCACACAAACATACACTTGGTCTTCACTAATTGATAGAGCCAAGAATCAAATTGATCACATACTAGTTAACAATAAATTTCTAATCTCTCTACAAGATGTCAGAACAATGAGATTACCAAATGTAAACAGCGACCATCAACTGGTAAAAGCAACACTCCAAATTAATCGAGCTGCTGTAAAGATATAAGCGAATATGTAAATAGGAGAAAATTCAACATATGTGGATTGGTCGGTTCTACTGCTTATGGTACTCTTTTGCCACCAGAATACAATGGGAAGTAGAACAAAATATGAGGACACAACAATAAAAGTATAGAAAATGGCAAGGAATGATCGCCTAAAATACACAGTAGCCTGTCTCAAGATGGCAGAAGAAGAAAATTCAGAAAAATTCCAGAACTGACTGGTCAAATTATAACCACACATGAGCAACAACCTTAATAGATGTAAATAATCGATTGAGAACTACTATACAAACGAACCGGACTACTATAGTTCCAGAACTATAATGAAACCTCTCCATCATCGGAGCGGGAAGTTCGAGATGTCATGTAGAAGCAGACAAATAATAAGGCCATCAAAACAGATTATATACTAGCTGAATTATACCAAAGAAGACGCATATACAACTGTATGAATTCTTACACCATTATTAGTTGAAAGAGGGTATGACCATATAAAGATCCCAAAGAAAAGCGACCTTATAGAATGCAAAAAGTAAAGAAGTTTCAACTGCACAATACGAATCAAACAACAACTAAAAAAAAACAAGCTGGCTTAAGGTCAGGAGGAAATTTTACTCAATCAGTCGAAACGCCATCTGTAAGGCCGTTTTGAGTAATAAATTTGGGGATATGGCACAAAATTGATACCACATCCTCAAATGGTATTCAATGCGGACTACTAATACGTACGACTCAATGATCTAAAATATATGCAGATGAGATCTACCAGCTAATACATAGCCATACCGAAGACACGAAAGAAGAAGACATCATTCAACGTAAGAAATATGTTCAGCATGCTTCACAAGGTTTCGAATGCATTCGGGTCATGTGGAGAAAAACAAAACAGCGATTATGCGTGTGAATGAAATATGGGAACACACACCGGTCTACATAGACGTTTTTAAATGCCAGAGGAGATGAATAAAATGCATCTGGCCAGATAAGATGAAAAGCAAAACCAAGCAGATATGGAAATCGAAATCAGAAAGCGCGAGTAGAGATGGCATGGAGACAATATTTGTTCGGTTGTTCAGGGCTAATCATAGGTGAATGAGAATTACTGTAGACTGAAGAAGTGATAAGTCTACACGGCGACCGCCCGATCCTTAAGGCGGAGTTCTGTCTTCGCTATTGTATTGTCTTGTGATAAATCCACTCCTAGTTGACTCCAGGTCGTGAACTGACTATACGATTTAGTGGGTTTGGAGAGAAACCTCTAATCCGAATTCAAATAATTGTTTGTCTTGGTATTGTACACGCTTTGCCATCACACCCATGTAGCACATGATATGGCTATGGATATGCTGCTCCTTGATCTTTGGATCACTGCTAAATATATAGAGAGGAGTGAGCTGGCATATAACCGCCTACATGCTCTAGTACACTTTGGTGCTCAAGCTGGTTTTTGGGATATCTACCTCCCTTGGTAAGTCCATTACGGTCTTTCAGAAGAAATTATTGAAATTTTGGGAGTAGTTCCCTTTGCAAAGGAGATTAATTGCAGATACCGTCATAGCCTCATTCTTTCTAACAGGTAGCATGCTCTAGAGGTAACTGTCTCCAATACTGGTTTATATAATTTACTAAATATCAAAGAAAATATTGAATAGATATCAAGCTTCATTATCAAAAGATATCCACTATCAATTTACTGGTCTGTGCCATAAGACATGAGACAGTCTCATTTCTTATCGCCTGTCTAAAATCATCTTAGGATCACTAAATTAGTAAATATCCCCAGTTCTTTCTGAATAATGATGGATGCATTTTGCGGATTTTGGTAGACATTCTTTCAGGACCAACTGACGATCTTGAGGGCACCAGATGCCTCGGACTACATTACAAAAGCAAAAAAATTTCAGGACTGAGCGTGTACGCCTGGAAACGGATGTCAATATTGGCCAATCGAGCCTGAGTGATGCAGAGCTGGTGTGGTCTCACGCTGAATAAGACGCCGAATGGCATAACACTAGTTTCATTGCAATGTAATCCGCAAAGAAAGTAGGTCATCAATGAACGGAGCTCGATATCAATTGGTAAAATATGGTGAAAATCTAGTGGAAGTCCTATGTTTTTAATTTTGGGATAAAGAAAAAACAAGCGGAAAAATTAAACAAATATTTTGAATTTTGTTTTTGGAAAATTAATTTTCATTTTAATTTGTTGCTCAGCTCGTCGTCGTCTTCCATTTTATTGCCACAAAAACTATATTTTTTGGCATTATTTAAGCACATTAAAAGGAAATACTTTGTGTGAGTGTGTGTGTGTATATATGTGGAGCACATAGATACTATATACAGCATCATCTAGAAATGGGATTAAGTATTTTTTTTTGTATTATTTAGACATATGTTAGATATTCTCAAGAGGATTTAAAGAAAAAAAAAATAGTTTTAATTTCATTTAAATTATAACTGAATACCAACAACAAGAGCGGTTACAATATGATATGGTAATATCGTAACAGTAACAGTATATGTATATAGAAGAGATACAAAACTAATTTTTGTACAAAATAAAAATTAAATACGTCTAAGGAAAATCTATGGAAATAGGAATGAAAATTCATAAATTTATATCCGTTCTATGTTTGGTATCCATTTGTGTACAGCATCTATGGATTTTCATGATGTTTCCGTAAAAGATAAAATATACCATTCGCTTAGACGAGGAGGTACACTCGTACCGTATATTCTCGATTTGAACCAAGTTTTTTCGTATTTAGAATCAGGATCTAACCAGAATATGTGATTGCAAGACAAGTGCGTCTAGATCTCTCCTATATGTATATCTATTGAATTGGCCGGCCGAGTCACTTGGAATGTCGAAGAAGGGAATTTGGGTGGATATCATTTCATGATAAAAATAATCATGAATGATAACAGAATGTTTAGAAAGAATTTTGTGAAATAATGAATAGTAGGAGATGGATGGAAGATATGAATGAGATTCTCGGCGAACGTGCAATGAGTCAATGCCAGTTAGATATTAATGTACATGGATGGTGGAATAATGAAGTTCAATTCTGGTATGAAAGGAAACGAACAGCCTTGCGTGAATTTAATAGGAATAAGAGTAGTGAGAATAAGATTATGTATGGTAGAATGAATGGAAAGTTGAAGAAGGCTATTCGCAAAGCCAAAAGGAAAAGCTGGCGGGAATATGTGTCCTAAATGACACATACCACAACAACTAGGGACGTATGGAGTTTCTGTAATCGAGTGAATGGTAAATATTTAAAAGTCAGTAATGTGGTGAGTGAGAACCGCGAAAAAGGTGAAGAATTTCTTAGAATGATACTAAATGTGGAAAACGATTTGAATGAGCTAAATGAAATTGAGAAAATTAGTGAAAATGAAAGATTAGATTGACAATTTGAGTGTGAGGAGTTCCGACGAGTGTTAGACAATTCTAAATCTATCACTCCCGGAACAAATCGTGTTAGTTACAAAATGGTTCAGATGTTGAATGGGTCATCAAAACAAAATCTACTTGAGGTAATAAATAAAGTGTGGATGAGTTCAAAAATACCAGATAAATGGAAAGAAAGCAGAATGGTGCCCATTCCTAAACGAGATCGAGATCACAATGTGGCAACAAATTATCGCGGCATATGAACGAATCGAATGGTTTATGAATGAAAATAATTTGTTGAACCACTCTGCAATTGAGTGTGTGGAAAAGTTTGTGTGGGAAGTAAAAAAGGATAACATGAAAGTAGTTGCGGTATTTTTGGACATACATAGGGCTTATGATTACGTGGTTCCGTGGAAATTGCAACCAATTCTTTCGAAGTTTGGATTTTCACGGAAAGTATGCATGTGGATAAAAGATTTCATGAGTGAAAGAAAAATAATTTTGAACAGAAGCGGATATGGGTTGGAAGGGGTGGCGAATATTGGTCTTCCCCAAGGAAGTAAGATATCGTCATGAATAGAGTCAACCTATATACTAGTGAGATATACTGCATCAATACTGAAAACCAAATAATTCTGCAATTTGCAGATGATTTTGTGGGTATAGGTAAAGGAAGAAATGCTAGTAAGTGTGCTTATATGAGTTTTAGAACGAATGATGTAAATGTTAACGTTAAGATAGACAATATTAGAATTGAACAGGTGAACACGTACAGGTATTTGGGTATTTGGATTGATCGACGCATGAATTTTGGAAAGCAAATGAATATTTTAACAGACGATTGCAAGAAACGCTTAAATGTAATTAAAAGGGTGAGCAAACCTAAATGGGGTGCTCACCCAAGTGTGACTGATATGTTAAGAAAGGCCCTTATTTTGTCCAAAATAGGATATGGAATAAGTGTGTATGGAAATGGTTCAAAATGGGCGTTTAGCACTTGTATACCAAAATATAGATCCAGCATTGCACTTGAATATATGGATATGTTTTTAAATATAGGTAATGCCGGTCCGCATCCCGCTCCTAATAACCTCACTTTGTGCATGAATATTGAGGAATTCAATAAGGGAATGAATGAAGTCATCACCATCGTAATGATTTATACAGATGCTAGTGTGAATGATAATGGAGTAGGTGTGGGTGTATTTATGTCAATAATGAATGTGGAGAAATTTTTCAAAGTGGATAATAACATCTGTATAATGAACGCAGAACTAATCGGAATATATGAAGCAATAAAACTGGCTGTGAATGATGGAAATAGGAAAATAGTAATATTTTCCGATTCCAAGAGTGGAATAGGTTTGGTTAAATGTGGAGGCGGAGTACAAGGCAATGTGTATGTGGATATGATTTTTGAGTGTGTTCGTATCTGTCAATGTGATGTGACAATACAATGGGTACCATCACATCGACAGATCGAAGGGAACGAAAGAGCCGATATGTTAGCTAAGCAGGGTACAATGAATGAATTGGTTCAGAAGTATGAAAAGAAGGATGTAAGAGATGTACTTCGAATGATTCAGATGAATCTATGGAGAAAATGGGATTGTGAATATGACAATAAATGTTTGATAACAGGAAAGAAGTACAAAGAGTTATGCGCTGCTCCTTTGAGAACCCCGTACATCTCTTTTGAACTCAAAAGAGATGTACGAATGTTAAGAACAATCGGGAGAATCAGACTGAACCATGGAAGTTGTAAAGAATGCTTGCGGAAACGTCGATTGAGTGAGGACAAGGATTGTGTGTTGTGTGACATGGTGGAGGATGTTGAACATTTGATATTAGTCTGCTCGAAATACAATCGTCTCAGATCATGCTTCAGCATCCTCCACAATGCAAATAATTTAACCAGAGTAATGAGTGAAGTGCGTGAAGTTGACACTGGATTCTATTCAGGACATAATCAATAGCAGGGTTACGAAATACTAAATCTGGTCAATTGGGGCACCAGGACTTAACAGTCCACTGAGATCTCACTATACAAAAAATAAGCTAAAACATAGCATGTGTGTACTGAAACTCATTGGGTTTGCGAGACGATTATACCAACTCTTGAAATGATCTAGTAAAGCTGATGTATTAACTAGATTTGCCAAACTTTACGTTTTGCATGTCAACAGCTGCCTTCTCTGTTAGCTCTTAGGATGGAAGTACTGGAGATACTATTTTATCTTTTGTATCTTAATATCCTCGTTAAGGTTCAAATTTATTAACTTGTGGACCGGCATTTTTGTGTACTTTATAGACGTGTTATTACTAGATTAGAACTCGACTATATAGTTAAGATCTAATCAGTCAATATCTATATAAGTGCTTTTGGAAGTATTTTTGAAATAAATCAAAATCAGATGATCAATTTTATGAGCCCAATACTCTAGCACTCTTTTGATAATTAATTACAGAATCGATTGGTTTATCAATATAAACAGGGGATTTTAAATACCGCAAGTGATTTCAGATAATGGCGTCAAATCCAAAGATCTTGTAGGTCAATTCACGTGTCCCTTTCAATAAATCGAATTTTCTTTCAATAAATCAATGGTTTGGCCTTTTTTGTAGCACGTTGCATCATCCTGTTGAAACCACAAGTCGACTGCACGAATATCTTGAATCTTTGGCAAACCAAATTCATTTAACTCTGTAGTTTGCGCCATTGGCGTTTTCCCGCTGCCCTTCCGTATTTTTAAGGAAATGCCCAAACAGTGCATTTTTCAGGATACATTGGAAGCTCTTGAATCTCTTTCGGCTGTTCATTACCCCAAATACGACAATTTTGTTTCTTTCCATTTCCATTCAGCCAAAAATTAGCTTGATCGCTGAACACAGTTTTTCGATAAAAAACGGATCGATTTGGAGCTTTCCCAACGTCCATAAACCAAATCGATGACGCAAAGGAAGGTCAACCGGCTTCAATTCTTGAACAAGTTGTATTTTGTATACCTGCAAACCATGTCATTAAAGTACGCCACAATGTGCCATATAAGAGACCCAGAGCTTGAGAACAATGACGAATTGATTGATTGCGATCTTCACGTACACTTTCAGTTACAACAGTTATATTCACATTAGATCGACTTTTACGCACTCAAGCCGAATGATGCATATCCAATAATGAAAAAGTGGTTCGAAATTTAGTGCGTTCATAATTGGACGATTATGAACACCATAAAATGGTCAAAGAGCTCGAACACATTTTTTCACTGAACACTCATTGTTGTCACGGAAGAATCCCAGTTAGACTCAGTTATCGACTCATCTTAAGCTTTGGTCTTGCCAAATTTATCATATTTCCGAGTGTTTTGATGCAACAACATCTCCGTTCACTTTGGTTACCTCGTCTTAATCCGATGGCTGTAACAATTAAATAGAAAGTCTTTTTGGGTGGTCCTACCGGTCCTACAAAAAAGTATTGGTCTATTATATAAAGTTGAACAACAACAACATTTATATTCTTAATCAAGGAATAAAAGAAATTTTGTGTAAGACTAAGAAAAATATTTAAGAATACAGATTAAGACAAAACCAAATGTTTTTGAAGTGAGAACCACAAAGTTAAGATTAGTGTATAGGAAGGAAATTCTGGAGAAAAGTTTCACTTTCACTGTTTGGTTTTTGTATAAGAAGCGTATGAACCAATGTCTGTTATATACAGTCTGTGTCATAAATATATCCACCATTTAAGTAGTCTAGCCTTGGTCGAATAACCAAAGGGATATATGCGATCTTATCTATCCCCATTGGTTTTGTATTAGCATTTGGTCGAGGTAGCAAGCTGGCCACTCGATGCCAATCCATTTTCCATCGAGCGCTGATTTTGTTTTTGGTCAATGTGGGTGAGGGCGACTATTTTTGAAGTTGTCATCTAGCAAAGGTCATCTAGCAATGACAACGAACCCCACTTAAATACCCGGACCCGAGATTAGGGATCGGCACTTGTAATGTGTAGTCATGTTTGGTGCGTTTGACTGCCCTCTCACATGCATAAAAGAGAAAAAGTTTTGCTAGAAACTGTATAGCCTTAAAGTGAGGAACAATTTACATGGCCCAGGTGAGATGACCTTGTAATTTTGAACTTCGATTTTTTATTGTGTGATAGGGAAAAAACTTGCTCATTAGATTAGCCAACCTATCAGTTATCTGTGTACATGTTCCCACTGTTACAGTAATTTGAAACGGAGCACGGTATCTGATTGGTGACTTTAATGCTAGAGCTGGTAGAAATCAAACCAATTTTTATGTAACGTCTGTATTCCTGACACGAAACAACGGCCGTAAATGGAGAAATAATGATTTTTAAAGGGTAGGTGTGCGTTGTCTAATACGTAAGATCGTATCGACCTTCATCAAAATTTTGCAGGCATCAAATTATCTGGTCATTCCAAAGTTTCGATGTTAGTTTTCGAACAAGTCAGCGATGATACCGAGATGTTATGTTATGTTATTGCGGCTGCTATACGGCTGTAGGGCCGATTTTTCGTAGAACCATTTGCCCGTTGCATAGCTCCATGTCAGCCTATAGTGCTGGCATGAACGATGGGACGGATCCAAATCGGTCAATAATATCGATATCTGTTTGGATTTAGTTGCAACGATGTGAAAGCAACATTTGGCACACTAAAACAGTATTTAGCTCCCCTTTGATATCTGGATTTTTTGGAGACGCGCCATTTGATTTCAGCGGTGGTAACTGCATGTATCAATAGTGATCAAATTCAAATATTTTGAATCTTGTATTACTCACGATGATAGTGTGGGAGAGAATGTCAAGGTCCACCTTGTCACTGGTTTTTGGGCCTTAGATCGTCTATATGTTCACTTTAAAAATCGAGTATTTATACAGAGTGTCGATTAGACCTGTGGTTATATATATGAAAGCGTATTGTGATCCTTGAGTTCGAGTGATGGTTTCTAACATTCGAGAAAAGAAGCATACACGTCTGGTTTTTGGCCTAAAGAGCACCGTCGGTGGCACATTCCACATTTGTTTCAGGTAAAACCGCCTTTGGAAGGTGATTTAGCATCATTTGATGGATCGTGATCTTACCGGTGGAGTCAGATTGTTGCCACGGTATACACTCGCGGACAAAATTAACGCATATTTTTTTTTGTAATAAAAATTTTAATACAAGTATAGTGTCAAATGATAGCACATTTATATTTTTATCAGAAACCACCTTGAATAAAGTATACTGCAAGCCAATCAATTAAATTTTTCAAAAATACTTAATCAAAAGTGCATTGTGTTTGACATCCAACGCAACGATCGGCTTTTATTCCATTGCATATCAATTATTTTTAAATGCAGTACCACTAGTTCTTGTAAATGTGTTCTAAAGCAAACACCTAATATAAAATCCATTGTAATATGGCACCCGTTCAAGAGCTGGAGGCGGTTAAAGTGGTCACATTGTATCAGGAAGATTATACTCAAGTACAAATCGCACGAAAATTAGGAATTAATCAGTCTTCGGTTTCACGAATACTTAAGCGGTATCGTGAGACCTTAGAGTGTAAAAGAAAGCCCGGACAAGGACGTCAAGGGTGCACAACCGAGCATGACGATCGATTTTTAAAAATTAATTGGTTATGAGATCGAAAGCGAATTTCTACTCAACTCAAAAATGAGTTTCTTAGAGCGCGTCAAGTGAATATTAGTGTCAGAACAGTTATACGAAGATTAAAAGAAGTGAACCTAACTCCAAAACGGCTCGTAAAAGTTCCACGGCTTCTTCCCCGCCACAAATCCAGCCATTTAGAATTTGCTCATACTCATGCAAATTGGGGAACTGATCAATGGGCCACTATTCCCTTTTCAGATGAGACAGAAATCCAATTATGGAAACCAGATGGACGTAATCTTGTATACAGAAGAGTTGGAGAACGCTACGCACCGTGTAATTTGGTGCAAACTGTAAGCTTTGATGGAGGTTCAATAATGTTTTGGGTGGACTAAGTTGGAAGGGCCGTATGGAGCTGGTGGAGATTGGTTTGAGGATGAATGCAGACTGGTATGCTCGGAACATTCTTGGCGATCACGTTTTGCCATATGTGGGCTTCATAGGTTATGACAGTTTTAAGGTTAATGCATGATAACGCTCCAGTTCACGTTGCTGCAACGGTACGACAATATCTCCAAAATATTGGCAATCGTGCACTTAAGTAGCCACCAATGAGTCCTGATCTTAATCCGATTGAACACGTGTGGGACATTCTAAAACGCCTTATTAGAGCTAGAAATCCTGCAGCAGATTCGACAGCAGAGCTGAGAGTTGCAGAGCTATAGTTGCAATAGCTCGACACATTTTAACATTTTGCTATGAAAAATAGCCACTATAATTCCATAACATTTGTGCCTCTTTTGTGAAAATTATAAATTTGGGATCATTTGATACCAGTTCCACTGAAATTGTCCAGCGGGATTTTTTTTTATTACAAAAAAAAATATGCGTTAATTTTGTTCAGGAGTGTTTTCTCGAATGTGACATCGGGAGAAAGGTAAAAAATATTGAAAACACAATTGTGATGTTGTAGTTATGAATCGGACTGTATATCGATTGTCTTAAAAAAGGATTTTCTTAAATTTTCTATCTCTGTGTTGTCTTTTTGTCGGTACATGTAAATTTTTATCATTCTTACATTGTGTACTCGTAGACTCGTATTAGAAAGAGAGATAAGAACTATATAAGACTGAAACAGGTTAGTTAAGATTTTAATTCCCGTATCGTATACCGTATGAATGAAAATGAGGAAAAACCTTCCACCGCACCCCTCACCTAAATCGATTTTGTACCTTTTTACTATATACAGACTATAATGTTAGGATAATGACTCATCTCGTCATCTTGCGAGAGTGTTGATTAATAAAACATAATTTGTTGGTGTGTTTCCCGATATTTTCAGCAAATTAATTTCCATTCATTTGGTTGTATGCATATTGTAAATGAAATTGTTAAAATTAGCATATTTTATATCCTCACCAACCAACTCGTATACATAAATGCATTCACATGTGTGTATATACATAATTTTATGCATAAAAATAATTTTAATTGTGAATGAATGTGCTTTGTGACAAATTTTGTAAATTTTTTTGTTTAGTTTTTCGTTTTTCCCAAATAATGCAGAAAATAAAAAGTTTCTCCAGAATTAAATAATAATAAAAATAAAATTATAATTACATTTATTTTAATTTTTATTGTTACAATCTAGTTTTTATTGTTGTTGTGTCGTTCCATTGCTTTGCTTTTATTTCGAGTTTAGACAGACAGAATTGGACAGATGGGAATATAAGTCCTGGTATGGGCAAAACATATTGCAGAATAATTTTGGACGGAAAGTTCATGTCTGTCAAATATCTGGTCTGGTACTACTGGTACAAACTATACGTCTTCATGAAAGACTTTGATATGTGTTACTGACCCAGCTATACAGTAGACTACTAAACAATAAAAGTCTTCATTCAGAATTTCTGTGGTGTATAATAAAGGTCATATCCTGTTTGTTAACCGACTAATCAGTTTCGATCACGAGTCAGCTTCATACGGAACTAGCAGAAGACACCAGATTGTTCTCTATAGTCTGTCGAGAAATCGTCATATGCAGCAATATCGGCCGCTACAGAGAAGTGGTTCTCTTTAGTTTGAAAATGTCGACGTACCATCCGATTCAAAGCAGCACCTCAAAAACTACAGCTTATTCGCATTTATAGATATAAGAACGAGGAAGATTTAACACCAATTTACTAGCTATACAATCTGACCTTTGATATATCTGGTCTTAGACACAAAGAGCCGTTGAGATCATCGGGAGTAATTAATGCTTTTTATGCCTAGAAATTACTGAAGCTCTCCTTCTAGCAAAATCAGCTACCTTATTATTCGCCTGTGAGGTATAGCATACTCATTGAGTTTCTTGCACCGCAAACAAATTATTCACTTGATAAGTAGAGTCTTGATACTAGGGTCTGGCTCATTTGATGCCATTTTCAGTTAGATTAGGCTCAAGAAAAATCTTTATCCTGTGTATGCTTGCATTAATGGCCTGCATTATTTGATACTTTGACTTTAGATGATAGCTCTTGTTCGCACAAAGGGAGAAGAATCATCATATAGCGAATGCTGCTGGATTCTTTTAACCATTAATCCACAATTGAACCAAAGAATAAATTACAAACTTACCTAGAACTGGGCCACCATGGTAGACAAGGGAACAAGGCAGAAGGAGAAAATTTCTCTACAAAAGCCTTTGTAGAGCTTGTGAAGAGATAAAGAGAAATGGAAATATTTCTGCGAGAAAGTGGATAACCATACGACGACCACTGAACTCAAGAGAGTTTTCTGTGGTAATATGAAGGTCACTATATTGAAACTCTAGAGAAATATGATGGAACTGATACGAGTTGTATAGAGGTAAATTTTTCTAATGAAAACTCATTTTCCCGAAAGTGAGAATTCGAATATAGTAAATGAAATTGAACTCCCACACAAACCACGACATTTCAGAGATTGGAACTTGGTACATGGTGATAAAAGTAAAATTCCGATGGAAAAATTATAAGCACCCAGGTGCAGACGAGACATTTCTAGGTCTCCTACAGGAAATACTTGAAACATCCTATACCAACCTGCCCATATCTTCAAAACCAATTTGGCACAGAGCTACGTTTCAAGATCATGGATAAAAGTCAGGGTATTGTTCATCCCAAAGGATGGAAAGCCTAGATTTTCGACCTATAATCCTGCATGTCCTCTTTTCTACTAAAATGTTTCGAGGGATTGTTTGATAGGTACTTTAGCGATAATGCACTGGTAGAAAAACTCATACATTCCAAACACCACGCATATCAGAAAGGTAAATCTGTTGAGACAGCACTCTATAAAGTCCTTGAACGGATTGAATAGTCCCTATACAATAAGGAAGATCTTTGCAGCTAAAAGACACTGCATAGAGGCCATACTTAGGTCAAGGAACTTTACTGCAGACTTATGCAGTGATGACTACAGCAATCGCCCGAAAGGTATGTCCTCACGGTGGAAATCTGTATCCGCTCTTGTCGTATCTTGCCGTTGCTGATAGTCCAAATAAATTAACTATGTGATTACATGCAAATAGCGATTAACATAGTATCCTGGTGTAGTGATCAGTCAACTCTATAGGAAAACTGAGATGGTTCTTTTCACGACACAAAAGGCTCCCGATTCTTCAAAAGTTAAGTATCTGGGGATCTGGTTAGATCGGAAAATTACCTGGAAAGCACATTTATGCTTGAAACCCAGACGCATGTACTGGCTTTATATTCTGGTTATCAGACCCATAATCACTGTGCTTGATCTTGGATCAGAAGGTGTGCAGCGCAAATTGTCGCATACATATCTTTAAATCTTTATCTTTAAAAAGTAGAGACAATCAATCAAGCTTTTCTGGGCTCAACCAAATATGAAAGGATGAAGGGTGACACGATCGTTATTGTGTCGAAGCACGTTTAAGGAAACTAATTTCGTGTAATTACTATCGAAAAGCAGAAATGGGTCTACAACAGCATATCCTACCTCTCCGGTAACGATATGAAGATCTTTACTGTAATTGGATGAGTATGCTCTAATCAGGCTGATGCCAGGTCATAGATACAAAATTCTGAGGTCAAATTATGTACCCTCCTTTGTCGATATGCTACTATCTTGCAGGCGGTTATTACCGCAGTTTTGAGAACAGCGCTCTATATGTAAAGGAGCTGAATTTCAGAGACCTTCGTATCTGTTTCCTTTCTGACAGCCATGACGCTAGCTTTCCTAGCTTTCGGTATATATCAAATACATACCTACTTGGTTTGATTAAGCATAAAGCCTGGTTTACATTCAACGACTTTTGCAGAAGCAGACAATTAAAACGGGAGACTAATTCAAAGCCTTCTGCGTAACTGTAGGACAACAATAATATTTAAAAATAATTTTTTCTCTTCGTGTTGTCTCTTATATGAACACAGACAATTAAATTGCGCCTACTCGTTTTATTTGTCTGCTTCTGCAAAAATCATTGAATATAAACCAGGCATAAGTCTCCGGCCACAATTGAATTAGTCCCTTAATCACCAAGACGTATTAGAAACGAAAATAAAATGTACTTGATTTCAATAAATAGTTCAGGTTTATGAGACAAATTTGAGAGAGAAATGAGCAATTTGAGAGAGAAATCCCTATAGATAAGCTCTTAAGCAAATAATACAATTCAAAGCTTTTAAAACCCTTTTGTACTCTGTTAAAATAAATTTAGCGTCTTAATAAAATAAAATTCCACAAGTGTTTAAAGTATTAATTTGAAAGCTTTAATTTGGAGCTTTTGGATTAAAAGAAGCTTTCAAATAGTTAGTGACCAAACTGACTTAAATTAAAGTATTTATTTAAATGAATTAGCGTTTTAAGCTTTCATTGGAATATAAAATGTTCTTACTGTCATTCTGATTGGAAAGTTGTTGTTGTCATTCTAATCGAATAGTTGTTGTTGTCAATCTGATTGGAAAATCGGCAGTTAGGGGAAAGATAAACATATTTTGTAATTAGCTTAGAAATAATTAGTACAATTTGAAACCAAGCTGTGCTCTGACCAACTCGTGGATTTTGGTTTTGTTATAGTATTAGACACGACCTGACGTAAGGTTTGATGGGGAAACACTTGGTGCCGGGAAGGATAGAAAGTGTTAAAGCAAAGATTTTAATGTTAGAAAAATTACGAGTTTCAATATCCTTATTGATTGATTGATTAAGATCTAATGTACTTACAGTTTTGATTAAGATTCCAGAAAGTATACGTATATTATACACTTGGCGGTGGGCACTAGGCTTCCTTAAACTATCAACCGGAAAACAATGGCACAAACATCCAAGGTGTCATTTATTGCCATTAACTTAAATCAGCTGTTGTTCGAATCCCTGACAATTTTCTCGTTGTCTCTTCTTACTCAACTGGTATCTTAACGCTTTCATATATCTGCTTTGTTTTTACATATTCACAGGAGTAGTCCTGTTTCGGAACCAGAAAGAGACAATTCTCTTATGGATATCACTATTTTAACTTTAAAAAATATTCCGTCCATGCTGTCCCTCAATATTGAGGTTTGATCATGGGTACGGGTTAAAGTGTTTAATTTTGTTTACAAAGATCGTAGCCAGTATACATGTTCACCCTGCATCCAGCAACTGCAGTTCGTTACTCATAACTCTAACAAGATCCCAAAATTTTTCCAGTTTTACAAATGTTGGTCCTTGTTTGGCTTAGTTATTAATAGACATACTCCCATTTCCCAAAAATATGTATAAACTTTTCTGTTTTAATTCACATGCCTCATAGTTGGCTAACTTTGTCAAGTATAGGAATACGGAGTTGGTTTCACGTCAACTGAGTATTGATGAGATATTAGTTGAAGTTTAACATCAGAACCTCGTTGCGGGTACCTCACTTCATGTTAATATATTTTGTAAGCGCTGTAATCCTAACTGACTGATAAGTACTCAGTTCTGAAAACCATTATGCTGCAAGAAAGTGGTTGCGACAGAGTAGGATCATAAATACCTTAATCTAAAAATTTCTTTATTATTGCAATAAGATTGTAGAGTACTTACTGTTTAGTATATAACATTGGAACATCAATCAAACGATTTTCAGGCGTGTTTTTTATCCAGCCTTGTGTTGGCTTCTCAAATAACAACTAAAATGTTATTTTTTTAGTTTATAAATATTTTGAATTATATTTTACTATTTCATTTATCCAATTGCTTTTTTTGGAAGAATATAATTTATGTTTATAAAAAGAGCTTAAAAGCTCCTGTTTATTTAATATTTGTTTTTGTAATTTCTGAAAAAACAAATATGTGTTTTAATTAATAAATGTTGATATAATATATCTACTTATATTTCTAAATATTTAATATATTTAATATTCTAATCATAATTACGTACACCATAAGTATTTTCATAAACATATTTATGCTAAAGTGATACAGTGTGTCCAATAAGAATGTACCGGTACAGTTAAAATTTAGTCCAACCATATGTTAAATATCGATTTGTCTTGAGCGACGAACGAGAGTCAGTATGTGAATTTTGAGAACCATTTAACTTTTATGATTCATGGGATTACTGAGTCGTAAAACTCTGCTGTAAGTTATAAGGAGAGTTCCCAAAGTATCAGAAGTACACTACTTTCACTAACAATATTCACTAGCTAAATACCCTTCCATAAAAAATTATTCACTGCAGGCTCTAACTAATAAGGAGCATTTTTACTTCCAAACCATGTTTCCAAATATAGAGAGTTAAAGTAATTCGATAGGGCCTTATCTGGCAATTATCGCTCGTGAGGAAGCAATTCAGCCTTATCTTTTTTCGATTTTCTACAAATAAGAGGCGCATGCATTTAGACACATACACGAATAGGATATCACGCTTAGTAAAAAACCATGCCCAATCACAGCATTACTTGAATAAATAGTCGAACCTCATTAACCACAAATCGTATCTACAATTACAATTCTGACAAATTAACTTGTGGGTAAATGAAGATTAGGGTTAGCCGACTGTTTGAAAATCACATTTGCGACGAATATATGATTACTAAGATCCCTCACATTGGCGTCGATCGAACATGTATATACGCACATTCCTAACAAACGGACTGAACTAAATGTAATTTTTATTTATAACCTCAAAAACCTTAGACATATAAGATAAGCCAATGGTCTTTTAACCATATTTGAACATTTAAGAGATCTTGATTGGTGGAACTTTACAATTTTTGTGTGGCTTTGGATTCAATTTTTCCCATATGGATGATTAATGCCTTTGGACACATTCAAAACCCGATGGATCAAATACCTTATTCTTAATTGAACCGAATACAACCTGCAACTAACCAATAACATCTACTTAAGCCCATGTTTCACATTCACCTTTTCCCTAAGAACACACATTCCATTCTTGTAATCAGAAAAAATAATACAACAGATTCATTTTATATGAATGAGTCCATGATAACACTAGCATGGACTCATTCATATTCATAAATTCTTTCAGTTCCACTTGACCCGTGTTAATCATTATATTGCATACATTGAAATGTTTAAATAATTTATTAAGACACATATTCCCGCCAACGTTTCGATTTCACTCTGCGAATCTCTCTTTTCAACCTTTCACTAACCATACATAATCTTATACATACTACTATTGTTTCTATTAAACAAACGCAAAGCTGTTAAATTCTTTTCATAACAGAATTGAACTGCATTATTCCTTGCATTCATATATCCAACGACCAAATGCTCTAGCTATACCTCCTACATTCACCATTCTAGTTGCTGTTCCATAATCTAAAACCAGTAACCAGCTGCTCACTGCCTTTTATATCAGAACTGAACTCCATGATTTCACTCCTCCATGTACCTGGTCAAGTGCACCCGACTAAGTTCACTTGCTATACATTCTACATTAACCATTCTAGTTGCTCTCCTATAAATCAAAACCCAGTAATGGCTGTTCGCTTCTTTACATATTAGAACTGAACTTCATTATTCCAAGTGCGCCTGATCATGTGTACTTAACCAAGTACGCCCGGCCAAGTGTACTAGCCAAACTTCCTACATTCACCATTCTTGTTGCTCTACTATAATTTAAAACCAGTAATTGCTGTTCACTTTATTTCATACTTGAATAGAACTGTATTATTTGACCACCGATTCATATCCAAGTGCGAAGTGCACCCGACCAACTGCATTAGTGAAACCTTCTACATTCACCTTTCTATAGTTGACCTCTAATAATTTAAAATATGTAAGGGATGTTAACTGAATGTCTTACCGGAATTGAATTTAATTATTCCACCATCCACTCATACTCGGCCAAGTGCACTAGCCTTACCTCCTACATTCACTATTCTAGATATCCTTCCCATAATTTAGTTATGGCTCTTTACAGTCTTTTATATCAGAATTAACTTCGTTACTTCACCACCGTTCCATTTCCAAGTGGTAAGTGCACCAAGCACAGTGCATCCGGCCAACTGCATTAGCCAAACCTCCTACATTCCCCATTCAAGTTGCCCTACTATATATTTTAAAATAATTAATGTATGTACGCTTCGTTTTATACCATAATTGAACTTCATTATTACATCACTAATTCATATCCAGGTGGCAAGTGTACTAATCAGATGTCCTACATCCACCATTCAAGTTGCCCTCCCCATAATTCAAAATCAGAATTTAACATTTTTATTCCACCACCGATTCATATCCAGGTGCTAAGTGCACCTGGCCAAGTACACCTGACAAAGTGCACCCGGCCTAGTGCACTAGCCATACCTTTTACATTTACCATTCTAGTCGCCTTCCTATAATCCAAAACCAGTAATGGCTGTTCACTTTATTTCTAACCTGAATTGAACTTCACTATTCCACCACCGATTCATATCCAGGTACCAAGTGCATCCGACCAACTACACTAGCCAAATCTTGTACATTCACCATTCAAGTTGCCCTACCATAATTCAAAACCAGTAATGGCTGTTAGCTGCCTACCACTGATTCAGATCCAGATGCCAAGTGTACCTTGCCAAGTACACCTGACTAAGTGCACCCGACAAAGTGCACCCGGCCAAGTGCACTAATCGTAACTTCTACATTCACCATTCTAGTTGCCCTCCCATAATCCAAATCGGTTATGATTTTTTTCGTCTCATTCATTTTAATGATGCTGGTTTCATTCTTATACGACGCACTGTATCAATTAAGTCTATCAATTATCTAAGAAAAAAAAAATACATTATCATAAATTTATCTATCTCCTAAAGTACAGAATATAATTTAGTTTTAAAAATATATAATTTATATGTATCTCTTTTGCACTCATCCTCTTTTCTCGTTTAAGCACACATTTTTAAATTGACAACAAAAACAACATTCAACATCGGCAGCACCAACATCAACAAAACAACATATTTTTTTTTGTTTTGGAAAATATTATCTACATACGTTCGAATCGTCAACCGAGCATAAGGTATGAGACGACGTTAAAAATAATTTACCACTTGCACATGAACATAATTGATAAACTTTTTGATAGTATTTATCATAATTATTTAGAATATTGTTGTTGTTATTATGATTTGTTGTTGTTGTTAGTGTTGTTGATGATGATGATGTAGTTTGTGTTGTTCCACCGCCACTTGATGTACGATGGCCAAATATTGAACCGATTGATGATGACAACAATGCTGACGATAATAGTTGTGATGATGGCGACGACACCTTATTGGACGACTGGGATATTTTCAAATTTGGCATAAAAATATTTGGTGAATCGAATCGGATCTGCAAACAAATAATGGTACTCGTCTATAGTTGGGTTCGAAATTAAAATCAAATTTAAAGGTCATTAAAATACATATATAAATTCTATCTCTCTAATTACAGGTAATTAAGGATAATTTAATTTTATTTCTGTGTGCTTCCAAGAAGTTTCACCATTCCATTCCAAGTATAGTGTTTCATCGAACCATTAAACATTTTTGGTTCAGCACTATAACATTTCATAATTTTATTGTTGAAACGATAAAATTGCATACAATTTTTTTTTATTAATTTTATTATCAATTTATATCGTGTTCCTGGAAAAAACAAGTTTTCCAAGTTTTTCCGAGAAAAACAAAATTATTTTCGAGGAAAATTCACTTTAACGTATAGCAAGGTAGTTTTATGTCGTTTTAAAGAGAATGAAGATATTCATAAATTTTCTTCGCTTCTTGTCTTTCTGTTTCGGTACATACATACTCTAAATTTTGATGATCATAATCGAAATATAATTTATGATGCAGATGTTGTATTCTTATCATAAATTGTTGGGTGGGAAATGTGTTTTTAGAAGGGAAAATAAGTTAGAACAAATTTGGAATATAATTTATCTAAGAGATGGTAAAAACTTATAGTTGATGCTTTCTGCACAGTTTAAGCTAAGTGGTACTTAATAACAGTCAATTACATTACGATGGATACTTAAAATAAGTCAGCTGATGTTTTTGTATACTCGTGGGTTCACAAAATTATCTGAATAAAGTAACATAGCAAGCACGTAACTCTAAACAGATACACGAGACTTATAAACAATGCAGGTCTAACATGTTCAGTAAAGCAATCTGGAGAAAATATGACAAAGGAAATTCAAGTGTGGGAAAAAGGAACAAGATTATTAACTCAGCTATTCACTATTCTAGTTGCACTCTTACCAGAATGTTAATGACCTTTCATACCAGAATTGAATTTCATTATTCCATATTCATATCCAGGTGCCAAGTGCACCTGGCCATGTACACCCTAAACCTATTAAATTCACCAATCTAGTTGCCCTCCCATAATTTAAACTCAGTAATGGCTGCCTCGCATACTAGAATTGAACTTCATCATTTCACCACCCACTCATACTCGGCTACGTGCATAAGCCATTACTTCTTCATTCGCACCATTCTAGTTGCCCTTTCCATAATTCATAATCAGAAATGAATGTTCGCTTCGCTTCATACCAGAGTTGAACTTCATTACTCCACCACCTGGCCAAGTGCACCCAGCCAAGTGAACTAGCCAAGTATACGAGCAAAGTATACTAGCCAAGTGTATTATCCAATGTTCTAGCCAAGTGTACTAGCCAGGTATAAGGTTCACTTGACCGAATGCACTTCGCTGAATGCACTTGACCAAGTGCACTAGCCCATTCTTCTTCCTTCACTGTTCTAAAAGCCCATTCATAATCCAAATCAGTAATGATTTTGTTCGTCTACTTCGACCAGGCTGTGAGAAGAGTTTCTGTTAATAGAGGGTATGGACCAAGATCTGATCTTTGTGCCATCAATATGTGGTGTAAGATAAGATTAGAAGAACTTATAGTTAAGATTTTAGTATATCGATTTCAGTGATTGAAATGAGACTATTTCGAGCTGTCTCAAACCTATAATATCGTTATTGGACATCAACCTAAGGTTCGGTATGTGACCAGCATATCACTTTGGTTTCAATCCTTAAGTACTGGTAGATTTGTTCCAGATTTATAGGTTATATTTTAACTCTCCTATAGATGTTTGATAATTATTTAGAAAATGGGATCGTTGTGGAAAATTTGATTTTATTACTGTTGACGTGAAGTCCTTTTCTCTACCCCTGCTCTAGAATTGGTTGCGTATAATTTTAACCGACAGTGCAATGCAGTATACGGCAATTTAAAATATAATATGGTTGAAAGAGATACAGAATATATCAAAGTTACTTACATTACCCGCAATTGAATGTAATTTTATATCCTTCAATATCCTTCCATCGATATACCCGGCTTTCGATTGCATAAAAATCTCCTGTAATCCTTTCACATCCAATTTCTTCAGTCGCGATTCCAAAACTAATTTATTACCCGCTTCGGCACGCACCACCGTCACATGTATCGAATCGTTGACCAATACCCCGCCATCCCCATCGATTTTCATCTGATTCGATCCGACCATTATTTCATTTTGATCGATTCCAAATATTTGCTGGCCGTGCTGATCTTGGATCCGAAAATTACGTTTAACTACAAATTCTAAATTTTTATTATCTAAATACATCAGATTTTCGACATTGTTTTGATCGAGGGTTTGGATTGTAAAATTTTTTGATGATTCTGTTCTAGTGCGAGATGGGAAAAAATATCAGATTTAGGAAATGTTTATATACTATATATATATACACTCCCGAGCAACTTAATCGATGTCAAATATTCAGCGCTTACTGAACGGACAATTTTCACAAGACATTATTTTTGCATCTACAACGACTACGACTTGAGGGGACACAGTCCACATATCATCCAACGCGATTTAATGCTAGATGGCACCGGATTTCTGGCTCTTATCCTCCATATAAGTTCTTCCCATAAATGCAATTAGATTTAAGTCCAGGCTGAGAACTGGCTCCTTCAAATTCTGCATATACCCACTGTATGCCTATTATATGGAGACAAGAACTCTATGACAAGACTATGAACTCCATTATCCAATACGATTAGGAAACCAATTGATGAATGTTCGCGACCTTGACTTACTCCCCGAGTGTTATAATATTTTTCACTTTGTTTGCCTTTATATTGAACTCGGTTTCCAGAATCCATTTCTGAGTTCAATCAACTTCTAAGGGATTATCATTGCGGCCATCAAATGCGGGCTCAACATCAATCAAGAGCAAGTATAGTGGTGAATTCTATTCACTATTGTTCAGTGACGATATGGATTGTGTTGATGTGATCAGCTCGACTTCTTTCTGGTGTAAGCCCGGGTGGTTCGTTTCCTTTGTTTTTAATTTTTCATTAATCGTAGGTATCGTTGTTGTTGTATTGAGGAAAGAAATACCTCGATAAGCTAGGCATTCTCTTGTATAGGACACTTTTCTTGGGGATGATGATTATCAAGCCACCCTTAAATTTCCGTGGTATTGTGACAGAATTCCACTCTTTTTATATTATTGGTGTACGTATGCTTACTGGGTGGTTATACAGCATGGTCCAGAAGGCTTAACATAAATCATGTTTTTCAATGACGTTTTTACGTTCTTACACACTGGTGTAGTTCTCGAATATTTTGGATTGCATCTGTCTCTTCAGCAGCCTTCAGAATACTTTTCCTTCTATCTTACCTTGCCATCTTCTGAACAATTAAGCTGACGGCGTTCCTCTATCTTTTTCAATGTATAATCGTAGTTGTCTTTCCGTGTATCACAGCTGCTGGCTTGAATTGAAAATTTGCTATTACAGTTGGTGATCACTGTCTACGCCTGCTCCTCTTATTGTTCTGGCATCTTCTATTTGCTACGTTGCTATTCTTCCATTTGACTTAACTTGACTTAACGGTTTATTACAGCGAAATTTCCAACGTTTTGGACTTGTCAAGAGAGAGTTCAACCAAAACGGCGATAGTGGCACTTTAAAAATGCTGACTGGTTAGGAATGTACAAGTTCTTTCAAGAGTTCGAATGGCGTCCTTACTTTGCCTCCGGTAGTATTGACCTAGAAGCCATTCTGGTATCTCCTGTCATTCTCAAATTCCTTCCAGTTTCTCTAAGCCAAAAAATTTTAACAATCCATAGCACAATCACGACTGTAGGAAAGCAACCGCACTTAAAGAAGCCTGTCGCCGCAAGTATCTCCAAAGTCCGTCAGCTGAACATCTATCCGAAGGTGGCTAGAAATCTAGCAACGCGAACGATATCCAAAGCTTAACTAGAATACGAGAAGAAGGTTAGAGCAGAGTTGCGGCAGATTTTAGATACCACCAACAGCAATCGAATGTTTTGGTTATTTGCTCGTAAAGTCGAGGAAAACTTTTTGGAAAGTAGGAAATCGTCTATACCGCTTCTCAAAGATGGAGACAGTATTTTTTCCGCTGTCCATGAAAATGCTTATCTCTTAGCTCAAAAATGTGCTGCTTACTCCAACTTATTCAACACCACCTGTTATCCCGCAAGTTAGCTCGTCGATGCGCCGCATAAGATTCCGATCTAGAGTTGATGCCAAAGTTCTTGCAAACATTAACCCCAACAAGTCATTAACCCCAAAAAGTCAGCCGAATATTGTTGTAAATCCTTGTCAAAGCCACTTTCATGTTTGTTCCACCGATCTATGTCTTCTGGTATTTTTGCTTCCATTTGGAAAAACGTACATCCCGTGCCGAAAAAAGGGCAGCAAGTCGGACCCTTCGAATTATCGTCCAGCTGATGAATTATTTGGAAGATCAACACTTAATTTCAGATCGTCAGTATGGTTTTCGCCGAGGACGCTCAGCCGGAGACTTAATTAACGTCATCACTGAAAAATGAAACAGGTGTATCCATCAATCTGGTGAGTCACAAGTCATTGCGCTTGATATTTCGAAAGCATTTGATCGCGTGTGGCACAAGGGTTTACTGTGCAAATTTAGGGCAGTTGGCCTTCACGGTTCTTTAATTCTATGGGTTGAGGGTTTCCTTTTCGGTCGTAAAATTCAAGTGGTGGTGGATGGCACGACTTCCATTCCACATTCTTTAAACGCTGGTGTCCCTCAAGGATCCGTCCTTTCTCCAAGTCTTTTTCTAATTTTCATCGATGATCTTCTATCATCAACGCTGAATCCAATATATTCTTATGACAGCTCAATCTCCTCCTCATACTGCTTATCTTCTTTTTCATCGCGCAAGGATGTTCTCGCAGAAAGAATTTCTATGAAGGATCTCCTTAAGCGTGATCTCATTACAATTCTGGAATGGGGTGAAGCCAACAGGGTGGAATTCAATCCCAACAAATTTATATCCTGTGTTTGGCTACATCTGACTAATTTTCGATTCTCGGCTTGACTTTAACAAAGAAAATGTCCTGGAATGAACAAATAAACAAAGCAGCGATTAGTGCAGCTAGATGTCTTGGATTTCTACGACGATGTAAGTTTTATTTTACACCATCTAAAACACATTCAATTTACAATACAGATATAAGACCCAGACTAGAGTATATTTCTCACATTTGGGCTGGAGCATCAAAAACACATCTGGCTGCACTCGATCGAGTCCAAGGCCGAGCATCTAGAATGATCGCGAATGTAAATGTATCTTCTAATCTCGATTCTCTTTCCCACAGGCGGAACGTGGGAGCTTTATGTGTGTTCTAGAAATACTTTCATGGTCATTGCTCATCGGAACTTTACGAACTTAGGCCTGGTTTATCAAGACCCGAGCGCAATTTAATAAGACCTTTACACATATATAATCTGAAAGTTAAATTCGGCAGGACTAATAGGTTCCAGAACTCATTTTTTGCTCGGAGTGCGCGAATGTGGAATGAGCTGAATGGTGGAACGATTCCCTTAGGCGTATAATTTACAGTGATTTAAACTTAATTTCAAAAGTATGAAACTTGAAGACAAGAACCCGTATTCCTTGAGTCCTTTCCAACCACTAGTCTTCCTAATTCCTTTCCATCCTTATTATTAGTAGTGCTGTGTGTTTCATAAGTGCTACATAATTGTGATAGCGTTTTAGTTCTGTCCTCTATCTGTGATGAGTTTCCGTTGGAGTTTGGATGTTCCAGTTCTGAATTAGTGTTTGTGAGTGATAACCAAGGGTCGATATTTTGTTTTGCCAGTTTGTTGTGCTATTACTTCTACTAGTCGTTTCTGTTATCGGTGAGATTTCAGATTTATGAATGATTGGTCCAATGAATCCTAGCCAGCTTCTATGGTTACTTGGTAAGACATATTGGCATGCCAGGGGAGATATTATGTTTGATTCTTTTATATTATTTTTCTACAATGATGTTCCCAAGAAATGAAGACACAGAGCTTTGAACGGACTAAATTGCTCGGGAGTGTGTATTGATTATAATCTAGCATGAATATCGGTGACGAGTTTTACCTATTGTTATCGGTTGTCCGTGTTTCGACCGTATAATGGAAGCTCGAAGTATATCTAATACTAACGTTTGTCCGGACAGTTGAATTCCACCGCCCGATATAATTTTCAGCTGCCCCATAATACCATCCTGGAACGAAATTACAAAAACAAAATTCAATTAAAGTTTGGATGTGTAAGTTATGACTAAACAATGGATGTTAATTATTTCCAGTGTCATCCCAAAATGTGTAAAAAAAATTTTTTGTCTGTGCGAGAATTTTGTTTTTTATGCTCCACCATCATCCGACTAGAAATCAATTCTATAGTTATGTATGTGCATTAATTATCGAGCAGAATATTCGAGAAAATAAAATTTTTCATTCTGTGTATGAGCTTTTTCAGTATTTTTTAGTTTTTATAAAAATTGTGTTTGTTCTATAACTGAATCCGGACATCCGAACGGAATTAAAGCTTTTCCCGTCACGTTAATTAGTACTGCAGGGTGTTTCACTTTTGTTTGTGTGATTGTTGAATTTTCATTCACGTTTTCGTTTTCTTTGACTATGCTTTTGATTGTGAGCGCACCCAAATCCACTATACATACATACAGAGTATATATATAGTGTTAAACGTACATAAAAGCTGTTTGTACAGAGTACGATGAAAAAGCTTTATTTGTATTATAATAACAATAATAGACAAATAACGGTATAAAAAGCAAACTCGTTTTGTTTTTGCACGACTTATTTTCATTTTGGAAACTTTACAACAACAAAAAGTGAAATAAACTATTGTTTGTGTACCTGACTGTATATATAGGAATGGTTTATCGAATGTCTAGAGAGTAAACAGACTATATACGAGTATAGGGTGGGTGGAAAAACTTTTATTTGATAATAAAATAAAAAAAGGTTCCAGTATCGCGATGATGATGATTATGATTTCACAAGCGAATGGTGAATACTGAAAACGGATATGTTTTGTGTATGAATGAAAAAGGTGAGGGAAAATTTGAGAATGTGTGATTTGAGGTGTGTGAAATGGATTGAAAATTGATACATAACATTGGTTGGATATATATTTATTTAAATATATGTATTTTGTTATTTTTGTACTCTAAACAATAGTTGGTTAATTACATACTGTTACAAAAGTCTATAGATCTACGGTTCAATGGAGACAGACACAATAATGTTATTGTAAAATGAGAATATTTTGTTAGCTAATTTGAATAAAATAGTTTAATTGCTACCACGATCTGTTGTATATATACAGATGGTTAAAGGATTTGTATCGGGAAGACCATTACCAGTCGGGTGTTATTATCTCGAAAGTGGAAAATGTTTTAGCTAAGAATTATGCACTATTCGACGGTTGTAGCTTAATGAAGGGTTAAGAGAGTTGTGCACAAATACGTATTAATGGTTCGTAAGCTCTCCGTTGAGACGTGGTTGGGTTTGTTTGCGGCGTTTAACCCATAGACTGTTATATGAACTATTTATAAGACGGGTGTGAAGATTCCGACAAATCGACAAAAATATGAATGTATTGGTATAACAACTGTACAGTAGATAAATATTTATTTATTTATTTATTTGAATATTGCTTATAATTTTGATTAAGAAGGAAAAGCGCATATGGAAGCAACTTGTAAAAAAATTATTACTTCCATTAGGCATAAAAACCTCTTAAATTTTTTACTGCAAAAGGTCATCCCATTTTGAGTACAAGCTCTTTACAATGGGATGAGCAGCAGGGATCAGACAATATATTAAAAAAATCTGAACAATTAACTTAAACTAATTATATTGTCATTTAGACACACCATTCAAGAAACCTAGACTTAAACGTATCGGCAGATCTCAAACTCCTAACACTGGATGGAACAGAATTTCATAGCGAAATACCTCTAACAAGTAGTTGAAAACGGAATGAGTGACCCATTAAGATTAACACAAGGAAACGAAAAAGTATCTAACGATTTTTTGTAAATAGCAATAGATTGCAATTTACTGGCATTTAAGACAAGCCCATTGGAAACAGACCAATTATATACTCTATTTAAATCCTCGTTAACCACAATAGAATGCTGATCTAACTTACTATTTCTATAAATTTGGACATTATCAGCAAAAATGTGAAACGAACAATGGTGAAACGAGGATTCTATGTCATTAATGTACATAGAAAATAATAAAGGACCAAGTACCGAACCTTGAGGAATACCTGAAGTAACTGGAAGAAAATTAGAATAACAACTACCAAAAAAAAAAACTGTCTTTGAACGGTCCCATAAATAATTTATAACTAATCTAGCAGCTGAAAGGGAAAATTTAAATTGTGCGATAAGCTTTTTATAGAGAATGTTGTGATTCAAAGAATCAAAGGCCTTTGAAAAATCTAACAAAGTGAGAGAAGTCAGTTCACTGTTTTCCATACTACGCCGAATATCATCGCTAATATTCAATAATGCAGTATTCGTGCCATGACACTTTCTAACACCAGATTGAAAGACATTAAGTAAACTATTATCAATTATATGGGACTGAATTTGGTTTTTCACTACAATCTCATAGGCTTTAGAAATGGAACTTAAAATACTGACAGGTCTAAATTGAGATAACTCAACAGGATTGCTAATTTTTGGAATTGGAATTATTTTACTGAGTTTCCATTGTTCAGGAAACGAAGAAGAGGTTAAGATAAAATTAAAAATGTGTAATAAATATTTTGAGACTACAGGAAAAATTCGTTTCACCATTTTTAAACTAACCCTATCACGACTAGAAGATTCCGATTTTACCTTCCAAACAGCAGACTGTAACTCCTTAAAGGAAATATTAGAAAATGAAAAAGAGTTAGAACACTCTCCGGATATAAGAACAACAATAGGACTAACCAATAAAACTGGATTTCGAACATTACTCCAAAAAACCTTGGGAGGAAGAGATGGATTTAATTTATCCTGGAAAAAAGTACTTTTGGCTGCCCTAATTAGTCTTACTACCCTATTGCGAGCTTGTTTGTAGACCAAAAATATCTTACTATCTCCTAATCTTTTCTATAAGCGAAATTTATCTACCCTTAATCTGATTGCATCCATAATTTCTCCAGACTCCATGGAGGAGATTAAGGTTTAATTACCACTGATCTAAGAGGAACGCAACTATCGAAAACTGAATTAATAAATCCATTGAAAAGCTGGATTTGACTAGTAGAGGAATCAAGAGAAAAAATGTTATCTCAAGTAATAGAGCTTAAAACTAGTGCTAAATGAGAATCATCTATATTAAAAAAATCCCTAAAACTAAACCTTTTAGGATCCGAGCAAGAGTAACAATTAGTAGAGAATACTACATGAACGATAAAACATGAACGATAAAACAAATACGAATTCTAGATCGGAAACCAACCTTCGAGAAATAGAAGGAGGTATATTTACAGGTTTATACGACAGGTGTTTACCTATAAACATACACAGCCCACCATAGCCAAGTGAGGAAACTACCCTATCTTTCCTAACAAGATTAAATCCCTCAATGTCTAGAACTGAGTCTGAAATATTGGGAGACAAAAAAGCTTCGAAAAAGCTAAGAATGTCAACTGGTGAACCACAGAATTGGGGCCGAAACGACCTCAACCTATTCTCAAACTATAAATGGGTAAGATTCTCGACTTTATTGATTGGTGTCATTAGAGGTTCTTTAATGGTATGTTGTGCTTTTCATGGGCCACTTTTGGTAAGCAGAGCTGGCGCTGTGGGATGAAACAAACGCTATGTTACGGCACTAAAATAAATGACTCATTCAGATACCATGAAAGGTGTTGCTTGCTTAAGACAGCAGGACATTGGATATGGAAGTTGTAAACTGAAGCAACTCGCCCTTAAAATGGATAACACTCAAGTCATATGCCTGTGCATAACCGATACGGCACATTTAATGTTACTATTAAAATCAAGCCATATCGAGTAGGAGGGTACAATGATATGCATTGAAGTGTTTGGTGTAAGACTGCATGGAGCTATCATAGTATAGCAAATAATCGAATCAGATCTTGGAGGACTGATGTGGAGAAGGGTTTTGTGTGAACAGTTATTGATCACGAGTAAGTCGGTCCTAAGCTCTATGCGAAAGCTGTCATAAACAAGAACGATAAATTTATAGGGTCATTTTCGTTAATCTGGAATCTATTATTCTGAACGAGTACATTTTAATTCTTATATCAAGGATCAATAAGAAAGCAAGTCTGGTGCCAGCAGCCGCGGTAATTTCAACTCCAATAGAGTTAACAGCATGATAACTTAACACAGTAACTTTAAACAAATTAGAGTGCTTAAGGCAGGCCATTTGTGCTCTGCACGGAATAATGGAATAAAACGACTGTTATATTTTCAACTGATTTTTAGTTCAAGACGTAATGATTAATAACAGTTGAGGGAATATAAGTATATAACGGCGCGAGAGGTGAAATTCTTGAACCGTTGTTCGACTAACATATGCGAAAGGATTTGATAGTTCTAACCATAAACGATGCCAGCTAGCAATTGGATGGAGCTACATATTTGGCTGTTTCAGTCGCTCTCTCTTTCAGTCCAAAGCTTTTGGGCTCCGGGGAAGTATGGTTGCAAAGTTGAAACTTAAATTGATTCACGTAAAAACACCACCAGGAGTGGTCCTGCGGCTTAATTTGACTCAATATGGGGAAACTAACCAGGTTCGAACATACTCGAGGCAGATTAATAACTCTTTCTCGAATCTATGAGTGGTGGTGCATGGTCGTGCTTAGTTCGTGGAGTAACTTGTCTGGTTAATTCCAATAATGAACGAAAATGAAATTTCTTAACAAGATGTCGGCAGGGTTATGGTGTACCAACTTTACAGACTTTTTTACTTTGTAATCCATATTTCTAACGGGATGTGGGTTTAATATACGTAAATCTTGTCTGTAAGTGCAATCATAGCTGGTGAATTGTTTGATTAAGACACTTGTTTTTTTAATAGATAAATTGCGTCTATTAATATCATAATTGAAGAACAGGTATGTGGTGCTCTTAGATGCCCTGGTTTGCACACACGCTACATTGCAGGTACCAACGTGTCCTCCTATAGTCTAAAAAGACTGCTAAACAACATTTGTGTAAACTGTTAACACACATTCGTGGTCATAATTGTGGACTGAAATTGTACATATAAACCTGAAATTTCCAGTAAGTGTGGGTCATAAACTCGCATAATTATACAACATAAAATAAGCCATATCGAGTCGGAGGGAATAATAATATGCGTTGAAGTGTTTGGAGTAGGCCTGCATGGAGCTGTAATTGCAAAGTCGCCATTGTGGATTATTCTTGCCAAATAAAAATATGAATCACTTTATTCTAAATCACGGATCTAAGGCACGGATCAGAGGGATCCGACTGTCTCAATAAAACAAACATATAAGTCACGTCTTTTCCAACTCAATAATTGGATAAAATGTATCGTAGTTTTTTTGTCGAACTATAATGGCTTGATTCTGTCTTAAATTATATATATATATATATATATATATATATATATATATATATATTATATATATATATATATATATATATATATATATATATATTTATATATATATATATATATATATATATATATATATATATATATATATATATATATATATATATATTTATTTGGCCACTAATTAAGGATTAACACCAATACATTTACATATTTTTGTTATTTCGTCGAATTTTGTCGAAAACTTCACATCCTATTTAGAAGCTCTAGGAATTTGGAAACCAATGTTTCTAAGCTCAACCTAGTATATGTCAACTTTGACTCAGCTTCTTCAGGACAAAATTTGGATTTCCCTTCCTATACACGAGGATTCTTTCCATACTAATTAAAGACAGCATAATACCATGACTGCCATCAAAAATTCCAACGTTTTTGTAGATTAACATAATGTTGCCCGCTTTCATATCTCAAACATAAATTCGTTTCATCACACCAATCGAACCAGATAGAAAAGATAGAACTACAAAAATCCTTTAATCTCTGTACCTCAGAGGACTTCTATGCTGCTTCACAAGAAATTACGTCACAGCGTGTTACACATAAATATCAAGTAGATCATAATCAATGTTCACGCCATGTTTTAAGTACCACATCCGTGTTTACACAAAGATCCACGGTAAAGATGGTAATTGTCCATTGTAGTACAGTTTAAAACAAGTCAGTTGTTATACTCTTTATGTATAGCCGAATAGCATGGTTTCATCACTATGTGATGGAGCTCAAATATCAAGATACACGAGAAAAGGTTTATTGCGTAAGGGTACGTGCACTACAACACCAAGTGTATATTTAAGCTCACCTTCGTATTCTGGCAAAAAATCAAAATATGTTGAGGGGTGCGTAAACTTTGACTCAAGCCCTTCAAAGTTACATATACAATGACTCCTAATACTGGGTTGAATTCAACAACGTTTATTTTTGTATTCGTACTGGGCTGATAATTCCGAGTTTATATTGTTATTTTTTTTGATGTGGCTGAAGGATGAGGGTTGTAGCCTTACAAGTATAGGTTTATTTAGAGACCATGTAACAAAAGAGGCGATTTAATGAAAGTTTTCATGATTTTAAAAAAATAGTAGGTCTAAAATTTTAACCAACCATATTATCATACGTCGACTGGTTCGTGAAATAGTCAATTTGTAATATGGTCAATTTCAATCCCTCTTGAATACCTTTAACCCTACACTATATCGATGAGTTCTGTGCTACGATCAAAGGTGAAACAAAGTTGTATCCTAGGTGTGGACTGCATCGTAGTGGAACAACTTGCTGATACATCGCTGCAGCTTGTGTGAGGCAAAGGAATCGCAATTTCAAAACCTAACGTTGTATGTGCTAGAAACGAAGATATATTCTTGTCTACAATGAGCCATTGTAATTATTTTCCAGCGGAGATTAATTTAACATCTGATAGAAAACAAAATTTTTTAAACCAAGGATCCAGCTGTTTTTCTTCCTGAACTCCTTGAGCTAGTTATTTTACCAATTTGGCAACACTTATGAAACGATTCAATAAGACATTCCAAGCATACCTCAGATTTTCCAAACATTTATTATGGAGGCTGAAATACCGCACTGTGCAGCTTATTCATATGACGGTAAAATAGGCGCTTGCCGAGAGACCTGATGCACTGGCGAATGATGGATGGACAGATATGCAGTATAGCGAGACAAGTTGGGTAAACAATTGTACACAAAGCTCTCGAATAGCCTGGTTGAAGAACAAAAGAAATACTTACTGGGCATTGCCCTGGATGGGAATATGTAAGAAGGCCCGGCCTCTAGTATTTAATGACTTCGGTAGGAGCTTTGAGCACATGTTGGATACAAGGTTATCCAGTATTATAAGGTTATCCAGTGACCCATGATTTTGGTTTATATAGCAACCGGAATAAGAAAATTGCTCTGCAGACCATTGAAAATTCTAACTGAACGATACAAATCTTTACTAAGTAAATCAAAAGTGGAGCTTCGGTTAAAATTCAATGTCAGACTTCGGGTTGTTATCACGTTTTTGAATACAGTATATACAGACACCAGCTCAAGTGTAGCGATTATAAGGAGAGCAGGCATTGTATGGTTCCTATGACGTTATAATTTGACCTGTGTTTAGTTGTGAACGTGCGAGCAGGCTGGGTCTGTATAGTACTTATCACATGACTTCTTATCTATGAGGCTGTTTAAGAGAAGTAGACGGTGGTATATGTTTTATGTTTATCTGTTAAGCACTAGCACACAGAGCCGTTTGAATTATTTTATACTAGTTACGTGCAAGAGTGTCCTTCTCAGCTTGAAAATAGTAATATGCGTGATATCGTGGGCCTTAACAGAAGCTCCAATCGGTTTAGTGTTAATAAATTAGGGGATCTGTAATAATACGACCTGGAACTTGGAACTGACTGAAAAAAAAACTTGGAACTGTCGATATGCTGGGATCGACTACTATACACAGTAAGATGACGATTATTTTCCTGTCGAATGGAATGTGTTCGTATGCACATGTGAAATTGTGTCCTTTTCTACAATGCGTCATTAAAAGGCATAAGTTTGATGCAAAAAAATTATTTTTAAACCCGCAGGTTTCTGCAGTTTTCCATCATGAAATACTTGAGTCTGTAGTCTCGTAGGAAAATGGTAAAATGAGTGTTTTGGGCGCATTGAAGAGTCGACATTTTTCTTTTGTTCTATAAAGACGCAACGTAATGAATATGAAAGGATTCAATTAACGTCTCAAGTACACTTCTTATTTCCAGATTTTTGTGGGACGTGAAATACCACAATGTGAAGTTTATCTAAAATACGCTTAGATAAACAGTTTGGAAGAGGCCTGAGGCACTGACTAATGAAAGGTGGAGAAATATGCAGAAAAGCCAAAAAATTTACGCGATGCGCTCGAATGCCCTGGTTTCCAGACAAAAACGTCGTTTAGGAATGATTTTAGGAATACTTACTAAGCACTATACTAACTGGAATTAAATCACTAGGAGATGGCTGGAGGCTGATTCATCCCTTCATCCATTATTAAATTATTGGCTGATGTAGTTTGCAAGCCTTTAAAACTCATCTTTAATACATCATTGCAAACCGGAATTTCCCCTTATAAATGGAAAATTTCGAGACTCACGCCGATTTTCAAATCTGGTCAAATGAAATTTCCTGCTATCGTGGAATTGCAACCACTTCAATTTTACCTAAATTATTTGAAATATTATAGTCTGCAACTCCTTCAAGAAAATAGTTTTAAGCCATCTATCATTTTATCAACATGGATTTATGCCTGACAGATCACATACCATCTAGTTGAGCTTACTATAGCATTACTACTAAAGCTTTAGAAAATCATCACCAAATTGACACCATATACACTGACTTCAGTAAAGCTTTTGACTCCATTCAATATCGCCAGATATTGATTATACTTGACAAGTTTGGTTTTTCATCAATGTTCGTCAAATGGTTTCAATCTTACTTAACGAAGAGATACCTATTTATCGAAATAGCTGGTGAAAAGTCCAATCCTATTTTAGCAAAATTTGGAGTTCACCAGGGTTCAAATATTGGTCCCTATCTCTTCCTGATATTTATTGACGACATCATTAAAACAATTCAACACTCTTCTGTGTTTTTATATGCTGATGATCTTAAAATATTCCGAACAATTAACGATAGAAGTGACTCTTACAAGCTTCAAGAGGATATTGATAAAATTTGTTCATGGTGTGAAGTGAACCAGTGAAAACTCAATATTCAAAAATGCAAGATAATGTCATATCATAGGAAAACATGTTCAATAATTGCCAATTATAATATCAACATTAATTGAACGCGTCACCACAATTAAAGATCTAGGTGTAACATTTGTCAGTGATATTTCACTCTCCAGACACATCGATCAGAGTATATCGAAAGCCAATTCCGCGTTCGGTTTTCTTCGTCGCTAGACCACCGAGATTAAAGACCAAAATGCACTTTTTGTACTATACTTTGCATAAATAAGATTTCAGCTTTAATATGCAGTATCAGTTTGGTGCCCCCATAACGCTGATCACATTAATAGAATTAAGGATGTACAAAAGCGAGTCTTACTCTATATTATGAAAAAAACAAACTGGAACTGCAACTACAATTTACCATTCCATGAGAACCTGGCCCTCTCACCATCTTACACTGTACGATGTAAAGCATATAATATTGCAACTTTGGTTAATCGCAGGCAACAACATTGTGCAAGTTTTTTGGGATATATACTTTTGGGTCATGTAGACTCTCCCTTTATTCTTCAGAGCATTAAGATAAACGTGCCCAGTAGAAATCTTCGTCTGCACAAGTTGTTAAAACTTGAAAAACATTGTACTAATTACCGCGAAAATGAACCAATCAATATGACGACCAAATTTTTTACCGATGTTGAGCACCTATTCTAGTTTGGACTATCTAAGGGACAGTTTAACATCAAATTAAAACAGCACTTCAGACAATTATAATTTTATATACTTAATTTTTAAATTTTCTATCATTAAATCTTAAAATTTAAATTTCTTATCTGAAATCCTAAATGTATTTGATTCTACATATTGATTTCTTTAAAGTAAAAAATAAAATATACTATTTTCGTTGTGAACGTGCGAGGAAGTTGGGTCTCTATAGACTTATTACATAATTCTGCAGGATCTTTGAGGATGTTTAGGAGTAGAAGACGGTGGAATATTTTTTATGATTATCTGTTAAGCATTAGCACACAGAATCATTTGTATTATTTTATAGTAGCAATGTGCAAGCGTACCCAGGTGGTGCAGTGGTTAAAGCTGCGTCAGTTGGAGCTGGAGGAACCGAGTTCAAATTGCGATAGGGATCGCGAAAAAGGAATTGTTCACCTTCGATTGTTTGGAACTATGTAATGCGCCGATGGTTCTACGTAAATTAGACCTATAGCCGATATATACAGTGGTACCACAACGGACCGTTGCCGGTTTAAGTGCGTGCTGTAGCAGCCACCCAACAAAACAAAAATGTGCCAGAGTGTCTCTCTCAGCTCCACTTGGTTAAATTTAAATAAATAAGGAAGGGAGGGATCTGCAATAATAAGATTGACACCGGTCTAAGAGAGTAGGTATGCTCTAGAAGGTGTGCGTTATGGGTCCAAAATATCTTATATATTACGGTCTTTTTATAATTGTCAGATTAATAACCAAACATCGTGCGCCTAATCGACTGATACCAGTATAATCAAACTAAGACTATTCACTGAAGAATTCATCAAATTGGTTCTACAGACTATAACTGAAAATTCTAACTGAATGATACATAGTTTTTTTTCTGTAGACCAAGGGTGATTCTTTGGCAAAAAGGCAATGTTTCAAGTGTAGTCAACTTGTGTTTTGTTTGTTATTCGTGACGTCAAGTGTATATTGTAATCATGCGACTCTTATTTCTGGGTGGAAAAAACAATAATTTGGAAACATGTCGATATGCTGGGAAACGACTACCATATACATAAGCAATTGTACTCCTGTCGAATGGAGCTCGAAAAATCTTAGTATTGCCTGATGCAAATTATTTTTCTGGGATGAAATTCTGAACTTAATAAAATGTAAACACTTACCCATGAAAATTCCATAACGTTTAATATCCATAATGTTAAAATTAAATTAATTATAATTAATAAAATTAACATAAACAATAGTATGAAAAGGCATTTCTTCTTCCAACCATAAAAACTTAATTGATAATCAAATTTGTTATTAACACCACAAACACCATTATTACCACTATAATGATTACTATTATCACTGGTACTATTGTTAGCACTATATATACTCTTATAATTATTATTACTTTTATTTTTCGTATTACTACAAATATTGCTGGAGTTGTTATTCGTATTGTTACTAAACTTTTTCACATTTTTGCTATCACTATAGTTCTTACAATTACTGTTCGTTGTTGTTCCTGTTGTTATTGTGGTACTTAAAGATTTTGATGAATTTTTTAAGTATTTTGTCATTTCATTGCACTTTTGCACTCAATTCCACTTGAACGAGAGGTGAGACGATTATGATAAAAGTGTTATTCAACTCTTTGGGTTTTATTGGCATGTTGATGGTACTGAAAATAGAAAATAAAATTATTATATATTAGATGATGTGAAATGTGATAAAAATGTGACATGAGGTATTTCAAATAGCTTAGACTAGGCGTGGGATAAGAATGACGGTACAAGCTTGAAGTGGAGGAATAACAGGATGATCACGATACACTTGTACATTGTTTATCTAAACCCGAATTCAACAATTGCTTAATTTAGACGTGTGTATTTTTCAGAGTGTTAACCAATCTTTCGTTTTGGCCACATCTAACTGATGCTAAAACCAATCTTTATACACAAGCGTAAATAAGCTCCAACCGTAACAACCATTTCAGTCACGCAAATAATAACCCAACACTCTGTTTCACATTTTGCACTTTATTGCAAACAAAACTGCAGCTGAAAGTCATCGTTTGCTCGTGGATTTGTATGGTCAGCATGCTCTTGCAAAAACACAGTGCTTTCAGTAGTTTAGTCGCTTCAAAAGTCGTGATTTTGACATCAAGGACAAAGAGCGGCCTGGTCAGCCGAAAAAGTTTAAGGATGAAGAATTGGAGGTATTATTCGATCAAGATTCATGTCAAACGCAAGAAGTACAATCTCCAGAAATTTGAAAGCCTTAGAATTCATCCAAAATATGGGAAATTGGGTGTCGTACGAGTTAAAGTCAAGAGACGTAGAAAGATGATTTTGCATGTCCGAAATGCTGCTCGAGTGCCACAAAAAGAAGTCGTTTTTACGATGAAAAATGGATGCATTACGAAAATCACAAGCGCAAAAAACCATATTTTAAAAAAGGTGAGGCTAGTCCATCGACACCAAAGCCGAATATTGACGGGATGAAGGTTTGGTCGGACCAGCTAGGTGTGATCGACTGTGAGCTGTTGCCAAGTGGCCACACCATCAATGCCCAACTTTACCGTCAACAATTGATCCGATTGAAGATGAAATCCACAGGCAGAGCGGTCAACATATGCGACTAGGCACGAGTCAATCATTGTCCACCACGATAACGCTAGGCCACATATTGCGGCACCAGTCAAAAATTACCTGGAGAATAACGGGTGGGAAATTCTACCTCACCCGCCTTATAGCCCAGACCTTGCTCCTTTCGACTACCATCTCTTTCGATCCATGCAGAATGCCCGTTTGGATTTATATCAAACTTGGACCCATACCCTTTGTTTGAGGCATTAGCATGAGGTGTTAGGTACAGATCTAAACGACTTAAATGATAAATTCGAGTACATATTTCGATTTAAGTGAATGAATGAGGTGACCGGCTGATGTGGCAACCTTATACTGACAATATATTGCCTCCCAAGATAAAATCTAAAACAAATAGCAAAAAATATCTATTGGGGATCACGGTTAACGTCTGCTAAAGGAAAATAACTGTTCACAGCAGGTAAACAACTAAAATGTGAGTTTCACTCAGGCCGTGCACCAACCTATTGGCCTATACGGATATCAGTAAGACTCCAGATCTTATAGACTTCTTTATTGCAAGAAGGATTTTAGATAATTATATCCATATAGAGAACAGTGAAAATCTATCATCAGATCATTCACCAGTTATTATGATAATTGCGATTTCTTCTAAACACAGTTAAGAGGAAAAATTAGTCTGCAGCATCCAAAACAGTAACCAGTACAAATAGAAGACGAACTATTTCTACTCATCCATAATATCGAAAGTGCTGTGAGGGAAATCACTCCTTATTTTAGTCAAGAAATGAAGCACAACGATAACTATCCAGAAGAAGAGTGAGGACTTCTTAAGAATCATCGACCATTTGTGTAGCAAATTAAAATACTTATTAAAAGACATTAAAAATCAGTCAGTTGATAAATACCTTAGCACTGTAACTTGACCCTAATTTCAGGTTGCTCTAATTGGACTCGAAATGCCAAACAAGAAGCAGATTTGTTTGCAAATCATCTCGAAGAAACATTCAAGACTTACCCCACACAAACGGAAGACTTTTATTACATCCTGTACGAACTTTAATGCGAAATCAAGAATAATCTTAATGCGCATAAGGCTCCAGGGTATGATCTTATCAGGTAATAAAAGCGTTCCCGGAAACGCGTTGAAACTAATGCATATAATTAATCATTCTTAATAACATTTCGCCTAAGATATGTACCAAGACAATGGAAAGTCGTAGAAGTAGTTATGCTTAAGCCGAACAAACCACCGAATGATAAAGATTTATATAGGACAATTTCTTTGATGCCAACATTATCGAAACTATATGGTATTTGAAAAGATTCTACTCAAACAATTAAAACCAATTATGGAACAAAGGAATCTGATCTTCTCACATCAGTTGGGCTTAGGGAAACACATTCTACGATAGAACAAGTACGTACATCGAATATGTAATCGAGAAATCACTAGAAAGCAAACAAATATGCTCAACCATATTTTTTAACTATATATTGCAGACCGTTAGGCACCTCTCAATCCCCCAATGGACTTCGATATGACTTACCGTCAATTTACTCCATTCTTATATCTAATCATAGACTTCTGTTCGAATAAGGTTCCTGCTCATTTCCACTCATCCTAATCAGAGAAATATTGTGTTCTGATGGATACTGGACAATAATTTATGCTGCTTATGAAAAAATTTCATCTTATTGATTTATGTTCCATGTTTAAAGTAGTCAGACTCTTATTGAATATGAAGATACAACGACATATACTACTGGAATGGTTTTTCTATCCTGCAGGCGTGCGGCTGTAAGAGATGCATATCTTTTAATCAAACGATCAAGCGGTAGCAGCCTATCACTATGTAGTGAGCTGCAGTGGGTATGCATAGCTCCCTCAATTTAGAAGTAGAATATTTTCCGGAAACCTGCATCTATTAAAAAAAACCCAGCTCAGTTTGCAAAAATTTTCCCTTTATTCTTTGTTATGACGCGGTTTTTGAAAAAATTTACCTTTTTTGCTAGGATTCATTCTGTTGGGAATCAATATAATTTACTTTTAGTGCACCTTCCCTAAAATATCCATCGTTCTTAATATTTAAGTTACATAGATTTTCCTGATTTGTACTCGAGTGAGTCCTATCAGACTTTTATCAATTTCCGATAGTGACTTTATATTTCCACAATGAACTCTTTTAAGTCTAGTGCTTGCGGGGAGGTTGTCAAAGTATCTTCCAGAAAGTTTTTGGCAAAGTATGGCACCAGGAGCTAGAATTAAAACTACACCGAGACCTTCCGATAGTGAATACTCCCAATTAAAAAGAATAATAGCAGGAGTACCACAAGAGAGCGCTCTTGAACCAATCCTTTATCTCCTATGACACGACAATAATAGCAACAGCAAAGAACACCACTGACACTACTAGTAAAATACAAAGAGCTAGTAACCTGATATGTAATTGGACAAAGAAATGGTGAACTAAATTAAATGAAACTAAGATGGGAAGAACACATAAACAAGAAAAGAGATCAACTTGCATAAAATTCAGAAAAATGTATTGGCTCTTTGGGACACCAACTGAACAACGAATGTTGAAACCTGTTTGGACATATGGTTAGCTAACTCTGCGATTGTGCCAAGAAGACAAATATAAAAATCACACAAACAGTTTAAAATAAGATCCTGCGATGCATTGTTAATGTACCGTGGTACATTCGAAACGACAACCCCCATCCAGATCAAAAGATCGAGCTTGTCGAGGATGATATTAAGCATTATGCACCAAAACATCTACAACGTCTGCACCAGAATGAAAATCTGGACGTACGCTGTATGCTGACTATACCACTCCAACAAGAAGACTGCAAAAAAAAACCAAACCAATGGACTTATCGTGACCAGGAGGTCAGTTGACCTACTCTGGCGAAACATATTAGTTGGAGTTAGACGAAACGAAATATTATGTGATTACTCCGACTAATAAAATACGTATTAGGCAATGTTAGCCTAACTGGGTGTAAGGCTCATAATAAAAATTGATAAAAGAAAATGTGACTTTACGTACAGGGTGGGGTTAAAGTCCTACTACCATTTCGATTGCCTATAACTTTGTTCAAAGAAAAGATAAGTAGGTTTGGTTTTCATAAAAAGTTTATTTGGTCTTTGCATTTTTTTATCGTTATGATTGGAAAATTATATCGGCTAAATGGTGACTGCGATTCACTATGCAACTTCCGGCTTTTTTAAGGCATTTTTCATGACATCTTGCAAATTTAATGACATTCTGCCATTTCATGTCGGATATTGTCTTTAAGATGTTGAATCGTTTGGGGCTTATTCATATAAACTTTACATTTTAAAAACCTCATAGGAAAAAGTCTGGTGCTGTTAAAGCCGGTGATCTGGTTGGCCATGCTAAATCGCCATTTCACGAAATTATTCTTCGTGGAAAAACCGCATTCAATAATTGAATCATTGAATGGGCTGATTGTGCTGTGACCCCATCTTGCTGAAACCACATGTCCTTTTGTCCTTGCTCTTCCATTTCAAGCACAAGAAAATTTCGAATCATGTCTTAGTACCGTTCGGCAATAACAGTATCTTCAACACCTTGGTCATTTTCAGAAAAATAGGAACCAATGATGTTTCCAGCATGAATACCACACCATACATTTGTTTTAATTGAGGATTCTGTGTTCCCCAAAACCGACTGTTCTGTTTGTTGAATTGGCCACTGAGATGAAATGGACTTCATCGCTTATTATCAATTTAGACAAAAAATTACCATTTCACCAGACAGCCTTTGGATTGCATTATTGTACTCAGTTCGTTGATCAGGATCGCTCGGTAGCATTTTTGGGCTTATTAAATTTTGTACGGGAACATTTTGAAATCAGTTTCTAAAATTCGCCTTAAACTGTGTGCAGAAATGTGTAACTGAGAATCACGTCACCAGAGCCACATTTTCAGCACATTTAAAAATTGTCACTATTTCTGCTCGTTCTTGTGGCGTCTACACAATGGTTAAACGTCACACGTCAAAACTAAGCTAAATGTCACATTACCAAGATAGCACGCATTTAAAATGGTAGCAGGACTTTTGCCCCTCCCTGTACATCTAATATCGCTGCATCCAAATGACATATCACATTAAAAACTACAAAAAAGTATAATTTTATAAATGAGTAAGGACAATCAATGTGTGTGCACAACCACAGTATACCAAAACGTAAAATTTCATTTTGATGTCGCTTTCAATTCACCAAAAGTACATCAACAGCAGCAAGTGAAAAATATATATAAAGACGTTAAATCGTTAGTAAACCAAATCTTATATTAAATTTGACTTTAGATTTACATCGACATACAGTCGAGCGTCGATATTTCACCGAGTGGGAATGTCTCGTTTTATTATTGGTGCAGGTTACTGTATATACAGGGTGACTGACACCTTCTCGGAGTGTTGCACGAGAGTGGGTTTTTTGGTATTTTGGCCCATTCCTGGAGAAGCACTCGCTTGAGATAATCGACAATTTGGTATTTTTTTGTCTCAACTCTTCAAAATACCCTAAACTGGGAAATCTAGGCGATTTGCATCCGGTGAATTTAGGTGGCCATTGGGCAGTGGAAATGAACCGTGAAACGCTGTCTCTCAGCCAATCTAGATAAATTTGAGCATTTATTTTGATGCCACGATTTCGAGTGGCAATCCATTGCTTCAAATTTACAGTAGAACGACCGGGCAGCACGTAAATTCGGTCATTTTGCTTGTTCAATTATTGCTCAAAAACGAACGGTGACTCATCGGAGAAAACCGAATTCGGCAAATCGCCACTTTCGTGCGTGCAAAGCGTAACAATTCCTTTGCTCTTTCCACTCTAACTATGTTTTGAGCATCGGTGAGACCATGCGTTTTATGGAATCTCAAAGCCTTTAGTCCAAGATAAGGTCAATATGTGCTGCATCCGGTTGAGCCTCACGTGCAATTTTTCAGCCGCTACAGGCGTTTTCTTTCTCTTTTGTTTTGAATGATATCCGGCGGTGAAGCAGTTACTCGTTAACAATCTGCGGCTGTGGTTTTCACTGGTTTCACATCAATGACAGTATGTAGTTGGTAACACGTCGTGTCAGTCACCCTGAAGTTCGACGCTCGTTCTCAATTTGTGATTATAGATTTCGTAATCAGATATGTATATATATAGCCATCTAGTTCTTAGCCACCCCGTGTTATATAATTTGAAGCCAAAATAACTTTATGCTGTATATACCATAAACTTTTCGAAATTAAATGCAATTAGTAAGTTTAGCATATACACAAGCCAACAACAACAACAAATTTTTGGTGTAACCTCAGAATTAAAATTTTTTTGTAAAGTTCCACAATGGAAAATACATGCTTTTTGGAAAACCAAAACAGAGAGAGCATAATAAGCACAATGGCATCAGTAGATGGATCTAAATAAAAAGGTCAACTTTTTTATGCTTTTTTTGTTGTTCTCCCATTTGTAAAACTTTAATTGTGAACTTTTTAATGAATTTGTAATTTTCGAAATCGTACTCTCGTATATAGTGTATTGTATGTGCTTTCTTCGGTTGCTCTATTATTTGTACATATAGTACAGTAATTGATAGTTTTGAAACGATGTTGATGTTAGTGTACAAACAATTTAATCAAAATGTGATTAATTCGAGCTTTTCATCTAAACTTCTCGTCTATATTATATTTATAAACACTCATTTGTATAAGCTTTAATTTACTTAAGATTACGGGGCTTGAATCGCATATATACGAGTACATATCAGAAAGTTTTGACAATTTAAATAACTTATTCGTTTTACTACTGTATAAACATATAATGTCAACTTGTTTAAAACTAGCAAGTAGTTGGTATTCACCTTTACTATACGCTTAGAGAAGGAAAACATGAAAATGTTGAGGAATTTTATATAAGAACCCAAATCTCGAAGAGGTGTGAGCCAAAGACATTGAGGAAGTTTATAAAAACTTACAACAACAACAACAAAACCAAATTAAATTTTTGTTTATTTCCGTTATAACAGAACAAAGTGTTTTTCCTTTTTTTTGTCGTTCGTTCAAAAGTTTTAAGATTTTTAATAAGTTAAGAAGGAATGGTATAATAATATACATATAGTTAAATAGTAAACGTAAATAGGTGTATATATAGGAGTAAAGAAAGGAACATTAAAAAGGTGGATATCATTTTTAGCTATGTAGAGTATCGAAAAGTCGGAATGGAATAAAACTGGAAAAACTGAGAAAAATTTCCAATTGTTTGTTTGACTTTTGTATATAGAAAATAATGAGATGCGGTGGGGTTTTGGTACCTTTTCATTTTCTATTTACTTAACAATTTTTGTATTTTATGAATAAGGTGATATCGTTAAAGTTTATTTAAGATATTGTTGAAATAATGAAGAATTTTTGGTATGTGTAGAATGTTATACTTTAAGAAATGTATTTCATTTATTAATTATTTATTTATGTATAAGAGGTGAACGATAAATATTTATGGGTTATGTTGATGGTCGTGTAGTGTTGTATTGAATGTAATTTGTTTACAAAACTATTTTAGCGAAACCCTGAGAGGTGAGTTGGATGTTCTCATATATTCAGATTTACTCATTATGATGGGTAACCAAGTACGAACTTCCAAAATGTGTATTGGTAAGCAATGTGGCATTTGGACTGGGAGATGTATACGATTTGAATCCCGATATAGAGACAGGATAAAACTAGACTTTTTGTCATCTGATTACAATCGGTGTAATGAACACATAGCTATGACACCAGAGTGCAGAATTCATGTGCCAAAACATTTTTGGAAGTGATGACGTAAAGTAGGACGTCACTAAATGAATCATGAAAGAGTTAGGAGTACCTGGAACTCAATAAAGTGTGGAAAGATAAAATTAAACAAACAAGTCATGAAGCGGTATCTGAATAAGGCTGGCTAGAGTAATGAAAGTCTGGGATTGATAAGATCCTACACTGTTTATGGATACGGAGAATGTCTCATATTTGGTATTTTTACTAAATGAAGATTCAAGATATTTTCATGATATGAAAATTATCTCGCTGACTATGTGCGATTTAAAACTGACAGCTAGGGGCTGATAACTAACTTTGTAGAAGCAAAGCTTCATTCTTACAACTAAATTGATGAAGTGGGATAAGTTATAACAGTAGACCAGTGGTGGGAATAAATAAATCTATGACACCAGCTTAGAGTCCAGAATAATTAGCAAATTCATCTTCCATGCCAGTATTTATAGGCTTGCATAGAGTAAATTGGTATGTAAATTGGATATATGTATAATTGAAGTAAAGTAGAACCTAAATTAGCAATTAGGGCGTGACGTATTTAGTGCAGACGGAATTTTCATGATCTTTTTACGAAGAGTCACGAAATTATTCTATACCGGCTCGGAACACGCTCTAAAATCTTGGCGGAAGGCAGTGTAATTAACTCATGACTTTATTCCAACTGAACGTAAACAAACTTTACGGTCATGTTCGTTAAATTATCATAAAAACTATATCTAAGGGTGAAGTATTAGTGATGACGAGGGATGAAATATTATTAAATATAATTCCATATAGTGTGGTCCATCACTCAGAGATGCTGGTTGGAAAACAAAGCATAATACAAATTCTATAGAAAGAAAATTCTTTTCCCTAGATGCAAGACTCTGCGAGAGTGTAACTTTAATACCCCTATTATGAATGTCACCTCACCTCACTCGTCACCGTGACGTGTATTGTCACTCGAGTCATATTTTGGTATTATGATTGTCGCTTTATTTTGAGTGAGTGACGAACGCATCATGATGCGTTATTGTCTATATTTTGTTGTTCTTAAGTTGGCAACTATTATTTTTTGTTTTGATTTCGGTATGTTTGACGTTTGGTGGTGTGTTAAAATAATAAATTTCAAGTTTTAAAAAATAAATTAATTTAAATTTTTGTAGTTCAGTTTATTTTACTAATTAACATTTTTCAAAATTTCGAATATGTACTGGACAATGTCTGGATTTTATTTCCATTTCTTTAAAAAAAAATTTGGATACTGAGTGCCGTTTGTAATTTTCCAAACTGACTACTGTTTATTTCCATTTAATAAAGAAAATAATGTTTAAAAATCGAAAATTATTATTTTAATAAATCACAAAAAACAAAATTATTTTTTTAATTTAAATAAAACCAAAAAAAAAAATTAAAAACGTATTTTTAATTAGTCAAAAAAAAATTCTCACTTGCTCTCACCGACAAATTGTAAGTGAGGCTAAGTGACAAAATCCTCGCTCACCGTGACATTCATAATACCAAAATTTCATTTCAGTGACGTCGCGTCACTCGGTGACGCCTAAGCGACATTCATAATAGGGGTATAAGACAACACTGCAATTTTGAAAGCAACACTCTATGGGCTAGAAGTAAACTGTGAAAACCATCAGTTCGTTTTCGTTTTTGACAGCCAGCTGGATGAAAATTGCTTAGGAAATAATAATTATCTCAAACCGATTTGTTACTCTGAATGAAATCTTACTTTACTGGAAAACAACTTGGTCAAATATATGGCAGCGTTACAGTTGTATTTTGTGAAACTTGGGACCTGATGTAGAGTAATGAACCAGCAAAGAGTTTAGTTCTCCTTGATCTTTGATATATATATATATATATATATATATATATATATATATATATATATATATATATATATATATATATATATATATATATATATATATATATATATAGAGAGAGACGTATATATATATATATATATATATATATATATATATATATATGTATACATATATATGACAATTAGCTTGAAGTTTAATAATAATTTAAGCTTCTAGTAATCCAGTTCCAGCAATTAGGATTAGTATTTCACTATTCAGTAACAGGACATGATGCAATAAATTTGTATACGGTTTATTTCCCAGAGCTTTTAAAAGCTTCTAATTTTTATACGCTTGAAGGTTTTCTGACAATGAATTTTAACTTCACGAAACCATTATTATAGTGTGCCTATCGAATATACTCACTATAGTTCACTGACGATTGTGAGATCTGACTTAATAGACCATTCAATTAGAGGATTCAAATTGCAAACCAAGCAACCAAGAAAACTGTATATTTCATGATGTAAAATCATCTTATTAAGGCTACCACCACATTCAAACGAATTAATTTTGGAGAAATTAAATTAAGGTCCTTGTATACAAAGGTTTTGGATTGTAAAACCTATTAAAGGAAATTTTTTCATATCAGTAGAGTATAGGCTGATATAAAGCTATAATGTGCAGATGGGTTAAAGTAGGATAGGTTAGATTAGGTTGAGTGGCTGCTACAGCACACTTAGACCGGCGACCGTCCGTTGTGATCTTACTTCTCTATTACCTTTAAGTGAACCAATTTGAGTCTCTTTTATAGTGTGATTTGTCTCGCGCCAGTCTCGAAGTCTCGGTTTTACGTTTAACGGACCTATACCGTACGTCCTCGATTAAGCTGTGATGGCGTAAACCCTGACAGTGAGTTGGGTGTTCTCATAAATTCCGATTTACTCATCAGATGTGTAACCTATTGCGAAATTTCAATTTGTGTAGCGATAAAGGCTGTGGCAGTTAGAATGGGAGGTGCACGATTCGAATCCCAATTGGGACAGGATGCAAACGAGATTTTTTACCATCTGATCACAATCGGTGGAATGAACACATCTATGATACCCGAATGCATAATTCATGTGTCGACCCATTTTGAATATAGAAGAGTACATAGGCTGATATAAAGCTATATGCAATGTGCATTGTGCAGATGATTCTACGTAAATCAGGCCTATAACCGTACCCAAATGTAGCTGTGATGACGTGTTCTTATTAATTCAGATTTACTCATTATGATGGATAATGAGTAAATCTGAATTAATAAGAACATAAGAATAACCTATATTGTGAAATTCCAAATTGAATATAGTGGTAAAAGCTGTGGCAATTAGAGTGGAAGGTATGCGGTTCAAATCCCAATAATAATCCCATTTTTCATATCAGTATAGTGAACATTAAGCGATGCATAATGCAATGTGCAGATGGTTCTACGTTAATCGGATCTATAACCGTACGTCCTCAATTTAGCTGTTGAAAGTAGGACGTCACTAAACGAATCACGAAAGACCTTGAGCTAATAAAAGTATGCAAAGATAAAATATAGCTGGCTAGACTTATGAAAGTCGTGACTAATGAAAACGGGAGGGACCTAGATACTATACGATCTGTGGTGGGAATAAACAAATCTATTCCATGCCAATATTATAGGCTGGCTAAGAGCTATGGAATGTGCAGATGGTTCTATGTAAATTGGATCTATTCGTACTTTGGCGTAAAGTTTAAAACCTTAATTAGCGAACCGTGCAAGAGTTGGGTGTGCCCTGATTTTCTTAAAATATTGCGAAGATAAGAAACAAATAGGATCAGACGGAATACTTCAAGATCTTTTTACGAAGGGACAGGAAATCATTCCATACTAACTCTGAAATAAGCTCCAAAATGACGGGGGAAGGTAGTGTGTATCCTGATAAAGAATACATCAAGAAATTATCAGAACAACTTTTTCTGTCTTTTTTACTCAAATATTCAAAGCGATTAACTTTGTAGCACGTTTTCGGTGTCATGATCTTTGTGCTTGAAAAAAATTGTATAGTGGACACGGTATAAATAATCTAAAGCTATATAGCCATAAGCGGCCCTAACAGCGTGTCAACTGAGACCTTCCGGACCATTTATACGTATTGGCTTTTTTACACCCGATCTCTTTTTATGTCATTCGTTGCATGTCAACGGCGATAAACGAACTGGAGACCGCGGCGGGATGAGCAACTCTCTCAACCGGTGACGGTAGAAGTGGACATGGTATATTATATATCTTCTTAAGATGGACAAATAATGACCTTTAATCGATTGCTTACTCCGATTTTATTTTACTGAAAAATATGTACTCGTAGGTCACATATGGCATCTTTACGCAGTTGTATTTTATGAGCCCTGATGTATAATGATAAACCAGCACAGATTTTAGTTCTTCTTGATCTATGATATAGATGACACTGAGCAAGAGGAATAAAAAAGAACCAGACACCAATCAATTTCAAAGGGCGACTAGCTTGTAGCTTAATAATAAGCTGAGCTTCTGGTAGGCCAGTTCAGCAATTAGCATTTACATTTTACAATTCATTAATAGGAGAAGAAGCAATAAATTTATATACGATTTATTTCAACGAGCTTTTAAAAGCTTCTAATTTTTTTGAAGCTTTGAGCTTTTATGGCAATGAATTTTAAATTGACAACGACAAATTTAACTTCACGTAACCATTGTTATAATGTGTCTATTTACATTGTAAATAGTTTACAAATGTATCCTTTGACAACAACAACTATAACTTGTATTGACAACAACAACTTTTATACTAAAATAAATCTGTATAATTGCTTTATCACAAAAGTTTCATTCAGAAGAGCTTTTTAGCTTGATACTGATCAAGGTAAGATGTGTTTTAAACCTTGTTTAACGTCTTAAATATTGTTTGGTGTATGTTAGTCGTTGTACTCCTCATTGTTGATCGACACAGCTTATATCAAATATTATACCATTTTCACCACATCGAGGCGATTCACCCTCCTTTCAAACCATACAATTTTACATCTCTGTTTCCTGCTTGACATGAGGTGGATATAGTTTGAGAACCAATCGTCAGGTTAGATGTATTCGAACATCAAACACGACTACTATACATGTATATAAAGTTAGCCCGAATTTCATCCCATGAAAACGCAATGGCAACACCAAAACTGTCACGACAGTAACTATCATCCCAGGATTTTAATGTCAGCCCAGAAAAATACTATCGTGATAGCTACTATCATCCCAGGTTTTATATGTCAGCCCAGAATAATACTATCGTGATAGCTACTATCATCCCAGGATTTTAATATCATAATCGCCTTACTATCATCTCAGAAAAAATTAGATACGAATTATAATTTTCAGATAGTATAATTATTTGAAATATAATAATTTATTCATAAAAATTGATATGCATAGCAAAATTTGTATTCTTTATACTCGTATTAAAGAAAGAACACAAATAGTTCTTTATATGGACCGTGTTTCAATCACGTGAAATAACAGATGGTATTATTTAAAAATTCACATTAAATTATTCAAAGGCTTTCTTAAGTAAAATAAAAGTTTAAAAATCTAACAACTTTTCAGCTAATATTAAAATTTAATGATGTTCAAATTGGACAAGCTAAAATGCATTAAATTTCATCCAACCATTTATATAACATGTTGATCAAATATAAATCCAATGGTTTCTTCAACTAAATCCACTATATATGTCTTTCGGTAAAAGTGTCGTGTCAGATCGAATATGTTTTCGATTTGACACACTCACATCTTCATTTCGTGTGAGTTTAAAAATCATTCAACGATCGCAAGTGTGCCAATTGAGCCTCAAATCCCAATTTTTGTATATTTCTCATATGGATCCAACTGCTTGATCAACTAAATCAACTATATATGCCTTTCGGTAAAAGTGTCGTGTCAGATCGAATGTGTTTTCGATTTGGGACACTCACATCTTCATTTCGTGTGAGTTTAAAAATCATTCAACGATCGCAAGTGTGCCAATTGAGCTTCAAATCCCAAATTTTGTATATTTCTCATATGGATCCAACTGCTTGATCAACTAAATCAACTATATATGCCTTTCGGTAAAAGTGTCGTGTCAGATCGAATGTGTTTTCGATTTGGGACACTCACATCTTCATTTCGTGTGAGTTTAAAAATCATTCAACGATCGCAAGTGTGCCAATTGAGCTTCAAATCCCAAATTTTGTATATTTCTCATATGGATCCAACTGCTTGATCAACTAAATCAACTATATATGCCTTTCGGTAAAAGTGTCGTGTCAGATCGAATGTGTTTTCGATTTGACACACTCACATCTTCATTTCGTGTGAGTTTAAAAATCATTCAACGATCGCAAGTGTGCCAATTGAGCTTCAAATCCCAAATTTTGTATATTTCTCATATGGATCCAACTGCTTGATCAACTAAATCAACTATATATGCCTTTCGGTAAAAGTGTCGTGTCAGATCGAATATGTTTTCGATTTGGCACACTCACATCTTCATTTCGTGTGAGTTTAAAAATCATTCAACGATCGCAAGTGTGCCAATTGAGCCTCAAATCCCAATTTTTGTATATTTCTCATATGGATCCAACTGCTTGATCAACTAAATCAACTATATATGCCTTTCGGTAAAAGTGTCGTGTCAGATCGAATGTGTTTTCGATTTGGGACACTCACATCTTCATTTCGTGTGAGTTTAAAAATCATTCAACGATCGCAAGTGTGCCAATTGAGCTTCAAATCCCAAATTTTGTATATTTCTCATATGGATCCAACTGCTTGATCAACTAAATCAACTATATATGCCTTTCGGTAAAAGTGTCGTGTCAGATCGAATATGTTTTCGATTTGGGACACTCACATCTTCATTTCGTGTGAGTTTAAAAATCATTCAACGATCGCAAGTGTGCCAATTGAGCTTCAAATCCCAAATTTTGTATATTTCTCATATGGATCCAACTGCTTGATCAACTAAATCAACTATATATGCCTTTCGGTAAAAGTGTCGTATCAGATCGAATATGTTTTCGATTTGGCACACTCACATCTTCATTTCGTGTGAGTTTAAAAAAAATTCAACGATCACAAGTGTGCGATGATCTCATTTGAATCGAATAGTTTCTTTACTAAATCACCATTTTTTATTGAAAATAAATCTTATTTTTGTTATATTTTCGTATTCTGTTTTGTCTTTTTAATATTTCAGTTGGTAATTTACTTTGTTATATCATAAAAAACACAGTAGCTTTTAATCTTTTTTTGTTAAAAAAGGATTAAATTTACATTTTTAAATATATCATATATTTATTTCTTTTTTGTGTGGTTTAATTTGTTTCTGCTTTTTGTCATTTGTTATAATATACGAGTATATACATATGTTTATAATATTAATAATTATTGATTTTTTAACTGTTATATTTTGGAATTGGATAATATTACGATTTATTTGAGTTTCTTTTAATTATTAAGATTTAATATTCTAGTTGAAATTATCAATTTAATAGTGAATTGTGGTGCACGTTCCTTTTCAATATTATTTTTGAAATAAGCTATAATTCTTTAAAATATTGTTCTATTAAATTATTTTAACTTTTTTAAAATGGAATTTTTAACATTCGCATTTAACGAAAATAATTATTCAATTATCCAAGATGCTATTTTAAAGTATACTGAAGATGTTGATAATATAAAACTTGGTAGTTTATCGAATAATTCATTATTTTTTAAAATTTGTCAGGGCATAAAAGGAATGAATTGTGCTCAAAAAAATAGACTTAAATTAATAAGATTGTTGAAAAACGATAATTTTAAAACTTCTTTGAAGCAGAAACTTCTTTATGCTAAAAATACTAGAGATTTGGATGAACATACAGTTAAAGAAAATAATACTACAGAATTTAACATGAATTTTGAGCAATATACGAATGAAGTTTTACCTGAACAAACTTTTTGTTCTTTCGATTCGAATAACGATGATTTATCACAATCAACTGCAGTGTCACTTGGAAGTTTGGAGCAAAATGAAATATTTCAACCAAAAACTTTACAACCAAAATATGTCAAACATGTTAAGAAATCTGTAAAATGTAGTGTTTATGATACTCATATTGGTCAAATACAAATAGGTGCAAATACCTGGTCCAAATTATATTGCAATAAAACAAACAAATTAAATTCATTTAAATACCCGAGTATAATATCTAAATTACTCAGTTTAAAAACGGGATGTGTTATAAACTTTAAATCCATAGATTATCTCAAGTCATCCATTTGTATCCGAGCGTACTGTGGGCATAATAACTGTAGAAAATATAAATTAGTTAATAGTGATTTAAAATTTGGTGTCATGGAAGTATACAGTACTTCAGAAAAACAAAACCATACAACAATGAAAACTCGTCAATTGAGAGGATTTGACAGAGAAAAAGTTAAAAAGCAAATATCTAAAAAAACTGCTGAAGAAATTTATGAAAATATGGTTATAAATGAGGATCCAGTATTTTTAAGCAAATTTAACAGCAGTACAGTCAAATCGATGAATGTTTTAAGACAAGTTCGATCAGACGCATTAAAAGAAAAAGACAACGATTCAAATGACATCATAGATTTAAAAAAGGAAATGATTTTAAGCCCGTCCTTGTTCCAAAAGTTTTATATTAAACCATTTTGCGTTGTCTGTTATAATGATAACCAAATTGCGATGCTTAAGTTACTAGTAAAGCGTAATCCTAAAAAAAAACTAATTGCATATCTTGATGCTACAGGTGGACTAGTAAAATCACCTGAAAATAATTCATCAACAATATTATATTATGCATTAGTTGTCCCAATAAATGTGAATGATTCTGAACCGTCAGATCCATTTCCTTTGACTGATATGATCAGTTCGAGCCATAACATAGACACAATAGGATCGTGGTTAAGATCATATCGCTTAGAACTAGAACATAAACTTAGAATTTGGCCAATTTTCGATTCAGTTGTTACTGATTGTAGCTTTGCCGAAATAAATGCCGTCATGGACACATTTAATAAAATGGATATAATTCAATATCTTAAAATAACACATTCTCATTTAATTAATTCTAGCGAAAATAAAAACTTAGTAAAACTGCATTTATGTGTTTCACATTTAATCCATGATGTTACAGCAGATGTAAATAAAGCTTTTTCTAAATCAACAAAAAATACTAAAATTATCAAAGAAGTATTGGCTTCATTATTTTTAATTAATAGTTTTGATGTTATTAAATTAGTTTGGCATCATTTTTCCAACATATTAAAATCCAAATACTTAACCATTGCGGTATTAAATTCGCTAGAAGAAATAACAAAACACGTACAAAATGATATACAGTTATATTTAGAAGTTAATGATACTAACAAAATGATATGGATGGATGATGATAGTCACGAAGAAATTAGAAATTTCAATAAGACGCTTTATTCTCAAAGCCCTTATTATGAAATATTTAAATTAATTTCTGACAGTATTGAAATGGAACCAAAAGCATCAAAACACATTGATCCTCTAAATATTTTCTATAATCCTAGTTTTCTTGACACAATTATAAAAAAATACCTAACGTTTCTTCCATTATGGTCTTGCATTTTTCATTCAAGCAGATTAAGTAACAGCCATATTGAAAATTATTTTGGTACAATAAAACGCCGTGTGAATCGTAACGTTGCGCTGGGAAATTTACCACTTAAGGCTTTAAGATTTATTAAAGAAATTAACTCACGAAACGAATATATTTTAAAACGATTTACATTAAAAATTCCGAAACAGTACACTAAGACGAAACCTGATGTATCACAAAAGAAAATTGGCTCCAAAAATGAAGAACAATCATATGCATACGTTTTAAATCTAGAAGAAAATTGGAAAAAACGAAAACTCGGTTTAAAAAAGACAGCCTCGAATTTTGATCATCCATTTATAAATGAACTTAACTCAAAGCCTGAGCAGATAAAAAGAGGTAATTTAATACAAATGTTAACCGTTAGTAATTCATTTGTTGCTGACTCTAAACCTAAAAGAATCATTTCTCAAGCTCTAGCATTGAATAGTCCCTATCTTACTTATTTAAAAAATGGCTCGATTACTGGTGAGAATTATTATAATACGTGTGGTTTTGATTCTTTTACAACGTGCTTTATGAATTTGATGTCATTGAACCAATTCTCAAATGTTAATGAATTTATAAAATTAGTCGAAAGTTTAAAAGACAATAATAAAATCATGGCAAAAAAATTTCGAATGTCAATTTTAGCACAAATCTTTGGTATTAACAGAGATTGCACGAGTAATATTACAAAGGTATCAACATTTGCGCTCAAGTCGTTGAGTTACTTTAGCGCACAATCCGTCTTGAAATGTTTGAAATGCAATAAAACAATAATCGATTTACTAAATTACATTCCCATTAATCTCCATAAACTGGATAAATTCGGGTTAAAAAATTTTGTAAGTTGCCTGGAAGAGAGTAATTTATCGAATTGTTCAATTTGCAAAACTGAATACCAAACACAAATTTATACTAACGACATAGCTTTTATTTACGTCGAACCCGCAATAAATCAATATTCAAAAATTTCAATTTCTGATATTCCTCTTATCATTAATATATTTAAAGATACATTTAAAATAAGTTCATTTATTAATTATATACCAGCCAGCTCCATTGCCGTAGTTCTACATTATGTGTGTTACTGTTACCGGCAAGAAAAATGGGAGATTTATGATGATATGAAAGAGTTAGTTTCACCAATAAGATCTAATTCCTATAAAGTTCTTCCTCACTTAGTAGTGTATGAAAAACAATTCAGTGGAGTGTAAAAGATTTATATAATAAATTAAAAGTTTATATTTTTGAAGAATTAAATTGAAGAAATCAATCTGAAAATGAACAAAACCACTAAATAAACAAATAAAAGTGAAAAAATAATAAAAAAAGTACAAAAAAAAACCCAAAAAAAAAACAAAAAAAAAAAATTAAAAAAAATAAAAAAAAAAAAAATGAAATTAAATATATATAAATATATATATATATCTATATATATATATCTATATATATATATATATATATATATATATATATATATATATATATATATATATATATATATATATATATATATATAAACATATATATATACATATATATATATATATATATATATATATATATATATATATATATATATATATATATATATATATATATATATATATATATATATATATATATATATATATACCGGGTGTTTCTTTTAAACTGAGACAGTCACATATTTCGAAAAATAGCCACTCTACGGAAAAAATGTCCATAATCAAAATTTAATCATACCGCGGGGGAAATACATTAGTGTAAAAAATTAGTCCGCGGATTTGTAACTCTCCAATAATGCATGTTATGTCGATTAACCGTTCCATGGTTTGTAAAGGACGATTCGTCAGAGAACATTACGCAACGAAAACAATTAGGGATTTGTTGTATTTGTTCACGTGTTCATTGACAGAAAGTTATCCGATTTTGGAAATCAGCGCCTTGAAGGTCTTGGTGTAAAGACACATTATTTCTCGTGTACTAACATGAGGATTATGAGCCATTGCTGCCAATACAGCAATTTCATTATTTTTTCCAGTGACTGTTGCGTTACGAGTTCTCTTTGTCTTTCGAACATTTTCATCAATAATAAATTGTTTGATAGAACGGCCAAATGAAGCACGTGAACGAATGCTATCCCGAAAACGTTGACGTAAATAGCAACAGCATTTTCAAGATTTCTGCCAGCTGCTCAATAATGCAGAACCATTTGAATTTTCTCTACCACAGTTAAACGTTGAATTTTATTAAACTCACTCAAAATAAAGATGTGAGTGTGCCAAATCGAAAACATATTCGATCTGACACGACACTTTTACCGAAAGGCATATATAGTTGATTTAGTTGATCAAGCAGTTGGATCCATATGAGAAATATACAAAAATTGGGATTTGAGGCTCAATTGGCACACTTGCGATCGTTGAATGATTTTTAAACTCACACGAAATGAAGATGTGAGTGTGCCAAATCGAAAACATATTCGATCTGACACGACACATTTACCGAAAGGCATATATAGTTGATTTAGTTGATCAAGCAGTTGGATCCATATGAGAAATATACAAAATTTGGGATTTGAAGCTCAATTGGCACACTTGCGATCGTTGAATGATTTTTAAACTCACACGAAATGAAGATGTGAGTGTCCCAAATCGAAAACACATTCGATCTGACACGACACTTTTACCGAAAGGCATATATAGTTGATTTAGTTGATCAAGCAGTTGGATCCATATGAGAAATATACAAAATTTGGGATTTGAAGCTCAATTGGCACACTTGCGATCGTTGAATGATTTTTAAACTCACACGAAATGAAGATGTGAGTGTGCCAAATCGAAAACATATTCGATCTGACACGACACTTTTACCGAAAGGCATATATAGTTGATTTAGTTGATCAAGCAGTTGGATCCATATGAGAAATATACAAAATTTGGGATTTGAAGCTCAATTGGCACACTTGCGATCGTTGAATGATTTTTAAACTCACACGAAATGAAGATGTGAGTGTGTCAAATCGAAAACACATTCGATCTGACACGACACTTTTACCGAAAGGCATATATAGTTGATTTAGTTGATCAAGCAGTTGGATCCATATGAGAAATATACAAAAATTGGGATTTGAGGCTCAATTGGCACACTTGCGATCGTTGAATGATTTTTAAACTCACACGAAATGAAGATGTGAGTGTGCCAAATCGAAAACATATTCGATCTGACACGACACATTTACCGAAAGGCATATATAGTTGATTTAGTTGATCAAGCAGTTGGATCCATATGAGAAATATACAAAATTTGGGATTTGAAGCTCAATTGGCACACTTGCGATCGTTGAATGATTTTTAAACTCACACGAAATGAAGATGTGAGTGTCCCAAATCGAAAACACATTCGATCTGACACGACACTTTTACCGAAAGGCATATATAGTTGATTTAGTTGATCAAGCAGTTGGATCCATATGAGAAATATACAAAATTTGGGATTTGAAGCTCAATTGGCACACTTGCGATCGTTGAATGATTTTTAAACTCACACGAAATGAAGATGTGAGTGTCCCAAATTGAAAACACATTCGATCTGACACGACACTTTTACCGAAAGGCATATATAGTTGATTTAGTTGATCAAGCAGTTGGATCCATATGAGAAATATACAAAATTTGGGATTTGAAGCTCAATTGGCACACTTGCGATCGTTGAATGATTTTTAAACTCACACGAAATGAAGATGTGAGTGTGCCAAATCGAAAACATATTCGATCTGACACGACACTTTTACCGAAAGGCATATATAGTTGATTTAGTTGATCAAGCAGTTGGATCCATATGAGAAATATACAAAATTTGGGATTTGAAGCTCAATTGGCACACTTGCGATCGTTGAATGATTTTTAAACTCACACGAAATGAAGATGTGAGTGTCCCAAATCGAAAACACATTCGATCTGACACGACACTTTTACCGAAAGGCATATATAGTTGATTTAGTTGATCAAGCAGTTGGATCCATATGAGAAATATACAAAATTTGGGATTTGAAGCTCAATTGGCACACTTGCGATCGTTGAATGATTTTTAAACTCACACGAAATGAAGATGTGAGTGTGCCAAATCGAAAACATATTCGATCTGACACGACACATTTACCGAAAGGCATATATAGTTGATTTAGTTGATCAAGCAGTTGGATCCATATGAGAAATATACAAAATTTGGGATTTGAAGCTCAATTGGCACACTTGCGATCGTTGAATGATTTTTAAACTCACACGAAATGAAGATGTGAGTATCCCAAATCGAAAACACATTCGATCTGACACGACACTTTTACCGAAAGGCATATATAGTTGATTTAGTTGATCAAGCAGTTGGATCCATATGAGAAATATACAAAATTTGGGATTTGAAGCTCAATTGGCACACTTGCGATCGTTGAATGATTTTTAAACTCACACGAAATGAAGATGTGAGTGTCCCAAATCGAAAACACATTCGATCTGACACGACACTTTTACCGAAAGGCATATATAGTTGATTTAGTTGATCAAGCAGTTGGATCCATATGAGAAATATACAAAATTTGGGATTTGAAGCTCAATTGGCACACTTGCGATCGTTGAATGATTTTTAAACTCACACGAAATGAAGATGTGAGTGTCCCAAATCGAAAACACATTCGATCTGACACGAAACTTTTACCGAAAGGCATATATAGTTGATTTAGTTGATCAAGCAGTTGGATCCATATGAGAAATATACAAAATTTGGGATTTGAAGCTCAATTGGCACACTTGCGATCGTTGAATGATTTTTAAACTCACACGAAATGAAGATGTGAGTGTCCCAAATCGAAAACACATTCGATCTGACACGACACTTTTACCGAAAGGCATATATAGTTGATTTAGTTGATCAAGCAGTTGGATCCATATGAGAAATATACAAAAATTGGGATTTGAGGCTCAATTGGCACACTTGCGATCGTTGAATGATTTTTAAACTCACACGAAATGAAGATGTGAGTGTCCCAAATCGAAAACACATTCGATCTGACACGACACTTTTACCGAAAGGCATATATAGTTGATTTAGTTGATCAAGCAGTTGGATCCATATGAGAAATATACAAAAATTGGGATTTGAGGCTCAATTGGCACACTTGCGATCGTTGAATGATTTTTAAACTCACACGAAATCAAGATGTGAGTGTCCCAAATCGAAAACACATTCAATCTGACACGACACTTTTACCGAAAGGCATATATAGTTGATTTAGTTGATCAAGCAGTTGGATCCATATGAGAAATATACAAAATTTGGGATTTGAAGCTCAATTGGCACACTTGCGATCGTTGAATGATTTTTAAACTCACACGAAATGAAGATGTGAGTGTCCCAAATCGAAAACACATTCGATCTGACACGACACTTTTACCGAAAGACATATATAGTTGATTTAGTTGAAGAAACTTTCGATTCTTATCACTTTTTAGCCTAATACAAATAAATATGTTTATTATTTGTTGTTGATTTATTAGATAAACTCATTGGATTTAATATTCATATGGGTTTACTGGAAATTTTTACTATACAACAAATTTTGGATTTAAACTTTTTTATGAAGATTATGAATTTTTAATTATATTACAAAATAATAAAATTGAGTTTGTTTTAAACGTACTTAAAATTAATTTTTTTGGTTATTTGTTTTAATTATTATGCTTCATTTTACTGACTTTAATTATGTTCTATTTCTTAATTGATAGCTCTTATCACAAAATAATTATTTACTATATCACGATAGTTCGATAGATTCACGATACTTTTGCTAGGGTTGCCATAAGTATAATTTTTATATTCCTGGGATAAAAGTTCGGGCTAACTTTTTATAGGTCTACTATACCACACACCAAAACATTAATTTGGGGAAAATTAAATGTAGGTCCAGGTCACAAATGTGGTTGGTTGTAAAAGCCAGTAAAGAGGAGCTTCAATTAGGTCCCATTAAGGAGTTGGCAGTGATCGGACAGTACAAACACCATTTAAACAGGGACACTTTGTAGTAAAGTGTTAACAACCGGATAAGACTGTATAAGCTTAGCCTAAACAACAAAAGAAGAACGTGGAAGAATTGAAACAGAAGTGGACCGAATTACAATAACTTCAGAACAAAAACTTGCTCGTTTTCTAGGTTATGTAGGATAGTTATCCTTTACATAGAATTGACGAGACATGGAGATACGTTCGTATAGATGCACGAATATCTTCAACCTTGCACTGCAGATTGGATATAAGTACGTCCTTTGGATGATGTTACGGCCGTGCAATCTTTGAAAAACTAGTGTACCAAGTGCTTAATGGATTAATTTCAAAACGTGCCTTAAATGTTATGGCTAAAAATATCGATGAACGTTTTAAGAATCCAAGAGAAGTATTCATGAGAGTTCATTAGGCATGGTTGAAATTAGTTTGAAAGAAATGTACTTTGAGGCATAATATTTCAACTAATACACACAGATGAAAATAAAATCTTAGCTGTAATGTCAGCTGTAATGATAAGCCAAGATCACAAAACCTTCACGTTGTTAGAAGTTTAATCGAACTTTGTACGTATTATCGAAGAGTTTTGTCTCACGAAATAGATGGGCAAGACCGAGTTATTATACTTCTCGAATGTATGGCCAAAGCCAGAACGATATTATCGTGTAACAAGAAAAGCTCTTTTGGCTGTAGTACTATGTAGAGAGCATTTTCGAAAGTACACTATGACTCGTCATTTTTTATTAGGTTACAACAATTTAAGGATCTGGAGACCTCCCCGCTTAATTGATAAATTAGGTTCTTCGATTATGGAATGTTAATATTGTGGTTGAGCGGAGAGTAAAGATAATCTCGTGGACGTGACACTTATGCATGGCTACCACCTAAAGAATGAACTAACGAATAGATCAGAAAGAGCCCATATATGATTTTTTGACTATGTTGAAATTTGTAGAAGACCAGAACAGATCATTATGGCTAGCGATAGCTGATACGAGCCGCGTATATATATATATATATATATATATATATATATATATATATATATATATATATATATATATATATATATATATATATATATATATATATTTATATATATATATATATATATATATATATATATATATATATATATATATATATATATATATATTTATATATATATACGAAGTACCAAATATAATCCCAAAATCTGCATATTATATTCCAAATTTGAATTTTCCGAATCAAGAGATGAATTTTTGAACAGATTCTCTTTTAACCTGTTACCTTATTATCTTATTATCATATATTAAATTGAACTCTAAATTATTCAATAATCCCTATATTATGTTGTTGTTTTCCGTTTTTATAAAGTTTGTCTTTTGGAAATTTTCCAGGTGTTTTCGTTGCATGAAAAACAATCAAAAATAATTTAAATTTATGTATGCTCATTGTTTAGTTGAAGTTCGTATTGCGAGAGGTTCATATAAAAACGAAATGGAACAACAAAGACATCACAAAGCACAAATTTGTCAGATAACATCAAGATAAGCATATCCAATAAAACGCACAGCAGGTAAACTTGATTAAATTTTGTAAACTCCAGCTCAACGTGTATACATGGTTTTGGAATTTTTATTGCTATAAAAGTCTTAATAAATTCCAGTCCTTTCAATCTTCTTATGTGGCAGCAAAAAAAAAACTTCCAACAGAGATTTTTTTATATACTCATTCCAATTTTGTTTTAACAACAGGTACACAATCACAGCGATACCTAGATATATATGTGAAGATAATTTAATGAGACAAATGCGATGTTATGATTGCTGAATAAATTTTATTGCTTCGAGTGTGGTGGAAATTTATGGAGAAAAACCAAAGTTTTGTTGGTGTTTTTGGTTAAAGCATGACAACATAAAATTTATCTTTAAGGACGACATAAACGAAAGACATTAAAAAACAATTATGAGATACTAAAAAAGACGGTGGTTTTCGCTTTGTTTACAGCAGAAAGTGTACATATGTATAGAATCCAACATGAGTGATTAGAGAATGATTCGTTGCTTGATCGCTTTAAAGAACCTTACAAAACCATATGTATGTGCCGAAGACTCTCTGATCTGACCGAATTCCATTTAGTCAATCGTGTTAGTTATCGATAATTTTTTACACCATAAGGAGGCATCATTTTCTTATGTTACAACATTTTCGAGTCGCTGGAGATATCTAAAAACTCAAAAAAATATTTAATAATAGTCCTCTCTTTGGGAAATTTGAGCTATACAGAGGATTGTTCCCAGCAATATATTAAAGCAAAACTGAAAGCTAGATTTTTTTATGCCTCGAAAAAAGCGAGTTCATATTTTCGATACTCGATTATAGACCGACATCCTGTTGCATGCTGTATACAAATGACTGACCTCGAAAATGAGGCTTCAATACTGAGGGAGGAGACCTACCAAGACTAGTTTCGGGTTCTATCCAAGAACCTTTGGATATTTTGAAAAAGTTGAGAATAAAAACTTAGAAAAGGTTAAAAGATAGATCATTCATGGTGAAAAAAAGATCACCGAAAGATGTTCCTCTACATATCGGCCTGGATGAACCATCTGTTTACCTAAGCTATTTGCAGTTGAGTTAAAACTCTATTTCAAAAACCACAACACATCTTGCTTATCTTAAATCATCCTTGGAACAATATATCAATAAAATATCGTATTACTCTTTGAACTATATGATAGATGTATCGCAAGAGCCTCAATGCTTCGTATTCTCACTGGACACGGTTTTTTGACACAACATAATCATAGGTCAATTGAGCTTAATTACAAAAATAGTCGAGTTTTATAAAATTATATCTGGTTCTCATCTCATCATACCCTAAAATATGAAGCAAGATTTTTTGTACGCACTTCCAGTACAACTAGTCATCCTTGAATATCTCTATGATCATAAAAACCGTTTTCTCAACGGAACTGAACTAAACGATAGTGGGTAATGTTCATAATCCCCTCTGCTTCTTGACTATACATTTAGCTTTGAGTGTTGTGGTTTGCCTAATGGCATGTGTAGTATGAAGTATGTAAGTAAGAAACTGAAATAAGACTTAAAATCTGAATATAAATGAGACTTCAAAGAGTGAGTATTCAAAGATCTATACTCAGGACTTTATGTGGTGCAGGTTTTATTGTGGACCCGATTTAAGAACTTTTAAATTTCCGAAAAGGAATAAAGAATCAAAACCACCTTGACTAACGACTGAGAAATGTATCATATATGGCCAAAAGTGCAAAAAGTTGTTCTTGAACTATGACAAGCGACTATTGTTTGCGGCTGGACAGTATTTTTAATGTTCACAAAATTAGGAAAAAAACTAAGACCTGTGCGACGAAGGAAGGGAGCGGGGTGTTGTAACATAAACTCTTGAGCACGTCCTTAGCTTTTATGTTGTTTAATAACTCCACAATCTAAAGAATCAATTAAATATTTTCCTTTTATTATGAGCCACATAAGCCTGAATCAAGGACATATAAAACCATCCGACTTTATTCAATCGATAATCGGAGTTAAAGATGGATTGTAAAGTTTTTCCTTTGTAATCTCTTCAAAACCATTCATTGGTGATATTGTGGTTTCGTTAAATGCACATCAAACATCTAGTATTGATCGTGCTGGACCCTTACAAGTTCTGGTCTTTATATCAACTTTGTTTAACTCCTTAGGTTATTCGAAGATTTTAATGTCGCTTTCACCGTTCCAATTCAGTTGACTATGTCACAAGAAACAAAATCATGGTGGAAAATTTCACATTTTCAGCCTCTTACCGACACGGTTTGGTAATTGGAATTACAAATCTATCTATAATCTCTTTCACTAATGGTGTAGTGGTGACTTCTTTCTGCTGGCTGTTGGTTGACTCGGCTGGTTTACCATGTTCTTGGAGGAGTCCCAGATTCTCTCAACTTCTGGATGCCGTTCTCTACCATTGCGAATTTTTTGTGAGCTTTTCTTCCTGCTTTTCCTGAGATTTCACAGTGCTAGTAACTCATTTATCAAAGATGGTTCTGCCAATCCTCTTGATTGTGTCACACCTCTTGTTGTTGTTCTTTACGATGTTAGGGCTTAGCAATGACAGGCTTAGCCTGCTTCTCTTCCTGCGATTGCTGACTAGCAATTTGATAAATAACCAGAAGATTCCAGATCAAGCTTTATTTTTGAAGACATTGACCGCAGAAGAAGATATTAGATATATCTTTCATGGTGAAAATATATAACTGAAACTCCTCAATGCTTCGTGTTGTCATTAGACACTGTCTGGTCCCACAAACTCCTCAATGCTTCGTATTCTCATTGGACACTGTTTTTTGAAATCTGATTCCAGAACTTTTTTTCAAAAAAGAATCGGAAGTTAAAACCATATTGACTAACGACTGAGAATTGGATCATATATGGCCAACAAAGAAAAGATTCCGCAGTTAAATTATTGAACTGTGATAAACAAATATTAACGGTTTTACTGAGTATATTATCACAAAATTTGGAAAAATGGAAACTACGAGCTGTGTGATGTAGGGATTGAGAGTAGGAGAGGTAGAACTGTAAACTCTTGAGCCGTTCTGTGCTTTAGTCTGGTGTAATATCTGTACAAACTTAAGGATCAATCAAATGCCTTCAAGATATTGAAAATGACTCTAATCAAGCCTGCATCGTCACTATCTGACTCATTCCAGATAATGAACAGACACAAAATTCACGTTGTTCTTGACGTTGTTCCCTTTAAACCTCTTTAAGGCTCTGTGGCGTTAACCAATACAAATACAAGCACTCTTGCAACAAAGCCTTACAACATACCAGTAGCATATGCCTGATTAGATGGATTTGATCTTTTCGATCATACAACAAATCAATGACGTCATCAGATCAAAACCGGCCAAGCGAACGAATATAGCATATCACATATCTTATAAGATGCCATACATTTCGAAAGACAAACGTCTTCGGTTTTCAATATTGCTTCAGTTTCACTTTCGTTGACCTTGTCATAAGACACAAAATCACGAGTTCTTCCTGGTTGAAACTTTCTAAACAGAGACGTGGCCAATTGCTTTGCGACTTGCCAATCTAATCTCTTTCACCAGGTTATAGTGTCCCAACTCCCACATCTCATCTGCAACAACTTCTGGATTTGTCCCAATGCGAGTTGTATTGCGAGCTCCTCTTCCTGCTTATATTAAAACTTCACAGTGGTGCCAATAACTAATCTACTCAAGCAGGCTTTGCTGATCAATTGACTGTTTTCGGTTGTCCCACACATAGTCTAGCTCAACCACATTCATCTCTGCATTTATTTGTGAATTTAAAGCTTTCACTTCAGCGTTATTCTTTGCATGAATTTTTTGTAACGTTATTTGCTTCCTCGATTTAAGCTGTATGCAATTAATAAAGCCCTTCTTTAAGTGGCTTCTACCGCTCTCCCTGATTGTGTCACACGTCTTCATATTATTCTTGCTGATGATGTTCCGGTTTAGCAAAGATGTCGGCTAGTTGATTTGGTTGATCTTGCCCCTATAATTTCTGTTGCTCTTACTGTTGTTGATTGTCGAAGAAATCGATAGCTAACCAGAAGAGTCAAGATCAAGATGTGTACTTTCTTGAAACTGACCTGTTTGCATGATGGATGATGGCTAGTTTTAAAATGTTCTCACCAATAATACTTCACCAATTGATATAACTGGTTGCTACTGGTGCCACGATCCCATTTAAAACTCAATACATGCTCTCTTTAATACTGAACGAAGCAAAATCCGACTCACTACAAATAAGTAATTGTTCTTATCTTCATCGGCAAGATGACAACATAAAACGCAAGCACAATATACTTTCAAAACATCATAAATTATTAAATTTCCAATAAAAACACTCCATTCAATGCAAAAACGTATTTCTTTACATATACATACACATACATATATAAGATTGAACAGTATTACAGTACATAAATATAAAGACAGCAAACATTAGGATGAGTTTTATCCGCGCGCACACTTACAACAATAACAGTGTAGTGTTCGAACAAAAAACATTTTGCACAAAAGAAATAAAATTTTTGCACGAAAATCAAAATTTTTCCAACTTTCATATTATATTAGTTCGATCGAAAAGTTTTCAACAAAAAAAAAAAAAAAAAAACTTTTTTTTTTATACACAAAACTTATATAAGATGCTGCATACTTATATGTGTATATCGACAGTAAAATGGAAAGCTCGACTATACGGATGAGGTGGTGGAATATATATACAAAGTATTTTTTCGGGAGTTTGCAATGAAATTTATAGTTTTATTGTGTATTGATATGCATTTTTAACCATTTTTTTTTGTTTTTCTTGCATTCGAAAGTTATATATTGTTCTTGTTGAACGATTTGTATACGAGACGTGCACTGAGTAAATTTTTACTGTTACATTCTTAATGTTGAATGGATTGAGCTTTTTTGTTTTGCTTGATGATTATTTTTGTTTCTGTTGCACATTATCGGGGAAGACGTAGCACTTGATTTTCTATTGACTCTTGTAATATTTTATGATCGAATTTTATATGGGAATAGCACATGATGATGATGATGATGATGATGTTTGATGTTGACAAAAAGTAAGTGTATTGTTACATCGAAAATTGAATATAATAATATCATTATGAATATTTTATGGATTTTCAATAAAGAGACGATAAAATAATTGAATTTTATTACTTTATGGAATTTGTAAGCGATTCAAACGAACCGATAGACGAAATGAGCTTTTGTTAACTTACTTAAGATATTTTGAGTTTCAGCTATAACATTCATCGCTATTGTTCTCGAGGTATGCCTGCATATATATATATATATATATATATATATATATATATATATATATATATATATATATATATATATAACTATACAACTATATATATAACTATATACTATATATACATTTATATATATATATATATATATATATATATATATATATATATATATATATATATATATATATATCAGTGTTGGCATACCGGAAAAAATGGTAACGTTATTAATTTCGTTATACTTCCGAATTAAATTTCGTTATCGTTACGGTTATTGGTACGTAACTTAAAAAGCAAATAGTTTTGTTCCGTTATACCGGAATTAATTGGTACATAGAACTCAAATTTACATAGATTGATTAAAAGTTTGCTTAATAAGAAGGTGCAAAGAACGGCCTGTATGCTTATAAGAGGGGCGCTGAGGACAACACCTATAAGTGCCTTAGAGGTCATGTTTCACTATCTCCCCGTTGACATTAATGGTAAGCAGATGGCGGCGATTACGGCCACTCGACTATCAGCCATATCTCAATGGAAATGTCTTCAGACAGGACACTCGACGATAGTCAAAAAACTGGCGAATCTAGACTATGTTACACCGACTCTGTGCATCGAGAAAAGCTTCCAAACTACCTGCCCCTTAAGGGAATCTTGAAGGAGCGGGTCCGCAGCGGAAACGGCAGCATTGAAGTTCTTTACGGATGGCTCCAAGCTACACGGTAAAGTAGGAGCTGGAGTCTTCTGTGATAAACAACATCCAGGTAGTCTGGGTCCTCGGTCACTCAGACGTTATGGGAAACTGCAGGACGGACGAACTAGCGAGGCACGGTGCAACTCTCCAACTGCTACCGGAAAGGGCAAAATTGTGGAGACCCATTAACGCACTCAAAACTGTGCTTAAAAAAGTGCGAACGATAGGTGGACGAACACCCTCTCATGTAAAGTTGCAAGACAAGTCTGGCCAAAGCTGAACTTGAAACGCTCTAAGGCACTTATCTCCCTACGAAGACGTGAACTTAAAACGATCGTGGGGATACTCACAGGACACTGCCTTCTTAAAGAAAATGCAAGGAGGCTAGGTCTGGAAGTAAATGACTTTTGCAGAAGCTGTATGGACGAAGAGGAAGAGACGGTAGTCCACCTCCTATGCTCATGCCCGACTTTGGCACACAAAAGATATGAATATTTGAGTAAGTTCTTAATGGAGCTTTCTGATCTCGTAAACTGTAATGTACGAGACTTATTACGCTACGTAAGAAGCTTAAACTGGTTCTCATAAGGGTAAAAGGGGAGTAAGATTCTGAGGTATCACAACAGACCGTCGCAGGTCTAAGTGAGCAGTAGCAGCCACTCAACCTTACCTAACCTTGCTTAATGTTAATTCGCTGTAGAAAATAGGGAGTTTTGTTTAGAAACTAATCTAATATTATTAATCATGACCTTCACAAAAGTTTGCACCGTGCATTTTTCGAATGATCCTGAAAATTTTAACTAAAACTGGGATGCTGGGAAGCATCTTTACTTTTTCAAAGTTATTTAGCAGCGCAGAAATTTGATTTGCTTCACTAATCTTGTGCGTATTTAGATTATTTGCGGAATTGTTGAATTTCTGCTTTAGATAGGAACTTAAAATGTCTTTAGAAACCGAAGCTCTTCGACAGATATATTATTCGCTGGAAAACCCAAATAACGGAAAATATATATCGTAACGTTACAAAGTAACGATATTTCCAATTTTATTATCATAGCACCGGTACAAATAACGTTATTGGGAATAATTCTGGTTTTTCCGTTATTTCGTTACGTTATAATACCGGTATGCCAACACTGATATATATATATATATATATATATATATATATATATATATATATATATATATATATATATATATATATATATATATATATATATATGTATAAATATATATATATATATATATATATATATATATATATATATATATATATATATATATATATATATATATATATATATATATATATATATATATATATATATATATATATATATATATATATATATATATATATATATATATATATATATATATATATATAAATATATATATAGGCATACAACGATTAACACTACCTCTTTTAATGCTGTTTCGGTATAGCGCTCTTTTGATTTATAAAAAATCAAATTCTTCTAAAAAAAATATAACCGGTGAAAAGAACAGTTGGACCACAGAAACATGTTGAACAAGCTTAGCATTGGAAATGAAAATGAAAGTTATTAGGCGAATTGAGATCGGTGAACGACAATCCGAAGTATATTTTAGCCTAGGATTGTCTGGATCAGCCATTAGAACCATTCTTGAAAATTTTGATAACATTAACAAATTGAATTGTACAAAAACATTATGATCTGCCAAGAAAGTAACACGCACAAGAAATGCAAAAGTAAAAGAAATCCAAATCATCCAAGAACCATCATAATAGAAAAAGCCAAGGTATAATATTATATTTAGAAAACTCCACAACCAAAACTTTTGTAGCAAGATCGGGCTGCTTTGAAAAGTTTATACTACGTGCAAATTTACTCAGCATTAATCTTTCCATAGAATGCCAATGCTGATAAAGAATCTTCAGAGTTATATAAGAATAGTTTGAATGATATTAAAAAGAAATGATATTAAAAAAAAAAGAAAAATCCTCCGCAAATTATTTTCAATTTTGATGAGACCAGACTGTTTTGGAAGAAAATGCCTTCAAAAACACTCATCTTCAAAGAAGAAATCCGCACCAGTTTTTAAAACCGAAAAAAATCGTTTAACATTAATATAAAGGGAAAATTCAACTGAGGATTTCAGGATGAAACCGCAAATCAGTAACCATTCTGAAAATCCTAGGGCAATGAAAGAATTTTCTAAACAATCAACGTCTGATTTGATTGGCAAACCAATAAATATGGACGACTGCAATTTTATTTAAACATTGGTATCAAAAACATTTCTGTCCTGTTGTAAAAGCCTATTGCAAAAGAAATGGATTAGGATATGATTTTCAACAATGCTCCTGTAAACCCTCAAAATTAATCAAATTTTCAAACTTGTTTGCCTGTAGAAATTTTTGTACACCTCCAAATACCACATCAATTTTGCAACCGATGTGACTGACTCCTTGATCTAACTTTCAAGGCTTATTATATTCGAAATAATTTAACAGCAATCAATGTTCCATTAAAGAATTTTATATTAAATTTAATTTTATGAATGCCATATATATATATATATATATATATATATATATATATATATATATATATATATATATATATATATATATATATATATATATATATATATATATATATATATATATATATATATATATATATATCAATTGTTTTAGCCTAATAAACAACGATACCGAACTACCGCTTATGTTCCCGGGCATGATAATCCATAATGGTGTTTGATAGCCTTATCATATGTACGAAATGATATAGGCTAGAACCCGTTGCTCTCGAAAAAACTCAATGACGTAAAAGTGAAAACCTTCTTATGTTTATATCAAATAAATGTTGCCAGATTTAATCTGATGATGGCGTAATTCAATGAGGTAGTATTCGATCGAAAATGGTTTAGCGAATACAACTTAGAAATAACTCAGATCTAAATCAGACAGCTTTACGCTTTACATTTCGTCACTATTACGGTCCTCTTAAGAATATTACGCTACACGTCAATGCCTTCTGACTCAGCCTCTCATATTTCATACTATCTACTGATCAACACACTCAAAATAACTTCTGCATTTTTCAATGGTAATAGCCCGATTCTCTTCTCAAAGCACCCATATTCTAAGCAAGTTCGTCTCATGCTGCCTAAACCACAAAAACATCATGCAGTTATATTCGTCTCGTGTCGCAACAAGCGAAAGCGGGCTAAATCAAGGCAACTAAACTACTGCATATTTACACTTTAATCATAATCAGAAAAAGCTTCACGTTTTATTATAACCTCCTGTCCCAAGACTACAAATAAGTATATTAGAGCCGAGATGACCTTGGGAATCTTAGAGTATGTATGTGCACAAGTATATTTTCACGTATATACAAATTGGCCGTGTATTGAATTTGGCTCGCATTATTCAAAGTGGTGATATCCTATCGGTATTTAACCAAATACATAAGCCGAGACCTGGTTATTACAGTAAAAGCTCTACAATGTAAATTTTCGTATAAGTTTCTTGTATTTCAAGATTATATGGGTTATCACTGTAAGACTGAATAGGTTCATAATAATTGTAAAGCGCTGCCTCGGATAAAAACGAAAGCAGTTCTAATAACTGGCAGGTGATAAGTTAAAAGCTCAAGGGTCGAGTTATAACCAACTTTTATTTAAATCAGTCCCTGTATGGTTATGATTACAACAATTGTTTTATAGGCACATATGAAAGAGATAAATTACTGCAATTATTGTAAAGAGGAGACACCAACGCGCCTAATATTGAGCTACATAAAATGAGAGTAGGAACGATAAGAGTACACTATTAGTGAGGGTCAATTTTTATTAGAGATAACATTAATTGGATGATAAATCCAGGAGAGACGAGATAGTTTCAGAGACTGAACTATAATTCAAATATTGCACTTCCAGTTAATGTGAGGAGTTCATGATGGGGTTTCATGTATATAGGTTATAGAGTCTGTAACAACGCGCGTGATATAGTTTCGTCTTCACTTACGAAAGGGATCTACTGTCAGGTTAAGTAATAATTTGTTCTAATATTTGATCCGCTCGAATTTATAACGAACGATGAACATGATACTACCATGTAATGGTTTATAAATTAGAACATCTACCTTTCATATGACATCTACCACATCTACACCCTGTATCTATCCTTCCAGTCATTGGATAGATTTTGAAAAATGATGGTCAAGTTTTTTACGTAAAGAAAAGATCGCCAGTGTGTAAGTCTCGGTTTTAATCCCATCTCTAGAACTTAATCGGCCTAGCTTTATAGTTTATCTCCACATTGCACAACTCAATTGTAAAGTCTGTTAGTTTCACACACCATCAGGTATATCGATCATGATTGTGTTTTCCAATCTGAATGTAAACACAAGATAAAAACTCTCATTACACCTCTCTCTACCCCGGACTTTAATCGAAATCGGTATACACCGCATTTCAAAGGAAATATCATTAATGGCATTTATCGATTAGTTCAATGCTAGCCAAGTTTAACAGGTTGCCATTTTGTTAGATGCGATTTTGAAACTCTATTAGGTTATAAAGGTTTCTATTTTTTACAAGACCACCACAGTAATGATTATTTAATGCGAGGTCAAGGGACACCTGCCTATATATTTTTTTGACTAATTCTCTTCCTGTCTCACCCGAAAGTAACGGTCATTTATGTATGGCTTAAGCTATTCAAAATATTGGTTTGGTAGATCTCGTTGAAGCTTAAGCTCCAGACCATGACGAAAAACCTTATCAAATGCTTGGACTACGTCTAGGAATACTACTTTTTCTCTTGAATTGTTGGAATTCATATTTAGAATTCCTCCCGCGCCATTTCAATCGTATCAGTGATTTGTTCTGTTGGGTGGATGCTACCGTACACTTAGACCGGAGAAGTTCCGTTGTGATACCACTGTATATGCGGCTATATCTACGCGTTGCATAGCTCCATGTCAGCCTATAGTACTGACAGAGGCAATGGACTCTAACTACTGCACCATCTTGGCGGTAAAAATCGTATCAGTGATCCTATGTACCTGTTCTATTGTTGAGATGCCTTAACGAAATCCAAATTGATGTTGTGGTATATAAGTTTTCTATTCTTTATTGTAAGTGGTTTTGGTCTCTTGAGAAACAATCTTTCAAAATTTTTTGATGTGGTTGTTAATAAAGAGATTGGCCTGTATGATGTTTGGTCATTTAACGTTTTATTAGGCTTAAGAATCATTACTGCTACTTTCCACTGTCTCGGAACATAACATTGTATAAATACAGCATTGATTATGTGCTGTAGTTTCCGTAGTGATTTTTCTGGTAGTGCTTTAATTATTTTTGTTGTATCCAGGAGCTTTTTTATCTTTAAGATTATTTTATACAGTTGGTGGTTTGAATTTAATTTCTAGTTGTTCTTCGGCAAACAGATCAGCTTTCTGTTTATCTCTGCAAGCCTAGGTTCAACCATTTTTATGAGTGACACTTGCAGTTTAGGTCTTTACAGACCTGTAGTGGTCTTGCACAACGAATAGTCCGTTCTCTGCCAAGTCTTGCGGGCTCGTCTTTTTTCGTGAACCAAGTCTCCCACTTCAACTGGGTAGCTTACACTTTTCTGTAATATAACTAGTATGATGCTAATCACTTTTGTCCAAATTCTGCCACTTTCGATTGGGTGTTCAATTAAAAATTCTCACACTTAAAGATTAGACTGTCAAACTCAATAAGTGCTACAATATAAAATAAAATACAAAGTGTAAATACTATGCTATCATAAATCAAATACTTCCTTTAAAGTTATTTTATTTCCTCTCCACCATCCAGTACGAAACAAAACACATAAAATTCCAGGAGATATACGAGAGTACAAATACGAGTAGTATATACAAACAGACGAGGAGTCAAGTAATAAATAGCATCAAGTTAAGATAAATCTCATATAAGACAGTATTTCTGTTTTGTTTTCTTCATCCCGCTTTTCATTATATCGATTCGATTTTCATTCAATACGTACGATTGAATATTTTCATTTTACTCGAGGAAATGAATTTTCCTATTTTTTTTTTCTAGTTATTGTTGTTGTGTCGATTCTTGCCAACTTTTTGATTTCGTTGTATTTTGTAGGATTATTTGTGGGTTTAAAAACTCGTTAAAAATAATTTAAAAATCGATCCTTTTTATTTTATATTTATTTACTTTAATTGAATACATACGTAATAGATTTTCCCAATTTTCAGCACAGGATGAAATAGGGAAAATATATATTTTGGACCATTTTCCTTTTTTAAGAGTGAATCTATTGGTTCGATGATTTAATTAAAACAGCATTTCATGTAATTTGACTATACGTCGGATTCTGGATACGTACTCTGATCGTTGAATGGTTCTCAATTCTACTCTGCTTGCTACTAGGAAAGCCAATTGCACAATTGATTTTATTACATACATCTTTTTGTAGAGTGACTATTCATAGAGTGGCAGTGTTAGGCAAGGTAGCAACAGCTTTAGGTCAGGCATGATTTGCTTGGGTTAGTTCAAATTTGGGGGACCATACTGAGCACATCATAGAAGAAATACCATCAAATAACAAAATTTCCCCCCAGACACGCCAGAATATTTTTTTCCAGCAGTTCTTTGGAGACTGGATTGGGTTAAACGAACCAAACATTCATTAATGTGAGGATAATTCAGAACGGTTACAAAAAAGAACACTCGAAGGAATAACACAAACTAGAACATTAGAACTCTAACAGAAAAACCAGACTATCGAAAAAGTTGAGAACGAAGCACAGTGATATTTAAATGGAATAACTAACGCGATTCAATGATTCAATGACAAAGGAAGTTGATCTTAAAATGAACAGCAGTGAAACCAAATTGGACTGAACACAAACGATAGTAAGCAAATCAATATTAAATCAATCGAAGAGGTTGAGAAATTTGTATACCTCGATTATACTGTAGCAAAACCAGGCGGCACGGAAGAAAACAACAATCAACATGCTTCACAAGGCTTATAATGCATCCGTTACGTTGATATAAACAAATGATTGTTCAATGCATGTGTAAAATCAGGTCTGCTGTCTGAGTGTGAAACATAGAAGCATATACAAAAGATTACACAAAAGCTACATGTCTTTTGTAAACAAATGTATGAGAAGAGGAATAAATGGCTTTTTGGCAAATAAGATCAAAAATGAAGAGCTCCTCGGGTAAAAAAAACAAACGCATAGGTAAAGTTGGATCGGTTACTCACTAAGAAAGGTCACGAGTTATATGGTGCTAACAATAGAAATGGTGCTAGTCGAAGTTAAAGAACTCGGTAAAACATGGAGTGAGCTTAAAACAGTAAAGTTCCAATATCAACCGATATGCTACTTTTGGGTCCATTTATAATGTGGTTTTACCCGAGGCATAAAATAAAAAGAATCTCTTCACTCGTTTTATGTTCATTTTTCATGAAAAGTCAGTATTTGTACTCTTTTGAAGTTGGCCCAGATCCCAAAAACACGGATTCCAAAAAACTACAAATGTATATCGCTAAACAAAGGTTTCTATAACACAATCAAATATTGGTTACGAATCGGGGCATACTAAAGACCTCATGCCAAAATATGTATATCCGCTACGTTTGAATGACGTTCACAACTGAATTTGTTCCGTTTCTTATGTGACTTTGGCAACGGTTACATACATAGTATTCGTCATGTTCTCTTTACAACTTAACCATCCAAGAATAGTGCCATTAGCAGCTCATTTTTATTTCAGCTTGTGCACAGGTTTTGGACTCACTACCATGATTACGCTTACAGTGTGTTACAGTATAGTCGGACGGATGAGGCCGAAAATGCAGATAAAGTGTTTTGAATCGTCATTTTCTTCCAGAAATTTGTCACATACTCGTAGTACATTCATATACACTTCACGGCATTGGTATACCAATATGTTGTATAAATAAAAGTTTATTTTTCGACAATCGTCCGATATTGGGCCTGTCTGCTGAGCGTCTCAGCTCAGTCGGTCATTAAACTGAGTCCAATTCTTTGTTTAACTGATAACAGCCTGTTGTTATGTATCCGAATATGTTAAGCGACGTTTTATTGGTTGAAAGACCAGATGTTTTGAAATAGGTGGCGGTTTTGGTGATTTCTTTAGTTGACGTTTTAGGTATGTATGTATTGAGTGAATATGTTGAAATGGTTTGGAAATGGAGATATATGGAGGCGGGGTGAATGGATTGCATGAATACGGCTGGTCTACTCTATTTTAAACATCATTGACATCATATATTCACGTTTTTTCTTAAAAATCTGCTTAAAAATCTCGGAAAAAGAAAGAAAGTTTTTTTAAACACTTTCGCAAAACAACTTTAATTTAATTTAATTTTATTTATTTTATTCGACTGGGAAATCGTCGCTGTTAATATCAAGACATAGAATTTAGATCAGGAGCGTTCAATGCTTCTTTCCACACAACATTATACGTGCGACGTTCATTTTCAGGTGGTAACAGAACTTTCAAGCTATTTTCTCGTTTAACACGGGAAAATGCTACGTACAACCAACGATTATATACTATAAACATAGTTCAATCAGAGTAACATTTTAAAATACAAAAAAAAAATATTCCGGGTACCGCTACATAGTGACGGGTACCTCCGTTCTATAGAAAAACAAAACAAAAAAATTGTTCATATTGTAAATTTTTGCTTTGGTTGGGTCATCTTTATGTAAAATAATCTTTGGTACAACATACCATGATTAAAGACAGGTGTACGCAAGTCGACGCCAACAAATTCGAACGTTTGTCCTTGAGTTTTATACACGGTAATCGCAAACGCTGGTCAAAGCGGAAATTGATGTCGTTGTACTGTACATCCAAGTTGACCTTTACTGGAGTCGAGCAAAACTCGAGGAATGTGTACTTCTTGTCCAGCTTTTTCCCCAGTAATTATTTTTGCTTTAACTACGTTGTTACATAATTCGGTAACAATCAGGTGTGTTCCACTGCACATGCCCTCCGAAATATCTAAACTACGCATTAGCATAATTATCGTATTTTTCTTTAGTTTTAATTCATGGGGTGGTAAATCAGCAATTTCAATCTAATTAAGAAATTCTGGCGTGAATTCAATAATTCCTTCCTGTTTATCCTTTACAGAATCAAAACTTTTATACGATTTGTATTCTCCTGGGAATACAAGACCATCGACGATCTCAGCATTAATATTACTGACTTCTTTGTTCAGCGGCGCGAGAATAACACGTTCCTTCATTCCTTCGTAATTTAGATTCGCAAGGCTATTACCACTGGAAATTATATCCTCAGGTAATTCGATTTCATTGAAATCATTTTTTGGAAGATTTCCATTTCCCAGTTTCAGGAAGTACTTTGCGAATGCTTCCTGTTCCGGATCGACACGCATATTTTTTTTTAACGAAAAATTTTTGAAATGCTTCCAGAGATGACTTTTTTTTATAGACAAATCGAGTGTTTCACTACGGTTGCTTCGGAGTTGAACAGGTAAGCACTGACGGAAATCACCTCCAGCGACTAAAATTTTCCCTCCAAATGGCAAGTTTGGATTTCCAATAGACCGCAACAACTGATCGATATTTTGTATACCATACTTTGGTAACATCGGTGCCTCATCCATAAGGAAAACATCAACTTCAGCGAGTTCTGTAGCTTTGTCTTAACCAGGTTTAATGCTGGAAATTGAATCTGACGAAAGTGGAACTTTTAGAACAAATGTCTTGTGTGGTGTTTGTCCATCAGGCAATAGAGTTGAAGCGATTCCAGTAAATGCCAAATATTTTACTTTGCGATTTTGGCCACAAAGTAAGTGATATAAGGCCTTATACACGAAGGTGTTACCGGTATCGCCTGGTCCATCTATGAAAAAACATTTTGTTTCAACATAGTTAGAGTCATTGGCTGCACGTAAAATACTGTCCACAATTTCAACCTGTTTTCCTTGCAGAATATTATTTATTTTTATATCATTATATTTTTTAATCGAGTGTGCATTGCGTTTGAATTGCAATTTATGCGATAGGGTAAAAAGAAATCAAAATTAAAAAATTCAATAACGAAAAGTGGTTACTTTGATCGAAAAAATTTATTCAAAGTATTTGTGACGACATTTATATGAAAAACGTTTTTCCAAAATTAAGGCCATAAACGAATTTTCTCAAAGTCGTGACCTATCTAGATCGTTTTTTCACACCGGAAAATGGTAGTATGGCAATTTTCAGAAAAAATAATAGTGCCGTTTTCGAGAAAAAATAAACAAATATACATACAATTATTGCTCGTTTAATACTAAGTATATATAAATAAATTATATATATATATATATATATATATATATATATATATATATATATATATATATATATATATATATATATATATATATATATAAATATGTTTGTGTTGTATGTGTAAGTGTGCTTGGTTATTAAAAATGCCAAAATAATTGTACTTTTCCCAATTAAATTTCAATAAATAGTTTATTTATCTCTTTTTCATATTACATGAGAAATGTAGACGAATGTCTCGAGATGTAATATGTATAACAAGAAATGGATAAGAAGAAGTAGAAAAAATAACATTTTCTACGAAATGAAAACAAAATTGAAATTCAAATAGGGAAGATACATCTATAACAATAATAACAATAAACATGACAAGGGTACATGATGAACCAGACACCCCTTTAACAAAGCAATAACAACAAGTGTAAGATAATTCATAAGGAAAACTGTTTTTTGTTTCTAGGTTAGTTAGAAAAATCTATACTTTTCAATGTATTGTTTGTATCGTTGTGTCGGTTATACAGTGTTTATATGTACAAATAATATAAAGTCGAGCAGGTTTTTGGTCCTCAATTATATATATTCATTTGATGAATATGACTACAAAACTTTTCAATTATGAGGAAGTTGCTCTATTAATTTGACCTTTGTTATGTGGTTTATAATTCTCAATACAGTGGTTAGTAAATTATAAGTTATGACAAACTTATGTGACCAAGGATGTTCTGGAAAATTTTTTAAATTCGGTTTCAATAAATCAATAGACATAATCACATTACTTCATATAGGAAGTATTGTTGTTGTCCTTGTAGTTTGATCGTTGTTGTTGTCAACTAATTAATTCATTAACAAATCAAGCTGTGTACAAGTTCTGTGGCCAATTTTACATTCATTTGATTCAGAAATATTATGTTGACCAGAAGAGTACAAAAAAGTTCACAAAAAGCTCATATAAATGAAAGCTTTACATTTGAGCTTTTGACAAATTTCGTTTCGCATATTATATGAAAAGCTCATGATTGTTGATAGATTTCGTTATTTGGTTTAACATCACTTCATACACTAGAAAGTATTGTTGTTGTCCGTGTAATTCGATCTTTGTTGTTGTCAACTATAATTAATTTATTAACAAATCAAACTGTATACAAAAACCGAGGACAATTTTACATTTATTTGATTCACAAATATAATGTTAACCAGGAGAGTGCAAAAAAATTCGCAAAAAGCTCATTAAAGTTCATGAAAGCTTTTCATATGAGCTTTTGCTAAATATTATTTCACATAGCATAGAAAATGCTCAGGATTGTTGATTGATTTCGTTTCAACCATGATGTTTGGTTTAACATCACTTCATACACTAGAAAGTATTGTTGTTGTCCGTGTAGTTCGATCTTTGTTGTTGTCAACTAATTAATTTATTAACAAATCAAACTGTATACGAGTACCGTGGCCAATTTTACATTAATTTGATTCACAAATATTATGTTTACCAGAAGAGTACAAAAAAATTCACAAAAAGCTCAATATAAGTTCATGAAAGCTTTACATATGAGCTTTTGACAAATTTCATTTTGCATAGTATAAAAAAAGCTCATGATTGTTGATTGATTTCGTTTCAACCATAATATTTGGTCGAGAGCAAAATTATGATGCTATGGATATAACAATTCTGACTCGATGCGTTGACCGGTATAAAGACTGCGAGAGATCCCGTCATGGAAAATTCGATTAAACACCTGGCCATAAATTACTCATATACGACCTCCTGTCTGGTGGTCGGCATGAGGGCATGCGCAATATACTGGCATGAGGGCATGCGCAATTGGTTGCATGGAGGCATGCTCAGATGGTCTTCGTAAATAAAAAGTATTCGCGAAAGAGTTGGAAGTGCTTCGGCCCTAAAACACATAGTATATAAGCAAAGTCGTTATGCACGTAATCAAACATCATTAAATACGAAATTATGAACCTTAATCAAAAAATGGCATGACCATTGAGATTATTATTTGAATGGGACAAAAACAAGGTGCTTAAAGTATATATGAACGTGAACCAAAACTGTAAAGGGCATTCAAACATTTAAACCCTTGACCTCAAAGGACAAATATGGGGAAATGATGGTGAAACCAAACATGCAAAGAGGTTGATAGAATAACGAAGGATAACTTTTATTATAGGACTGTTAATTCTATGTAATACTTTCATTGATAGTCAAGAGTTAAACTATTGCCCAGATAAAAATATACATCAACCTACCTTCTTCACTAAAAAATTATATTAAATATTATGAAAAGAATTCATTATTGTAGCTGATCGATATCTACTGGCTGTATCACGACTATATGTTGCTGCACCGTGGAGCGGAAAATGTCGTACACATGAGGTATTCTACGTTAAAATTAACACAACCTTCTTAATGGTCGGTAAAGCGATGGTAATAAAGTCAAATGTCTTGGTACAACTACACAGCTAAAGTTCTATACAATGATGAATAATTCCTCTCTTTCCACACGCTTCTTGAATGCGGAATACTGATATAGTGATCTACATTATCTAATTTATTCTAAAAGCTTTCGAAGTACCGTGGAAAATTCATTCAACCTGAAAAATGAGGTAAGTCATTAAAAGGCTTTTCTATATAATACAGTGCCTTGTAGAGTGCTTAAGCACCAAATACAATTATCATCACGCCACACCATAACAGAACGGTTGAATTACTATCTTATAACATATATGCGAAACACATATACGCTGCAAATACCTGATCAGATGGAGTTGGGACAACATAACAGAATATACAGATGCTCCATCTACACTCAACGTGTAAAAACTGTGTCGCATACTTACTTCCGGCACGCTGAACAATGGGGAATAATTTGTCTCGGAGAGTTTCAACGATTTTCGTTGAGATAGCCTTCGTTGAAGCCTTTAGATACACAAACTTTGTAATGTTATCCAACACGATTAATATGGTAGTTTTTTTCAGTAGATGTTCGTGGTTAAGGTCCTAACAGGTCAATGAAAATTTTCTGCCAAGTTCTCTCCGAGATGGTTTGCCTCCCTAACGGTGGACAAAAATACTGATTTGAAGATTTTGTCTGCTTGTATATTTGACAGTTTGTAATGTATTTGTGTATATCAAGTGTCATCTTTGGCCAATAATACAGGCGTCTTGACCGTTTTAATGTTTTATGGATCCCTCCGTGAGCGCCATTAGGAATATCATGTTCATTAACAATTTACTGTTTTCGAAATTCGTTTGGTATCCACAATTTCCAGCAAGGGTCATCTGTTAATTGTTCATTTTGTTTGGGCTCAATTCTTATTAAAATTTGATCCCTCAAAATACGAAAGTTTGGATAATGTCGGGTTGTTGTTGCAGCTTACTAAAGAGTTCCGTGTACGCTGAGTCCTGTTTATTGTGATTATCGAATTAAGTTTCACCATGAATTTTTAGGTCTTGGTCAAGTTTCTCAACTGTGTCACAATATACTCTGGATACAGCGTCCAGAACGTTGTTTTCCTGTCCTCTGATGAATTATTTGGGAGTGAAATCCTTGCATCTTAAGAATCCATCTAGCAAGGCGATCACATAATTATTTTTGTGACATTAACCGTTGCAAGCTGGCAAGGTCGGTTATGATTGTGAATCTGTATCCTTCTACATAGATACAGAAGCTGCCTCCAACTCAGTAACAGTATAATTTCGCTGAGCTGCATTTAATTTTTGTGACATGAAGACTATAGGTTTTTCCGTTCCGTCACTATCCTTTTGAAGTAGAACGTTCCTAAACCTTGCGTACTAGCGTCACACCAAATGTAAAACGTTTTCGAAAAATCACCAGTCGACTGGTGCAGTGCTGAGTATTTTATTCTTATCAGTGGTGTGGATGAACACGTGTACATCTTCGAGTTGGATTCAGCGTAAGGTAAGAACTAATAACGAGTTAGGACTGACCGCCGATCTGGAAACTGGTAAGTTTTTAAAGTTTCCTCCCCCCACCCCTCAATATTTTTCCATAAAATTTATTACCATTGCTCATATTACAACAGTTATTCTGTTTGTTTATATTCTGTATATAATGCTTTTAATTTTTATATGCTTATCCACTATACTATATATGTCTCATGTTGTATTATTTTCCAAACAACATACGTACATACATACATATACATATGTTTTTCTTTTTGTATAAACATATCCGTCACCCCAATCCACACCAGTTCATCTCACCTCTTTGCGATACCGAATCTAGAAATTATATAGTCGAGATGCAAACTGAGTACTTTGTGTGATGACTTATATGCATGAGTCATATATGTATCGTTTTAATCGAGACTGGAAGCGTATGTATAAGTCTAAAATTGTAGGTGACGCTGACAAACATACGGATTTCACAGTGTACACACATAGTGGTGGCGTACATACGTAATGGGTGAAAAGCTATTTTTATGTTGTGTCTTTCGTTTTTTATATAGTGTACGAGAATTGGGTTGAGTGTGTATTCGTGTGAGCTTCCATCGAGTGGAGTGTAAAAGTGTTATGTAAATATTATGGTTATAAATGAAAATTTGTTTGTCTTGTCAGGATTTTAATGACACAGAGTTTTTTTTTATTTATTTTGTGTTGTTGTTATATTTAAATGAGATTTTTTTATGGTTTGCAACTTTGAACTCCGGTGGGATATTTGGTTTTGGTTGCTCAAAAAAAGTTTAAAGAATTTAATGAAAATCATAATTTTTATGTTTTTCGGTTGTAATGAAGTTTTGAAATCAATGAAATTCTAATTTAATGAAGTTACTGTATACTATATACATACACCCGAGCCACCCTGGTTGGCCATTAAGCACCACACTGGCAACTTAATGAGTATGAATCGAGTCATGTACATACGGAGTCAATCGGGCAACCATGCATATAAGGTATAGTCATTTCCTTATGTGTGTGTATTTATGTACAAACGAGTACGTGTCTCGTGTACATTATACACGAGTATATCACAAGACCATATGTGTGCGAACGGAACGGAACGCTAATACATATCATGTATATCCCTAAATATGTATTCTATTAACATTTTTATGACGGTTAACTTATGACAATTTTTTTTAATCACCATTAAAACAATGTGTTATTATTGCAAATGTGTTTTACTGTTGTATCATAATTTTTCCTTGTCGGCATTTTCATTTTTCCTCCAGCTCGTTGGTACATATATACATATGTACATACGGAGTATGTGAAAAATTCTTTTTTTTTATTTTGTTTTGGATGGAAAATTTAGATGAAAATTAAAAGTCGTTTAAAAACATTGCTTAATAATGACAATATATACAGTAAAATTATGTGTCGTGTATGGTGTTGTGTGTGTGTATGCATTCCGTGTATAGTTTTTGGGTTAGACAAATTGTTTATATTCTGTTGTTCTGTATCGCAACACAATATAAACAAATACAAGACTTTACAAATTTTAAAGCTGATAGATTTGTGTCATGTGGCGGGATATGATCTTAAATATTGTCTGTTTCTATATTTGAAATCTTTTTTTGGGACTTAAGGGACTCCCAACTTGGTTCGTTTACTTACGTCAAACTTTTTGCCATTGCATAGCCAATTCGCGAACATTATAACTATACAACTGATTTAGTATAAAGTCTATATAGTTTTTTGTCCCTCCGTCATTCAGGCTCAATTGGCCCATTTTGACATCCTTTCCCAGACGAACACTCACAGTCTCGTAATCTGTTTGTTCTTCTAATGAAGTCTAAGATATCCGGTATTGTCAAGGTCGTCAATTGGTTCAAAAAGGAATTGTGAGCCGTAACAGTGCAGACTATGGGAAGAGTATGAAGAACAGGAGCACAAAAAGTGATCAACAGTTTTTTCCTCCCCGTCCCCACACTGTCGACACTGTTTTCATTCAAAACATAAGACTATTCAGGGAGCAGTGCCCCGTAAGAATGCCCAACAAGATCCTTAAAGTGCGTTTATCATAATTTAAGAAAGACTGGAATCTTTGCTGGCTTACTGATCCAAAGAATATTTTCGATAAACGACAAGAGATTTCAATGGGCTGAGGTCCCACAAAGGTCGATGTCGCACCCAATCGGACCAATATATTCCCATTGATACCCATGTGACTGGGTATCCAGTGCAGTCTAACTTTATTCAGCCTGCCTAGTCGATTTAAGGCAGTTATCGTTTCGCAAGACAAGTTTCAATGAAACAGTATTGGAATCAATCGCCTTTAAGGCAGCCTGCCTTTCAGAAAGAATGCATATACGACAATCTCTGAAAATTATCCTTTTAACAAAAAGGGCTGCTTTTAAAATTGTGCAGCAGTTTCTGCCAAAAAAACAGTAGCGTACCCACCAAACGGGAAAGATAATTCAACCTCAGGATTTTGTATGTATAATTCGGCACCAGCTAGATTACGATATACTGATCCATCAGTAACGATTAACATATGGTTGCCGGAGGGATAGGATGGGCTGTTATAGTCCCATATGTGATTTACGGTAATATTTACATAAAATAATTTCCCTCTCTCTCCAAATTTGACAGTGTCCGGAAGGACCAAATAGATTGTCTGAGCATTGTAGGCGAGTGGCTGTTTTCGCTGCACCCTTCTGGTCCAAAGATCATGCGGCAGCAGACCCCCAACCATCTTAAGAGCTGCAGTAGGTGTGGTGTGCAGAGCTCCTACTATACCAAGAAAAACAAGTCTTTGAAGGCGGTTTAGCAGTTCTCTCCAATCCTGCTCATTTTTTTAGCCAGTACACGAGTTTAAGTTTCAGGTCCCATATTTTACCAATTGACTGTTTGCAATCCCAGTAAATGTTGCATGCTTTGTTGCATTTCACTTCTATATGTTTTTTCCAAGTAATCTTTCGATCTAACCAGACCCTCAGATACTTGACTTTTGAAAATAGTGGGATCGTATGCGCCTCAAATCATGGAAGACTAAAGTTTCCCAGAGTCCTGCGTCTAGTGAAAAGGATCATCTCTATTTTCCTAGGGTTGACTGATAGACCCTGGTCACTATACAGTTGTCATATAGTTGGACTAGGAGCGACCACAAGAGCGGGGACATAACCCTGCCCTCTAGCTACGTAGGCAGATCGTTGAAGCATTCATACGTCTCAAAAGCTGTATAAAATGTGCACGTGGTATGGCTGGCTTGATTTTCTATATCTTTAAGGCTCCTTTCCAAAAAAATTGATAAAAATTTTAAGTGGAATCCTTCCAAATTTTTCAACGTTGTTTCAAAAAGCCTTCTGAAATCCAGAACCAGTTTTATTGATAATATAAAAACCACATATTTTTTTTTTTTTAACGGTTTTTACAGGGCATTGTTGGTCCACATATACACGCTTTAAATATACGGGTCATCTTGAGCTGCTGAAGGTTGTGTATTATATCTTTTTATAAAGAGATGGTTCCGTCCTGGTCCTTACAAAACAATCCCCAAGCGAAAAATAAAGTCACTCGATCTTGAGTATAACGTAGTCATTACCGATTTCAACATTAAGGAAAAAACTTGGCAAGTTGTGAGTGATAATCAAAAATATAACAGATGATCCACCTTAAACTAGATCCATTCAAGATATTTCTTGAAACTATTATCTATCATTCAGATCGTTGGTGACCACCTATGCACGGTTGAAATTTATAGGGATATGGTCCTCAAAAATAATTAAGATTGAGATTTGAAAGGTTGTCCCACAAACATTTCGTGGGCTTCACTGACATCATTAAAGCAGTGTCAATTAAAGACGATAGATGGAGTCTCCAAAAAGGTGGAAAGAATACATATATTTGGTTAAATTGGTAAAAGGGGCGATTTGGTACTAACATGAGCTTTTACCGTCATAACAGCCTGTGTTAACTTGTTGAATTGTTCGCGGGTTGAATCAGGAGATCCACCGGTTCGAAACTCAATTGAGATTGGATAATCGCAAATTTTGATGGGTACATCTATGACTCTCTGTTAGAGTGCAAAATCGATGGATCAACTCGTCTTTTATTTCAGAACTATAACCTTGAATGGATCAATACACTTACAGTCTACTTAAATCTCAAACTGCCAAAGAGTAGTGGGCATAACGGCCCAGATCAGTATTTTCTTATAAAAGGCTTTTTATCCAAAACTTACAATTCT